>LS997565.1:14567234-15767234 GCA_000469685.2 Haemonchus contortus
GTGCTGCTCATGATGCTTGGACTCATGGTGCTGCTTGCCTCGAGGTCAGCAGTGCTGCTCATGAGAATTGGAGACATGGTGCTGCTTCCCTTGAGGCTGGCGGTGCTGCTCATGAGGCTTGGACTCATGGTGCTGCTTGCCTTGAGGTTAGCAGTGCTGCTCATGAGACTGGAATCCAGATGGAGCTGTCGTCAGCCTGCAAGACATGGTGGTGCTGCCGTGTACTGGCTACTAAAGGCGATGCTGCTCATGAGGCTTGGACTCATGCTGCTGCTTGCCTTGAGGTCAGCAGTGCTGCTCATGAGACTGAAATCCATGGTGCTGCATGCCTGGGTGACATGATGGAGCTGTCGTCGGCCTGCAAGACATGGTGGTGCTGCCGTGTACTGGCTTCTAAAGGCGGTGCAGCTCATGAGACTGAACCCCATGGTGCTGCTTTCCTTGAGGTCAGGACAATATGAAGGAGCTGTCGTCAGCCTGCAAGACATGGTGGTGCTGCCGTGGGCTGGCTACTAAAGGCGGTGCTGCACATGAGGCTTGGACTCATGGTGCTGCTTGCCTTGAGGTTAGCTGTGCTGCTCATGAGACTGGAATCCATTTTGCTGCTTCCCTCGATGACATGATGGAGCTGTCGTCAGCCTGCAAGACATTCTGGTGCTGCCGTGTACTGGCTACTAAAGGCGGTGCTGCTCATGAGACTGAACCCCATGGTGCTGCTTTCCTTGAGGTCAGGACAATATGAAGGAGCTGTCGTCAGCCTGCAAGACATGGTGGTGCTGCCGTGGGCTGGCTACTAAAGGCGGTGCTGCACATGAGGCTTGGACTCACGGTGCTGCTTGCCTTGAGGTTAGCTGTGCTGCTCATGAGACTGGAATCCATGGTGCTGCTTCCCTCGATGACATGATGGAGCTGTCGTCAGCCTGCAAGACATGGTGGTGCTGCCGTGTACTGGCTACTAAAGGCGGTGCTGCTCATGAGACTGAAATCCATGGTGCTGCTTGCCTTGAGGTCAGCAGTGCTGCTCATGAGACTGAAATCCATGGTGCTGCTTGCCTGGATGACATGATGGAGCTGTCGTCAGCCTGCAAGACATGGTGGTGCTGCCGTGGGCTGGCTACCAAAGGCGGTGCTGCTCATGGTGCTTGGACTCATGGTGCTGCTTGCCTCGAGGTCAGCAGTGCTGCTCATGAGAATTGGAGACATGGTGCTGCTTCCCTTGAGGCTGGCGGTGCTGCTCATGAGGCTTGGACTCATGGTGCTGCTTGCCTTGAGGTTAGCAGTGCTGCTCATGAGACTGGAATCCAGATGGAGCTGTCGTCAGCCTGCAAGTCATGGTGGTGCTGCCGTGTACTGGCTACTAAAGGCGATGCTGCTCATGAGGCTTGGACTCATGCTGCTGCTTGCCTCGAGTACAGCAGTGCTGCTCATGAGAGTGAAATCCATGGTGCTGCTTGCCTGGATGACATGATGGAGCTGTCGTGAGCCTGCAAGACATGGTGGTGCTGCCGTGTACTGGCTAACAAAGGCGCTGCTGCTCATGAGGCTTGGACTCATGGTGCTGCTTGCCTGGATGAAATGATGGCGCTGTCGTGAGCCTGCAAGACATGGTGGTGCTGCCGTGTACTGGCTACCAAAGGCGCTGCTGCTCATGATGCTTGGACTCGTGGTGCTGCTTGCCTCGAGGTCAGCAGTGCTGCTCATGAGACTGAAATCCATGGTGCTGCATGCCTGGAGGACATGATATAGCTGTCGTCAGCCTGCAAGACATGGTGGTGCTGCCGTGTGCTGGCTACCAAAGGCGCTGCTGCTCATGAGGCTTGGACTCATGGTGCTGCTTGCCTTGAGGTTGGCTGTGCTGCTCATGAGAATTGGAGACATGGTGCTGCTTGCCTGGATGACATGATGGCGCTGTCGTGAGCCTGCAAGACATGGTGGTGCTGCCGTGTACTGGCTACCAAAGGCGCTGCTGCTTGCCTCGAGGTCAGCAGTGCTGCTCATGAGACTGAAATCCATTTTGCTGCTTGCCTGGATGACATGATGGAGCTGTCGTGAGCCTGCAAGACATGGTGGTGCTGCCGTGTACTGGCTAACAAAGGCGCTGCTGCTCATGAGGCTTGGACTCATGCTGCTGCTTGCCATGAGGTCAGCAGTGCTGCTCATGAGACTGAACCCCATGGTGCTGCTTTCCTTGATTTCAGGACAATATGATGGAGCTATCGTGAGCCCGAAGGACATGGTGGTGCTGCGGTGTGCTGGCTACCAAAGGCGCTGCTGCTCATGATGCTTGGACTCATGGTGCTGCTTGCCTCGAGGTCAGCAATGCTGCTCATGAGACTGAAATCCATTTTGCTGCATGCATGGATGACATGATGGAGCTGTCGTCAGCCTGCAAGACATGGTGGTGCTGCCGTGTGCTGGCTACCAAAGGCGGTGCTGCTCATGAGGCTTGGACTCATGCTGCTGCTTGCCTTGAGGTCAGCAGTGCTGCTCATGAGACTGAAATCCATGGTGCTGCTTGCCTGGATGATATGATGGAGCTGTCGTGAGCCTGCAAGACATGGTGGTGCTGCCGTGTACTGGGTACTAAAGGCGGTGCTGCTCATGAGACTGAAACCCATGGTGCTGTTTTCCTTGAGTCCAGGACAATATGATGGAGCTGTCAGAGCCCGAAGGACATGGTGGTGCTGCCGTGTGCTGGCTACCAAAGGCGCTGCTGCTCATGATGCTTGGACTCATGGTGCTGCTTGCCTCGAGGTCAGCAGTGCTGCTCATGAGACTAAAATCCATTTTGCTGCATGCATGGATGACATGATGGAGCTGTCGTCAGCCTGCAAGACATGGTGGTACTGCCGTGTGCTGGCTACCAAAGGCGCTGCTGCTCATGAGGCCTGGACTCGTGCTGTTGCTTGCCTTGAGGTCAGCAGTGCTGCTCATGAGACTGAAATCCATGGTGCTGCTTGCCTTGAGGTCAGGACAATATGATGGAGCTGTCGTGAGCCCGAAGGACATGGTGGTGCTGCCGTGTACTGGCTACAAAAGGCGGTGCTGCTCATGAGACAGAAATCCATGGTGCTGCTTGCCTTGAGGTCAGCAGTGCTGCTCGTGAGACTGAAATCCATGGTGATGCTTGCCTTGAGGTCAGCAGTGCTGCTCGTGAGACTGAAATCCATGGTGATGCTTGCCTGGATGACATGATGGAGCTGTCGTGAGCCTGCAGGACATGGTGGTGCTGCCGTGTGCTGGCTACCAAAGGCAGTGCTGCTCATGAGAATTGGACTCATGGTGCTGCTTGCCTTGAGGCCAGGACAAATATGACGGAGCTGTCGTGTGCTGCAAGACATGGTGGTGCTGCCGTGTGCTGGCTACCAAAGCGGTGCTGCTCATGAGACTGGAATCCATGGTGCTGCTTGCCTGGATGACATGATGGCGCTGTCGTGAGCCTGCAAGACATGGTGGTGCTGCCGTGTACTGCTACCAAAGGCGCTGCTGCTTGCCTCGAGGTCAGCAGTGCTGCTCATGAGACTGAAATCCATGGTGCTGCTTGCCTTGAGGTCAGGACAATATGATGGAGCTGTCGTGAGCCCGAAGGACATGGTGGTGCTGCCGTGTACTGGCTACAAAAGGCGGTGCTGCTCATGAATGCTTGGACTCATGGTGCTGCTTGCCTCGAGGTCAGCAATGCTGCTCATGAGACTGAAATCCATTTTGCTGCATGCATGGATGACATGATGGAGCTGTCGTCAGCCTGCAAGACATGGTGGTGCTGCCGTGTGCTGGCTACCAAAGGCGCTGCTGCTCATGAGACTGAAATCCGTGGTGCTGCTTGCCTGGATGACATGATGGAGCTGTCGTGAGCCTGCAAGACATGGTGGTGCTGCCGTGTGCTGGCTACCAAAGGCGCTGCTGCTCATGAGGCTTGGACTCATGCTGCTGCTTGCCTTGAGGTCAGCAGTGCTGCTCATGAGACTGAACCCCATGGTGCTGCTTTCCTTGAGGTCAGGACAATATGATGGAGCTGTCGTGAGCCTGCAAGACATGGTGGTGCTGCCGTGTACTGGCTACTAAAGGCGGTGCTGCCCATGAGACTGAAATCCATGGTGCTGCTTGCCTCGAGGTTGGCTGTGCTGCTCATGAGACTGAAGTCCATGGTGCTGCTTGCCTTGAGGTTGGCGGTGCTGCTCATGAGGCTTGGCTCATGGTGCTGCTTGCCTTGAGGTTAGCAGTGCTGCTCATGAGACTGAAATCCATGGTGCTGCTTGCCTCGAGGTTGGCTGTGCTGCTCATGAGAATTGGAGACATGGTGCTGCTTGCCTTGAGGCTGGCGGTGCTGCTCATGAGGCTTGGACTCATGGTGCTGCTTGCCTCGAGGTCAGCAGTACTGCTCATGAGATTGAAATCCATGGTACTGCTTGCCTCGAGGTTAGCTGTGGTGCTCATGAGACTGAAATCCATGGTGCTGCTTGCCTGGATGACATGATGGAGCTGTCGTGAGCCTGCAAGACATGGTTGTGCTGCCGTGTGCTGGCTACTAAAGGCGGTGCTGCCTTGAGGTTAGCCGTGCTGCCCATGAGACTGAAATCCATGGTGCTGCTTTCCTTGAGGTCAGGACAATATGATGGAGCTGTCGTGAGCCTGCAAGACATGGTGGTGCTGCCGTGTACTGGCTACTAGAGGCGGTGCTGCCCATGAGACTGAAATCCATGGTGCTGCTTTCCTCGAGGTTAGCTGTGCTGCTCATGTGAATTGGAGACATGGTGCTGCTTGCCTTGAGGCTGGCGGTGCTGCTCATGAGGCTTGGACTCATGGTGGTGCTTGCCTTGAGGTTAGCAGTGCTGCTCATGAGATTGAAATCCATGGTGCTGCTTGCCTCGAGGTTGGCTGCGCTGCTCATGAGAATTGGAGACATGGTGCTGCTTGCCTTGGGGCTGGCGGTGCTGCTCATGAGACTGAAAATCATGGTGCTGCTTTCCTTGAGGTCAGGACAATATGATGGAGCTGTCGTGAGCCCGAAGGACGTGGTGGTGCTGCCGTGTACTGGCTACTAAAGGCGGTGCTGCTCATGAGACTGAAATCCATGGTGCTGCTTGCCTTGAGGTCAGCAGTGCTGCTCATGAGACTGAAATCCATTTTGCTGCATGCATGGATGACATGATGGAGCTGTCGTCAGCCTGCAAGACATGGTGGTGCTGCCGTGTGCTGGCTACCAAAGGCGGTGCTGCTCATGAGACTGAAACCCATGGTGCTGTTTTCCTTGAGTCCAGGACAATATGATGGAGCTGTCAGAGCCCGAAATCCATTTTGCTGCATGCATGGATGACATGATGGAGCTGTCGTCAGCCTGCAAGACATGGTGGTACTGCCGTGTGCTGGCTACCAAAGGCGCTGCTGCTCATGAGGCTTGGACTCGTGCTGTTGCTTGCCTTGAGGTCAGCAGTGCTGCTCATGAGACTGAAATCCATGGTGCTGCTTGCCTTGAGGTCAGGACAATATGATGGAGCTGTCGTGAGCCCGAAGGACATGGTGGTGCTGCCGTGTACTGGCTACAAAAGGCGGTGCTGCTCATGAGACAGAAATCCATGGTGCTGCTTGCCTGGATGACATGATGGAGCTGTCGTGAGCCCGAAGGACATGGTGGTGCTGCCGTGTACTGGCTTAAAGGCGGTGCTGCTCATGAGACTGAAATCCATGGTTCTGCTTGCCTTGAGGTCAGCAGTGCTGCTCGTGAGACTGAAATCCATGGTGATGCTTGCCTGTGAGCCGAAACATGGTGGTGCTGCGTGGCCTGAGAAGGCCGTGCTGCTCATGAGATTGGCCATGTGCTGCTTGAGTTGATAGCTTAGCTGCTGCTTGTGAGACCTGCAGCTCAATGGTGGCTGCTTGCCCGTGTGTGGCCAGGACGATGAAGCGGTGCTGCTCCATGAAGATTTGGACTACCATAGTGCTGCTTTGAGTGCTGATGGCAGCTGGTGCTGCCATGAAATGATGGAGCTGTGTGAGCTACAAGACATGGTGGCTGCTTTGGTACCGGCACTGTGCTCACGAGACCGGACTCTGTGCGCTGCCTGTGCTAGCGTGCTGCCATGAGAATGGAACATGGTTGTTGCCCTGTGCCAGCTGTGCTCTCATGCAGAGTGAGATCCAAAGTGCTGCTTGCCGGTGTAATATGACGGAGCTGTCGTGAGCCTGCAAGACATGTTGGTGCTGACGTGTGCTGGCTACTAAAGGCGCTGCTGCTTTCGAGACTGGGAGACATGATGCTGCTTGCCTTGGGCCCAGAACAATATGAAGGAGCTGTCGTGAACCCGCAGGACATGATGTTGCTACCGTGTGCTGACTACCAAATGCGGTGCTGCTCATGAGACTAAGACCCATGGTGCTGCTTGTCTGGATAATATGACGGAGCTGTCATGACCCTTTAAGGCATGGTGGTGCTGCTGTGTGCTGGCCACGAGATGCCGTGCTGCTCATGACCATGTCTTGAGATTTGGAGACATAGCGCTGCTTGCCTTGAGGCCAGGACAATAAGACGCATTCGATCCACGAGTACGGTCGAATTTTCCGCAGCTAATTGACGCATGTGGAAGCGTCAATCGTCTGTCCCTTCTCCACCAGCTCCCAGCGCTCAGTGCCTCTTCTGGACCACCAACAGGACGGGAGAACCTCCTTTCTGTGAAGGTCAGTCTTTGGAATGGCTTCTGGCTGCTCTCCTTTGTCGACTCAGTGCTGCTTCCTCACAATTTTATAGTAGAGAGCCCATTTCTCATCTCCATTGTTCATCGACTTGAGAAAGTGGAGCTCTTTTGGAAATTGAGGAGAAAGTGCAAGTGGCCTCCCTCCTCGAGAGGTCATAACCGGACAGTTCATGTGGGACCATCGACCAAGCTTTGATTCACTGCCGAGCTGATCCAGTCCACGTATAATCGCCGATTGATTGTAGCCGAGCATGGTCGCCATTACCCTGTTGGTTAGGGGCAGGTCCTCCTTCACGGTGAAACGTAATACTTCCTAATCCAACTCCGTCGACCGACCCGACTTCAGACCATCTTCTATAGGAAAGTCTCCTCTCTTGAACCTGGGAACCAAGTCTTGCATGTGTGGTAAGAGATGACGCCCTGGCCGTATGTTTCCACTAGCTTGGTATAGGCTTCCTTTGCATTCCAGCCGAAATCGTGAAGTAAAACCAGGCTGTGGCGCAGGTACATTTTGTAGTGTGCGACATTGTCGTCTGCTTATGCAGGATGGGTGAGCTATAGCTAAAGTAATGAAAGAGTATCATGCACAGGTCACGCACACGTGATGACGAAATACCAACATCCATGCAATCGGAATACGGGAGGATCAAAGACGGGGAAAAACTGCGCCAACGTAATAATTCTAGGAGTGTAGTCTCATGTTCGGACTATAGGTCTGTTAGTAGTGTCATGCAACACTGTTACTGGGGTACTGTAAAAAGAAGGGAGAAATTCCATTGTAGCGCTATCTGAATGGACCATTCCAATCAGATTTCTGAGCTCATAACGTCAGTAGTATTAAATCCTACCAATTTTTTAAACACCTTGCCATTCTCTGACCAGGTAATACGAAGTTTTTTTTGAAATTCCTTGCCAGTATATTCCGAATCTCCCGGATAATTCACTGAAAGGTGAGAAATCCAACAGTGTTAGGTTGCAGCCTGGCTCCATGTCGGAGTATCCGGAACCTCAGAGTGAGATCGTTGTCTAGCTTCATCTTATTCAAACACATCATCATTAACTATTTCATTCGTTCTCCATAATTCGTTTAATTACCTGGAGCAGTTTCTGGGTAGTTTTTGAGTTAAACAAATCTAGTAAATGTACTATGCATTTTTTTTCACTTCGATAACCCCTTTTTTAAAACTGGCCCCTCCCAGCTGGGAGCAGCAATTCGTATTTCTACTTTGAATTCAAGGATCCAAATTTCATGGATAAGACCTTTAGGTCACTTCAGCATTTCCTCTCAGTGTAGTTCAAGCGATTTCATATTTATGGGCGACGTCTTTCTGCTTGTATCCGTTATGTAGGTCAAGAAACCACTTAATTACCTTTATGATTTCGAGGGTAGCCGAATAATTGGTGGATGATGAATGTCTTCGGGGCTGTGTCATGATAAATGACCTTCCGATCAATTATTTTCTCTAAAGAAAGTTTCACATAATTCGAGAAAAAGATGCTTCATCTGTCATTGAATTGATAAAAGCTTTTTTCGACCCACGTGATGACGAATAAATATGGCTCGCAAGGCAAGCGCCAAAGAATTGCAGCTTGTACTGATTAGGCTGGATCACAGAGGCCTAGTACATTCAAATTGAGACTGTTTGTGACATCAGGTTATTGACTACCGCAATTCTTCTCAGGACTTTCTTTGGGAAGAGTCAGAGAGCAGCCGACTGTGACAGACGGGCACAGTGTTAATGGCGTGAGATACATCGGATGACGACTTCAGTGTTTTTTCCGAAGTTCTGAAGAGCAAATTTTCTAATCAGGCCTGGCTTGCATAGGAGCAAGAGCCACGATCTACTGGTCCTAATCCAAATTGATAGAATCCTTGTGGAGTATGAGTCTGAGCCTCTTCCACGTAGAATAGAAGGTGAGCAAGCTTCTATTCAAGAGGGCAAGAACTGAGGAATATACATTCGCTATTTCTTTCGCGTCATTGTGTAGTTTACGGACATTCATAGTCAATGAGCTCCGGACTTCTGTTAAGGATTCGCTCGGCATCGTCGTCTCCTATCGAAAAAAAACTGCTTACTGCCGTGGCCCGTTGCCTTCCAAACACTATCTCGCTCCAACGGAAGCTGGAAAGAAAGTGCTTCTTTACAAAGCCACCGAAAAATCTCGACTGTGACTGAGTGAGAGTAGCGATCTTTTGGCAAACAATCTGTCAGAAGTTACATATGTGTGGCGACAACTACAGTTTGTGAGAGCCTTCAGTGATAAAGTGAAGTGGAAACTGATAAGAAAAGCACTCAACGCATGCGTGCCTTTCGCGACCAAAATCAGTACGTCGCTTGGGAATCGAGAGAACGTCTCCCAGTGTATTCATTTCTGACTCATCCTCCATTAAAACCCCCCTCTCTCTACTCTGTAATTCGCCACTGTTCAGTGGCCCGCGATTTTCCGTTGAATGATCCTTTTTTACTCGACTATGGCCTCATTGGATGTGTACTCGTGTGAAAAGAGCTACGGACATTTGATTTGTTGGTTTTTAGCGGATGGAGGAGGCAAAAGAAGAACTCGACGCCGCCATACTTCAGGCAAAGAACCACTGCATTTCTCTACAGCAAAATGTTTGGGACCATGAGAAGGTGCTTTTATTTGTCTACTTGTGTGATGCCTTTATGGGGACTGTTCCTCATGTTCATTTTGCTTTCAGTCTAATCTGAGCCCTGTGGAAGACCTCTATGTTCGGCGCTATATTTATGCGGTCACCGTCGCCCGTAATATTCGCTTCTTCAATGGGGTTTGTTCGTTTCGTTCGTGTGTTCTCAAAGCAAAAAAAGCAGAGTCTTGTTGAATTGTCCCATTCATTGAGAATAGCTTTTAACGTTTGATATTAGAAACTGTATGGGATCTGCATGCCAAGCGTTGTTCGCGCTTTATGATTGCCTTATCGGTACCGTCGGAATGTTTGCATTTTCCTCCTCGTCCTCCCAACTAATCGATCGACATTAATTTTGTGACTGCTGATTTTTGACTTCTTTTCGATGTCAAGGAAATTTTCGGACACCTCAATATTGTTTGGAGTGGGTGGCCAACAAGGAAAAACATTTCCTTCAACATTCCTTCTCTAATGAGATAATGACTCACTAGTTGCCCATAAGGAACGCTTTCTTTATGAAGCGATTTTTGGCATGAAATAGCTTTCTTTGTGAAGATTACTCTTTGGTGTATTTATAGCTTCCGTCTACATGGCTGGGTAAATAGGTGAACTGATAACCCACCATTGTTCATATGTAAGTCTGGTTGCAGATAAAATTCATAGCAAGGGTGTCTTTATGTAGGGAACTCCGGTCCGCTGCACTGGGTAGGCTGGGTGAAACGTAGATGGCCATTTAAGTAGTCTAGATTCGGATTCTCTTCGAAGCCATTGAGCTTTCCCCTTCCTGATATCATTCATTGCTGCAGGTGTGATGGGTAGCCTGAAGCAATGGCTTGTAGCCAATCCTTCAGGTCAGATTGATTGAGCATTATGTAATCCGGAGCATGATCATTGCATGGCGCACCAATAGCTTCGAGCACCTTGTTTTGCACCAGTTTGGGCCCTTCTGGATACAGTTCAATGTTTTCAAGACAATACCTTCGATCGGTGAAGATTTGTAGTACCAATGCTCTAGGTCTGTGACCATAGCTGTATTAGCCTTGCCCCTAAGCGGCAAAGTACGCTACATGGTATTGATAGAGATCGATCGAGGTGGAGATGAGTGGTGCCCCTACCGTACGTTCATACATAGATATGTTCCGGGATGGAAGCCGACGTAGATATTGGTTAATAGTGGTCTAGGTGAACTGACACTGAAATGGACTGGTGAAACAAAATGGACCTCACATTTGTTGAGTCCTCGATCAATGCGGGGCACGGTTTTTAACATTCCAACAATTTTACTAATCGTGAAAAAAACGTGGACTCTTTCAGAGGCAGGCTCGACCAGAGCCAAGAATTTTGGATTTCAACATTTGACCGAATGGCTATGGAACCTTGATTCTGTAACCTAGAATCTTACGGTGGCTTGGCATATCAACCATATACAGCCCTGTGCGCCAAAACCAATAAATTCTGCAAGCTGATTAGAAATCGAAAACTTGACACTTTCGGGGACGGGATCGATTGGTGTAACTACGAATTTCAGAACTTCATCAGTTGACTGATACTGAACAGTAGGTACGACAGTGGAAAGATTAAGTGAAGGCTGGATATGGGGTTAATAAATCCCTCTGAGGGAAGCGCCCCACCATTGGACTTCCATTCAGAATTGTGGTAGTGTTTTGAATGCATAGTGGCCTATACGATGACTTGTGGTGGCCAGCCGATGTACAAGTCAGCGCTTTATCCTCCCAGACGTGTCTGGTACCAATTAACCGAAACCGGGGGAACGGAGAGCTTGGTTGGTCTAGGTGGATATCAATCCGGGATTCGAACCCGTACGAATGTGCGTGTGTGATAGTGCGCCACTTGTCAAAAACAATCTCCTCCTTTTGAAAGAAGGTTTCTTCTACAGGCACATCACCCGAATGCAATCGACTGATCAATAGCGACCAAAAATGTTTGATTTTCAAGGCGTGAGAAGTTATGAACGCAATGGCAGACACACACACACATACATGTGTGAATAAAACATATCAATGAATTACATATAAAAGGATTTTGTGATGAGAAAAAAGTTTTGTCATTGGGTATATGTGGGAGAAGCCCGAATACGTGGGTGATAGAAATGGTTCACTTTTTGTGCACTATGGAAACTGCCACCGAACGCTCGGTCCGCTGCGTTTGTGAAGGTTCAGCATTCTTGCTTTGTGAGATAGCAAAACTGATGAGCTACAATAGGAGCTCTTCTGTTCTTGGAAAAGCGTTTCTCGTTTTCTTACGACCCAATTTGATAATCTATAGAAAGGCAGCGTGATTTTGTTGGGGAAAGGAATTGTGTCCATTTTCGCCATTACATGACACGTTATGAAATATCGTCAACAAAGTTTCCATGCTTCGGAACCAAAAATCAGCCGCAATTTAAAGCAAAATTTAAAAAACTCAGTGATAAATATAAATAAACAAACAAACAATCATAAAGCAGTCGAACTATATGCTAACATTTAGTTACAACCAGTTGTAAGAAAGAAATTGAGCAGATACTGAAAGGGCGTTACATTCACCGCACGGTGACCTCCGTCATCTCCAGAAAATGCAGGTGAAACCAGGCTTCATGTCATGGAAGGTCGTTTAAATGAGTATTTGCCTTGCTAGTAGCTCACAGCAGTTACTCTTTGAAGCCGGATACATGATAATTCAACTTCACCTCTTTTGTCTTTGCTGAGTATGTGAACGATAAACCTAATTTTGAAAGACTCGATACTCTTTCTGAGCAGATTGCCTACATACCACCCTGCGCAGGGCTTTAGAAAGGTTCTCCTCAAGAAGTGGCAGTTTTGCTGAAATTCTATTAGGGGACTGTGGAAGGGAAGAGGAGATGCGCACTGTTCCAAATATAATTGGTTCTCTGGATTGTCGGAACAGTGACCGCGGAATTCTGTGAAAGAACTGCTTTACAGTCATTGAATACGATCAGAAAATTTTTTAGTACAAGCCACACAACTATGTATGTACACTGTAGCATCGCGTTTCAAACATTTTTTTTTGAGCCCCTTCTTGTTGGTCTTTAACGTCTCTCCCGCTTTTAGTCGGGGCCCGCTTATATGTACAAATCTTGATGCCACTTTTCTTGATTAAACGTTTGGTTGGGATGGATCTTAACCGATTCAAGAGAGACGAGCCTGAAAATGCTTTTTTGTGAATTCGTCACTTTACGTCATTCACCTGGATCCTTTTAGTTTCGCCCTTCCCATGTTCCGAGAAGCAAGTCGCTCACAAGGGTGTTCATGGAGCAGCGCTATCATCGTTCGGTTAGTTTTGCTATTTCTACGTGAACTTCGAACTTTTGAATTCATTTTGCTCCATGGCATTCATTGCATTTCAGAAGTCGTCACCTCCTTCGATGGAAAAACGTGTACGGAGCGAACCGAAAGTGTCCCTAGTGGACGACACTGAGTGAGTCATCTCGTTTTCACACTTTTGGGGGAGATGACTGCGACAAAAAGCTGGCTGCTGGGACCTGGGCTCCAAGTTGAAATAGATTTTCCTTTTTTTACAATCGATTTGCAACAAGCATACATGCATACGTGCCACCTCACACTGGGTTTAGCGGCCCGCCTGCCCTTTACATATGGCTTCATAGGTATGTCCTTTATTGAAATCAAATGACACATTCATTTCCAGTGGTGTATGTGCAAAAATTGAATACACGGAAACGGTAGATGAAAGCAGCCTGGTGGACCTAATCGAAAATGACAAAGAGGAATGTGCACACCTGGCACGAAAGCTCCCCCCAGCCAAACGGAACTGGGAACATCTGAAAGATATCCGAATGCAGGCAGGTTTGAGAAATATAGAAGATCTGAGTGTGTGACGTAAAAAGGACCTGTTACAGATGTCCAAAAGCGTCGAAGAAAAAGGAGCAATAATCCGAATTGGAGAACATCTTTATGGATTTGAAGGCATTCGTGATTTATCACTAAAAGCAGCAGCAGACGTGGATCGATTCTTTGGAAGGAAGCCAAGCGGTGATTTGTCCTATCAATCACCGGATCAATTCCTCAACCATTTTGTCGAGGGTTACAGTAACAGCTTCTATAAATCGTCTCTGAGTCGTTCGGTCCACGATCTTTCTGAGTGGAAAAGGAAGCATAGCGACCCACCCATTGTGACACCTTCACGTTCCTATGGGGAGCTGCACTTTCACGATAACAGGATGCACATGGAGAAGGAAGTTCATGCAGCTCCTGACCCCTACAAGGAAGAGTCAAACTATGCCCAGATCAGATCTACCGAGACCGAAACTCTCATTCACACCGGCCAACCTTCTGGGCTCAGCCAATACCCTATGCTTGACCGTCTAACTCAAGCTATGTCCAACTCAGTGCATGATGTTCAGGAAAAACTTTATAACACTGTCAATGTTCATTCGGGTTCCGAGCCTTCCCTGAATCAGCAGCATTATCGTTACGGTTCCCTGGACAGTCGTGGAGAGCCCAAGTTCCAGAACACAGCTCCTTTCGAGTGCAATCATCACCTGGTTCGGGACTTCGAGGATGCAATGAGCGAGAGTTCGACTGCTCTGGTGTGCGATGCTGATGTGCAGCCGATTGCGCCAAGGCTTCAGTCAGAGGGCAGCATCAGAAGTATGACATCGTCCAGACGCTCAATGGCGGACCACCTCTCAGTCGACCAACTTTCCGATGCCGTATTCCATACGCCCGTCAGCTCCTACTCGGATGTCGTCGAGCCCGCCTATGACCCATATCGCAAAGTGAGCTTTACTTCTATTACTTTTTATACCAGACCAGTTATTTTTGCCGATTTCAATGAGTATCCTTTTGTGAAGGCTCATTTAGTTGTCGTTCCTTTAGGAGACCAGCCACCGGGTCGTTAGCGAAGACCTTGGTACAGAGATACATGTTCGTCGTAGCAAAGAGCTCCCTGCTCACAACACTGCTTCGGGCCATGGCTACGATGGCAACAGAAGTACTATGACGATCACCAAGACTATGAACATCACCGACTGCGGGGAAGGCAGCGATGTCTCGGACAGCGAAACGCTTCGCCCACAGCCTTCGATTGATTCCCATTCGGACTCCGATGCGACAATTGTCGCAAATGAGGTAGCGTTACATGACTAACTCATTCTTCACCCACTTCAGAATCTCCCACTCCTTCAAAGTACAAGCGTTGCATTTTCAAAAGGGATCATTAGGAAAAATTTCCTGCAGATCAATACTCTCCCCTAGGGAGGTACTGAAAAAGCCGTCATCTCTGTGGGTTCGATCAGCCCATAGCACTGAATGTGCCAAGTTTTTCTCTATCCGTCCTTCTCAACCTTGCTTACCCTATCCTTTGATTGAGAGGAATTTTACCTGGAATCCATCACCTGAAGTGGCATTCGACCCATTCACCTTCAAAAAGGCTCCCAGACTCTAATTGGCTTCTTCTCATCGTTCTTGTCTTTTGTGTTATCTTGAGTTGGTTTATTTCTTCCTCTTTTTCGGCCCTCAGCGATCATTTTATTTTCTTTTCTGTTTTTTGCCTCGATTGTCGCATTTTCTTCTTCGTTTTCCAGTTCCTCCTCTCTGGACTGATGTTTTTTCCGAAGGTGATTTTCCTGATTCTCCTGGAAAAACAGAAAGGACAGTTGGTAGCTTGATCACCTTACTACTGAGATACTTGGGCAATGATTACTGTTGTGTGTTGAAAAGGATAAACGACCTAAGTTTTCTGTACGGGACCCAAGAAATGTTCAACTCGATTATCACCACTCTCTCCGCATCGCTTTGGGGCTCATATTTTGAGGTTATTCATGGCCATTTCCCTTACTTGATCGATGGCCATAGTTATCCACTTCCAATGCTTCCCTCATTTTTCACTTGTTTGGGTGGGCAGCATAACCGAGCGACATTTCTTGCCATATAGCCCTATATGTTTCATCAGAAACTAAATTTCTGGATTTTTCAGTACTACCCAGGTAATGCTTTCACGTTTATTGTCTTACAGAGCCAGCCTTCAAGGCCACCTACAGCGGCGGGTTTTGTACTGAGCGCCACGAGCCTCCTACTTCTCATAGAAAATGGGAAAGATTGAACTATGACTGCTCAAGAGCACAGTCAGTCGTTGTAAACGATTCATCCGGCATCTGCCATTGAATTCGGATGGGCACAATTTGCTCGTTAGACAGGCTTTTATGCGGGCATAACGATGTCAAAATGCGCCATTACGAGGGAGGTAGTCAGGCTGTATGGCTAACTGTGGGCCGAGACGTGCCCGATGCCCATCTTGTCCGGATCGTAATGACGATTGACAATTTTTTGAAGGATAGCGATTTTGGCATTGGTCAGTCCAATGTAGGGATGCCCCATGCACTTTTCTATTACACGGGGACCGTAGGTATGTTTTCACTTGACATTTGGGAGAAATAGTGATTTGTAGAGACCAGCCGGTGTACAGGGCCGTGATTTTTGCCATGTAAGACGTGAGTGCTACCAATTGACCGATCCCAGAGTGGAGGAAGGTAGCTTTGCTGGTCTAGGCAGACAGATATGATCCCCACCTCATTCTTGAGGGAACCTATGGAAACCACCCATACCCACCCCCAATCGGTAATAGAAGTTTAATGGTAAATTTGTTTTCAAAAAGGCGATCGACTGTAGGTGGTGAAGCACCAGTAGAAATGTGAATTAAATGTTGACGTGGCGATCGAATGAATAGCGTGCTGAGGCACTTTTATATGGGGGCTGCAGTTGGCTGTCCAGCCAATGTCAGATAAATCGACACTGAAAGTTCGTCCAGTGTATAAATCTTTTCCATAGCATCGGTCTTTTCCATGCTTATCAGTCCTCGCCATTGTCAAGACGATTTCTTGACTGGCCGATCTCCACGTTACATCCAATCGTCGTCAACGTTCCCTTTCACTAGTTCATTGCTTTTCAATGCTTACTACTTTGAACGCAGTAACTTCTCATCAAGGCTGGTCCTGATTTAGCGGTACCCAACGGAGCGGCAGTTAATCAACCGCGGGCGAACGGCTTCGCGCGGCATATCGGATAATGACGTCGCAGTCTTCTTTGGGTGTCCACGAATTTTCGATGGAGGAACTCTTTATTATCGAGTATCATTCAATGCGTGGGTGGTGGCAATTGGTTACGACCCCTCCCCCATTATACTCGGCATTTCTAACGTCAAGGGTCAGAATTCAGCAACCGAGGAGGTGCTCACTGAAGTACTTTGAATGGTGCGAAAAATGATCCCGAGCTATAATGAGCATACCTGCCTAAACTAAATGGAGGGGTGCCCAGGGTGGATGGAGTTTAGCCTACCAAAAATCTCTTATATAAGTGATTGATTATTTGGGGACTAGCCTTCTGAGATAGCGCAAAAGAAGGAGTTAAAAAAACTGAGCACACTTCTCCCTACTCATAACAAAATCACCAACACTTCAGGAAGTGGTGGTGGTGCCGTAAATTCTGGCTTAAACGACTGGTTATAACGCAATAAGAAGCGACCTAAACTCCTCCTTCGGGCTTGCTTGAGTTCTTCTTCGTACATCGTGTGAGGGTCGAGTTAGAACGAAAATACAAAAGTTGTGTCGTAAAATGGAACGTGCAGTCCGTGAAGTTCTGCGTCTACTGCATTAAATTACACCCTGTGGTTACTGTAAGAAAGGCGTTCTCGCCTGCTGTGTTTCCGTCTGAACCTTCATAGTTGTCTTAGCTCTTCAACAGCATCTCCCCCAAATGAAGTTCCTGCATTTCTCATCAGAGTGTTTAACTGTGTTCGCCGCCATACTTTCTGCGGAATCAAGAACAGTAAAGTGAAGGGAAAGCATGTCTTATTAATTATTTTGTTCGTTTGGTTTCGATAGCGCTTTCAACTTTCTAAAAATCTTATTCTCGACCCACATTACAGTCTTCATTGACATCTTCTAGTGTATGTTGAACCTAGTGCTTGTATTCTCGAACTGTTTCATTCTATGGTCTCATCGTTCCTGCCATACCACCAAGAGGTTCCCGAGTTTCCTCGCGCGGCGAATTTTTGATAGTTGTCTCGTACTCACCCTTTGGAACTGCGCCGTAACCATTCTTCTCTTACTCGTACCGTACATCGCGCACTCGAATGCCCACTAAATTTCAGCAAGTCAAATCAGCCAGACTCCAAAACGGCCTGGAATCAGGGTTCACCACTTGTCCCATCACCCCGATTCGCTGGATTCGCTTTTCAATCTTTCGTTCTCACCACACATCAATGACCCTGTGCATTGGGGCCGCTTTTTGCATATTACTGTAACTATGACATCTCATTCTTTGCTGTGTTGATATAGCGATTTACAACAAACATCGTTTATACTGTTATAATACCTATCAAATACAAAATCGTCCAAAACGACGACATATTTCCATCATATTCGAACTCTTCCCTGTATCGGGAGAACGATAGCACTACCAAATTCTTCTGCCATTCATTTTTTTAGATAGAGCACTTTATTGAATTGATGGCCTAGCATTTATGTATAGTAATTTGTGTATTCAGTGAGGCTGTCTTGCTAGGAGGTGGGATAAAAAGGCCCCGTGCGATGGGTGAGTTTCGGAGCTTACCTGGTTCCATGTAGTTTTACAATCTCTCGATGGAACTTCACCGCTGCTCTGTTGAGTGCCATCAACGTAGATTCGCCTGAAATTGTTTCCACAGATGTTTCCAATAGGTTTGAATCTTTGCTGCAGACACACAAATTCATTTCTTTTGGGTTTTGTTGATGCCCAGCAGGTGCCAGTCAGATCGTCTACAGTCGATGATGGTGCTGTCGTGCTTGCAAATTCATTTCAACCGGCAACAGCCACTAAGAAATGGAAGCAATAGCGCTATCCATGACCTGGGTTGGGTCATGAGATACAACCCTGTAATCACCGGAGCGTTTTCCGTCCAATATAAATCGCAGAAGGAGCACGTCCTGTTCGGAACTGCAGAGCAAATTATATTGTAACACCGCAGCCCCGAAGTTCTCCTAGCTAAAGCATGGTGGATCTTCATCAAGCCTATCATGGTCTCCATCCAGTCGGTCTTTACACTTTTCTCATGACCTCGATTACGAATAATTAAATGAACATCGTAATCAAGTAGCCTCTTCGTCCTGTGGAACCATCCTAGCGAGCCCCAAACCGCTCCTGTATTCCTAAGCGGACTCGGAGTGGGCTGTTTAGTGGTGTTTATAATAGGGGGAACTTCCAATATGGACATTTTTTGTAACGTCAGAGCGAAATTAGCCATATCTGATGCTTATGTCGGTTTTGGCTGACCGATGCAGCAGAACTGAAAGTGTCTACATGATATAGCTCGAGCGATAAACGGATAGACTAGGGGCGTACCGATTTTACTCAAAGGCACAGTTCGCGATAAAGATTGTTTCTGAAATTTCTCTATAGGATGAATTTGAGGCCTACTCGTATACCATATCTGGAGCTATCAGGTCGGAAAACTTCCTAGTTATGGTGTTATAAAGGGTCAAAGATTGTATCGTGTGCACCTTGGACGAGTTTCACCTTCATTGCCTGGGCTGCATCATTCACGGGTGTGGTATCTTCTCCCCGAAAACGACGTCGCACTCGCCGCGTCCGATCACGCGTGTTCGCGCGCTATGAAGGAAAAGGTTCGAATTTCCATTGGGAGGATGGGGTAGCCGACGCGTGATCTTTGCCGCTTGCCGTGGGATTCGGGGGAAATTCCGTTACTCCATCATTCACAAGGGAACCCGTGTAGGAGGCCCAAGCAAGTTGTCATGAGGGCTATAGTTACAGTTGGACGTGGATTGGATGTAGTCAGCTCTTTGCGCAACTGAAACAACTGAAATCACGTCCGAATACCCCTTCCATGTTATTTTCGTCGCCGCAATCTCGTCCAACCTCTATTTTTCCTACTTTTAAGAAGCCTTATTTTTCTCGAAATTGACGGATTTTCTCGTTTTCTTCATTTTTAAAGAACTATTCCCAACCTATACTTCCGCTTTTTGATTAAAAAGGGCACCTCAAAATGATCGTGACCTATGCCCTTGACTGGTGGCCATTCATGGAGACTCCTATCCGGAACAATCTGAGGCTTACATATTTTAATACTCTTGAATTAGAAGGTAGATATAACTACTGTACAGGCTTTCATCTCACAAGTAACCAACCGAAAGATACCGAAGACGCGCTTTTTCTTTCTTTTGTACCTACTTCCTGAAGTGTATGGAAAGTAATTTCAAAAATTTCACACTTGTCTATATTTTTAGGGAATTTCTGGAACTTTTATCAAGGAATCTATTCACTTATATGTAGATTTCTTCAAATTCTTTCCTTATCAGATTTTATGATGTCCCTGTCGTTTCACCAGATCACGGCTCTATTCGACTTCCTCCTTTCCGAACTTGAAGTTTTCAAACCAGGCGTGCATAGAATCGCTCAAAAGGGGCTTCAGTTGTCAGGAGTATCGTTGGGTTCATACCTAGTAGATCCACACCTAAATGTTTAACATCGCTTTCGATTGGCTTCGACGCTTATAGATTGAAATTCTTCAAAAAGCTGCCGAACTCGACGAAGCTCATCTGCATGCACATGTCAAACTGATTCCCAGTCAGCATTCTTGGGAAAGCGATGGAATCGCACGTCAAAAATCAAATGAAGAGGCCGAAGCTCTTTTACGAGACGTTCAATCCACTCATCAAGCTCTACAAGAACAGATCCAACGATACTCCAGTATGTCTAGCGTAAGTTCCAAGACATTATTCTTGAATTATCTAAAAAATTAATTTTTATTTAGCTTAGAGAACTCCTCCTGACTTTCAGGTGAAGTTATACCTGAAAATCAGGAGGAGTTCTCTAAGCTAAATAAAATTTTCGGTACCCGTAAGCAGACTGGATATTTTTGAAAAAGTTTCTTTAGTTTAGCTTAAGCCCAGGCTTATCATGAAAAAGTTTTTTGAAAAGTCATGTTCAAAATCCGAACAACTCCTTTTCGGGTATAGTGGCAAGTGGCGCACTATCACATACGCGTGGTTACTGAATCGAACCCCGGATCGGTACCCGCCTAAGCCACCAAGCCTCCCATCCTTCCGGGGTCGGTGAATTGCTACCAGACTCGTCTGGGAGGGTAAAAGCATTGACTTGCTCATTGCCTGACCACCGCAGGTCATTGTATAGGCCGCATAGGCATCCATTACGCCACTACGATTCTGAATAGAAGTCGGATGCGAGGGCGCATTCCTCATACAGGATTGATTGACGCCCGAGAACTTCATCCTTTATCCTTTGGAGGGTCTAGAGCTATAAAGATGAAGTGAAAATTGCCACTCTAATGTAGGCTGCCCTGAATTTATTGAGTAAGCTCTTCGTGGTCAGTACTGATGGCTGGCATTTGATGGCACTTCTTTTCTTGGCCAGTTGGAACTGAAACACCTGAAAATTTCAGCTGAACAGTTCAAAAAAGGAAGTGATCTACAACCCTGTTGCCAAGCATCCTGAACACATCTACGATCCTGTGGCCTACGCTGGAGTAAGTATCCTCTTCAGTAAACCCTTTGCTGTCCAGAGAGATATAAACTCCTGGCGAAGGAATGTTTTTGTGGCGATGAATTCGTTTCACACAATGCAATAACTGCTTCAGCTTCACCACGCCCATGGAGCTATTGTTCTATCAGAGCCAGTCAAGCGTCCACTTGCGGTCAGTCCACCTCTTTATGATGAAGCCGCGGCCGACCAAAGGTAGGCGCTATCTACTTCAAACAAATATTTACTTATTTTGTTTTTCTTTTTACAGCCCTAACATTGATGTGCTACAATATTCTGAAGCAGATCTTTCTAATCACCATGTCTATCTCGACAATGATGAGCATATCTACGAGGAAATCGGCCCCCATCCACCAGGTGATTCGAGATTTTTCTTGGATTGGAGTCCTTCGAAAGCTTCATCCGGCTTAATTTATATAATTGTTCCACGACAATACAAGAATCAGTTTTATTCTTCAAAAATATGTAAAATTTTAAAATCTCATCTTTATACCCTCTCACACTACGGCTCCTTACCAAGCCTGAAATAGGAGTTGAGTGTCAGGGAATCATCTGCGCATCAAAAGCCGTAATGTGATTGAAGTGAGTTTTGTAAATGGACTCCTTGCTCCGTGCTGGACTGGGTCGTATTGACCTAGTTGGATTCTTGGGATAGACTGCCTGCTTTGTTCTGTATTCAGTCGATAGACTTACTGTCTTCTTGGGTGAATATAAAGATGCCATTGTTCTGTCTGTGCATTTGGACTACGGTAAACAGTTTCAACCTGGAGATTTCATCCAATTAAATCGAGAGGGTGAATGAGATCTTCCCAGGTTTCTTCTGAGAAACTAAATCAATTGTCCTTTGGCCCTTCAAGTAAATTGGCTTGCTCCCAGGAAATTGGCAACCCTTCACCGTAGGTTATGAGGAGCTACTCCAAGGAACTGAGTGTATATTGAGACAGTACAGAGCTTTGGCTCATCTATATCAGCGACTGTGATTCAGCAGCAAAATTGACTTTCACAATCTGTTTTTTTTTTCAATTCCATTCGCTTTCAGCGCCTATCGGGCATGGAGTGAGCCCATCAGATATTGGGCATGGAGTGAGCCCATCAGATATTGGCCATGGAGTGAGCCCATCAATTATCGGGCAAGGAGTGACGGATAAGAGAGAAACTACTCAATACCATTATGCCGGTGAGCTTCAATTCGGTCCCTACTCAACCACATTTCTTAATTCCTAGTTCAAAGTTCAACAAATTTGAATATATACAGTAGCGCTCGAAAGTTTTCGGTGAAGTGCTTTGGTGCTTTTTCGTTTATAACTTTTTTCTTAGTAGACCGAATCACGCAGAATTTGGATAAGTTTAACTAGAGCATATTTCACCTTACCCAACACTGTTTGACTGCGAACCTACAATGTCCACAGATAGCGCAAGGTGTTTGTTGCGGTAGCAGATTTTGCTGAAAGCAAAGTTGTTAAGGTCTGCAGTTATTCGCACCTTATGTGCGTTTTTTTTCATCTATTGTGTTCGACATTACAGTGCGCACACTTAGACATGACGAAAAGGGAAAAGATTCTAGAAGGGCCATCATCTGTATTTTCAATCGATTCTGAGTTCAAGCCCTTTGGAATATCTGGAACATGATGAGATTGCAGGTTAATATTGGTAAATATTCACAGTACACCCACTCTCCAAATATAGAAATTTCGCATGATTAGATCCAGTAGGAAAGGAGTTACGACTGAAAAGTACGGCTGAAGAGCCATTTCACCGAAGACTTTTGAGCGCTACTGTATGTATAAAGTCGATCTTGAATTAGGCTTGAAAACATTTAGATCGTTCACTACTTGAGGTTTGATTTTTTCGAGCAGTAAGAATATTTTAACGGTCTTCCAATCCACATAACTTTCCAGTATCCACGAAAATTGGTGAAGGAGCTGCCGATGCCAGAAATGTCAAGGAGCATGACTATCCAAGTAATTTTCTCTTCCCTTCTCCCTTCTCTCCTCATTTCTTTTTTTTTTGTAAAAGAATCAGAAGAATAGAGTCCTCGGGTGTTGGTCAATCATGAAGGATGCGCCCCCGCATCCGCCTCCCAGAATCGTTGTGGCGTATTGAATGCGTAGGTGGCCTCCTCAATGGCTTGCAGTGTCCAGCTAATGTTAAGTCAGTGCTGTTATCTTCCCAGACGAGACTGATACCAATTAACAGACATTGGTGGGATAGAATGCTTTGGTAATCAAGCGGATGTAGACCCGGGATTCGAACTCGTGACTGTGCGTGTGTGATAGGGTAGCACTTGCCACTGCACCACATCCGCCCTGGGAGCGAAGCACCATCAGGTTGTTGCGAATGGAAGCCGTATACTAAGTACATACCAAAAACGAGACCGAGCATGAAAAATGTGGTCTATTCTATGACAAAGCCGTTTGATCGTTCCTCCGACTTGATAGAAATTCCACCAGTCGAGGTTGAAAGAAGAAGGAAATACACACACTACAACCACCTCGTTCCTTATTTTCATAACAGTTTTTCAGTGCCAACAACAATCGGTGAGGGAGTGAGTGATACAAAAAAGACGACCAGCCACGATTATGAAGGTAATATCGGATGTTCAGCAACGAACTATGAAAAAGCTTTGTGAAATTGTTATTCGGAAGAGGTCATCAAAGAGCTTTCGTTTCAGTTTTGCAGAAAGTCCCGGAAGCAGTGAACGGTTTGAGCCCGTTTTTCAAAGATGATTACAAAGGTTAGTTCATTCCCTGTGTATTGCATACAATTGCTTTGACAATTCACAATCCGGAACTCTACTTTCACTCAGTGCACCTCGTATACCTTGACAAATCATTATTACAAGCTACAATAGTAATTATTGTCGTCGATTGAACGAAATAAGAAAGCAGATCGCTGAATGAGGCTCTTTTTCAAAGTTTTCCATTGAGCAAACTGGCAGGCAAACTCTATCCAGACCCTCCCGCTTGTTCGCCAAAAATCCTGCAGTATACTTTTATCTGTTTTTGGGTGCATTCGGGCTTCACATACGTGCATTATCCCCACCGACCGCCCGACTGACGAGGTTCCTGGCCAAGTGTCGATAACGCAGGTAAAGGTATAGGCCGCATGAGCCGTGAGGCCGCTTGATCCCTCGGCGTCCACTGCTGTCAACACGTAACCGGGAACGCCGGCGGTCCGTCAGACAGTCGGTGGAAACAATGCACGTCGGTAGAGTGTGAATGCACACATTGACCACCTCATAGAACTTCGTTCTTGCTGATCATGCTCTTCTTGGTCGAGTAACATTACTTGTGAGTAAATTGTACGAAAAACATTTCAATTGTGGTGATGTGGTCATATAGGGTTCAATGATTCAATATCTGCATGGTGTTCCATTTCTCTGCCCCTCTGTCCGAGTTACAGATGAATTGGGTACACGATATCACCATAAAATTTTTGTTCTTATTTGGAGCATTTTCTAGAACTTTATCTCATTCAGTACTGCTCTTGCGGGAGCCATATACGGGAAATCTTATGTAAGGATCACCCACTAATTAATTGGTAAAAGTTGATTTACCTTCACTTTTTCAATATCAAATACGCTGGTAATCAGCATAGACGCCTTCAATTCAAACAACCATTTTCCAGTAAGTTAATATTTTTCGATCCGAATCCTATGGGTTAGCTAGCGCCACGCAGGCGGTAACCGGTAGTGGTTCTACATGTACCGTAATCTTCCTCCAGAAGTCGACGTTTTATAACCCTTAATTGAATATAACATTTTCTTCCATTGTGATTCTGCTGTTATTCCGAACCTACCACTGAATATTACTTTCACATAGCTGAATGTCTAGCTAAATAGATTGAATCGTTCCCTTTTACGTTGCGCGACTACGCGCGATCGAGTGCGTGAGGTACGATGCTGGGGTACAGGAGCACACACCTGCGCTACACCGAGGTGTGGTGACAGGCGTACAGTAGCTAAAACTCTCTTCATTGGTAAAGTTTCGCATTATTTAGAGGAATTTCAGCCATACCATGCCATTCTTTGACATTTCAATGCCCTTCCTTTTGCAGCACTTTTTGGATTATTTTCCTTTTAGAAAACTGGAGATTGCACTCCTTACTTTTACTTGTTTGCAGATGTGAAGGTCATCAGCGATGTGAACTCAAATGTGGAAAAGGCAGTGAACGTTACGACGTCTGTGAAAGATGACATCCCATGGCAAGGTGTGATTTTCAAGAGCTTCTAGTACCTTCTTAGGACCTGTATCGTCCTTCTTCTGAGAATGGCGAGCGAAGGGTTTTTCGAGACGGTTCGCGATTCTAGGGAGTTCATAGTAAAATGAATACTTATGCATCGTCATTGGGAAGGTTTCTTCCCATTCAAACATAGCGAGGGACGAACTTTTTTTTGAATTATTCGCGATCCCTGAAGTTGAATGAGCGATCATTGCAAAACGTATGCCCCATCTTGCATCAGGTGGGAGAGGGGAGAGAAGGGGCTTTTGTTTTGAAACCCGTGGTTCAAATCTTGATGGGATGATGACTACGAAAGATGGGAACTTAAGTTGATGTGCAGTGAGTCCGAAAATAGACCTTAGTTTGATGACCGGCGGATAACGGGTCCATTTTGGGAGGCAAAAACTTTTCCCCTTGAATTTTCTAGAATTGCTTACAGTTAGTCGTGCATTGCAATCCCTGTCCGTAAGACATAGATTTTATGCTTAGGACTTGCTATGACTATAATTTCCTTTTTCGAATTAAAATGCT
The DNA here is from genome assembly GCA_000469685.2 of Haemonchus contortus. Lineage (NCBI taxonomy): Eukaryota > Metazoa > Nematoda > Chromadorea > Rhabditida > Trichostrongylidae > Haemonchus > Haemonchus contortus. Next base: position 14,592,857 of record LS997565.1, read on the forward strand.
TGATACGAAGAACAGCACATTCCTGAATCATGGACTTTATCTGTAAGATTATATTAGCAAGTCATGATTCACCCATTTTTCTCCGAATTTTTGTGGAAACTCCGGCACAGCCACGTAGGCTATGATCAATGACGGCAGCACAGAGGTTGATGGCTTCAGAAAGCATTCAGAAAAGTGAAGGGTCCGAGCTTCGCTTATAAGAACCTTTTGCTTTCCAGGTTAGTCTGATAGGTGAATGACTGATTGGGAGGGTGAGCTATCAAGATTACTACCATAAAACTGAGACGCTTGTTGGTTCGTTCCTTCAGCCCATTCCTGGTGGTCTCATTCGCAAGTAAAGCTCTATCTACCTGGCCTTTCGTTTGCAGGGAAAAAAAGTTTTAAAGCAGTCATGATTGCACGATACACTGGTGAATCACGGCTCAATCACAATACGACTACCACTTTAGATCGCGTGATACACCAATGCATCACCCACATCAATGCTCAGGGTACTCAAAACTTGCGAAAAAATTCCAGGCCTTTTTCTGGAGTTTCCGGAAGTTTTCATAGGAATACTTTTAGAAAGATACTGCTCATTTAATGCGCATAACATGGCAGGAAATTTCGTGATATTCATCTTCTGCCTTCATGTTAGGGACTTCGAAGCATTGGTAGATGCTCACGGAATCGCTCAGAAGGAGCTAATACTTCAGACAAGTTTCGGTGTATTTCAGCAGCGGAATGGGGCTGGGTTCGAACTTGAAAAGAACTACATTTCGAATGTGGGGAGACTGTCCGGTCACTTTTGGGCTAAATAAGTGAGGAGATGAGGTCGGACGTATTATTCGCATACAAAAGGAGTGTCCTTGTCTAGCAAATCTATGGATAAAGTCCAGAGGCTAAAGTCTTGGAGCATCAATCAATCCCGTTTGAGGGATGTGCCTATGCATTCGACTTCCATTCAAATTATAGTGGCATATTGATGCGTATCTGCCCAATATAACAACTTGTGGTGCCAGGCGATGTACAAGTCAGTGCTTTTATTCTCCTAGACAAGCCTGGTATCAATTAAACGACTCCGGAATGATGGAAGGCTTGGTTGGTCTAGGCGGATATCGAACCCGTGACCATGCGTGTGTGAACTGCGCCACTTGCCACTACACCACTTCCGCCCTTCATCTTCCGTTCAACATCATTTCTGGGTTTACATACAGCCGAAAAAAAGTGATGAGACTATTGAAGCAAAAAAAGAATTACAAGTCTACAAGCCAGATCCAGAGGGTGTATCTGACTCTCAGGTATAGATAGGTAGGTAAGGTATACTGTCACTCTTTTCATGGAAAACCACTCAAATGGACCCTTCACATCTTTAATCGATTATATAAAAACCTGTTCATTACATAACTGATAACGATGGGTGGAGCCTGTTGGTTGTTGCTATATCATTGGCCAATTGCCCTGGAAAAACAGATGATTAGAAATTTTCGTAAGAGGCATCTGGAAGCCTTCAGCGTGAATCATCCTTCACCTGCTAGGCACACCTGCTTGTGGCTCATCGGTGACTATACCTTCTATGACCCAAAATTACGTCTACGGCTGAACTGGAGCTGGATTGTCCCTGTTCATAATCACTCAGTCCTTATTCTCCCTAACACTTTCGACATTTAGGGCATCGTGTAGAGCCTAACACAGAGGGTGAGGTTGTCCATGCGAAATTGGTGCACATTGATTATAATGAGGACGATAACAAGACTCACATGGGGAAAGTGAATCGAACGCTCGGCAAAGAGCATCAGATCATCCGCAACCTGGATGAGAATCGAGGTGAGGCCTTTCATTGCGTTTGTTTCTCCCATGCATATTCTTGGAGTCTTTCATCAGCTATCATAAAACGATTTTTCACCTCCATGACTATCTTTCTGTTTCATAGCCATATTTTCTATTGATTACGGGGAGTAGCACGGTTATATCAGTTTTTAAGTAATTTTCAGGCATCTCTAGAGAAGAGAATACCGTGCGCTCAACCGAGAAGACTACTTATGTGAAACCCGCCGTTCATGATGCCCACGGAGGTAGAGGTAATGGCAGACAGAGTTGAAATTAGATCTACACGGCAGAATCAACTGTATCACAGCGCTCGCAATTTTCGTTGTAATATGATATGATTTCGTATTCTGGCTCAAAAAAAACCTCGAAAAAATTTCAACTGCGAAAAAATTCCAGTCGAGAAACCCATGAACCACAATGTCTTTTAGTCCTTTATAATGTGAACTTACCACACACTAGCAATTTCTGCTACGATCACCTAACTGTCATGGTTTTGGCTCACAATGGCAGTTTTTGCCGTGAAAATACTTGAAAAGCTCTGACTGCTCTGAAAATGAGTTCTGGAACCTGTTTTCCGGCTTACATCGGTAACAACTCTCGGTGATCCGAGCCCCGGCCCATGCGTGGGTGATAGTTTACCCACTTGCCACTACGCCACCTCCGAATGTTCTGATAGTGTACAGTAGTGGTTGGGTACAGTAGGTCTATTGCTTACTGTATTATACCAGTTCCCAAAAGGACATTTATATGAATAAATGAGTGAATACTATTACTGAGGTAGATATGACCAGCAAAACATTGTTGGTCGTTCTACATTAAACATTGTTGCTACATCTTACTTATACTTATACGCTCTATCTTCGCTGCCATGAATGTCGTTGTCAACTCTGCATGTTATCCACATAGTACCTTATGGTGTGCTATAACTTTTCTTGAAGACTCAAGCTTGAATTCCAGCTTTCGACTTGAACAAATATGAAGAACTTGGTGGAGAAGAACTGCCCAAGGAAGAATTCGACAGGGAGACCGCTGCGGCTACAGTAGCCATTCGAAGAATGAGCAGGACCAATCAGTGGAGTGAAGATGATGAACGACGTACACGAGTTAGTGAAATTCTATACCAAAAAGTGAAACAAAGGCAATGCCGATGGTGGAATGCCCGGGTTCTTGCTTGTTCTCGTCATAATCCAGGACGCGAATAATCTCACAAAGGTCTTAAGCTGCGCACTAAAAGCTCAGCCCCGAGCGGCTGTTGAAACGGTTCTTCACCCGTTTTCTTGAAGCGCGAGACTTTTAGAATTAAGACCCTTTCCAGTAGTCTTCCCAACTTTTTGACGATGTAGTTGCCATAACGTCCAAAGTGATGTTTCTCGCTGTGTGTAAAAGCTTACCACCTATATTGATCCACCGATTCATTACTGCTCCTCCATTGGTCCTGACAGGCTGATGGATAAGAACAGTGCCTGAAGTCGCAGTTCACAAAAAAATTTTCTGAGATTTCCCCATAGGATGATTTTCAAGGTCCCTCGTACACGGGTGCACTTCGTTGCGCGTGTCCGTAGAAACTAGGTCACGCCGCAGCCATCGCATGCGGCGGTCAGCCCGCCATCTTTGACAAGCGTCGCAGTTGTCAGCGGGGCATACGAATTGCGCTCGGTCCACGACAGTGAGCCAAGGAGAAGATAACACGGACAAATGCAAACCATTCGCTCCACCGACACTTGGTGGTACTGTAGTGTCGTCTTGAAACCACCGAGGGAAGCGCCGCGCGCGAAGTGGGCGGGTGACCTACTTTCGACGGACACGCGCAACGGACGTTCTCCCTCGTACACCATATATGGCGCTAGGTCGGAAACGGCCCAGTTAGGGCGTTATAAAGGCTCACAGATTGCACCATGTGTATCATCGGACGAGTTTCACCGACACTGTAGAGGCTGCACCGATCACAAAGGAACCCATGTAGGAATTAAAACAACTTGTCATGACCCATAGCGTCAGTGAGAGGTACAGTTTACAGTACAGTTTTTTACAGTTCTGGCTTAGTTAACTCTTTGCGCAATTGCAACAGCTGAAAACTCGTCCGAACATTCCTTCCATATTACTTTCGTCATGGTAATACCCTATTTTCTCTACTTTTTGAGAGCAACATTCTTTTAGTATTGACGAACTCTGTCGTTTTCTTCACTACCGATGAACTATTCTCAAACTATACTTCGGCATTTCCAATAAATGGGGTGCCTCAAAGTTATTGTGTACTGTGCCTTTAAGAACGATAGGGAGAGCTTAGGTGCAGTGAAGCTGGGACCAACGTGGACCTCTTCGAGTTGCATTGGCACCACGATGAAAATGTGCTAGAGGTGCCTTACTCAGGGACTCAAAGGCCACGTCGTGTTACCAAACGGTATTGATGAGGGCCCATTCCCAGATGGTCTTATTTCGCTAAGGACTATCAGTAGCTACTGAAGTCTTTCGCAGCGCTTCCTCTAAACTCAGTTGCCATAACTATGTAGTACCATAATTTGCTGTGCTTCGACGACTTCTCCCCCACAGTCGACTATTGACCAGCTCGTTTCCACTTTTCTTTACCAGTTATCGTAGTGCCCACTATCCTAGAAAGATGCCATAATAATGATACAATCAGATAACATAATTGCCAAAAATCAGATCATCTTCGCCGAAAATACGTTTTGAACTATTCTTCGAAAGATACACAGTGAAAGAAATAGAATCTCAGTCCTTTTCAGAGTCGAGAGTTCACGAGAAGCCCGCTTTCTCCACTGACTTTGGATGTACCCGCTTCTCCGACACCCAGACCAACTCCCAGACGAGATTTCTCCCCATGTAAGTTCCAGACAAATTCTGTAGAAAAGTTCAGATTCGAAACATTCCAGCGCCATCGAATTTCTGGTCCTTTCTTGGCACGCTTATTAGTCTAGTCCTAGTTTATATTATTGCTTCATATATGTTATTATCTGTTCTATGTGCCGCAGAAATTACAGCTGTTGGTGGCATACTGTCTCCATCGACGAAACGGTCATTCAGTGCCGAACGTCCCGAGATCACTCACAACCGTGAGTTTTTGGTCTGAATTGAAGAAATCTGCAGAAAATAATCAATTATCGATTTTCAAAATCCATTCTCTTGAATCTGAGCTTTCATCGGATCAAACACTTAATTTACGAATTTCCCAACTAAATTCCATCGGCACGTTGACGAGTGAAATGTACAGATCCGGAAAATCTAAAAAAATAAATTAAATAAAACAATAAACTAGTAGTAAACTAATACAATAAAAAATAATAACAAATATTAAAATAAAATAGAAATAATAAAACATGAAACTCAAAAAAATCATCAATTCCAACTAGAATCAAAACAAAATTCCTAGTGAAACTACTTCTTCAGTGAAGCCAAATGAACAATTGCAAATACTGCAGATAGCCCTGAAGAGGAAAAAAACGCCTGCACTGAAATGGGTGGCCTTCTCGGTAGCTATTTCAATAAGTGATGAAACTGGAATTTATGGATATTGGCCGCTTCCAGTCTGTTACAAATACAGAGTGCTTCGCGATAGCTACAACACAGCTCGTTCCAAAAATTTAGTCCATCAGGTCCTCAATCTCTCATTAGACCTCTCCCTGGAACTGATTGTAAGTACACAATTCTGTTTCCTTAGTTGAGCCGCAGCAGAGGAGGGTCTATCCATGAACTGAAATTTGAAAGATCGCCACTTGCCACAGGTTTAACTCGAATTATTTGAAGCAACTGCGGTAGTATCTTTCCTAGTAATTTCTAAAGCCGTGGGGCGTTCCGATATTTAGAGGGTTAAGTATGTACAGGGAAAGCCTCTTGCCCCCCTTGAACTGAGTCAGCCCGATGATTTGATAGACTGTTTCCCGCGCCGAAGAAAACTTCAGGCCCTAAGTTCGAGTCTTGAAGTGTTCCCAAGAGATGTCCAGTGTGGGGAGCAGGTGCACTTCCAACGGAGCGCTGGCAGAGGGTACCAAATTTTTCGACAGCTTAACTTGCTGCTATCGTTTTGACGGCGAGCTCTGCCCAATCCCTTTCATAGGTAATCTTGTGCGCTAGTCTGGCGACTGATCCAATCTGACAACGGCTGGGTGCACTTTTCAATTGAACTTTTGCAGAATAAGCATTTTAGTATAGTTAAATTGAAATAATTGCTTTTCCATGTCTGATGACTTCTCGTGATAAGCCTGGTATAACAATAAAAACTAAATTGATGATACCACGAGGGTAAGTAAGGTGGTTAAGAGGGTGGTAGTATGTAGATGATGAGCCACCAGCTCTATTTTCCCCTGAAGCATGTAGCTGTGGAGATAGTATGGTCAATCGAGCTGGAAAGTCATGAATTATTTGCTGTAGGACAATCTTCTTACCCTTCTTCTAAAAATCTTAATTCAAATGAATTTCTGCGCTCCCTTTTCAGATTCCTATCACGAAGGAACCTTTGGGAAGCAGAACACCCACGACACCCACGGAAAGGAGACCAAGAAAAGCCATGAGAAAGTTGGTAGGTTTCGAATGCATAGATAAGGACAGAAATCTCGCAGCAGTCTATACTAAGCCCAGCTATCCTCGATTCAAAACTAATTATACAAAATGTTGACATATTTATATACTCACACCATTTGATATCTTAATAACACCCTTCTGTCATGTCTGTATGTCTATCTGTCTGTCTGTCTGACTGACTGACTGTCTGTTTGCCTGTTAGTCTGTCTGTCTGTCTGTCTGTCTGTCTGTCTGTCTGTCTGTCTGTCTGTCTGTCTGTCTGCCCGTCTGTCTGTCTGTCTGTCTGTCTGTCTGTCTGTCCGTCTGTCTGTCTGTCTGTTTGTCTGTCATGAAGTCAAGAGGTCCCCTTTTTCCAAAGTGGTACCAAAAAAACAAAGAATTGGGTGTATTTCCATGAGTTCCTTCTTGTAGACCTCATCCGGTCGTTTCGTGGAATTTCAATCGATGGAGCTACTTTACCTGCTATTTAGATCCTATCATATCTTTTCTCGTCGATCACAGAAATTTAATGCCACTTGTCAAGTGATAAACATCCAAATAAATTTTGCGAAACATCATAGGCACTCAGAGAACAATAACAGCATTGATTTTATATTTTCTCGAAGTCCTTTGAATTTATCTTTCGATTTTAATTATATATATTTTTTATTTGTTCTGTATTATGTTTAGTAGATTTTTGATCGAAAATTCCGTTTTCAGCCATATTCCACGAGCTCACTTACGAGGGTATTAGCCCAAGAAGCCATGAAACAAGGGACCTGTATAAAACGAAAAGTGCAGGCGACTTGAAATCTGGCGGAGTTCTGGAAATCTTGCGATATCAACCAGGGATCGATGATGAGCTGAAGAAGGATCAGAAAAAACCAGCAACGATCGGCGAAGGTGTCGTTTCACACGCTAGAGGCCGGGAAGGCCATACTGCCGTTGTCCATCCTGCCACATCCGATACGCAGACGGTCCGCAAAGGCTTCGTTCATGAAATGGCAAGGAGACTTGAGTAGGTTCTCTTTTGCTTTGGTCCTTCCTCAGAAGTTTCTTTTGCTCTATATGTATCTCTGAAATATTTTCGAAATTTTGAATTTATCGAGAAAATTCTACAGAACCTGCTTGCTGCTCGGAACCCACAAAATTCCGAAAACTCTGTCCTGCTTAACTTATGCTGATGGGCTCTTACAGTTAATGTTCACTGATAGTTGACAGTTCTCTCAAATCCACTAGCAACTAGCTCAGTCACCAACCTATCGGTAGGTCTAACACAGGGTCTGAGCCTACCGAGGCCATTCAAACAGGAAACTCGTTCGCGATGCTCCGAGTGTTGCTACGTCCGTCCCAAAGGTTATGAGCATAAAATTCTATGGTGATTGGTATTCATTACTCTCTTCACTTAACAACGCACACCCTCACCTCTATCAATATATGGTGGGATGGAATACGTAGTTCATCTTAGAAAAGGAGCGGTCAAAGTTGGGTGTTTCATTCATTTTCAGAGTCATTTTGAGCTCCCAACCGTACTGCTACAATCAGCTGTAACTTCACACTCATATGCTCTACTCAGTGAGGAGTTGGTATTGCTATCATCCACGATCCTCTCACTTTGAAGTTCCTGTAGACCCTGTGGAGTGTTAAGACCACCTTCGTTTTCCATCAAAATTTTCCGTCGGAAAGCCTCGTATAGACCATTATAAGGAATCTGAGCTTTGTCAGAAGAGAAAAAAAAGTTCCAGATGGCAAATATTCGCATTTGGTCTTGGCTTTCAGTTTACGTATATAGTTCTTCAACAACAGAGTTTTTAGTCATTCGCCCCGAAGAGTAACTGCACCCACCGACTTGGATGTTGGCTTGCCACCATTATGGGCCTCATACACATTTGAGCACAATTACCATTTGAAATCAAAGCCGAAAAAAGGGCGCATCCCGTAGTTGAGCCGAATGGCTTATTCTCGAAGCTCGTACTGTTTTCGGCGACCCCTACCGAACCGCAGGTTCCAGTTTGATCGTCAGGGGTATGGGCATTACGTGCGTCCGAGGATAAACGCGGCAAATTGCGTGGCGAAGTTCGGGCGATTTCAAAGACGTTAGCGCCTATCATCGAGGCCCCGATTCGAAGTAGAGTAGATTGGAAGGATCATCTGACCCTACTAAACTACTCTACTTCGAGTTTGTGCCCCGAAAACTGGCGTCAGACTCGTACAAATCGTCACGAACTTCGCCGCGCAAGTTGCCGCGCGCGTTTTCGGACGCACTAGTGCCCGTCCCCGATCATCAGGCATAAACCATATCGAGGAAACAGGAATTAGGAAAGAAAAGTTAGGGTGAGGACCGAGCCGGTACAATTATCACCTAGTACTAGTTGCAGGATAGGTAAGTTTTTGAGGAAATTCTTAGAATCGTAATTCGAGTGTTCTCTCATTAAGTATAGCAAAAAGATCCCCTCCCCTCTAGTTTACAGTAACCCATAAGTGACGGTTACTGAAGTAGACAATAAACCCCCGAGTTTGCGATTGTACATTGTACTTCTCATGAGACAAAGGTTTGCCATGAATTCTCTCACTCATCTCACCGACAAAAAAACTGACCTTTCATGCTCCACCGATGACGATAATGGGTTAATGTGTTTCAGGCAAACACTAGCCGAAGAGACAGCGAAAAAGCCAACGCCTGTGCGATTGCCGAGGACGAAGTCATCAGAACGATCTTGGCAAAAGATACAAGGCACAGAAATCGGTAGTGGAGCGGTCCCGACCGGTCAAAGGGTAGTGCATTCAGCAGCAATCGGAACTGGAGCGGTGTCAGCCGGATTTGAACCGTCGAAAGCTTCAACTGACGTTCCGTCGGTCTCGGTTCACGATGCGATTCGAAGTTTTGAACGAGCATCTTCTAAACAGCATTCTTACAAGGATGATATTGTGGAGATTCCCTACGAAACAGAACAAATGGAACGGCAAAGGTTGGTTTGTGAGCTCGCTTCCATTAGAAAAGTCATTTTAATGGGTGAGAGAAGTTTTCTTCATTGCATTATGGGTTACAAGTTTCTCCAATAGGGATACTACGTAAGTAACAGAAGAGATCTGGATGGATACAAGCGAGTTAGGAGAGCATACACTGTGGATATAAGCTATCACTTTAAATTGGAAAGTAAGAAAGACCGGGTTCTTCCGTCTTTCCATGGAAATTTGTGTGTTCCAACTGAGATGTGAAAGTGTCACATATGAGAATTTTTTTCGGGATTAGAATTAAATCAATGAAGCAGGAGGACACGCCTATTTCTCTCATCTGGTGTTATTTATTGTCGAGCGGACAAACAGTAGAGTGATCGGTTGAAAAATCGGACTTTATGACACATTCTTTTGGAACGATGTACGTCTAATTCCTGGAGAACGTCCGTTGCACGTGTCCGTCGAAAGTAGGTCACCCCGCCCACTTCGCGGGCGGCGCATAATACTGAGGTCTCGAGATGACATTACAGTACCACCAAGTGTCATTGAAGCAAATGATTTGCATTTGTCTGTGTTATCTTCTCCTTGAACTGACTGCCGTGGAACAAACGCAAAGCGTATGCCCCAGTGACAATTGCGACGTCTGTCAAATATCGCGGGCCGACTCGCCGCGTGCGACGGCTGCGGCGTGACCTAGTTTCGACGGACACGCGCAACGAAACGCACCCCTAATTCCTTATATGCAGGCATGATTGGAAGCCTTTGTCGCGATAGTACAGCTCTTATTAAACTAATATTTTGGGACCTTGCTGTCTTCGTCAGTGCATAGAAGCGCAGTAGTGGACCCATTTCTAGTTCATAGCTTTATAATATTGTTTTATTCATATAGGGCCAGAATGGTGTAGCGGCACGTGCACACTACAATACGTACAGCCAAGTTATCGGACCCCGGATCGGTACCCGTTGGGCCGACCATGCATTCCATCATCCAGGCTTGGTTAATTGGTACCAGACTTGTCTGGGAGGATAAAAGCACTGAGCTGTACATTGGCTGGCTACCGCATTTGGCTGGTGGCTGGCTCAATAGGCCATTTGACTGCCACTACGATTCTGAATGGAAATTGAACGCGGAGCGCATCCACAAGCGAATTTGTTCAGTACCGAAATACCTTATTTTATTGTATGCTAGTTATTTGCGGAAAGGTAATTTAGGATGGTTTTGGTGGTTTATGAGTGGCTGTTGTTTTGGTCCTATTCCCCACATTGCCAAAGTCCCCAAGTCACGCTGGCCCGAGTATGTACCAGTAACAGAACCCACTGTAACGATACCCACTATGCCAGAATCGAGACTGATAGTGCCGGAACTGGTACAGTGGGTTTCATGACCACCGGTACAGTGGGACCATGAAGAGGAGCAAGACTTCCCCCTCAACTCAGACAGTCAGGTGTTCTTAGTTTCGCGAGTTCAATGACCGCGCTACGACTTACGGTTAACGGCCTTTTTCAAAAAATCTAATTTGTTGTAAGACCTTGATGGTTAGGAGGCTAAGTGGAACGTACGGGGATGCAGGAAAATGTAATGAAACAATAGAACGCTCACATCTCATCGCTAATGGAAGCAGTTACACGGGGAAAAAGTAACGATCGTAGATTTTATCTCAAGGCTGTCTCATGAACGAAACTGACAGCCTCATATGGCCCGCTGCCTTCAATTGTGCTCATACCATCAACGAAAAAAAACCGAACAAAATTTTAAAAGCTAATGAAAACCAATGGGAACCGATTCAGATTCGGGGATTTTTTTAGGTATCCTCTGTTGTTCTGTCGTCGATAGGATAGGATTGATTCCCGTCTAGACTAACCAAGCCTCCCATCCGTCCGAGGCCTATTAATTGGTACCAGACTCGTCTGAGAGGATAAAAGCGCTGACTTGTATATAAACTGGCCACGGCAAGTCTTTGTATTGGCCACATATGCATTCAATACGCCACTACGATTCTGAATGTAAGTCGAAGGAGGGGCGCATTCCTCAGACGGGATTGATTAACGCTCAAGATTTTATCCTTTATTCTTTATTTATAGTCGATGTTCCATAAAGAGATAGAGACTTCTGACGTAATCAGTCCCACTTCTGGAATGCGCCACAACCTTTGACCTCCATTCAGAATCGCATCTTGGAGGATAGGCAGCCAGGCAGCCGATATACAGGTCAGTACTTCTAGCCTTCCAGGCGAGTATGGCACCATTCACCGACCCCGGAGAGAGGGAAGGCTCAGGCATCTCAGCGGATAAAGATCTGGGATTCGATCCCTGCAGTATGTGTGACCCTTGAAGTGAGCGCAATTTCACCTTTTTGCTGCTCAAACGGCAATAATGATTGTTTTGAGCTTTGGGCTACCCTTGAAGAGGCGCCAGACTAACGGGAGACGTAAGCAAGTGGGTGAACCTGCTGCCGCGAGGCAATCACTTCACTTCCTCTCGTCATGTACGAATTGCTGCGTTTCATCAAATTACATTGTGTATGCCTCTATAATTATATTAAATATAACATTATAAAAATTATTTTCTGTCTCTCTCTCTGACTATTCTAAATCCAATTATCTTAGGATTTAATTAATTTTGATGGAACCACCAGACCTTCTTAGCGGTAGAGACCAGTCATACCACCCACAGTGACTGTTTTATGTCCTGAACCCAGTACGACCACAGAAATCCGAGCTTTTGGAAAATGTGCCAGGGAACCGCAATGGGAACTTGTGGGGAAAAATTTAAAAAAAAAACTGGGAACCTATCAATCAGCCCTGTTTCGCTACACAGCAGTTCTTTCCCTATTCATGGTCGCTGTATCGAACGGTTGAACTGATCCAAGCCGCCGCCGAAGTTTTGCTCCGAAAGAGGTTCTGCTCGGGAAGGAAGCTTTCGGATTTTGCCTTTTTCGTCCCTTTCGTTTTTTGCTTTTTCCTTCCTTCTCATTGCAGTTTCCTCACACTTTCCATTGACGTCTCCTCCCTTTCAGTTCCTATACGAAGTGCCTTCAACAAATCATTAAAACGTGCTCCTCACTTGAGATTACAACCTCCTTCTCCTAAAAAAACCGCTGACCGAAAAAGTCTCGTCTAAAAGAAGGCTAGACGCCATACGTTGTAAAAATGGCTTTTTGTCAACGTATCTTAGCGAACGTTCGTGCAACAAGTGGGGATGCGCTTTTCACCATTTTTCTACTGAACCAATGCACATTTAGCAGTAACTTGAGTATTTTTTATAAATTTTCTTCTTGTTTGAAGATTGTTGTTGTATTTCACATTTTTAATCTCGGAATTGGTCATTTCGAAAGGTTGTTATGCGAAAATTAAGTTTGTAAATGTTCCTGTTTCAAGTTGGTTTTAAATAGTCGGCTTAGAGACCACGATATTCATCTCCTTTGGCTCGCTATCGCACTTTCGGCTATAACGAGCCGGGTTCCCACACTCCTTTGAAAGGAAGCTTTGGTTCCTTTTACATCCTTGTTCGGACAATTATGGGATATAGCTGATGTATAGGCAAGGGTCGCTCTATGACATGAATGTGGTCCGGGGATCGAATCATGAATTGAACCCGAACTAAACAAGCCTTCTATCATTACGGGATTCTTCTATTTGGTACCGGATTCGTCTGGATAGATAAAAGCGCTGACTTGTACCTCCGCCATACATTGTATAGGCCATCTAAGCATTTAAACCGCCACTACAATTCTGAATGGAAGTGGAATTCTTGGGCGGTTCCAAAAGGGGATTGATGGACGCCAAGGACCCTACCTCCACCCTTTGCGTGAAATACACTTGGAAGAAGCTCTTTTAGCTAAACAAAATGGTGCACAATATATCTGAAAAAGGTTTAGTTTCAAACATTCTATCGTTTCAAACGTTCAACCTTTTTTTCTCGTTCTATCAACATTTCTGAGACCACATCACTAGCGTGTATGCAGGGTTGCACTTCGTGATGCTTCCGAGAAAGTGAAGCCCCCATCACTGAAGACTAACGTGGATAATCTATCAATCTAGAGGTGATAGGAGCTTTTGCACTGTATGAATTAGATCTTATAAAGCCTCCGGACGGACTGGGTATTCGTCCATTTACCCATTATACAAACTTTTGAAAATACCAACCTACTACTACTACAACAACAACTTGAACTGATTCAAAGTTGTTGAACAGACGGCCAACAAACCATAAATGGTCCCAACTGACAAGAACGTTTGGTGATGTCATCGAAGAATATGAATGGACATCCCTCAACGCTTAATGCTGAAAAAGTGATAAAAACAGGGGTGGTGGGGGGAAAATGTATGTAGTTGGGGGGGGGGGGGGGGGGGGCACCCATCCAAGGGCTACTATATCAAGAAATGAACTCAATTAAACGCGTTATGCCGTGTTATATCACGGACATGTCAGTTTTTAAATAAGGGCTTTCATAGGGAAGGAGCACCGCGGTGAGCAAGTTTTCCTCTCTTTTTTTCTTTTTTTTCTGCAGGATGTAATCATCCCAGCCGGGTGCTCCTACCCTACCTAGGCTTATTTGGGAAGTTACAGTTCCTTAGCCGAAACCGAAAATAGCTAAGGTGGTCAGTTCTCATCATCATCCTCTACGCATCCGATACAGTGCTAATATAACAAGGACTAACACGTCAGACTGAGTTCATTTCTTGATATACTGACCTTCGGATGGGTGCCCCCCCCCCCCCCCCCCTCCAACTTCTTTTTCACCGGGGTGGTGAATATGTATGTGCGCCCTGACAGTTCACGATAATTTTAGGGTATCTAGTTTTAGGAGGATTAACCGTCTCACATTTTTCCACTCCCACTTGTTCAATTTCCCACTAGATCAGTTTTTCATTCTAATCCCTATTTGAAATGTGAGACTGGTCATGTAGAAAATAGAAGCCACCTTTCATTCATCGATTGAGTATTTGGGACAGTAAGCAAAGGAAAAACAAAGTTTTTTTTAAGTTCAATCACCAAAACAACTATGGAACATCTGAACCACTGCATTTTTTCCGCCGCCGCAAAACAAACTAATGAAAAACGCATGGCCCAGATAAATGGCAATGTATTGCTCAGCCATTCTTTTCTATAGGCTGTGAAGGTGGCTAAGTCCTTCAGGCTGACCGTTTAAGAGCTCTAACGAGTAGCTCAATATTCTGAACAGCATATGGTCTTTGACTCTGTAGAGCTGAATGGCTGTTGAAGAGCTACTTGAGTAGGAACTCCCGTCAAAATTGGTCGAAATTGTCTGTGGGATCATTATGTTTTTCTTCTAATTGCTGTACGGTTTGACTAATTTTCGTGAATTGTACTTGTAGACCTGTTCTACGAAAATTGAGCCTTTTTTAGTTCTTCTGAAGAGCACTAAACCAAATTTTCCGGGAGACCAATGAAAATTCTTTTTTTTTTCTGGGACTTTCAAATTACCGTTTTTCGCTGATAAGCCTCTACTTGCACTGACTGAAGAGTAAATTTGTGGATGGCTTTGGAAGTATTGGATATACCAGAAAACGTCTCCCTTTGGTCACGTTCGTATGCGACTAGACCTAAAAACTAGAGATCTACTGTGCCAATTTTTTTAAAAGCCCTGAGATGTTTTTTGAGAGCCCGTTTGGAAATTAGATTTCTTGCAGGACCTACCCGCTTTGTGTAGAAAGGCCTTTTTGGGCAGCTTTTTTTTCAAATCTACAGTCTTTCTTCGAAGGATCTGTTTGAAGAGAAACCGCATCCAGAGACTTCAACTTTGAAAAACACCACAAACTTCTGTCCTGTAGGGGCAAAGTCCTTGAAATATTTTGGCATCACTCCCATCGGAGTGGAAACCCAACAGTCCATGATGACTTCATACTTCAATAAGTGACTTTTGAAACACAGCAACAGAAGTATACAGTCTGTGAGTTGTCTTTTTTTGAGCAAGATCACTGGAATAAGAACTTGTCATGTTGTTTTGGTGGAAGTGGTAACCTCTGGGCAGGTCTGGATCCTGCCAACCAGCTTTTCCGCTTTTCCATATTTCATTTCAGTACGTTAAGTTCATTACTCGCACACAACCTGCTTCTTCGGTTCTTCGATTGAAATCTACATTATTTAAGTCTCTTCAAGCTCTTCTCCCATCAAATGCGATAATTGGGACTTATCGAAGAACAACAGCATAGGCAAGAAGTCGTAAAATCCAGCCACTGCTGTTGTTATTTATCGCTTTTTTCTTGTCCTTCATGCATTTTTTCCCTCTTGTTTTCCACGCTCCTTCACAACTTCTCAACCACGCGAGTGAGATTGGGGCGTAATCGCTGATTCTGTGTTTAGATCACAAGCACTGAAGGTAGGATTTGAATTTGTGAGGATAAGAAAGAAGGAAAACAGGGGTAAAGGAAGTCATCAGGTAGTTCGGGTTTCAGGCCGTAAGTTAGGCTTTTTCCGAATGGGAGCATTTGGCTTGTGCAAAAGCGTACAAACGAAAGTGCACTACAGTACAGAAGAAGGAAAATTAATAAATATTGTCTGCTTCAGGCCAGATTTATTTCCGGGCATCAAGTTCCGTTTATGCTTATTTTGGGGGTAGCATAAGGTTAAATTGTTTCACAGTGAAACTGGTCACTACTCCCTGCCTGAGCTCACAGGTCGTTATATAGTTATGTGCAACCGGTTCATAGCTAATTTCTTTGCTGCTTTTCTGAATCGGTCGTGCAATTTACCTGTCATATCAACTTCTGCCCTAGCGTAACTTTTTTCATCAGCGCCGAGATGTTTTAAAGGCCTATTAAGAACAAACTCGTTCACAGGATCTCCCAGCTTCGGCAGTATCGAGGAAAGCCTTGCTTGGGCAGCTTTTTTTAAAAAGTCTACAGTTTTTTTTTTTGAAGGGTTCTTTTCGAAGAAAAACGTACTCAAAGCCTTCGACCTGAAAAAAAACCCTAGTTATAGCAATGCTTCGGAGTAGAGGAACAGAAAAAAGTCGTTGACAAATTTTAGGTCTGTCCACCCTGAATGATTAAGTAGTAAATGGAAAACACTGTGTGGTTTTGACGCTTTCCTTCAAACATGGCTGAGGGAATGTAATGCCAAGTGGCGCGCCAGCACACACCCGTGGTCCGGAGATCGAATCCGTACGGATTGTTGCCTTTTCGAAGCAAGTCTTCTATCTTTCTGAGGTCGATTCATACTTGTGTGGGAGGATATAAGGGATGTCATGTACATCGGCTACCCACCGCACGCCATTTAGTAGACCACATTCGTCCATTCGAAGGCAAATTTATTTATTTATTTATTTATGCGCCAAAATGACGCGCTATCACTATCACATACCAAGTAGGACGCATAAGCACCAAGTAAACAGCAAAATTTAAGTCACAAAATCCATATAGGCCAAATACCAAAAAGAAAGAAGTCAGGAATTAAGAGAAGTTATAATCTAAATTCAGAGAAAGATGCAAGAGAGAAAAGCCTCCAGCTATCACAAGTGAAAATTCGCGGCAAACACCCGCACCAGTCGGCAATGGTGCCCTTAGCGCTACATTAGGGGTCATGGGAGCTTGCCGGCACTTCGGTACACGAGTATACCGACAGCCCTCGTGGAACCGGCAAGCCGGGTGAAAGCGGAATCTCAAGCCTTGCGCAGCATGGAGGGGCAGGAACCTGAGCATGGAGGAGGTAGAGCTACTGAAGAAAAACAAAAGCAACAAGACATTAAAAGGCATTAAGAAAGTTAGGCTCAAACACAAAAGAACAAACTACAAAAACTATAATAATACTAAAGTCTAAAGGTCTCAAGCCATCTGTTCATTTCATAGATGCGTCAACAAATGTCCTCAACGCCAATCTCCTGGAGAATATTGATCTTCCTGAGTGCTGCTTTGAACTGAGCTGAATTCTTACATGACATCATTGCGCTAGGCAGCTTGCTTAACCACTTATTTGTCCTGTAAAAAAAGCTGTGTTCACTGATAACATGCTTACAGCACGACAACTTAGGGGAGAAGTTGAGTAAGCCCCCACGCCTCCCATTGGAGGGACGAAAAATCCAGTACTTGGATGGACCTAAACGCAATTCCCCTTTGATTATTTTGAAAGCAAGAACTAAGTCAGCTTGCACTCGCCTGTAAAAGAGCGACTTCAGATCTAGTTCTTCCAAGCGAACTCTATAAGCCGGCAAACTGCGCGGGTAATTAGGATCGGGGAAAATGCGATAGTAAAGGATTCTTGTGAACGTCTTCTGAATACTTTCAATCTTACTGATATCACTCTTTAGAAAAGGGCTCCAGACGGGGCCACAGTACTCGATCAAAGGCAGTACAAACGTCTTAAACAATCTAATCCAAACAAACAAGTCCGAACAGTGAATACTCCTAAAGAGGCAATGAAAAACTCGCATAGCTTTGCTTACAACATTATCAATTTGGTATTTCCATTTAAGGCCTTTACAGAAAAATACACCTAGGTCCTCCACTAGATCACACGAAGTCAGAAGCCCGAACTGATCGCAATTAACGCAAAGCGAATTTCCTGTGAGCGAAAATAAGTGACTCTTGGAAAAATTAACACTCAAATTCCATTGTCTAGTCCATTCCATCATCCTCTTAACAGAGGCGTTCAAGGCAATTTGAACAGCCTCCCTATCTTGTGCGATGTATACGGCATAGACTTTGATGTCATCCGCATACGCCGCCACTTTGATACTATGATGAGTTCTCAGGCGAGAGAGGAGGTCACTTGTATAAACGAGGAAAAGGATAGGGGACAGTGTCCCACCTTGCGGGACCCCCGATAGGCAATTCCTGGACTGTGAAATGCAATCTGTTATACGTATAACCATTTTTCGATCACAAAGATAGGATCTGAACCAGTCTAACAGTCTTCCTCTAACTCCAACGCTATCAAGTTTCCTCAACAGACTGGGATGACATACAGTATCAAAGGCTTTTGTGAGGTCATAATAAATAACGTCAACATTATGCTTGGAATTTAGAGCGGAGATCCAGTCATAAGTGCAATCAATCAATTGGGTGCAAGTAGATGCTCCTGGAACAAACCCATGTTGCTCAAGGGGTACGAGATTCCTAGCGGTGAGCCATGATAACAGATGCTCTTTGATAAATTTCTCCAGAACTTTGATCGGAGTCGGGCGAATACTTATAGGGCGAATCTCAGAAACCTTCTTGGCACCGCTCATCTTGGGTATAGGTGTGACATACGCTAGCTTCCATTTTGCAGGAACCTCCCCCAGCAACAAAGAAATGTTGAAAATATGCGTTAAAGGACCGGCCAGCTGGTGGTAAAAAGTCTTAAAGAAGAACTGCGGTATGTCATCAGAAGTGAGCGAAAGGGAAGGCTTGAGTGACCGGAGCTGCTTTTCAACCATATAAGGTGTAACGGATAAGGTTGGTACAGAATCCCGGCACACTGGCACCGCAAAAGCTCCGTAATCCTCACCCTGCCTAAAAACTGAGGAGAAGTAATTGGCAAATGCCTCAGCTTTAGATGCATCATCAGAACATTTAGCACCATCCACACCCAAGATTATTGAGTTGGATGGAATGTGCTTTGTAAACTTCTTCACGAATAGAGCCAAATTACGAATATTCTTGGAGGCAGACAAGCGTCTAATCTTATTATCCATGAAACGTTTTAAATGCTTATCTAGTTTACTGCAAACATTACGGTAGACTGGGGAATCTAAAGGATTTTGCGTACTGTGAAAGATCCTAGCTTTTTGCTGAAATAAGTTTGAAATATGGGAGGGGTAAGACATACTCCGACCATATTCCCTCTTCCGTATCGGCACATATTGATTAATGATCTTGCGAATCTCGGAACAGAATCGTTCATAAACGTCATCAATATCTCTGTAACCTTCGAACAACTGCAGCCAGTTTATTGAGGAAAGTTGAAGCGAAATAGCCTCCCTATTAGCACTCTTGAAATCCCTATAATGGATAGGTGATACATATTTTAATGTATAAGCCACCTTGAATATAACAATGTTATGATCCGAGGAGGCTAAAGGTGGGAGAATGTCCAAATCGAAAACGCTGTCCACAGCACAAAGAACTAAATCAATAATGCTTGCTTTTCTAGTAGGGCGTCTAACGTATTGATAGAGCGAAAGAGCATCGAACAACTCAAAAAATTTAGCTGTACTAGAATTCATGGCTGATTCAGCCTCCCAATCAACCGACAAATTAAAGTCGCCCACAAGCGTCACTTCGTGTGATGTAGATGAAGAAAGATCAAACAATCTCGAAATCAAAAGCTCATCTTGAACTGTGCAAGAAGATGGAGGTCGGTAAACAAGAATAAAGCGGCGGCTCAACCCAGAGGAAAGGGTCACATCAACGCAAATAACATCAGAAGTAAGTCCATAAAAATCAAATTCAATTCTCTCAAACAGAATGAGCTGATGAATCAGTACACAAACACCTCCGCCCTTCTTACTCAGCCTATCTTTCCTGATTACATTATAAGGAACATTAGCACAAATTTCAGAGTCAGAAATCTTGGAGTTTAGCCAAGTCTCAGAAATGAATACAATATCGGGACGGTGAAGGGCAAGAAAGTGGCGGAGATGATGCAACTTATTCACCAGACCGCGCGCATTGAGTAGAGCACAACAACATTGAGACGGATTACAATTACTCAGTTTTTTGATTGCTGTTGCTTAATGTTAGGAATATCTGAGGACTTAACGATATTCCCTCGATAAACAACAAAAACTCTGTCCCCGTTATGCTCCTCTATGTTGAGCTCATGGGCTCGTTTTCGTAATTCGCGATCCTTTGATCTCTCATCAGGCGACATTGATTTTCTGACATAGACATTGCGAAATTTTTCCGATGAACGCAACTTTTTAGCACGAGAAAGTGTGGTGAACAAGAACTTTTTTGAAGCAAAAACACACTTGATTAACCTAGGTTTATCACCAAACTTTCCCATTCTATAAATTTCAACTGGCCTCGCCTCAATATCAAGTTCGTCGAGGATATCCATGACGGCCTTTTCTGTATGCTCTTGGCGAAGAGAAGCAGCAATGTCGCTACCGGCCTCAGGAACTCCGTAGATTACCATGGACCTCTCCTTCTTCTCAGCCTCAACAACATCCAAAGAAATAGACTGCAACTTACCAACAAACTTCTCTAATAGAGGTAGGACCTCAGGCGCTTTCACGGTAACTATTTCTTGAATTTGCTTCAGCAAGTTAGAGGCATCAGTATCAAGTGTGGCAGGAGTAGTAGTAGCCGATAGCTCAGGAGAGTAAGCCGATTTCCGCTTCTTTGGTATGTTCCTTTGGACGCCAGGTAGGTGGGGGGTCGTGTGCGGCATTGATTAAAAAGCAAGTCTTCTATCTTTCTGAGGTCGATTCATACTTGTGTGGGAGGATATAAGGGATGTCATGTACATCGGCTACCCACCGCACGCCATTTAGTAGACCACATTCGTCCATTCGAAGGCAAATGCGAGGGTTCATACTGAATGCGATACTGATTAATGTTCAAGACCTAATCCTTCATCCTTCGAGCTTCAGAGTCCGATGGGAGATTCCTGACTGTAAGGCAGTAATGGCTTCTACCAAATTTGATCATACCTGTAGTAACAGTAACTTGGGGATGCTCGACGGTTTGCTGACGCGTTGTGCTCCTTTAGGAAGGAACGGCGGACAAAAATGATCTAATAAGAAATGACCTTCATTACGTCGTCCCTCATTTTCTTCTTTCACGGCCGGCATCGTTCAACAAATTTCTATAAATAGGAGAGATCGGACGGGGAACGAGCCAGCGGTGTCCTACATGGCCCATAAAAACGACATTGGGACGAGCTCATGTATATTTTTCACGTGATGCCTTTCTTTCCGCTTCATCGTAATCCATCGATTGAATGGATGGATTTTTCAAGTTTTCTGAAATTCACAAGGGCCAGTTTGTCGCAAAATGCAGAGGCAATAGTTTTTATCCTCCAGTTTGAATCAATCAAACATTTCCATCTACAGTCTCCAACTTCTGCCTGTTATTACCTCGGCCTAGTTTGCGATAATATTTTTATCCCCACGAACCTTTTATGGGCCTTCAATGGCAGTCAGTTTTAACTATTATAATAGCATTATGTTTTGTCTTCGGTTACACGTGTCCAATTTTTCCATTAACTTGGTCGATTGAGAAGTTTGCGGAATCAAAACTCTCTATCCGAATGCTCCCATAAAATCTATTCCGACTCAACGGTAATTGTTGATAATAAGTGGTAGTGATATTTCAAGCTATTTAGTGATATTCCAAGCCCTTGCGAGGGTTTTTTATCCGTTAAGCCTTCATAGTAACAGTTGATGAAACATCACGAGGTGGTTGGCCTGGTTGGTTGGCAGAAGTTGATCACTTGTTTACCTTACTCGGAACACCTACCTACCTTCTCTTAAATTCTTTACCGTTTTCTACTCTAAGATTCTCTAGGTTCCCCTTATACCTATTGGTACTTCCCGAGTCATAAGGACACTTCGAAGAGAGCTTTTAGTATATTTGCTTGTTGAAGTGATAAGATATGGTTTATTGATACATGGCGTTTTAGGGGCAATTTTAATGTCTGCTATCGATTATTGATCGAATCGAGCGCTTTCAGGATGGTTTCAATCGGCACGCCCGAATCAATCAATCTTGACGAGATGGATCTACCCCGTTGGAGTCCAAATCGCAACATTACGGGCGCTGCCTCGCCATCAGGGTGAGCAGCTTCTGCCCATTATGTTTCGCTCATAATGACTTTCATCCCCTCCCTCCTATTCATGCTCCCACATCAGCTATCTCACTTATTCTCTTTGAGCACTCTTCCTGCCTCCAGCCACGTCATGTCACAATATTCAGTTAAGTAGTCAGCATTGCACCTAAAGCTGCGGTTCCTTTTGATTTTTCGTAGAACAAAATGAACTCTGTCAACAAAAAATTAGAAAATGAGCTTGGAATTGGAACTTTCCCAGAAAGCTCTTTTCGGAGTTAGTGGTCATTAGTTTTTACCCGGACAAAATCTCAGCTCTTGGAAGGAACTCATCAAACAAAAAGACTCATATCTCTTTTTCACCTTGCCCTATTCTCTTGGTCCCTAAGAATGTCAGTAATACGAAAATATTGCTCCTTTCTAGAAATTTTGGGTATATTAGTGAATTGCCGACAATTCGGCGCGCGGTCGCGTAGTGGCGTGGAGGCGGTAGATAAATAGGAACTAGAACGTCTGTTATACAGTTGGTCACTTCCACCTCATTTGTTGTTCTATCCCGTTGGATTTTAACAAATAAAAGCGATTTCTATAGCAAAAGTGCTGAAGAACAGAATAAAGACAGTCTCTATTCCGTCCGATAGCCCAACTGATAATTCCTCTTCGGAAAGATGCGTTTTTTGATGCAATTTTTGTGGAGTAGATGCTCACTTATTTCTTGACGCCTTCCTTGATTACAGTATTACGGACCGGTACTCTAAAAACGCCCAAAAATTTAGAGAAAATCCATGGGCATTTCTGGCAGGTGTGTAATGAACCCATGGGTTGTACTGCTCAAAGCAAATAGTTGTTTCCACCCCATGGGGGCCTTGTGTACCCAGCTATGAATTTGCAGTTTCTTTTGTTTCTAAAGAACTTTTTTCTTGTTGATTACTTTAGTAAGGCGGCATCGTTACAATTATGAGCCTCTCAGAACCAGTCTTTTTTGGAACTACTTGACGTACAAAACCCCCTGTTATCTTGGGGATTTTCTTGCTGATTCACTCTGTTCAATGCTCATTCTGCTTGTTCGACTAAAAACATTCTGGCCCAAACACTCTTTTTGAGCTCCTTTTTCGATTCGAAAAAAAGAAGAGAAATGTTTTCGTAAGATGTCTGAACAACGGCGATGATGCATTTTCTGCAGCTGTAAAACGGACTTGTACAACTGCCATTACATGGAACATTAGAGGAGATTTTCCTGATCGGGAAAAAATTGCTACGCTGCTGTAAAACAACCCTAGACTAGTCGTGAATGATAAAAAGGATAATGTCTTCGAGCGTTAATCAGTCTCGCGCCTCGGAGGGATGAGCCGTGCACTCAACTTCCGTTCAGAATCGTAGTGGTGTATTGATGCGTATCTGGAACAGGTACATCGCCTGGCACCCCAATAAGTTGGGGTGCCAGGCGATGTACAAGTCAGTGCTTTTATCCTCCCACACGAATCTGGTATCAATTGACCGAACCCGGAGGGATAGAAGGCTTGGTTGGCCTATGCTGATATCGATCCGGGAATCGAACCCGTGACCAACCTGCGTGTGTGAAGTGCGCCGCTTGCTACTACATCACCTCTGCCATGACTAGCCATGAAATTGGATATAACTCGAAAAGCGGTGATATTCCGTCTGCTGGTTCGGGTGGAGCTGGACCTTCGGCTACCACACAGCGGGTTCCCCATGGGCCAATGCATCTTGTCAATAAGTTTAGCCATTTTAATCAAGCAAAGCTCTGTTAGAAGGGGCAGCCCCCAGTGCTTTCGATAAATAAGCTATATTTCACCATGAGAAGGCCTGGCTAATTACCATGAGTGTATTTAGCCTCATCGTTTGAGATGCCATCTGTTTGCATGAAATATCAACACGACAGCAACATGAAAGCGTTCAATGCTCTGCCTCCTCGCTACCCCCTAATTGGGGTGTGTGGGAAGGGTGAATATATGTATAAGTAGAGCCAGATAGTTATAACCTTATTCTCTCACTTAGTCCGAGGAAAGACCATTTTGTTTTTCCAGTTTTTTCATTGTGGTGCAGTGGGAAGTACCTTTACCTACTTGGTAAAGCACAGGTCACAGGAAAGCAAAGAATCGGAGCCGTTGATGGCATAGGTGTCCCTGAACGGAGTTCATCTAAAATTTACAGTAGTGTCTCGAATGGAATGTCAGGCAACCAGGCCTTAGTAGCAAACATTCGGGTAGTAGGCCCATTTCCTACTGTTAATGGAATCGCAGAGATCAATAGAAGCATCTCTCCCTTCAGGTAAATATCAGTTATATCGAACGTTAAGCCGTAGACTGCGTTTTTACGATGTCGTGCTCGCTTAATGGAGCGGAACGCACGAGCTGGACCAAAGAGATTATTGCAAAAACTAAACGAAGATCCCCTTGGTAGTTCAAGATCTCGACCTCCCTGAACATGATGTTCAGCAAGGATCATCTGATGAAGAAATCTTTTTTGCGATCAATCATGTGTCGCGTTGTCGACGGCAGGGAAGGGAGGCTGTATTCAGGTTAATTTGGGTGTCTGTGGGAGTGAAGCGGCCAACAACGACTTTTCTTTCGAATCTCTCAACAATCAGACTTTTTAGCAGTCTCATTCCCTTCACTTTCGCGGTTTTAAAGAATTCTTCTGATGGGAAACACATAGTCATGGGGGCAGAGGGTCGCATAGAGGAAGCCCTTCCCCGTACCGTCATCCTGACAAAGTTTATGGCCTTTAGATAGCGGCTCCCGCCTCAAAAGTTTTTTTTTTTTTTCGCCTTTTTTGTATCGGAAGTGGGAGGAAGTGGTACTATGAAAATGAACTCACTACTTTTCGGAACTATTCGACTGACTTGTGATCTAAGAGTGATTGGCACATTTGACAATTTCGATTGCAGAAAAGGAGGCAGAATGTGACAACATCAGCTTTTTGTTCTATGTCATTGCAGTTATACCCATTCCATTATCTCTGCTGACCTGAAAAACGGTCGTTACGCGAGAATCACTTTCCTCCTCTGCCTGCTCGTCTTCAATCCCTCGCCTTCCTGAAACACATTCCTTTGACATTCCCTCATTCACGTGCACAGCGGCGCCTGCGTCGCTTGAGAGAGTCATAAAACGGCTGCCCCCGCAAGCATTGTACGTTCACACGCCACTACGATTCTGGGTGGAAATTAGATGTGTGAGGCTCTCGTCAGGTTTGAGCTTCATAACGCCTAGCAATCAATTAGTCATAGCCTTTCACGATGGAGGATAGGGTAAAGTCTTGTGGTATTAATCAACCCCGTCTGTGAGATGCGCCCAGGCATTAAACTTCTATTCAGAATCGTAGTGTCGTATTGAATGCGATGTGACCCATACAATCACTTGCGGTGACCAGCCGATGCACAACTCAGGGCTTTTATCCTCCCAGACGAGTCTGGTACCAATTAGCGGACCCCGGAAGGATGGAAGGCTTGGTTGGCCCACGCGAATATCGATCAGCAACTCGAGGAACTCGAACTCGTGACCGTGTGTGTGATGTAGTGCGCCATTCACCACCACACCACCTCCGCCCTAGATAGCATTTGTAATGCGAAAGTGCTGCTACCACTTTTACAGATGGAAAATACTCTTTTGCTCAGTTCTGCAAGCCCTTTCATCACTTCCTGACTGGGAAACAGGCACGAGCTTTGCCCAAAACAGTAGCTTTGATTGCCAGTGTTTCATTTACTGTCCGCCAAGTTTCATGTGAATAAATAGATAGATAAATGAAACCAAACCTTCCCCAACCAATCCACTCTTACACCCCGAACCGTGGATCTTACCTCCTTGACTTAGTCAGTGTCAGTATCTGCTCACGAAAAAAAAATAAAACATCCACAACCACTTGACTCAAGCTGGACCACATTTTGCGTTGATCCATCCTTTACATAACGTTGCTAAGACAATCTTCCCAGTAGCTCTCGGCCACATCGCAATGCTTCGTTGCTGATGTGATAGGACTCCACGAAATGAATCAGCATAGACTAGCATTGCCATCGAAATGTCCTAGAAGGAAAAGGTATAGCAGTGGAAGGTTTACTTGTACATACGCTATGGATAAAGGGTGAAGGATAACCTCGGGGTGCTAATCAATCTCGTCAGAGGGATGGGACAACGCATTCGATTACCATTCAGGGGCCGTAAGGTATGCTCCCCCAAACAGGGGAGGGTCCCCTTCTCGGTAAGGTATGCTCTCGGGGAGAGCAGAGAGATAGATGCTCTCGGGGAGAACAGAGAGAGAGACCCGAATCGGGGCGTCCCAGCTCCGAACAGGGGAGCATAAATTACGGCCCCAGAATCGTAGTGGCGCAATGTGGTCCATACAATCACTTGCAGTGGCCAGCCGATGAACAAGTCAGTGCTTTCATCCTCCTAAGCGAGTCTGGTACCAAATAACCGACCCGGAGAGATGGAAGGCCCGGTTGGCCTAGGCGGATGTCGATCCGGAGTTTGAATCCATGACTATGCGTGTGTGAAGTGCGCCACTCGCCACTGCAGCACCCCCACCGCTTACGCTATGGATGGATGTAGAATTCGAGGAACAGAGAACTGCCAGATTTTCTTTGAAGATTTCATGCTGCTGGATTCGGATGAACTCTTTTTCTTGAACACTATAGACGAACCGAGGGGAGACGGCTTGAAAGGGCTCTTGGTAGGCCTACTGGGAGTTTGTTGCGAAGTTTTATTGCTGTCACAAGCTTCACGCTGTAACAAAGTCGAGTAGATAACGGAAATGGTTGATGTCACCCACTTTTCTATGACCTCACTAAGCTAGCCATGTGAAAGTTGAAGCTCTATTCGATATCGTTTTGAAAGCAGGTCTGGGGAGGTGTCTCGAGGTGCCAACTGTTGGAGCCTCTACTTGTCAGCCCATAGAACTCGTGTGAGAATCAATCGTAATCACGAAGGAAGGGTTTGTTTTTGTAGAGCAGAATGCGATCCTGCGGAAGTGTGTTGCAGCGCCTCTAACCAGAGCTCTAATTCAATGCAGAACATCAATCGCCTTCAGTGCTATCATCCCCAAGAGAGATGCCACAGACATGAGTCCTGCATCAGTACTTTCGAACAGATTGGAGACCATATTCACAATACATAAGACACGATCTCTTATGTGTGGGTGATGGACACTTTTCGAAGTCGGCTTCAAAAATGATAGGAAAAAGCCATTCCTCAATACTGATAGAGAAAATCTTAATGGTGCATCGTATGCGAGAAAATGGGGTGCTCGATGGGTGATCTTGAGCAAATGGATTGGAACAAACCAAATCTCCATGCCAACATCAGCACACTCAAAATGCACTTTCATGTCCCCAGAGCAAAATATGGCAGAGACGTTTGTCTTGATTTTCTAGCAACTTTTGCCCCCGTGAAGTTGAAACCCTATATTGCTCACTCTCCGTAATATGTAGTGGTGGGAGCAGTGCTGGTGGCGGCCTGTTGGGCCCATAGCTATCACGGCTTATGTCTTCCTTTGTGAGTAATCGACTTAGAATCTTCTAAAACTATATTTATCTATTCTTTATTTATTTATTTAAGCTATATCGGCTCAATTGACCAGCCCCCAACTTTTCTGAGTATGGAATAGGAGCTCTCGGAGATATAGCTAGTACATGCCTGAGCGCTAAGTTTTTTTATGGCAACTCGGTACAGGCCTCAAACAGGGATCACTTCGTACATCTTGTTTTCATTGGTTTCACTCTGTTGACCGGGAATCGATCGACTTCTGGGGATTTTCTTTTTTATTTTTTATTTGATTATATTTATGTTTAAAATACGCCTGAAGCATATGTATATCAGTCAAAATCTGAAGCTCTAAAGCCAGGCTCGGACGACAGGTAGTGAGTACATAGTGAGTACATAGTGCGCTACCACAGGTATGGTCAGGGGATCGGGTCTTTGATCGATACCCACACATGTAACCAAGCCTCCTATTCCTTAGAGGGCCCATCAATCAGTATTTTCTGGATCTGTCGTCCCGTTCATCATAGACTTACTCGAGTGGGCGTTAGTAACATCTCCATTCGAGCCTGTCGCAAGGCGAACTAGTCCAGTGGATAGGCAATCAGGACCAAACCCATCTGGAAAGATAGAAATACGGACTCCTACCATGGCTTGTCCACAGAGTGTTCAGGGCTAGTGCGCATCCAAATCCCACCTCATCTCCAACAAATCTAATCGAAATCTGTAGAAATCTAGTCTCCGAGAGGCTGGTTTTAGGCGCATACCAAAATAGAGTTGAGTTGCTGAAAAAAATTATTTTTATTTTCCATTAGAATGCTGTTCACATAGTTCCCAGTCCATTTTTGTAAAACATTTTATGGACTCCCAGTAATCCCCTAGCCAGTGGGAGGGTTTTGAGCAAATAACAGATGTACAGGGCAATCCGAACCACTATATTTATATCTGCAATTGATTCGTACGATGCACATAAAGAAACGGGTATGGACTATTAATCAGTCTCTCGTTCAGCAGTAGTTCTTCGCGTGATGGCCAATAGTCTTACAGTTGTGGGGGTTTTTATTCTGACACGGGGTTCCTCCGAGATCTCGCCATTCCCCGTAGTTTAAAATAGATCGCATTTCATCGTCGACGAGCTAATTCACTTTATTTCTGTGACAAAAGAAAGCTGCTAAAAAAAATCCGGTCTCTAGCATGAGATTCAGTGTAGGAAGTTCGGGACATCCAACTTTTACTGTATATACCACTTGTAAACCGAGTGGGTTCCGTAAGTCAAGGTACAGAAACGTCAGAGTCAATTGAAAAGAAGTGAGATTTTGGGTCCCAATGCGAATGGTGCAACCTCTACAACCTTGACTGCGCTTAATAACTCGTCCGCCTTGGGCGTGTACGTCGGCTGAGCCGGATTTGGGTTCCCGTATTACGTCCCATCTTGATCAGTTTTCGACCCGGAAGCGTCCCTTCAGCTATCCTTGGGGTCACAGGTTCATACTAGGGAGAAATCTCAGAGACCATTTTCAAGTAATCGTGCCTTTAAGCCAGGCCTAAAACACTGTTCCTAATTCCACTGTGAAGCTATAACTGTTGAGTGCAACAGCAGGAACAGAAATATGTTTTTATGGTTGACTTCGGCATTCGGCCACTGGGAACCAGCGCATTTAGATCCATTCAAAAACTAGGGAGACTTATATGGCACACATACACAATGGTTTACGGAGGCCACCCAATAGACAACTCAGTGTTTTGATTCTCCCAGATAGATTTGATGCGAAACGAGCTACTACGGAGGGATAAAAGGCGTGATAGCCTTGGTGGGTATTCATTTGGGAATAATCCCAAGACTCTAAATGCCCCGGTAGGCACTATCCTAGTTGCGCTCAACAATGTGTAGCACCTTTGGCTTGGTGCCTTGAATGTCCTATGATAGCTCATGCATTTTAAAGAGCGTTGGTCTTTATAGGTGTTTTCAGCGGGCGAAGGTGGTGTAGCTTTGAGAGGCGCACTATGCCATGCATGATCAGGGGTTCAAATCTCGGATCCATGTCCGCCCAGGCCAGCCAAGCCTTTCATTACTCTGGGGTCGATTAATTAGTCCGAGGCTCATCTGGGAGGTAAAAACAGACTTGCGCATCGTTGGCCACAGCAAGCTAGGCTATATACACATTCCAAGTGTCACTTTGAATCTGAATGGAAGTCGTATGCAGGGCGCATTCGGGTCAATCAATGTCCCAAGACTATCCTTCATCCGATCGTTCTAGGTTTGTGTTTATGATGAAAACCATAACTTTACAGCTTAGCTAGCGGCTATAAACCTGAAAGAAGTGCCAGGCGACAACGCTGACAGCTGCCGAAAGCCACTTAATTCCCACCTAATGGAGTCATCAATCGTTTCGGCCATGCTGAATGAAATGGTTCTTCTTTATTTTGCAGTTTTTGAAAAAAAAGCCCATCTCTACGTAGACCCTGCACGAAGTGCGAATTTACTGATTCAGCCTCTACATCTCCAAGATATCGCTTAGGCAGAGCAAGAAAGGGGAATCGTTGGGTTCAGCCATCCATATGAATAGGGCAACCTCAAAAACCTCGGATGAATAGGATGGGACGCTGAAAACGAGGTAAAATTGTATAATTTGGATGACGTGTGTCGATCGCGCCCATTCTATTGCCGAACGCTTTTTCCCCATGAATTCTTCTTGTCTTTGCCTATTCAATCCGAACGAGCCTCTTATTCCATTTGCGATATCCTCAAGCTGGATTTTTGGAGCAGAAGCTATAAAACATAATCCGAACCGGATGACCAGAAATAAACCAGACCACGAACATGGACTGGATAAAATGGCTGGTTTCGACTTTGCAGAAAGCGCATCGACTCACTAGAATCACCCGAATCCCCGAGAATGGGAAACTTTTTCTTGGGAAGCGGAATACGATTTCCTGATTCTTCAATTGACAGCAGTTCATGCCCGCTGAGTCGTCGTACCATGGGAACTTCCCTAGAGTATCTGGGCTCCTGCCACCAGTAGATCTCAGGGTGAAGAACATGCCAGCTGTACAGCTGCCGCTGCTTTCAGCCTCTCCCGTGCTTCATAAATACGAGAAGACGATTTGTATTCAAACGTCTGGACGATTGCATTAGTGACCCATTGGGATTCCACCATCACCATGGCCCCGTTCTCATGCATAATGCACACCGTGCTCCTGACGGAATCAACCCTCATAGCGTTCTTATTTCCTCTGCTACGCTGCCGCAACGACGACCTTGTGACAGTCGCTTGATCTGAGTGAGGGGGAGCAGTTCCTGTGTCGGCGGCGACGGCGATGGCGACGGTACTGCGTGCCTGATATCCGGCGCCCGATCAATTTACCTCGTTCGGCTGTGCCCCCCGTCAGGGTCAATCTCTGGGTTTCCCAGATGATCGATTCGATGGAATAGTGTATGATGTTGTCATCTTCACCTATCCATGATCATTCGTTTCCTTTATCACGTTCACGATTGCATGGTACACGGGTGTTCACCGGACTAGCATTTGGGATCGCATGATATAACTATGTATCACCAGCAATTATATCGTCTCCCAGTGACAACCGTTTTCGCCATAGTCTTTAGGATAATGCTATGTTTTTAAGTTTATTTATCGCCCAACCAAAGTGCTTCGGGAGGGTATTTATTGTTTTTCCCCAGGATTTACAACATTCCAGGATAATTAGCCCTTAACCTTCCCTACCTTTTGGTAGAGATAGTCAAATATTCATGTCCGATATTACAGCTAACTGCTAATCTCACTTAAGCGCGAAGTGCTATTTGACATCCTAGGTGGTTTCAAAATTAGCGGTTCCTGGTGATGTATGGGGAATCAAATGTCTACCTGGTGAACTTGTGAAAAGGGAGCCTAAGTGAGCTTTCAACTTTATGCTCTTTTTGAAAGCTTCTTATTCTGCCAAGGGAAAAGAGTCCAAAATGAGCCCTTTCAATGATATTGTTTCCAGTTCACGCGGTTACTGAAAAATTGTCAATAGTGTGACGTTTTGGATTTCTGAGGCTACAATAACTGAATTTTGAAAAAAAGCTATAGCTCAATCCGCTAAAAAAAGCTGTGCCACCATACACCCCACTCTCTATGTATAACCCTTCTGCTTCTGTAGATCGTGGACGTGGGCGAAAATAACGAAGGCAACTATCTGTTTGGTTTTTTATCTCGATGTGGTATCTTAACAAATCCAATCCTACACTAGTGATCCGCGATGACGTCGTCGGCTAGATGAATAAATCGGTTGATAGCTGTTGCAATCAATGGTGTAGTGGCAAGTGGCGCACTGTCACGAGCATGTCCCGGGATCAATTATCAGATGGCTCTCGTCCTTTTCCATTGCTCCGGATCGGCCGATTGGTACCAGAAATTCTAGGAGGATAAAATGACAGGCCACCGCAAGTCATTTTATAGGCCACATACGTAATCAAGACATTCCGAATATAGATGGAATGCGGTGGTGCATCCCAAAGAAGGGTTTAATTAACGCTGAAGACCTTACCCTTCATCCTTCATTATGGAGGATGCTATGAGAATCTCTGAATACACAAGGTTGGTGAGTTATGGACTATTTCTTTCTACATCTTCTTCCTCCACATTCTCTGAATACATTCCGACCAACTAGTTTACACACAAGAGCTTGTCGTGCAGAATAGAGTAGACGAACGAAGTATCCATCAAGTAGGCCAAGGACGAGGACGAGGAAGGGCTGAGGGAATGGGGTCATACACTCATACAGTAAGTGATTTAAGTCCCTTCAGCTCAACTTAAAGATCTATGGCCCTATTAAAATATTCAGTGATTCAATCCCTGCAACGCTCTGCTACTTTGCGACCCCTTGCAGAATCACAAAGGTCGGGCTATGGTGGGTAGGCGTACAAAGAGGCTATAACCCACTTCTTTTCCCTCGATATCGCTATAATGCCGCTGTTGTTCTTTCAAAACGCAGTAAACTACTGCTCTCCGATCAGATCCAGTTGAACTTGCCTCGATGGCAATTTCCATACTCCCCACCCCGTCAACCGAACCCACCTTCATCCACTATCCGTCATCAGATGAAGTAGGATTCGCTTTCGATCTCCATTAAGCCATAGAGGTCTTACAATCGATTTTTTTGGAAAATTTCTGCAAAAATAACTCCTCCTAAGCATCGCGGAAGGTGTAGAATGTTCGTTCGGCTTGAATGAACCGACCTAAGGGACGGTGGTGTTTATTGGAATAGGTGAGTTCGGGCGTACTCCTTCCTATCTTCCCCAAGACTGTTTCCCGATTGTTTGCAGACCGTCTGCGGTTGCATTCTGCTGATAGTGCTTCCGATCAATATGCCTGATGACTTCTTCTCCCACTTACAGGCTAAATGTTAATCATACGTGACAGGACTCCTTGTTCGAACTCCCAACAGTCACGTTCGGGTCCTGCCGCTATTCGGTGCCACTGCCACCTCCAATTAGATCGTCAGCTGTTGTTCCACAGCTGACCCCTTCTTCAAAGAGCAATCTCACGATAGATGAAATACGTCGTGTTCCTTGTCTTCTGCGACCACCACATTGCGCCCCTCATTTCACTCTGATCTGTGTCCCTGGGGGATCAGCAGCTTCCCCACTACTTTGATACTCTCGATGTCGTACGCTGGGCTCCTAGTGACCGACGGATATCCTCTAGTAGCTGGGGGCAGTGAGGGTAGTCACCTGTCGCCCGCTCGACCGGGAGTCAGCTCGCACAATGTTGCAATATGAGATGGGAATGTGGGAGGGAGTGAGTGAGTGAGTAGAGAGTGTGTCTGTCTGTGTTAATGCAATAGCAACGACGACGAAGGGGCGCCTCGTCCAATGCTATTGATCCACACTTCCTGCTATGTGCTTTAGAGCTGCTCATATGTTTACAAACAGCTACCAACATAATGATAATGGCAGAATATAAAGGCAGGTAGGACCCAGTCACCTCATGGCCAAACACAGACATAAACAGCATGGGAGGAGGAGGTTCTAAGACTGGGCATTGTGCTGATCATGAATGAATAAGCGGCCGCCGTGGCTGGTTCGTCCTCGGTCCGGGCAGTTTTTGTGGCGAGACGGCCCCGAGAGCTGACTCAGCCCCCATGGCCTGCTGTGCTCCGTTGCCACTCCTTTTTCCTTCATCCGTATCGTTGTATTAGCTGACCACTACAGGCCTCCCCGTATGCCACTCCACCTGGTTACCTTTTGGTGGTCCTTCACCCACCGGCCAGGAAGGGGGTTGTTCAAGTGCAGGGACTGCACCTTCACGTCGCCCTATCAGCTCCACGTGCGACAGCCCCCTGTTGCGGTGGTGTTTACCGACGAGTGTCGCCGTCTGTCTGTCGGAATTCCCGTCGTCAACCGAACCCGCATTGATCGGTTTCGTCGGCCGCTGCTAATCCGCACTTAATATTGGCTACACCGACGTCGACGACCAGTTCACCTACGAATTTGTCATGTTGCAATGTCGTCGAAATCGTTTACTGTTTTCACTTTCAATCACATTACCCAGTACTTTTTAACGGTTACTGTGTACCGTATGCTACTGCAAATGCTAGTGTTAACTTTGCTTCTGCAAAATTGCGTTTGCTCAGCGGTTCTGTAAAATTCTGCAAAGTTGCGTTTTCTCTGTAACTCGCGTTCCCTCACAGGTTTTTTGAGATGGCCTTTTGCAGTCAGCTTTCATTAAAGCTTGAGGGTAAGCTTTTTCCATGAATTTGCTTATTAATATCAGCTTTATAATGTCTAAGGGATGCTTATTATGTCACCATATGTCTACAATAATCCGTACACGAGCCCATTACTGTATCTTGCACTTTTGCCAAAATTCTCTCCGCTGATCCGAATCGTATTCATGAATACACTTTGCTTTAAATCAGTTTTTTGTATTCCAACTGTATAGAGCAGAGAGCATTTAATTATTTTTGGACAGCTTTAGTAAATGATACTTTGACGCGCCGCTTTACTTTAGGTCGTCCTTTGAAATCTTCTTTATGGTCCTGAAGTTCTCCTTTTATCTCTTTTCTTTTACATTTATTACGTGTGCCAGGTTCCTATCGTCTCTGTGGACATTTGTTTTCGGAAACAAATTGTTAAGCAGTTGTGAATGGGCTAATTAATTTTCGCAAAGTCCGCCTCTGTTCGTTCGTTTTGTGGAGTTAAACTAAGGAACTGAGAAAATTTGCTCGTGCAACCAGTCCAGTCCAATATAGGATGGCTTGAGTCGTTACTGCACGACGAGTTCTTGTGCTGTTGCACTCTTGCATCCGAATTGAGGCGGATTGGTTTGCAGCTGAGACAGCAGCGATCAAACTACCCCCTTCCCCTTTTCTCGTCGTCGTCGTCGTCGTCGTCGTTCCATTGTTCCCCTATGGGAGGATCGCCGTCTCATCAAACTATATGCCTCTTCTTTGACATTTAATTTCGACTTTTAGAACTCCCATTCAACTTTATTTCAACCAAGGAATAGCTCATACTCGTTGACATGAAGTTAACTGGATGTTTTGAGTGTTGAAGTCGTGTTGTTTCCTTCAGAATGGCCCACCACTAGCTTCGGTTATCTTTGGATTATCCTGATAAGCTGGAGAAGATCAGTGACTCATAGAATCCTCCGAAATTCATTGATGAAATGGATGCTGAGTCGGTTCGCAGGATTTGCGTCAAACCGGAATGACAGCCCTATAGGGGTTTTTTGTCGTTGGTATCCGTCCGCCTCTGTCTAATTCAGGATCAGGATGTCCAGATCCACGTCATTACCGCAAACGACGCAGTTTGTTAGGTTCTTCGTATGGTGTCGTCTCTTTGTCTAATTTGAACCACCAGGACATCCCCATTCATTTACGTCGGCATTTTCGGCCTACATGGAGACGCAATTAGAAGCTGAATTACCCCCCTTCAATGATAGCAGCACGTCTGCGGCGTCGGCGTCCAAAACGAGCTGGCAGCAGCTAGCGAAGAGCGACATTTCCTCGTCTATACATATATGCCCCCTGCAATTCTGTGGTTAGTCGCTATATTGCGTGTGCTGCTGTGCATTCGCAACATTCAACCCCATTCCTCATTCGCATATGCGTTGTGTAATCCTTGAACCTCACGAAAGCTGGCTGCCCTCTGGCTCCCCGTATTACTCGTAGATCTTTGTGATAAACGTGAAGAATATGACGATTCTCCGATGCCTCCCGTGAATAAAAGGGCACTTTTTCTCCGAAGAGTTCATTTGCATTACTATAAATAGCTTTTCCATCGTTTTTTCCCTTTTTAGCTATGCATGCTAGTTTTCAGCTACATTATTTGTTCCTTTTCAGTTATTAACATCCTATTTTACCAGCTATTTTAACCATTCGCTTATGTTTTTTCTCCAACATCCTCGTCCCATGGTCCCTTTCGTTTCGGACATCTACGGAAATCTAACAGGGCGACGTAGAGTAGAAAGAAGCGGGTTTTCTCTACATTTTCGAAGTCTCCATTACTTTTTTTCCCACAGACGGATTTGTTTTAGAGGTTTTATGTCCACTTTCCAGAACGCATTCATAATTTAGTGGCCCACAAAGTTTTTCTCCACCCCATTTTGTCAGCGAATTGAGGTTTGTTGAGCACGTTGTCGGCAAATTCAACCTTTTTCGATGTCAGTATGAAGTGTAAAGGAAATATGACCACCCTGATTGACCCTCCTACAACTTTTCTTCCCCCGAGTAATTTATGGAAGGTCCTGGCTGCATTAACAAAGTGCATCAGTTCGAATCCTCCCATTTGTTGTCCGTCAGCTTTGCTACGTTTTTTGCCAATGTGCAGTAGGGATGCTCTTTCTAACGGATTACGTTATTTCTCTCCAATTTTTTTCCTTTTTTTCATTATTTTTATTTTTTGAAAATCGAAGTTCTCTTTTATTCTGCAAAGCCAGTCGATATGCAAAAATCCAGGTATGCCTCGGTCAGGCGTGGTTGATTTGGTATTTTCGCAAATTCCTTTTGCCGGCGTTCCGGTTACAATCATCTAGAAAAATCAAATTGAAAGCGACATGAACGGTTGTCTACTGCTTAATTAGGAAGTGTTAGTCTCTGTATACAACAGCTAAGCTTATTAATAATTGTAATTCAGATCGTTCCTAATCCCTCCCGTTAATTGGCACCAGACTCGTGTGGCAGAATAAAAACACTGACTTTTACAATGGCTGGCCACCGTAAGTCACTGTATCACCCACATAAGCATTCGATACGCCACTGCGATTCTGAATGAATATCAAATGCGGGAGCGCACCCCTGAGACGGGATTGATTGACGCTCAGAGACTTTATTCTTATCCTTTAATTTCCATCGCTTGCTACAAATAATGGCAAGAAGAGGCTGGAGATGGAGCAGCCGAGTTGTCGTAGATCAGGTTTGTAGGTAGGCAGACGGGTAATGTTCACTGAGCGTAGCAAATTGGTGGTGGAGATGGCAATTTGCTTCATATTCTGGTTCCGTTTTTTATTTCCGGATGATGAATACTGGTTCGTTAAAGGTAGGATAAGTGCTATGCAAGAGCAGCTGCAGTGGGAGTGAATAAACGTTCTGGCCAGATTGCTGCCATGCAGCTGTGCACCCTCAAAAGTCACGTGTGCGGTTGATGTCCGTTTTTTCGTTGTCATCGACGTCTTGCTGCAAATGTTTGTTCATTCTTCGATACCACGTGTCTCTTTATGGCTGTGGTAAGTCATCGCTGCTTCTTTCTTACCTTTACATCTGGATTGTTTATTCTTCTCCCTGAAAAAGTCTATTTTGAGCATTGCTTATCGATTAGCTGCCACAGTATTTTTCTTTTCATTGCCTTCGTTATTGCTATCTTGCTTGTTCATAGTCATGTTTACCCTTAGTTCGCTTTTTCCACGTTCTCCTCATCTTTCATTCTATTTGCGCCTTTCCAATGCGCTTCTGTTTGCACTTAGCTGGCTCTACCATGATGAATCCGATTTTTATTCATAACCCTTTCGTGCTACGTATACCCTTGTAATGAAAAGTAAACAGTGTGCTCGCTTTATTCTCAGGATCGGAGGATGTTCTCCAGTGTTTGCTGTATCAATGGGATTTCTGTGATCCCTCAGGGTTTCTAGTCACCCCACCCCGAACCTGATGCGGTTCTAGGGCTGACATTGCTTTTCGGTCAGGAACTCTTTGTGAGGTACCCTCGTCTTTGTTTTTAGTGCTCTCAGGGAGTACATGTTCGTGTTTACCATGACAGGAAGTGTTTGGTTCCAGAAGCAAGAAGAAGGGTTCAAGAAGCATCTGAATATTGCTCCCAGTCCCCCAAAAATCCCTCACCCTTTAATGGCAGAGGTTGTTTGTTGGTTCTCGTTTCTCTTTGGCTGTGAGTTTTTGATTTGGGTACTTTACATTTGAAAGTTTCGACTCCTCCCACTGCTCCCTGATATGATCAGGGTCATCAGGGAAATAAAAATAAATAAATCTCGACATTTTTTTTTCTGCAAATCGTTATGATCGTCATGATATGCACAAAAAAGGACATAACTTCTATGGATGTGCAATCATGTTTTGCCTATATCTCCTATTCCAAATCGTTTCTCAAAAATGGGCCTCATATTTCCCACGCAATCAAAGCGGCAACCACGTCTACGATTTCACGAACGCTTTCCTGTGTTCTTTGGTCATTTCGATGTCTTCTTGGAGTCGTCATTTTACGAGGACGTTTTTGCAATGTGTGCTGTTGGAAAGTGTGCAATTCAAATCCTTTTTCGCCGCCCACACCCTTGCTTCCGATTCTGAGTATTCGGCTTTTCTGAGGTTCACAGTGATCACCATTGATCCTCACCTTTCGAGCTATTTCTCATCTGTCAATTTGTCATCTGTCAGTTTAATCTTGCAGCATCCTCATGCTATGTGCATTGATGCATTGTTTTGTTGGCATCTGTTTGTGACAATTCGGCCCCTAATCCTTGTTGATTCACGATTTTCTATTCATTAAATTTCTCCCGTTTGTTTTTATTTTTCGATCAGTGTCATCTAGAATTTCCATCCCGGAGAGGTTTTTAAAAGCAGCATTGTCCTTGGGCGCGGTTTACGTCACCTCTTTCTGAATGCATGATTCACTTAGTCTAAGCGCTTCCTCTCTACGCAGCGGTCAATCTTATCTCGTTCTAGAGATTTAGGTTAAGATTGGCGGAAATCGTCATCCATTTCAGTGCTATTCCATTTATAGGTGGTGATATTATCTGAACGATTATTATTCGCCGTATTTCGAAGAGCTCATTCCCTGAACTTTATTTATTCTATAGGACAAATTCACTACAGTTGTAGAAGTAGAATGGGGACTTGATGCGGTCGGATGTGGCATGTTTTGGAGCTTTAGTACATATTTTGAAAAGCGTATAGAGCGAGCTGTGGTTCGGACATGAGCAGTCCTCGTTATGAACTTTTCAAAGCATGTTGTTCCTTGCCATGATTCCGAAATTTGTTTTTATTCAATCGTGCCAATTCCATGGGTGTCTGACAGTTTATTGCATGCGTGACATTGAATTGTCGAATTTTCATGTCACCCGATGACATAGCAGTAGACCATTTTCAATTGATCGTGTTCGTGAACATGCCAGATTGGCTATTCACCTTCATCAGAGCGTTTGCCATGCTAAATTCAATGGCTGTTCCGGTTTCCGTCAAGGCAAGAAAAAATCGTGTATTTCGCCCAAACCTTTTGTCGATTGTGATAGATTGTTGTTGTGCACGAAACAACTATTTTCTTTTCTTCTCTGCAGAGATTGTAATGTTAATCCCGCCTACCATTTCTTTTCTTTTATCGGATTGTCTCCCTCTGCTAGTCCTTTTTTTCGATATATTCACTTTCCTTAGGGTTCCTTAGCTTTTCCTGATTGTATGGGTATGTATGGCTCAGGCGTACTGGACATTTCTGGGGTCGCTTTGGAGAAGTCACGTGTCCTGACGAAACAGTGGGCAATTGGTAGGGTGGAGACCGTACCGAGGGTGTTCTAGCCACCCTGCCATGGAGAAATTGTAGTGGGGAGTG
The DNA here is from genome assembly GCA_000469685.2 of Haemonchus contortus. Classification (NCBI taxonomy): domain Eukaryota; kingdom Metazoa; phylum Nematoda; class Chromadorea; order Rhabditida; family Trichostrongylidae; genus Haemonchus; species Haemonchus contortus. Next base: position 14,632,385 of record LS997565.1, read on the forward strand.
CATTTAGGGTCTGCAAGAACGGTGATTTACGAGTGGCGTAAGTTTAGCAGCGGACGAGCCAAAATAGAACTTGTTCCATGCAATGCACCTATCTATTCAATTTCACTACCACTTGTCCTTTGATGTCTCTCGAGAGTAGTAGAGGCCGTAATAGTGAAACTGGATCCCGAGCCTCATCTTGAGCCCAACTCTACCTTACATTTGATGAACACTAAGCATGGACTACGTGAACGGGTGTTTATGGTTAGATTTGTGTCGCGAGGCCATGAAAGAAACCGTTTTTACAGGGGTTTTGAAGTGGGGAAAAAAGAGTAGCCAGTCATACATGCCAACGGTAAATAAGGATGAAGGATAAAGTTTTCGGGAGTTAATCAATCCCGTCTGAGGGATGCGCCCCGCAATGGACTTCCATTCAGAATCGTAGCGTGTTGAGTGCGTATATGGCCTATACAATGGTTTGTGGTGGCCAGCCTTTGTGCAAGGCAGTGCTTTTATCATCCCAGACGAGTCTGGCACCAATTAACCGACCTCGGTGGGCTGGAAGGTATGGTTGGCATGGGTGGATATCGATTTGTGGTTAGCGTTGAATATGAGTGATAACATGGGTTTCTATTTTTGAAGTTATCTACAGTCTTAGGAGAGTACCACTATCGAGAGTAGTATACAAATCATATCTCTTTACATCCTTTCCTTTTTCTTTTCATGCCATATTTTCCCATTTTTGATGGGGCTGTGAACGTCGGCAAAAAGCTATGGATGTCTGATTTGCTCTCGTTTATATTGTAGTTGTCAAAAACGGAACAGGTGCTATTAGTAGGTCCAGTTGGATCTGGATTTCTTAGTTTCGATATTCGTTCTGTGAGGACTCCTTTTTTCCTAGACTCCAGGCCTATGGCCTTCTATCATCGGAGAATGTACTGAAGAAAGGCCACGGTCGAGGTGCTGTAGAGTGCAACCGCTGTCTTTCGTTCGCTACAGACAATTCTGACATATCCGTCATCCATTATTTAAAGCCCCTAACACCCACTGTTCTCTACTACCTTTTTATTGCGTGGCCCTATTTCGTTTTCCAATTTTACTGACAGGATCTAGTGACGAATTATAAGCTATGCTAAACATGAACCGTACGTTGCCAAGCCGACTGATTCTATTTTGAGTGGTCGAACACCAAACCTACGGGTTGCATCATCATACACATACTATGCCTGTCTAGCGATAAGTTTTCAATTTGAACTCTTCCCATCATGAACGGAGCAGAATGTTTTTAGTGATATGAAAAAGGCTGTCAAAACAGAAAAAAACACATAACTGTCTGGAAAAGATGACCTTTTGTAGGGATCAGTGTCGAGAGTTCCAAAAGCAACACTTTTTTCTCTCTGATCGGATTATTTTGCACCGCTGTGTTTCGTGGTTTTCTTATATAGCGTAATCCCTGTCCTTGACATTAGTCTGACAACCTCTGAAGTGTTCTTAACGAATATGCACTCAGATATTGTCGAAGGTGGTTGAAACTATATGGAAAAGAGGTATTTAGAAAAAACTCGCTTTTTAGATGCCATTCTAACTTCTCTCTTGTTCAATACCACTTTAGTTGAACTAAATTCTCAGAAGTTTCGTCATTTAGGCGCTAAATTTGATTTTTCCATTCCGTTTTGTTTATCAGTTATATTTATAGAACACAAGAAAGTACAACTGTCGTACATTCTTTTGAAGAAAGGCATACCGTGGTTAGCCATCATAGCGGCCAAGAATCTTCGTCTTCCATCTACGGCCATCACACTGAAACAACAAACGCTTCAAAGGAGGCGGGGCAAACGGAGCAAGTTCGTGTTTTCGCCCGATTTCGCGTCGCATTTCCAAATCTTGTGAATTGTCAGCTGTTCTATTTTAACTTGGCTCCAACCGTTCTTATAACTGGTGCCATCCTGAACAGAATTTTATTAGCTTGTCTCATGTTCAATTGTGCATTGGGAATAGTTTCAGGAGCCGGTAGTTCTTCAAAGGAACGGATCTGGTCAGCGTTCGTGGCCCGTCAAAACCTACGATCACGTGAAAATCTCCCAACAGAAACAAAAAATGCCTGATATTGAAAGTTATGCACACAACGGCAACATTCCTCACCCGGAGAAGATCATTGGAGAAGAAAATGCGGTGTTGAGAGATTGGAATCCTCGAGCTCTAGTGAGAGCCCTCTATGAGGTGAGCTGGAATGTCGACAATCTAAATTTCTCATGACAGGGCACCTTTACCAACTTAATCTTTCTCTATCGTCTGCAAAAGAAACTTCATTCCAGAGAGTTAGCGCCAGATATGCCGTAGCAAACGGTTTTTATTGTAGATGTGTCAATAATAAGAGAAACCGGTTGGCTGTCGTTGTTGACTTTTTGACGAACACACAACGACAGGGATCGGCTGATCGCTTCAAAGATCATTTTGGAAAACTTTGTTCCTCCCCAAATCCCTGAGCCTTCTGGAAAATTCTGAAAAAAACTAAGATTTTTGCAAAATTCAACTGAAAGTATTTATTTATTCATAAATTTCAGGTGTCGTATGAGCCACGAGTGGAGACAAAACGAAATCGCTTTATCAGCATGGAAGGTCATGTTGAGGTGCCCTCAGATGAGACATCCACCGTAGCCGAATTGGAAAGGCATTGGAAACAGCTGTATATGCGTACCAAGGAAGGAAGGTTACAGATTTTTGTGGTATGTCATTACTTCATTAGGTTACTGTGATATCGAATGTAGGAAAAAAGCCGCTGTTGAGAAAACGTGGAGAGAGTATTCCATTCAGCAATCCCAAAGCGTTGAGCAGTAAGAAATGCCGATTTTGCCAAAAATGGAATACTGTAGAAGTGTCACATCACAGCCCCGTTCATGACGCATTCGCTGCCGCCATCGATAATTCTTTGCCACATCTTTGACGTATCGAACAATCGTATCTTGCAATGAATTAATGCGAAAAAAATTGTCGGAACGATAAAGGCGTTGTCCTTGTTCGCGCTGCGCCACGCCTTGGACATGCGTTTGAATTTATGTTGCTGGTAAGCCCCAATATTGCCGGTGGAGGAAGTTGCAAAGCCAGTCAGTCACGTTCAACCCCCCAGAAAGGACTAGTACAATTGGCCGCTCGCGTATAGGTGACCTACTACTCTGTTCCATGGACTGAATTACAGTAATAACCAGTCCAATACCTCAAAAATGCTTGAGGTAAGATATTCAGTGGAATCTCCGATGGTTTTTGGCTTTGACATGTGGTTGTTATATGCCCTGGGGCTATTTATTTGGTCTCGTCGTTAACATCTGGCCACCTAATCCTTGATCTTCCGGTTTGGGTTCGTAACTGGTTGCCCTTAAATCCTAAATACCCCAGAATTTCTTTAAAATAGGTTCAGATTTTGTTTTAGAAGAGCAGGGATTTAGCAGGATGGCTTCCATTTGTTGAAAACCTTCGATTCGGTTTTAGTTTTCTCTCTGAAACGGTGAAGTGAGCACAGTGTTGATCAGCTGTGATTTTCTTTGGCGAATGTGTTTCTGATACAGCTGAAGGAGAAGATTTATTTACTATAATTCCTGTGACTATGGCAACAGTAAATAATCTGCGCGAAGGATGGAAAACGGATTAGTCCAGTGACGGAATACGCAGCGTCTTATTTCGGGACTCGAACCGTCCAGTAGTAACCAATTGTTGCCTTTCTTCGAGCCCGGTTAATCAGCGCTTGACCTCACAGGGACCATAAAAATTTCATTAGAGGGCAACCGCAGGACATCGCCAAGGCCAAACTCGCGTTTGATGTAATGAGGATCTTGACAGAGGCTAATCCTGAAAGGGCTGATAAAACTCGACCTATCCACTTCACTTTTTTTTTATAAACTTCTTCACTGTGGTCCTGCCATAAAACGCATTCCAAGAAAATCCCAAACAGTTGAGCAAAACATCTGGTTCAAGCATTCGATCATCTTAAAAGGAATACTGTAGCGCATTACCGGACTAGATTAATGTTGTAGGGATTGAAAGAGATGACGTACGAAGCCTTGAGAGGAAGCAGTACATAGCATAGATTACCAGCTTGACTTGTGAGGCTTTTATTTGGAAAAGATTACAGTAAGCGCTGGGTCCCGATTGGAAGGGAGAACATATTAAGGGGTTCTTGAAGACTACCAACTCGCCGTCAAAAATTACCTTTTTCTACATCGCTCACATTTTTTACTTTTAGTCCCACTGTGCTGATGAAGCGCCGGCTGAAGAAATAGTGCTGTCTGGTGTCGACGTGGACGCGAACAGAGATGAACGAACGCTTACCATTCATGGCGGACGCGATCATATCAGAATGACATTACGGTATGTTCAGTTCTTGAGCAGAAAACATTAACGTTCCCTGGCTTGCATTATCGTTGAGGTTTCTATTTTGAACGGCTTCTCGAAAAAGAGGGTTATCTCGAATCCCCCTAGTTGCGTTGTTTTCGCCGTTATTCTCTGAATCGTCAGTTTTCATTAGCTGTTTTTCACTATGCACAGAGGCGAAACGGATGCAACTAACAAAACATGAGTTTCATGTTTGTCACAGCTTTCCGGCGTCTGGCATCTTGTTCACAGCCATAGGGATGTTTACGGCTTTCGCCTAACAATATTTGAGTAGTGGTTTCTGTTTCTTTTCTCGGCTTTAGCCAACGAAAACAACTTGTGTCATCTGGGAACTGAGATCTAGTGGTGTTGACGAAGTTGCCACCCACACGAGCATTTGAGAGCGAAATTGCATTCTGTAAACATTGGGAATAGTCGAAAATATCGTTGATGACGACAATTTAAATTGCGCGATTCATTTAGCGTACAATCGAATGTGTTCGACAAATGGCGACATTCACTTCTTTCCCATGCTGCTTCATCACAAATTGATGCCTATGTTAAACCGATCCCGAAGACGTTCCAGCATCTTACCGAGGTGAGAATTCGTCGTGTGGAAGGCTTTTTGATTGGCAAACTCATAGAGACTCTTCATGAAAGTTTGCGTGATATACCCAGGCTTGTGCACAAGGGTGGACGTAAGATTCCTTCCAAGATGGAGTATCAGAATGGGCGCGCAAGCTCCAGGGAAGTTTTGAGAAAATAGCGTCAACGGTTCCGTGGGATTCCGTAAAAGATATTTGTATTAATCACCATCTGGTCATTGAGTATGCTGCGTCTTCAGGGAATCTTAGGGACATCAGAGGATGGACTTATATTTTGGCAACATCCAAGTGAGAGTGCATCAGTCAGAAGCTTAAATCTGCTTCTTCTTGTCAAACTTGGTGGTAGCTCATTAGGTTTGAGTTGAACACAGCAGTGAAGCCCGTGCCATGCACTTGGGAATGCACTTGTTTTCAATTTTCCATTTTTCAGCGAGTGGTTGTTCTTGAAATCGGTTCCTGTTCTATTCGTGGTGGTGTGCTGACAACTGAACCTAGCCTTCCGCAGTCTTTCTTCCCGGCCATCGCTGTGCGTACAGATGACGGTCGAATTATTGTCGGTGAAGACGCTTATGCCCCTGAGGTACGTTTTTGATTTCGTCCTTCACTTTATGACAAGGGGTCTTTTTCACTGCTATTTTGGGTAAAGTTTCCACCCATATGCTAAGCGTGATTGGTAATCTATCAGATCGTTCCATTTTTCGACGAAAAGAGCGAATTAGGATTATGGTAGTTTATGTGAGCAACGCAATACAGTTCACATACGCACTGTAAAAACAAGATGTCAGTGACATAGTTGATTGACATCCCAATTCCTCAAACTCAAGAAACATTGAAAGTAACATCACAGCTCATTGGTTAGAATGCTGTCCAAGGCTTCTACATTTTGGCAACTGGGATTGTATTCTTCTCAACCTTTTGTTCGAGGGGCGGAGGTAGTGTATTGGCAAGTGGAGCTCTTCAGACTCTGGTTACGGGTTCGAATCCCGTATCTGCCTAAGCCAACGAAACCATTCATCCCTCTGAGGTCGGTAAACAGGTACCAGACTCGTCTGGGAGGATAAAAGCACTCACTTGTACATCGGCCTGCTACCGTAAGTCATTGTATTTGCCGTCTACGCATTCAATATGCCACAACGTTTCTGAATGGAAGTCGAATGCATGGGCGCATCCCTCCAAAGGGGTTGGTTAACGCCCCAGGAATTCATTCTTCATCCTTATCCTTTCGCTCATAAGTGAAACACCGTGGAACAAATGCTTGTCTATTTTATTAGGTGTGCTCTAGGCATTTTTTAAAAAGATTCCAGCGTTCACTACCACCCAAATAAGAATAAATCGTTTCCGAGTACACCTCCCAGAAATGAATACCAATCACTGGGACATTCATTATCTGCGTGACAGCTGTATCAGTACATAAAAATTACACGAGTCGCATTTCATTGGGAGACGAGAACAATACGCACTTTTGAAAGGGCGAATTCGGGTTTATGATAGCGGGGAACGGGAGATGCCAGCTCCCGTCGATGAATTTTACGCTGCAACACATGTGGATGACATCTAAAGACACGGCGAGGGGTTTTGCACTGACGAAATTTCTACCGCGGTCATGGACTGAAGCACAAAGCAGCTGTTAAGAAACAAAATTTTGTATGTTTTGCCAAAAGTTTGAAAAGTTGTACTTACATTCTTGTTCTCTTTCTTGTAATATTTTTATTTTTTATTGTTTTTATTGCTATTTTATTGTTTCAGATCCGCCATCATGGAGAATTTGTTCGTCCTATTCAAGCGTTGGATCCTAATGTTGAGCGATACACAATGGATCGTGAAGTCGTAAAAGAGTGCATGAAAAAGGTTGTAAAAGACCTCAACGTGAATCCATCGCAGTACAAGGTTGGTTGGTGATCCTTCCCTTAGCCGTAGGTGTGCGGCTATCGCATTTGTTCATTTAGGTCCTTTTGTCCATTCCACAAAACATCCCTGTTGCTCTTATCGGTGAATTACTCACACTTGCCTTGAAGGACATCGGCTTCCAGGTATGTTACTGTTACGTTCTTGTTTTTCTCTGGGAGGTACCTATTGAGAGTATTGTTATTTTCTACTTTTAGGGTGCCGCTATTACACGCCAACCGTCTTTGATCCTTTACGCATATGATGTTACCACAGGTGTAGTTGTCGACATTGGAGATCGCTTGAACATTGTTCCTGTTATTGATGGTGCGTTCAGGAGCTCCCTTTGAGATGAGCTGTCTGGTAGCAGGAGCCCTTACTTATCCCTTCAGGTTATGTTGTTGAGTCAGCGATCTGTTCAATACCATATGGAGCAACTCAAGTGCGAGAAGCCTTACGGACCACCTTGTGCTCGAATAACAAAGGACTGTATTCATTCCAGAGCCCCATAGAGAAGCTCATTCTACGCTACGTCTTGGAACAGGTCAGTGTGAGTACATCTCGATTGAGTAGATGTAGAAATTTCTGTCATTGTTATGCTTTCTCAAGCTACATAGTATGCCATGTCTCTCCACACGACGTCCAATAAATGAAGTCAGTAAAGAGTGACAATGATTATAGGCTACTCTTCATGGCCGCAGAGTAAGTGTATGTAGCGTATGTAAACCATATAGTGTGTGCTAGTGTTTCTAGCAGAAACTAGACTAAATTAGTTGAGTGTGGTCACCTATCGATGTTCACAATACTGATCCCTTAAATGCCTCCTTTTAGACAAGCTACGTCCCTGATGATTACACACAAGAGGAAAAAACGTCAAAAGAAGTCAATATATCCCTTGATCGGTTTGACCCTCTTCCAGGGATGCCGACGAAATTCAGCGTAAGTTCATTTTCAGAATTTTTATGAAATTGATATTGTTACTGCAATGGAACGCCTCTGTTTGTATTGCAGTAGTGAACAATTTGCTCAACAATAAGGCTGCTAAAGTCTTAATCTCAAACCCTCTCATCATATTTAAAATTTATAGCTGTTGACTACTAGGTTATTATGCCGTATGAAAGAGTCTGCCGAAAATTTCGCAATAGTTCAGGCTCTTTCGAGACTTTCTGGAAGTTTCTGGGGGTTTTTACGTGTGGGGGCATTACCCATTTGTGTACGCATAACGTATTTGACTGCCTCTTCCTTGCTCATTTACCCATATAATGACTGATCGAGCGGATGTAGAAATTTCTGTCATTGTTATGCTTTCTCAAGCGAAACCTGCTCATCAGCGAGCCTTGCTCTAACAGCCGATATGGCTGATTTGTTTAATTTCACCCACATGTGTTTCTACGTCCCTTTTTCCTTTTTCTCTGACTTGTTCCAGCCTCCAGTGTAGCGATCATATCATTTCAGATAGATAACTCACGGTTCCTCTGCACAGAAGGCCTTTTCCGCCCGAAGAAGTGGGGTCTCGATACCAAAGGCTTGCATCAGCTGGTGCACGAAGCTGTCCAGATGAGCCCAATCGACAGCAGGAGAACTCTTTACAGGTGAGTTCAGCTTTCGAGCCGAATTTTCTCTGTCAGTATTTCTGATGTTCTACTTTTTTCCTTCCGAATTGGCATGAAAATCATTGCAAAGGTGTAAGTACGGGACCACTGCAAAATTTTGTAGATCTAGTTCGAAGTGTGTCATTTATAGGAATATCTATCTTGCTGGGGGAGCGTCCTTAATGCCCGGTTTGGCCGAGAAGTTGGAACAAGAACTTGCCGCCATTGTACCGAACTCTATTCATACCCAGGTATGGAGTTTGTCCAAGTTTATTTCTTGGCGAATGGAGATTCTTTCTGCGAAATTTATTTTTTTCAGGTACACATATCCCCATGGAGGTACAATGCAGCGTATTTGGGAGCCCAAATAGTCGCTTCAGCGTCAACGTTCAGTGATAGCTGTATTTCACTCGAAAATCTGCCAACGTTCCTATCACATCTACAATCCTCTTGTTTTTGAAGGTCTCTGTAAGAGCTAAGCGAATTGTTTTCTATCTGCTAGAGTTTTATAGTTAATCATAAACATAAACGCACATGATTTACTACGGACAAATGATATGTGGTACACATAGAAGGCTTGAGTCGCCCCTTCGTAGCGTTTTAGTTTTGTTAGCAGCATTTTTTCCCCCGTCATGTACTACTTACTCAGTTGTGTTCGAGATATTCATGATTAATGTGATATCTTATCAATGATGCTTAACCAAGTTTTAAATTGGATTTTACGTACATACATACATATATGTTTATCTAATTATGAATTCTATGATGTTGCTGGTTCAGTATTATTTCGAAAGTGGTTTGTACACAAGAAAGGATTGTGACAGATAGTAATCCTAAGCCTAACCCCAGGAAAACATTATAGGCGACCCTTTGAGGTACCAACATGTCGCTTCTGTGAAAATATTTTTCGAGACCTGTCGAAGGACTTCTCCCCAATAGATTGGCCTGGATGGGCTAGTAGGCGTAAATTTCAGTATAGTAGATTTCGACCGTATTATCGATTTTCTTTCCTCTGAACCCACTGTCAAGAAAGGAGCTGGCATCCATCTTATGAAGAGGAGCAAGTGAAAGCTTTCCTGGTCTTTATTGTCATCGCACGACGTGCCTCCAATGGGATGGGCAATGTTTAGGTGGCTATAAAACCCAGGATCACTTGGGCACCGACCTCTCCGCCCGGGAACGGGAGGGGTTGAACAATTGTCAGAGATGACTATCAACATGAAACCTTTCATAACGTAATATGATGACCACTAAATCGACCTTTGTAGAAGGAAACGACTAGTAGACGTAGTATGCAGTAGTCGTCGAATCGGTTGATCTCTCTGGAAGCATCCTGGTTCCCATTTAGTTGGCACTTCTACTGACTTCCTGCTTCTTTCGTTTTAGATCAGTTGGCAATTTCCTTCTCCTCATTGAGACATCCGATCGACATCTGTTCGGGAACGTTTGCTGAGCAGTCCAAAGGCTTGGAAGTTTTTTCCACATGACATTTTTTTCTCCGACCGAGGAATGACAGTCGTTTACTAATCAGATCAAATGTTCGTAGAGGGATTTCCGTGGATGATTAAGGAGTGTACTATCTTTTTTTTAAGTCCTGGGAACATTTGGGCTGAAGACGTTAATCTTCTTTACCGAGGCTATCAACTACACGAACTTCTAGGCGTGTATTGAGAGATCAAAACACTGAAAGGTTTCCCAGTCGGCCTCCAACTTCATTGAAAGGGCTTAACCAGCAAATCCAATTTTACCTAATGAGACAGCTTTCGATTCGCTCATTTATTTTTCAATATCTATTCGTAAGCAGGACAAAGGATTGATTGCTTGGAATGTGAAATGTGACAGGTATTTATGTGACACCTTTTTAGTGAATAGCAGATGTCAAATAGTGATTGGCAGCGATGAGAGTTACAGCCACAACATCAAATGAGCAAAGCATTTCCACTCTCCATGGCTCTTTGTCAATGACCGTAACAGCGCATTATAAATTTTTATACAGTACTGCTTTCTTTATTGTATGAGTATCATTTACAAGTACCATTGTAGGCAAGTCATAAGGATGTATTTCGGCCCCGTTACAACTGTTCAGATATGTATTGACACTGGCTCATCCTAAAATATGGCGACCTCCCCCATCCGATTCGCAAACAGCTAGTGCAGCTTCAGTCAGCATTTGATAGAAAACACATATTCTGTGGCATGACGGAAAGGGCTTCGCTTTAGTGCCCACCCACATTCAGCATTGGTGGCATACAGATTTTGCAGCGGTCTGAACAACGATACACCGCTAAGGAACTGATTAGAATTAAGGCAAATGACCAGTAAGCAGCCGAGGTTCTCACTATGCTCCCTAAGTTTTCTGAGGATTTTCACAGTTCTCTTTATCGAAAGGCAATAGTGTGAAAACACTCATGTTTCGTGGAATGACAAAAAACCTTTGAATATGTTATTTTGCACTATCATATTGTGCATTCTTAATAGAAAGGTTGGAGAGGATTGAGAGCTACAAACGACAAGCCGCGCGGTAACGCAACTGGCTAAGAATCACCAAGCACCTTGAGTTGATTGAGACTTCCCTTGTTACATCTAGTGAAGAGCAGCCCAGGACGAAAAAAAAACTAAAAGGAAAGGAACTGAGTGCTCAGCAGTTACTATTGCTGGCTTAGCCTTGCCAAAACTCCGCTTTACACAGCAGACAATGGGGTTGGAAAACTTGAAGACTCTTCTTCGTTTTGTTGCTGAAGGGTGATCTTCACCGTAGTGCGACTATGTCCGATTTGCTGAAGATATATTACCGCCTGACTTAGAATCCTTAGAAAAATACCCAGCCATTTTCAAATTTTACTATTCTCGAATAGGAAAAATCGATCGACCAAAGGCAATACAGTTTTAAGTGTTTGCTCGAAGTTGAAAGATCCTATTATTATATAATTAAGACATTGAATGTTAACACGTAATTTGATTACAACCTCTCTGTTACTTGGTACCATAACCTCCTCCGCCAGGCGTTTGCAGTTCAAGTATATCCTAAATGGTAAGGCTACAGAGATGAAGAACATCTAGGTTAATGAAATCTGAACTGAAGACCACTTACCCCAGCGTCGACCCGTAAAGTGATTTTCCCACCAAGGTTCACAGTTCGCGAACGCTTTTTCAATACGTTCACACCACGTGCACCGTCGCTTCCACCCTTTAGACCATATGGAGCAAATACACTGCAAAGGAATTGTACGGTTAGACAACGAAGAGTCACAAGGACTACTCCTACCGTCGTTCAGTTAACAGTGACAGTGTCAGAGGCCGTCTGAATTGAAGACATCGAATCACTCCATCTCCTCCACGCCATTTTCCATCTCCACCAGAATTTTCTCGCAGCGAAAATTCGCGAAGGATAACAGGATACCTGTAGAGACGCCAAACCTTTTCTGTATCAATTTCATTGATGTGGAGGTTTATGAACACTGAGAATCGGTACCGCAAAGCCAACACACCTACTCTCCAAGATCTCCGGGTCGGTAATCCTTGTATTGGTCATATGGGTGTGAACTCCACTCCTACCATGAAACCCCTCACCAGCCCCAGCACCTCCAGCCAGTGTCTCATAGTAGCCCATTTTCTCATCACCGAATGTCACATTATTCATGCAGCCTAAAAGGGCTGATTTTCTTTAGCGAGAAAAAGAGACATCATCCTTCATTGTTTACTTCACACCTCGTTAGTAAGAAAGCACTTTTAGAAGATACAAAAAGTTCACCTTGACTAGCAGCCACAGCTTCAAAAGCTCCAAAAATTACATCGCAGAGCCTCTGACTCGTCAAAACATTGCCACCCACAACAGCAGCGCGTTCAGAAGGTGAAAGCAATGTACCCTCGGGAATCGAAATCTACAAATAGGAACATTTGAGTTTTTTTTTGCCCTTCTTTCACGTAGTTTTAAACCTGATTTCACAGTTGAGCCTAGATAGATTATCGAAAGCCCTCACGGGCAAAAACACTACAATAGTGATGGCTACCGTCGCACAAACCCGAAACTTTTCTGCACGTTCATGTTTTTTCTGAAAATTTGCAATATCCAAGGCACTCAAGAAGTTCTAATAACCACCTTGGAGTCCAAACCCACACCACAATACTCAGACTCGTGTAGAGATCCCAATATAAATTGAAAATTAGATAGTTGTTTCTAAGAGATCAGAAACTTGCAGTTATGGGATTGAGGCAGCCGCTGTTGAGAGGGATATCCTTTCCTACGAGACATCTCAGACAATAAATAATTGCTGACATGGTGACAGCCTTTGGACAATTACATGATGAAATCACTTCCATTCCAGTGCCAGCAAAATCGAATAATGCTTCTCCCTGAAACAAGAGATGTGTAATGAAAAAGAGAAATCCACAAAATTTGACCATCTTTCAAGCTAGTTACCTTTCGTTAAAACGATTTCATCTTATCTATTGTGTGCATTGAAAGGTTGACTGACCTTTTCAACGTCGATCGTTATGGCCAATTGAATTATTGTTCCATCATCCATTGAATCAGAGGCATGTAGTCGTGTGGTTCCAGTTCGTTCAAAAACTTTTTTCCCAACCTTAAAAACAAAAAGTTATGGGAAAATGATACGAAAACTTAGAATTCATGTGGGAAGGACCTGACCTCTTTCAGCATTTCCCTTACACTTTCTTCTGCCGTGGACTGAATGTGCAGCATATAGGCTTGCACCACCTCAAGACCATATTCACTTATGAGATCGCACACCAATGAAATTCCCTGAATGGAAACTAGCACTTGCAAAAAAAAAACTAGTTGCAAATAATAACTAGTCCCTTCAATTCTGCCTAAACCGCCATCACTACTCTCAAATGTTACAGTATACCCCAAATTTCCCTCCTAAATACCCGCTTGGCTACTCTACATTATCAGCAGAGCTGCCTTGAACTGGGATTCCGTTGACAGTCTACCGAGGATCCCGAATTATGGGCAAAACTTTGGCCTTGATCAGGGCTCAAACCCGTCTTGTAAAAAGTCGGAGTTTTGTCTATAACTCGCCAACCTCGTGAGACCATCAGCGGAATCACTCGTGAGGCATGAGTCAGAACAAGTTTTTCCATTAATAAAGCGAAAAACAACCGAAAAACATAAAATAACATAAAAATAAAAACAGGTAACAGGCAGAAAAGCCTAAACGCAAGTCGAATAGAAATTTATTTGCCATCTTGGCTACCAGGTTTAACCATAAGTCCAACGAAACTATTCCACTGATAGCTACCGAAAATTCACCAACGGGTTTAATGCTCACCTTATTATTGGCTGCAATTTGTGCTTTCAAGTCAGCGACATTGTCTGCAAGATTTCGAGTACCGGAGCAACCTAAGAATCATGGTCCATTCTTATAATCTATGACACCTCATGCAACGCACATAAATTTCTACACTCATACCTGGTATACTTGCGGGCTTGTTCAACTTTTCATTGAGAAGATCCTCACGGAAAACTCCTCCTTCAACGATTTTGAATGAGACGAAGGTTGCTCCTTCCTATATAGGTTAAGACTTTCGAATGATTGTGATTATTAACTTTCGCAAAGTGTTTGTACAAAACAAAACCTGATCCAAAGAAGTAGCATTCGGTGGCATACTGCCCGGCGCAATACCACCGATGTCAGCATGATGACCACGATTAGCGAGAAAGAACACTGGATTTGCAATATTCTCAAAGAACACCTAAACTAGAACAGCTGAAGCATCCTGTTCGGTAGACAAACTCAAAGAGAAACCCAAACAGTAAGCATTAAGAACTACTACCCTACCGGAGTGATTACAGTCAGGTCCGGCAAATGGCTCCCGCCAGCTCTAGGATGATTTGAAAGGATGACATCACCCTTGCGAATCCCCTCCAATCCAAGATGATCGATCTGGTATCGTACAGCATACTGCATACCACCTAAAATGCGACCAGACTTCTGCGAAAAAGTTTTCCTCTAAAAAAAAGAACAAGTGTTCGCAGCACCTACCCAAATGGACAGGGATATGGGGTGCATTGGCTATCAGCCCTCCTTCGGGATCAAACAGAGCACATGAGAAGTCAAGACGCTCCTAAAGCAGATACTATCAAGTATTGGATGTCATCAAACTCCAGGACCTACTCAGGCATTATGGTTGTCATTGCGATGATAAGAGACATCAATAAGATCCCATAGCGCTGAGTTTTCTGTGATAGTCATTTTGGGTTGAGGAGAACACTTAGCGGGCACAGATACTAACAGACCAAGCAACCACTGACAGGCATTATAGACTTCAATGGTTCACGGATTGAATCTCTGTTCACGCCCAGAGGGACCTACGCCTTCAGTCAAATTGTATACTAAGAAAAAGGAGTCAATGAAAAACTGTACTCATGACTGCACCTTAATGTTGGTAGAAATAGCTGTTCGTTGAAGAACGCGTCCCATCTGTTCAGCTATCGACATGAAACGATTTGAGAAAATCGAAAGGCGAATCGGGTCCACCTGAAATCAGTCCATTCAGTCAAAGAAATTGCTATTTATGCCCTTAAGGGCATGATGAGAACCTCATTTGAGGTAGCTTTTTCTTTTAACTTAATTTAGTTGTGATGTTCTGCTCCTGTTTCCTCTGGACGTTTAGCCTAATACTTCCGTCTGACGTAATGGTGGCCGAACATAGTGGTTCCACAACGATCGTACTGTAACACGTAACTTTATGAACAAATAAATCACATAGGGCGAGCGTACCTGTTCTTGTCGATGATCATTGCAGGCCCCTTTATGTGATGTCCGCCCAGAAGAGTTGTAATATCGTAGACTGCTGTATCCAGAAATCCTCCCTGTAACGCGACCTCTTACAATGTTTCACTCACAACAGGACACACAGTAAAATGATATCTACCTCGAAAAAGGTTTTCGTATGAGTCAGAGGCACTGCGCTATCAGGATCAGATGTCATTTCAATGTGCTCGTCGGACTTTATCCCAGAAGAGGCAACTCCACGAACTCTGAAATAAACGCTCTGCGGAGCATAAATCGGATTTCAGCCCAAGGTACTCCATTTGCAACCAACCGTATGTCATCGACAATTATGTCACGGTCTTCCAGTACAAAACCGAACTCTCGCTTATAGTTGATGTAGAACGTTTTCACGAAGTTGTTCAAGGTCTGAGGATTCTGCAACTCACCGTTTACTAATTTTGCTTCGTTCAAGAAAACGAGAACCCGTAGGCCGAAATTACCTCAGGGTCATACTCGGCGGTGATCATGATAGCACAATCGGTCCTGGCAAATCGCATATGTAAAAAATGCTCGCAGTGGACATCTTTGAAGCCTTGCAGATTTAGGTCATTCTTAGCTTTCTGCGAGAGAACAGCTAACCGCTCAGCAAACATTGGCACACTTTCTAAAAGACAACGATGGCCGTAAAAGTCTTCTTGTCCTCGTTGAAAATTGAAGAATAAAGGTTAAAAACACCAACCAGATGAAAATACAATGTTCACGGGTTCCTGTACTTCGCTCACCACTCTAGCCATCGCAATTCCATAGGCGGACAGAAGACTTGCATATTTGTGGATCAAAACGGTACTTATACCTGAAGTCTCAAATGTATACTACTTAACTGAAGCTCATCGATCACAGAATCATTGTGAGACCGTCGTGCAACTGATGAACATACAACATTACCAAGGCTTTGAGCAACAGCACACGCGTGTTGTCCACCGGCACCTCCGAAGCATGCTAGTATATGCGCCGAGGTGTCATAGCCTCGAGCCTGAAAGTGGATTGTATTGTTTTACATCTGAAATGACGTGAGCCAGAGCTGAAATTATAGTCTAACATAACCGCATAGGTCCGATATAATTCATCGGACAACGTTAAGCTGCGTACAGAAAAGGACAATAAAATAGTTCGCCAACAGTAGTTCCATGGTTAGGACTCAGGCGGTGTGTCAACCAGAAGGGGCAGAGCTGTAAGTCGTATACTGATCACTAACTCAGGGTATACATTAACTAACACTGTCCCATCCTAATTTTCAGAACAAAAGGATTTGGCAAGAAAAAACTTCCAAGAATGACCACCTCTCTTCTTTCTCAAAACATCTATACAAATTTCAGAATTACAAAGAGATTAAGTTCAACCTCGTTCCCACCTTGCACTTTGCTGGAGTATGTTGAAGTTATTTACAAACAAAATCTTATCTACGATGTATATGATAATCTCCTCCTGAAGGTAC
Source organism: Haemonchus contortus (assembly GCA_000469685.2). NCBI lineage: Eukaryota > Metazoa > Nematoda > Chromadorea > Rhabditida > Trichostrongylidae > Haemonchus > Haemonchus contortus. Next base: position 14,649,042 of record LS997565.1, read on the forward strand.
AGTTTACGATGAAAGGGTCCGATTGCTCCTGGAATGAATCTGTGACCCCAAGCACAGCAGGAAGGATGCTGTCGGCTCTAAAACGGCATTGATAGGGTGTAATAAGAGCCCCGAAACCGATTTTGCCGACGTGCATACTCAAGACGGATCAGTTCTGGCGCAGTTATAGAGGTCATAGAGGTTGCACAATCCGCAACGGGACCCACACGTTGCAACAGGCAGTTTGCTGTAGCCAGCTGTACGCAATAGCGCAGGCATTAGGGCAGCTCGTCCAGATACCCCTTCCATGCAAGTTCTGTCGTCACACTCTCGTCCAACCCCTGATTTTACTTCTTTTTGAAGCCCTATGTTTCTCTGAATACGCCGGTTCTCGCGTTTCCTCCGCAACTTTTGCACTGTAAACTGAACTGTGCCTCTAATGAATCGCTCTATGTGCCTACTTGATAAACTTTCAGGATTTCGAAAAAAAGTCTGGAAGAAATAATTCATGTTTTGAGGCTGGCTGATAATATAAATAGAAACATATCCCACCTGGGTAATAGCTCTGATAGGGCGACACATCTCTTCATTAGCAACATTTACAAATCCCAATGCAGCCTTAAATTTTTATCGAAATTAGTTAAAATTCCGTAGAGCACATCATGGTAGACCTCCTCGACAGTGTATTCCTTTTGTATGGCATCTGGATTACTTCTGATGTACTCATTGATTCTCTCAGTTAGGTCCTTCATAGCAGAATAAGTGGCTTCGCTTAATAAATGGAACGTTAGGAAAACATTCTTGTGAGGAACAAAATTAGTCCAACGGCATTACAAACCTATCCAAAGGCTGATCACAGTTAGGACCGAAAATTTTAGGAAAGTACTCCGGCATGATCCGTCCCAGCACAAGGTTCGCATCCGTAATCGCCAGGTTTCTGCAAGAACCGGGATTTTTGATGCTCCTGGCTCGAATCCGCTTCAATTCAGATCACAGTTTCATTTGTTAAATGATTATAGCACCTACACAACCAACGAGTCTGTCTGTTAGTTAGAATAACTCATTAACAAAAGCAGAGAGAATGGCAATTCGAGTTACTGACCCTCCTTTTCGATAGCATACCGGTCCTGGGTGAGCTCCAACACTTTCAGGACCAACCTTGAAAATTCCAGTGTTGAAAAATAGTCGAGATCCGCCGCCAGCTGCAACTGTATTGATGTCCAGCTGTAATTGTAACACTTTTCTCTAATCTGTAACTTTAGCTAAATCGGTCATACAAGCATCTACTGTGACTTCAAAGAAGTTTTGCAGGCATATAACAACTCGCAATCAGCGCAAAAAGTCCATGATACTTTCCTCATCAAATGTAATTGTGAACGTAAATCTATAACTTCGCATTAGTTTCTACTCTCACAGAATGTTGAGGAAACTATGAAAGACTGGAATGGAGGAACTCCGTTCATGACAAACCTGTGGTGCCTGAATAGTCACACCAGCAGTTGTTGTTTCCATTACATGTTCCAGTGCTCCCGAGTACCTAGAGACCTGGAAAGGGAAGCACTTTTATTAAACCAGTTGTAACCTCTTCAAGGTCTAAATTCGTCTAAATCTATAATAAAAACAAGTATCAGCAGCTAGTTCTGTTTCTTTCTATAACAGAAAGAATTTTTGAGTGATTCGACTACGAAATCACTAACAAATCAATAATCAAAAATCATATCACGCAGTTTATGTAAAACCAAATTGATAGTTCTACTTCCACAGCTTTTTTTTGTAACTCAAGAAAAAATATAGCCAAGCTTCTCTGCCACACCTACGTCAGTTGAGGTACCTCCCATATCGAATCCTATCACAGGTTTTTTAGTTTTTTGATCATAGGCAGTGAGAGCTACTCCAATGACTCCACCAGCAGGACCCGACAGAATTGCTTTCGAACCGAAGAAACTAAAAAGACTAAATGAACAAAAAAGAAAAACGAGAGTTGCTGAAGTTGAACGAATAATTGCTTTTGAAAAGTATAAACTAACTTTTTGACATTGCACAGACCTCCATCAGATTGCATGAAGTCTACCCTCACACTCTTCAAACCGTCAGAAAAGCCAGACTCGAAGCCATCGATATATTCTCTGATCTTTGGTGTTAAATAGGCATCGGCACATACTGTAATAGGAAATAAAATACGAAAGCACAGCTTTTTGTACATTATTAGCACTTAATACAGTCATCAGGACGGAGGTGGTGTAGTGGCAAGTGGCGCACTGTATCACACGCACGGTCAAAGGTTCGAATCCCGGGTCGATGCCTGCCTAGGCCAACCAAGCCTTTCATCCCTCCGGGGTCGATGAATTGGTACCAGACCCGTCTGGGAGGATAAAAGCACTGACTTGTACATCGCCTGGCCACCGCAAGTCATTGTATAGGCCACATACGCACTCATTACCCACTACGATTCTGAATGGAAGTCGTGTGCGGGGGCGCATCCCTCAGACGGAATTGATTAATGCCAAGAACTTTATCCTTTATCCTAATACAGTCATTACGGTAATTAGACCAGAGGACGCTGTTATGCAATAATTATAAATTTGGCAAATTGTTTGTGAAAAGAAGTGTCAAATTCTGAGCGACATTAGTATGCGCAACGATGAGAATCAGAAAGGGCGTCATTGCCTCTGAAGTAAGTGCTTTCGGGTATGCATTGCCTACAAAATGGTAAGAGATGCTTAAAGAATGAAAACGTGATCGCGACAAATGGATATTGTGCACGCATGGGCATAAAATGTAAAGCATATGATAACTTATGCAGAAAATTCATGCAGTTTTATAATCGCATACTGAAACATCAATCAACCATTTCAAAAACAAGTAAACGCAATCAAGAACTGCAGTGACTACCTGTGAAACCTCTAGGAACAATCTTAATCATCGGCATTACTTCGTGTGACAGTGAAACGTTTTTGAGGCCAAGTTCGTGAGCCATCTTCTTCACCTTCAACTCATGTGCAGGATAACTGCAAGAGCAGAAAATGATCACCAATATCAAATTGAACTAATATTCGACGCTAACTCAAAAACGAGTTATCCACTCACATGAAGGAGTGAAGAAAGGATACAGCAATGCTTTCGATCCCTTTTGACTTGATAGCTTGTAGGAGTTTCTTAACTTCGTTGTCATTAGGTTCCTTTTCCACAATCACCTGAACACATTATTATCACGTCCTGAGTCAGATTGTTCGTGATATGTTTGTTGATTATCGCGTTTGAACGGTGAACTCTGAATGTTTCGGTACGACAAAGCTGAGCTGGAAGTCGGTCCTGAGAATACCCCTGAAGCTCAAGAGGTTCAATACAAAAAATAAAAGGATGGAAGTTATACAATCAAGATTGCGAGTTTCGAATGCGTTGTGAACCGATGTGTTATGGTGGCTACCTCAAAAGAAACTGACCTTCTTCCCGAAAAACGTCTCCTGAATACGTCCAATTTCACCTAGTTGACAGCTATCGTCACATAGAATCACACGTTCATCTACCTCCACCACTTCTTCATAGAGAACCTGAAATTCGAGATTTTTTCAAAAGTTATAGCGAATAAAACAAATCGAAATCAGATTGAACAATGTTTGATATTCGGAAAATGTTGAAGGATCGGAAGTTCAGATGTTTTATCCCGTCAAATGCCCTCAATGCCCATTCGAATTTCAGATTCATTGCAAGATAGACCACGACATATAATATGACATTGCAAGACAGACTACGACATATAATATGAATATCTCAGAAGTGACAATGGGTGGCCTTAAAGTGAACTGACACTCTCGTAACCGTCACTAAATCGAGCAAGCCTCTCTATGCTCGCCACTACGCTCGCACTTTCGGGAAGAATGAATTTCAAATATATCTGCACGACTGCATGTATGCACGCACAAATTCGATTGAACTGAAGCCCACCCAAGTAGACTGAGCCATTTAAGATATGATGTTATAAATATATTTGAACCACAGTATAAAAGCATTCAAGAAGCGATAACTCACTCCAGGGATTTTTATGTCGAAATCGAAAATTCTCGGACGGGTTTGGTTACCAATGTACAGAAGATCTTTAAATCCTTTCGTGATTAGTAATGCAATGCGTTCGCCTTTTCGTTCTAGCAAAGCATTCGTCGCCACCGTCGTACCCATACGGATCCATGAAATGTGTTCTGGAATTTAAGAGTTATTGTGAATATTCTTTAAAAATTGAACGACTGTTCACATTGCATCAATGTAGACAATAAAAAGAAAAATAGCTTACCAGGGAAGGATCCCAACTCGAAGTGGCCATTAGAAATAAGACCTATACTACTAGACGTGTTTTTGGGCGCTGAATTCAAATCCGCTTTCCAAATCTGCCAAGCGATTCTCTGAACGAAGTTATGAGGGTGGTTTTAGGTGACATTACATGAGAAAGCTTAAATTATACATGGAAGCAGCCTGCTCTTCAACGGCGGCTTGGTGTAGGGGTAAGCGTGACGCTTCATGGGCGGGAGGCTAGGGTTCGGGTTTTGTGGGGGATCGAGTTTTTGCATTATATAGAATTTTTCCCTCCAGGAATAGGAATACTCTCATGGTGATTTTATCACGTTTTATGACCTTTTAAGCTTTGTTGATACCTTCTCCTACCTACCTACCTGTTACCGAGTGGGAAATGGCGCAAAATTTGGAGGTCCGGGCGAGTAAAACGCATAGATGAGCAAAGATGTTGCTAGAGTGGGTGTTGATGCTAGGTTAGGTGCGATGGTGCTAGCAGACCCGGACTCACCTACACCGGCATTGTTGATGGTGGAGTCGTGGACATCATTCAAAGGCCAGAAAGCTATTCAGTGCGTCTTATCTCCACAAAAGCAGGTGAAGGGAACGACACCTTGCTCGAGGCTACCCCGAGGCTAATACAGCCGATAGAAGCTCATTTCTTATCTCCTTCTAGAAATATGGTGAAACGCACCAACTCATATGTAATAGCTCATGATTTCAACTTGTACGTGTACACACGAGACCCATTCCTTGCTTATTATCGCCTGTCTACTTTCAGTTCTGGGCGGTGAGATTTAGGAGATTTCTCTTTTATTCATGGTGTGCCGCCGGCTACTTGAGCACTCACCAGGGTGATTTTGGGACGCCTATTCAATTCTGTTTTCCTTCTGATTTGGGGTTAGTGAGTGTAAAGCAATGGGCTGTAACGATTCTTTTTCATCCGTTTCTCCCATTGTGAAAAGTTTCGTTGCTTCAAACATTTCTTGCTAGAGTATCACATTTGTTCATAAAGTGGCAAAAGTTACCCTACTGTGAATCCTGCTGTGGGTATAGAGTGCATGGGCATGCGAGTAAAACTGAAGTATTACTTTGAGTGGATAAATATTGGCAAGAAAGCCTTAAAAGGTCATAAAACGTGATAAAATCACCATGAGAGTATTTCCTGTTCCTGGAGGGAAAAATTCTATATAATGCAAAAACTCGATCCCCCACAAAACCCGAACCCTAGCCTCCCGCCCATGAAGCGTCACGCTTACCTCTACACCAAGCCGCCGTTGAAGAGCAGGCTGCTTCCATGTAATTTAAGCTTTCTCATGTAATGTCACCTAAAACCACCCTCATAACTTCGTTCAGAGAATCGCTTGGCAGATTTGGAAAGCGGATTTGAATTCAGCGCCCAAAAACACGTCTAGTAGTATAGGTCTTATTTCAAATGGCCACTTCGAGTTGGGATCCTTCCCTGGTTAGTTATTTTTTATCTTGTGCTTACAAAAGCACTGAAATTATATTCCGGACTGATTGCCTACCGGGAAGGAATTGAAAAGTGCTTTAAAGTACTTGAACGGGTCCTACAATGTATACATTAATCTTGAAAGTCATGAACTCTGATGGATCAACTCAAATTGCGATACTCAGCTAGTTGTCTCGTCGGATCACTGGGCACGTGCGACACTATCGTCATGAACACGAGCTCAAGCTGCACGTGTGGTGTGCGACGCATTACGAGGGAAAATTGAAGTCAAATTTAAAGGCATTAGTTTGGAGCAATTGAGATTCGCCTTAATCGCTATTAAGAATGCTTGAAAAGTGGAAATACTCTAGATTAAAAACACAGGAAACATGACTGAAGCACAAGATTGTGAACATAGAGATGGATCAGAGGAAACAAATATTTAAAGTCTCAAAACAAGAAGAAACCGAAAAGAAAACGAGAAAACCCATCACCCAAAGCTCTCATAAGGCAAACGAACGTAACGATAAACTTGAGGAAAAGATAAGAAAGAAGACTACCCGAAAAAATATAATTTTGAGGACTCATTTCTCCTTCAAAGCGAATAAAAGGGGGAGGCAGTAGATCAAAACATTGATAGTATTGTTTCTGAAGATAGATTTTCAAGCCAGTTCATTCAAATGGACAATTCCGAGATTCTTTCCAACGTGATGAGCACACAAAAGATGTTCAGTCGTTTTACTTTTCAAGGGACTACTTTGTACGAATGTGATTACACGCACCGGCTGGCACTGGACTTCCTCTAGGTATAGAGACACCCGTTTCCTGCTCCAAAATCTGACGTATTGCTTCTGTAGGAGCATCGACATAGTTTGCTGGATCCTCTGACAGCACCTGAACAATGGCGACGAGTAGTAGGGTAGAATTTATAGAACTGTAGTACTATAGAACAGTCTAAAAATACAACTTGCACCAGTGGCGATTTCAAGAGATTGCTTTTTCATAATTAGAGAAAAACGCTGTGTTCAGTTACAGCATAAAAAACTCTCGACGATGGTCACTCGATCTCGCCTAAATTGAGACTACCCTCGCTACCAATTCGTGAAATCTTGGGATGAACGAACAAAAACTGGTAAGAGCCAAAAAATCGAGCGACATGCAAGGGAGACGAGCAGTTGAATCGATTCTGTGTAGTCGATTCGCCTCACACGGCAGTCGCGGACCAGTTGCCTCGTTGTTGCAGTATAAGCGTGCTCGATCGATATGAGGTTATTATTTTTGTCATGATTCAAGTGTTACTTCTTCTGTTCCTGCATTTCTCAATCGCCGCGATGCTTCTACTTTATTCTGCTACATTTCTTTGCGCGCGACGTCGCTCTCGCCACGAAGTGACGATTTTGGTTGGACTGTGCTACACCCGACATGCCGCCCTCGTCGAAATTGCTGCGGATCAGGGAAATGTAATAGCTGTCTAGAGTGGGCAATTTATTATATTTGAAGCATTAGTAGGCGACTGCGGTCATTGCACTTTGAAATCGTGAGATCACTCGGGGAGATTTGCTGCGTGCAGGGTACAACCGTGGGAATGAGACGTTCTGCCTACCTGGGAGCAGCAGCTTTTATGGTTCCCTTCAGCCGACGCCTAATGATCATGTCACCCCGACTAAGAACCATAACAACTTTTACTGTTCAGGGTGCGACTGAATAAAACTGTTTCATGGAATTAGTGCCAGATAATTCGGTTACAGAAGTTTCAGCATATCCCTCACCAAGTTCTACAGACCAGAAACCTTGGTTGAGAACGCACCCAAGCAATCAATGTAGTTGCAGTCGATAAGCAAAAGAGAAGGTAAGCAAAGAAGTAAAACAGGGAAGTGGCAAAAACCTAGAATTCATTTATTTATGAAGGAACCCGCGGTGTACGCCCTCCCGCACGCTTCAATCGTTCATTCCTAGCGCCGCAAGACAACTAGACAAGAGTCGACGTGGAGTGTGAGTCAGCGCGATCTACGGTTAGTCACTCACCCATCAAGAGTCGCTCAACTTAAAAATTGCTTCTATAAGCGGCTTTGAAGTGGTAATTGAAGCCCTTGAATGACATGCCGTACCCGCCGCATATTTCGGATTTTCAGCGAAGATTTGATGGGAGGGCATGGTACAGTTCTAATGAACGCGATCGACATCGCGCGACAGCTAACAAAGATTTGCCGCGTGCTCGCTTGAGTCATCGCGTGTTCTGTTCGAGCCTAGTGGGGGCGTGCTTCGTACGGGGGGCGCGTCCGTCGAGAAGTGGTCACGCCGCTAGTGGATGACAGCAATCCATCTCGTACCCACACTATTTCAGTGATCATTTCATTAGAAAATTTATGAAATTTGAGGCAAAACTTAAATTTTCACTGTTGCAAATAAAAGTCACAAAACGCTAAAAGGCTTCAAGGCTCGGCCAAAGGCGATAAAAGTCATGCTAAATGGTGATAAAAATCAGCTTAGATGATATTTTTCAAAAAAGTAAGAGAAGTAGGCTGAGAAAAAAAACCTGCCATTTTCTCTACAAGTTTTCCACCGACAGGTCCGCACCCCTTTCTATTTTTTGGTTCGTTTTTATCGGGTGCTTACAATTTAATTTCATAAGGATAATGTAATTTTGAATGCTTAGAAGGTCTAATATGCCTAAAGCTCAGCAATAAGCAATAAGGACAGAATTTGAAAGCATTGAGAAGCACTTTTTCTAAAAAAAAACTTACAAGAACCGAAAAGATCAATGCGCACCTTAAGCACTCGGGTGGTGCCATCAGGCTTGAAAACACAAACATCCGTGAACGTACCACCACGATCGATGGCAAAACCGAAACCCGTCATTCCTGGAGGTTACTGGGAGGGTTAGTACGTGAGTAGATAGAAGTGGGAATGGTCAGCAGACGGCAGTGGAGGGTCAACGCGATACGTGGCTGCCACTCGTGGCCAACGTCAGCGATCAATAGAGTAGGGAACGGAAATGATATCTCGGCAGATAGACCGAAGGCCATGTCGTCTTACTGCCCGAGTGGTTACTCAGAGCATGTGAATATTTTCTAACCATTTGCCTGGATGTTTACTTGTTTATCTTTGACGTTTTTGTTTTTTTTTTAAGTTCAGAACTGTTTCCTAATTCGTTTTTCTCTAGCATTTCCTCAATGAATATTTATCATTGTCGTTGAGTAAGTCATTCACTGGTTAGGAGGGATCCCATAAAGCCCTCACTTTGCCGATCACCCAACAATGTGTACTTAAAGGATGACAGAGCAGCCGTCTAAGGGACGGGCATGATTCAGCTGGCACAAAGCCAAACATCGAAAGGTGGCGCAGGAAACAGGCGTGGAGGGAGTTCGTAAAAATGAAACCAGGAGGGGTTCACCTCTTTTGTCTAACACAAGGCACTAGAGCGCAGAAAACGAGGGGTAACCACACCTGCAAGCCTTAATAGGTTCGGAAACGCTTTTCTGTTAGTATAATCAGGTATTTTTTGGAGGGGAGAAGCGCCGGGGTGGGTGAGATGGTCGCCTCGTGCAGAAAGGCGGCATGGGTAAAAGCTGAACATTCGATTGACCGCCGATTCAATTCTTTTCAAAGGTTTAATTTTCTTCCTGTAAAATTTCAAAGGCGTACTAATTCTGCTCAGAGAGTATCGCCCGCAAAGGCGGATACCCCTCTTCTCTACGTTCTAGCTCCTAGTGCCAGGGAAGAGGGGTATACTTGTTCACATCTACTCTATACTCTTATACTCTTATACTCTACTCTGGTACTCTTATACTTGTTCACAGGGAAGTGCTCCAGGTTGTATGGTTGGTGAGCTGCAAAAAGAGGCTCTGTCGCCTTAGCCACAAAGTGCTCTTTTGTCTGGTGAGAGAGTGCAGTGCAGTGCAGGCAAGAGCAGAAAATAGCTACAGATTGTGCACGAAGTTCAAAACAGGTGCATGTGGCTCACTAGCTCACCTCGTCAGAGTCCGAGGTTGTCGCACTTTTCGCTCTACACAGCTCGGCTGTATGCTCCCTCCCGAATCCCTTGTCTTTCGAGGGAAGCACTTAGGAACAATAGGAGTATGAGTACTTACCAGGGAAGGATCCCAACTCGAAGTGGCCATTTGTAGTAAGACCTATACTGCTACACGTGTTTTTAGGCGCTGAGTTCAAATCCGCTTTCCAAATCTGCCAAGCGATTCTCTGAACGGAGCTATGAGGGTTGTTTTAGGTGACATTACATGGGAAAATTTAAATTACATGGAAGCAGCTCCATTCTCAACGGTGGCTTGGTGTAGTGGTAAGCGTGACGCCTCATGTGCGAGAGGCGAAGGTTCGGATTTTGTGGGGGACCGAGTTTTTGCATTATGTAGAATTTTTCCTCCAGGACTAGGAAATACTCTCATGGTGATTTCATCACGTTTTATGACCTTTTAAGGCTTTTGCCGATATTTATCCACTTAAAGTGCTACTTCAGTTTTACTCGCATGCCCATGCACTCTATGTTCACAGCAGTATTCACAGTAGGGTAACTTTTGCCACTTTATGAACAAATGTGATACTCTAGCACGATTGCTTGAAACAGAGAAACCTTTCACAATGGGAGAAACGGATGAAAAAGAACTCGTCACAGCCCATTGCTTTACGCTCACTAACCCCAAATCAGAAGGAAGACAGAATTGTGTAAATGTCCCAAAATCACCCGGATGAGTGCTTAAGTAGCCGTATGCCATGAATAAAAGAGAAATTTTCTAAATCTAACCGCCCAGAACTGAAAATGGACAGGCGATAGTAAGCGAAGAATGGGGTCTCGTGTGTACACGTAAAAGTTGAGGTCATGAGCTACTACATATGAGATGGTGCGTTTAACCGTATTTCTAGAAGGAAATAAGAAGTTAGCTTCTACAGGCTGTATCAGCCTCGTGGTAGCCTCGAGCAGGATGCCATTCCCTTCACCTGCTTTTGTGGAGGTAAAACGCACTGAATAGCTTTCTGGTCTTTGAATGATGTCCACGAGTCCACTACCAACAATGCCGGTGTAGGTGAGTCCGGGTCTGCTACGCACCATCACACCTAACCTAGTATCAACACCCACTCTAGCAACATCATTGCTCCTCATATGCGTTTTACTCGCCCGAATCTCCCATTTCGCGCAATTTCCCGTTCGGTAACAGATAGGTAGGTAGGAGAAGGTATCAGCAAAGCATTAAAAGGTCATAAAAAGTGATAAAATCACCATGAGAGTATTTCCTAGTCCTGAAAAGAAAAATTCTACATAATGCAAAAACTCGGTCCCCCACAAAATCCGAACCTTCGCCTCTCGCACATGAGGCGTCACGCTTACCACTACACCAAGCCACCGTTGAGAATGGAGCTGCTTCCATGTAATTTAAGTTCTCTCATTAATGTCACCTAAAACAACCCTCATAACTCCGTTCAGAGAATCGCTTGGCAGATTTGGAAAGCGGATTTGAGCTCAGCGCCCAAAAACACGTCTAGCGGGATAGGTCTTATTTCAAATGGCCACTTCGAGTTGGGATCCTTCCCTGGTTAGAAACCGACTAAAGGACTTATGTTCAGGTCGGCACAAGCAGTTTCGTAATTTGAAACATTGACTAGTACAGCTCAAAAATGAAATGTTCATTGGTGTGAACTCATGGCTTTGGGTTCTGTACTACATGAAATCTCCAAAGAACGAAAGCTACGATACAGAAGAATTGAATGACGTTAGGGATTAGATACATTGTTTTTCCATAAAAGGTGGGGTGGTGCCAAGTAGCGCACTATCAAAAGCATGTCCGTTGATCGAATCCCGGACTGATTCTTAGGCAGTCTGGGATTCGATCATCGTACAGCACATTCACTTAATCAATCCAGGAACTTGATCCCTCAATATCGGTTAATTAGTACTGACTAGTCTGAAAAGATAAAAGCACTCACTTGTACAGCAACTAGTCACCTTATGTCATTGTCTAGGCGACGTGCGCATTCAAATGACACCACGATTCAGAGCGAAAGCTGAACGTGTGAGCAAACGTTATTGATCGAAGCCAGAAAATTTAATTCTCTAGCTCTATCCTTTACCCCGTCAAAGTTGGGCATATGGTACGAAACTGGTTGCCGGTCGAACCCTAGGATTTCAGAGCATACGAATTGCTAGCTTAGCAGGGTGTATATATAACAGATTCACTACGTTTGAGATAATTCACAGTCTCTTAAACTGCCATAGAAACAGATTTAGCCAAATGTCATCTCGCGGCTGGAGACACTACCATACGCCTCTACAGGTCCTGGAATTGACTCTTGCCCAGACCAGTCTATTCCTCCTTCATTTGTTCACCGAATCCTTTATGAGGCATCTGGAAGATGTAACTCTTTTCTTGTTATTGTCGAGTTAGTTTGAACCTCCATTGGATCCTCTATACTGAGTAACACTCTTATCTCTCTCATTGTTGTAAAAGGCCCTCATTTGAAGCGTTGTGCTTATATGCGACATGAAACCTCATTAATAGCTCTCCTCGTTAATTGAATTCTATCTGGTAGGAAGCCTTGTGCACTGCTTTTCTAAGAATATATAGACTAGAGAGATTTTTGACGTTTATCGATCCCGTTTCTAGAATGATTCCTGCGTACGACTTCCATGCAGAATCGTAGTGAAACTTTGAATACGCAGGTTGGTCTATACAATGACTTTCGATTGCCAGCTGATGAAAAGTCAGTGCTTCTACACCCACAGGGGAGTTTGGTACTGATTAACCGACCGAGGAGTAATGAATGGTTCGGATAGCTTAGGTGGATATCGATCTAGGAATCGAACTCGTGACCATGCGTGTGTGATAGTGGGCCACTTGCCACTCAACCATCTCGTCTCAATGCAACAAATCATCCTCTGATCCCTGACTTGCCGCGAGTTTCCATGCTCAAAGCATGATCGTTAGTCAAACGCCATTAAACGATAGCAGATGGAAAATACCTGAGGATTACGTAACTGGCATTAACTTTTTGGAATACGCCTCGCCCTCGAAATCAAGATCAATTAGTTTTTCCCATATCCAAGCTAGGCTTATTATTATTGGGTGCCCACAATCAGAGCCCAAAGTTCCACTTATGTTTCGATTCCGAGAAATTTCTCAGCAATTCACGATGCGTGTGGTCACTTTGTTAAAGCCCGTGTTATATCGGTTCAGTTATGCTTTCTCCTTATTCTCTCGACTTTGCTGTGTTTTTGGCAATGCCTCTTGGTTTGGGTCCTATTTTGGTTCCTTGTTTGTCGCTCTTTTCTGCGTGTTAGTTGATTTTCGCTGGGTCCAAAAATCCCACGTCATAGCCTCAATCAAGCCACTCGAGCGTTCAATCTGCTCTGCAGTGGGTGGAATCGGATTAGTCTGGAAATTGGAGACCAGCCATTAGGCATTTTGCAAGTAATAATTAGTTGCGGGGGCGCAAGCGTGGCTCATCCTTGGAACATCCATCAATTCTCCGTACTTTCATCATTTTTTATCTGCTCTGTGAACATTCGATGGCCTCTGCAAGCACCAACGTTCAACCATCGGCGCAACGGAAGCGATCAGGTGCAATTCCTGCCTATGATTACGGCAGCTGTTCACCCACGTCCCCTTCAGTGACGTCAACCTCCCAGTCCACCTGACATTTTTCATTTTCTCACCGCTTACTCGTCTAACAACTAGTCCCTCCACATCATTACTCAAGTGTACATCGTTGCTTTGTATACATACATTTGCCGATTCGTGTTCGTGCAGATCTGCAAAGTGCCGACACCTTTTTTCCGAGGCCTACGTGACTCTTCAAAATAGTCTCTGATCCCCTTGGGTCTACTTCGGCACTTCGCTCAAGCTGCATCTTTCTAATGATCAGTTGCTTCTGTTCCTTGTGCTTTATATCTGCATACCTCCTAAAGAGGACAGTTTATGGGTGCCTAACCGGTAGATAGGTTATCCCATACCCGATCTACCAATAGCTGCGAGCGAATGAATTTTTCGACCTAGAAGTGGCACTTCCACTTTGAAAAATTTATTTGCTGGCAAATAATGCTAGCTACAAATTCATTATTTGCTTGACTAACTCTACGGCATTGAATTCTAGATTCCCTTGCCATGTGCCAGAACGCTGGGCTGAAGCTATCATGGCCTTTATATGTAGGATCACACCGTCCAACAGTGTTAAGGTTCTATAAGAGGGATATAGGTTTATGGGATGCACCTCGCACTTCCAATTTGAGTTGCAGTGGCGTCTTGAATGCGCATTTGGCCTATAGAATGACTTGCAGACGGGCCGACGCCTCGGTCAGTGTTTTTATCCTCCCAGACGAGTCTGATACCAATTAACCGGCCCGGAGGGATGGAAGTTTTGGTTAGCCTGGGCAAATATCGACTCGGGTTTCGATTCCCATCGATATCCAAACCTTGCACCTTGTAGATCATTCGTGGTGCATGCATGTGGGGTATGCGCCATCACTACCCTAACTTCCAGTAGTACTTAGGAGAAAATTCTGCTAAAGGAGAGACCCTGGGATATGGAAGGTTCGGTTGGCTCAGGTGTGTACCAATCAAAGATTCGATTTCCAAACCATCATGCAATGGTGCGCTCCCTGCCATTACAACTATAATATCACTTCAGTTGAAAGTCGAGGTCTTGTCCTCGTTGATGGCTTGTTCCCAAAGTACAAAAAGTGGCTGAACATGAGTAGCTTCGTGTCTCAACATGCTCGAATGTCGTCTTGGCGACCGACCAATTGTCGCGGCTGTGTCTTGTGAGTTGACCGAAACAGTTGAGAAACTACTTGCCAGTCTTGCGGCAAAGTTCGACACAAAGGTCTATTCTTTATGCCCGCGGTTCAACGCTTGACTTCGACTCCGCCCGCTGTTCGTCGGCTGCATGGACACCGTTCGCGCTCTCTAAACCATCTCCTCCCGTGCCGATTCTTTTTTCTCCAAACTTTTCTCCCCATTCTTTCCATTCTTTGACATTACGCTCGGTTGCCGCTATATTACACAACTGTTCTGGTCTAGACTATTTGACAATTCCGCGTCACCATTAGTTGCCAAGTTTGTTCCTTTTGTAATTTTCGAATAATTTTGCCACTATGCTATCTCGATTTGCCAGTTTTATGGTTAGATGTATTATCTCAAAATAAACAGAGTTGGACGTTAACCCTAACTCATCCACGAGGTGCCTCGTAGTGTCTGCAAATTTGTTGCTGATTTGCCCTAAAAATAAAAAACAAGCCAAGTACAATTCTGATTGGGTAGGGACCTGAAAAGGAAGTGAAAATAGGTATTTTACAAGTATTGATCAGTGCTTACGTTTTTTTTGGAGCAACATTTCCTCTCATTGATTGAAGACAAGCTTGAGGATATTCCAAAGCTCCAGTCGATGGTTTTTCTCAGGTATCCTAGAGTGTTCTTCTGAGCATGCGCAGCCGATTCAATCAATATTCATTGATTTTATAATGGAATCTCAAGATCTGTGCATGTGGCTTTTGCTCGATCGATTGCATATTCCGAATATCCACATCGGAATCCAAAGTTTGAAGGAGAATGTGCTTCTCGGCGTAGATCGATCCCGTTTTTGTGATTCGCCCTGCATTCGACTTCCGTTCAGAATCGCAATGACGTCTTGCAAGCTTACCCGGTTCATACACTGATTTGTTATGACCAGTCGATGTACAAGTCGCTGTTCTCAACCTTACAGTCGACCGTTAGGCATGGAAGGGCTGGTGACATATCGATTCGCGATTCGATCCTTGGACCATGCATGTGATAAGGGCGCCATGTATTACTACACTACCTTGGACCTTCAGGGACTCAATTGTGTAAAAGCTTGTATTCAGGGAACGGAACCAAAAAAGGATTGTGCCAGCGCTACTAGTTTTAGAGGTTTTAGAGGTGGGATGTCAAGGAACATCAACTTCACTGGAGATTTCGGGTATGGTTTGTCCCAGATACTAACCCTTATGCTGTCCTCTTTCACCTAACAGTTGTCCAATGAATAGGCGTTATCTGGTGTCAATAGTTTTTTGTGGGAATTCTCTATATAAGCCAATTTAGGCATAGGTTCTGGGTGCAGATCATGGCAGGGAGAGAACCCGTGACAGTATAAAAAAACCCAGTGAATACCCATTCAAACATAACGTTTACCTCGCTCCTTTGACTTCACAGAGTCTTTTTGACGCCTTTTCGACTAATGAACCAATCTGTGTCATTTTCTCGGCTCAACATTGCCTTCATTCGAATTCCTATAGATGGCTTGGCGAACATTGCGATTACGTAGGCCCTCTGCACCGAATGTTA
Organism: Haemonchus contortus; assembly: GCA_000469685.2. Lineage (NCBI taxonomy): Eukaryota > Metazoa > Nematoda > Chromadorea > Rhabditida > Trichostrongylidae > Haemonchus > Haemonchus contortus. Next base: position 14,665,065 of record LS997565.1, read on the forward strand.
CCCTCTGGGCAGAGGCGTTGGAGCCCGTAGAAGTGCTTTGTGGCATTAGGGCTCCGGAGACTGGCCATAAAAGCGTTCGAAGGCCCGAAGTTTGCTCAGAACTCCTCAAATCTTCACTTACGTGAATGTCACGCGATACGCACGTAACGTAACGTACTGACCGATGGCGCGACCAGTGGCGGAAAACTGGTTGAACTATTTCTGTCCTATTCTTTTACAATGAAGAGGATGAACTTCTTAAAGACGGTTAGAATGTTTCAAGTGTTTGCTCAAGCGTTGTTTAATGTATGCCATTGTACTTAGCCTCTTTTTCTTCTTTATTGGAGCTTACCGACCAGCTATATTTAATCTTTAGAACCGACATGATGATGTCATTGTCATTGTTATAGCCGATGTCATTGCCATCATACGTGCCTTCAGAATGGTTGCCTTCCTGATCAAGGAAAAAAGGAGTAGCCACTTGAGAGACTTTCAGGGAAAATTGCTAGAAAAAGAAAAACGCGAATGGAATGTCTGAAAATGGAAGGGAACTTCTATAGACGGTAGTGTATATGTTCACTGAGTGTAGAGCAACGGCTTGAGCTATGACTTCATTTCTATATTTACGCTACAATCTTAAGTCTTTTGGCATTAATCGATCCCATCTGATGAATGCGCCCCGCATTCGACTTCCATTGAGAATTGTAGTGGTGTATTGAATGTGTTACGGCCTATACAATGACTTGTGGTGGCCAGTCGAAGTACGAATCAGTGCTTTTCTCCTCCCAGACGAGCCCCTTACCGATTACTCGATCCCAGAGAAAGGAAGGAATCGAACCCATTACCATGCACGTGTGATAGTTCTTAACTTGCCACTACTTCACTCTCTCTTTTATATTGTAATATTCTAAGTTGGCTTTCCTCATGATGGGCTACTTGACTGACTTGATATTCGTGCTTGACGGCTATTTTTCGTCGGCGAGTCCCTTCCGAGGCCGAAGCTTTGCCCAGGACACGCCATTTTTTAGAAGCCTTCCCGTGTCCTTTGCGACTTAAATGCTTTCCATTTAATAACTCTTTCTTATTTTTTTTATATGAAGGCTATTTACTCAGAATGTACTGTGAGAAATGCTTCTGGTACTTACCCGGCGCTTGAGGGTAAAAATACCGACAGCAAACAAGCAACATTTCTCATCATTTTGGTTGAAGGGCTGATCTTTATTTTAAAATTATTACAGATTATATAACGTTCAGAAGAGAAATATAATATATAAGAGAATATATAAGGGTGCAAGTCGCGTAGTGGAAAATGGCACATTAACATACGCGGACGGCTCGAGGACTGAAACCCACATCGATATCTACCCAAGCTAACTGAGCCCTCCATCCCTCTAGGCCCGGATAACCGGTACCAGACTCGCCTGGGAAGATAAATGTACTGACTTGTACATCGGTTGGCGGCTGCAAATCATTGTATAGGCCGCAAATGCGTTCAAAAGACCACTATGTTTCTTTGTTCTGAGTGAGGAGGGCGCATCCCAGAAACGGGACTGATCAAAGTCGAAAAACGGGATAACCTTTCTATACACGCCCCATTTTGGTAGATTGATGGAGTTCTAGAATCGCTGAGTATTGTCATCCAATGAATTTATGGGAGTTGAGTAAGAAAAGTGTACCCGGTCAGGCATTCCCGATTGTGCAGGAAGCACTGGGGAGGTTTTTCCATGGAATCATTTATTTCCAGCAGTTCTTTTCACATGGACAAAAACAAAAGTTCAACTCTTCGTTGAAATTACTTGCCCACCATCATTTATAAATGTCGTCATGCACCGTCAGTTCACTGGTCTCCGACGTCATGGTCGGGCTCGAATGACTGGTTTTTATTCTTTATGGGCTCTAACTGCCGTGCATCAATTTTTTATTCAGGGTAGAGCTAATAGCTTTCACAACACTTCGTTAGTCTCTGTTAGCCTAGTAAACATTGAAACCTAACATTTCGGCGACGTTAAGCTGTTTGAACAACTGGAAATTGGTTTAAGGCTTCGTTTTGCTCCAGAGCGGCTAATTCTTTCATGTGTTCATACTGACAAGGCCCCATGGCTCTTTTCTAATAATAACCTACTAGTTCACCACATGGGATTGATTTCTTCTGGAAATTTCCACCTGCTTCTTGACTCTGACAGATTTCTCTTCAGTGAGTTCCACGCAATGCTCATATGTACTGAGCATCAAGGATAAAGGATAAAGTATTGGGGCGTTGATTACTCCCGTCTGAGGGATGCGCCCACGCATCCGACTTCCATTCAAAATCGTAGTGGCGTATTGAATGCTTATGTGGCCTATACAATGACTTGCGGTGGCTAGCCGATGTACAAGTCAGTGCTTTTATCCTCCCAAATGAGTCTGGTACCAATTAACCGACCCCGGACGGATGAAGTCTTGGTTGGCCCAGGCGAATATCGATCAGAGGTTTGAATCACGTGAACATGCCTGTGTGAAAAAGACAACTTGCCACTACACCACCTCCGCCCATGTTCTGAGCATAAGTCGGACAACTACTTGAAGGTCATCTAAGGTGTTCGCATCTCCTCCCAAGGGACTTTAGCCTCGACATTCACCCACTTCGTATCATTTTTTGAGCCTTGCATTATTAGAAGGGAAAGGTCTTCGAAGGCGATCCGCGCTCCATTCAGGAACTACAGGGTGCATCGACTCTTCACATTTGGAACATCACTACAAACGTTCTCCAAACGCCTTCAAAAGTTTGCTGGAATTTCCGGAAACTAGTGCATTTGTGTCTTCAGGAAAACTTATAAGTGCTGTTATTTTGTTACATTAAGATACAAACAGCATGATCACTTATTGAAGACCCGACACTCTCGATTAGTTTAGATTCTATATGAGGACAACTGCAGAATGAACAGTTTCAATATCATTGTGTTTATGCCTCTCCAGACCAGAAGAAACCCTCATAGGTAACACAATTTGCTGAATCAGCCCTTGTTTCGACATAGTTTGTCTGCTTACAGTTGCTGTATTCATGATTCAGAGGTTAGTCTTCTTCTCCCACTCATACAAAGTTTGCTGTGCGTCTCAAACCCACACAGTAGTTTTCGGCGAAGGCTGATTTGGTTTGGTAGAAAATTACTCTTACTATTACTCAAGGTCTTCCACACGTTATGGCGCCGGTTATCAGAGCCGGAAGCCGAAAAGGATGGTTGGAAGCACTGGACTTGGAACTTATGAACCCTGCAAGCAGCAGGTCCTTATTACCCCCGTCGCAGTTCTCCACTAACCAATATCTTCAAAAGCGCCATTGATAACGAACGTTGATCAGTTTGATTATCCGGCCAGAATTAAAGTGAAGGTCTAAATGAATAGGGGGCCCCCTCAGGGGGCCAGGATACCAGTCTGTAGACGTTTCACTTTTCTTCCTAAACATCCTAATAAGCTTGTCCTATGCTCCTGCCTCTCTTCAAGACTAATTTTCTACGAAACTTTTCGGAGTTTTTTTTTCTAGCGAAATAAATATAATACATTAGCAAAATTATTTCGTCCAAATTCTAATTTCTTTCACGACAGTTATGTATTCAGAACGGACAGCGCTGTCAGATCCTAGCACTGATAGCTCAGCACTTTTTTATGACATGCAATAAAAAGCGATTTTTATGGGGTGAAAATCAAGGATCATTCTGCGGAAAATAGCTGTTTTCCAGGAGGACAGTAACCAAACTCATGTCCATGCCCAACAAAGGCAATTTTTAGCCATCACCGCGATTACATTTTACTCTCAGCTTCTGTGATTCCTCCATTTCAATATAGAAGGCCAAAAGGATGGGGAGAAGACCTATCTTCTGCTTCGTTGGTCTTCTAGGAAACAAAAGGCAAGAAACTGAAGATGGATGATTACTGCATACATTGTGCAGACACCTCAGTTTTTTGTGCACTCATGGCGTATTCCTGCAAATGTTCGGGGTAGACTCCTGATCCTGGACCTCAGAAAACGCAGACGGATTTTATCCATGCCTTGTCTGCACAGAAAGAAAAGTTACATCATGACATTTTAAGTAAAACAACAAGGCGTGTAAGACGAAGACATCAATTTCTTATTTGTTATTCTACTACCTGTATCTCCATTCCCTGTGTCACTATGCCCTGTAGACGGTATGTCCGCCATTTCCCGAGAACGGTAGTGTGGCTTAACTGAGAAAAGGGCTGACCACTAGTATAATCGACCCATCGTGCAATCTCCGCTCGTGGAAACTGACATCATGCCACAGCTTGAATGAAGAGCTTCGGCCAGCTGCATGGTTGTCGTTCTGGTGTTCGTTTCACGTCCATCGGCCTCATTTGGTTCCAGCTTACTTCCGCTGTCCCTTCATGGGTGTGCGAGGTAATTACCATGGAATCGAAAAGCTCCTTACGGAGTCGAGTAGAGGTAGTCAGCTCTGTTCTATAGTTCAATGTTTTTCTCATTACTTCCTCTAATCTCTCAGCTACTTGTTGTCCGCTGATGAAATAAGCCATTCATGCCTATCGATCACTACATACCTTGGCTAGGACAGCACGCTTTCTCTGTTCTTCACTATAGTCGTGGTCGAACTTCTCTAGTTACCTAGCAAGGGGGTTATTGTTATCACAATTTATTGGAAAACTACTTTCTTCTTCAACTTCGACCTTCATCTTCTGCGCTGCAAGATAGCAACTTGACATCTGACACCTTCACGCGACTTCCCACATTTTTCTTTCTTTTCGATTTTCTCAGTTTGTAGGTACAGGTTAAAGCACCTACATATATTGCAATAGGGAAGAAGAATTTTCAATTTCAAATGAAGTTGTTTTTGGAGAGTATCACTGTACAACGTTCTGCCTCTCTATCGATACCTGCTAGAGCCCAAGAAGGTCAAAGTGCCGGTTCTTGAGGTCCGTAGTGCTCTTAGGGAATTATTCTGAGCCAAGGCGACGGAGGCTTTAACCTGAACCTAAAGAGTGGAATAGCAACTGGGTGAGCTAGGTTGCGACTCCATGAAAAGTTCGAATGGAAGAGGGACTGGTCAGTTTGGCACTCTCCCCTTGGATGTGCGTGGACAAAAGGGCGAAAACAACGAATGGTCCCGTTCAACTAGATTTTCACCGGGTTTAACACAGATTTCATAGGCTGGGAAGGTCTCAGGGTTTTATGGAGTCGTTAGAAGAAGACGGATTTCCCTTCGTTGCAGAATTATGTGGTTTGTTTAAAGAGGCCATTATCGTTAAGTCGGATCGTTTCTAAGTGGGTTTTGTTGGGGATAAATTGCATCACAAAGAACGCGTCAGCACGTAGTCACACGTCATTCTGAATCATTTCAGAAAGAAATCTCGAGAAAACTCGTCACCATTGAATTTATATGAATCATATCATTTGGCTGAATTTGTTTTTTCCAAAGGAATCGTGAAGGTTCAACTGAAGTCGTTGGGCATAGTGGAATTTCAAGTGATATCATGTACCTCAATATTATTCGCAATCTAATAAATCGTATATAACCGGAATAAGAATAGTGTTTTCTCGTGTTCAATGTCGATTCTCTTAACCAAAAATGTTTGTTAATATTCTGTGGCGGATTAGTGCATGACCGAGAACAAACGAGACCGGGTGGGGCCTAAATCCGATCTGACAAGTTCATGGAAAGGCGGGGACACGATGTAGCGAGAAAAGTTTCGTTTTGCAAACCATTACAAATATTGATGAGGTCTCTTTCAGCTGCAATCTTTTCTCTGCAATCTTTTCTCGGAGTAATCCACAGATATTTTAGCGCAACTAAATTTTTTTATTTTTCAATTTTTTTTCAATTCCTTACGCTCCGAGGGTAACACACTTGGAAAGGCCTTCGCCTGAAAAGAAGCGAGGGAGAAGCTCGAGGCTGAATTTCCCCTCACCAGAAGGTCCGAGGCTAAATGATTCGTCACTTTCAAGTTGCTGGATCACCTTACCCCGGCGATGTCCCGATGCCGTGGACCGTCTCCGTACCATCTTGCTCACGTGCAAGCAAGGATTGCAACTTCTGGACTACTGGAAATTCCCAACCTCTCACAATGTGCGGAGGAACTTCTACCAGGAGCAGGAACTTCTTGTACTTTCTTTTTTTATGACCATCATGTAAAGAGAAAAGACTCGTTCAGGTCCCAGTATTTATCAGGCTCATCATTCTGTGAGCCTCCTATACATCTACTCCTTGTTACGAGCTTAGTAACCAATAACACTGGCCACAAACCAGTTGTATTACAACGGATAGGATTTATGGAGCTAGCGCATGGGTGGATTCACTTTCGAGATTGATGAAGAAATGTCGTGAAGAAACGCCTCATCTCATTCACGTGCAGTCCAGGATGCACTGCACTCCAGCATTCACAATGGGGCTGACAGAGTGGGAGTGATTGCACTTGTTTAAAAGTTCTGACAGCATCGAAGAACGGGATCTCTCTTGAGTGGTGGCTTACGATCGCTTTCACTTTATCATTCGCCCAAGTTCAACCAGGCTGACGAGCTGGAACTCTCTGAAGCTTCGCCGATGTCGTGGTTCCCTTGGTTTGAGGTGACACTCAGTTTTTAGATTTAGCTTGAAAGTCAGTTCCTATAGTCAGGTTCTTCAGCTTCCGTCCTGCAAACCCTATCGCTGCTGGTTGGAAATCAGGCTTGCTAGCTTGTCGGAAGGTATGTGAGAAGTGAAGTGGATTTTTTCTGTAAGGACTCTTCAAGTGTCCGAATTGTCGTAAGGACTGTGCACTTGTGTGAACTGTTTGTACCTCTCTTTGACAATCTTTTTGAACTCTGTGTGAACAAGCACTGGCTCCACCTGGTCTATTTATTTACTTGTTTATTTATTGAAAAAAATCACAACAGCGCGATCAGTCTCTTCGATGGCACCAATATTAAGAAAGGAAAGAACTTCCTCATGGTTGTGTTTGTCGTCACAGTTTTTATTCATAGGTTTATACTCCACAGAGGGGCTCTTGATCCTTGCTTTAAAAAATTTCGGATCGATTTCACTCTTTAGTTGGTGCTATCTGGTCATGAGTAAGGACATTGCTATTCTGAGGCTGGGAAAAGGAGAGACGTAGGAGTAAAGTTCCGTCTTTTCCTGTTCCTCCGTTCCTCCTAAGCCAGAAATGCGACATCCGGGCCTCTTCACATTTCTCACAAGTGCATTGGTCAAAGAAAATTCCTCAAAATAACATGAAGCAGGCGACTCCTCTCACTTGTTACATTTCTCGTTTCTGTTTGTACACTTTCAAAATGCTGAAGTAACAGGATCCTTGGGAAATTACTGTAAACCACAAAAAAATTGTCCACTTCTGCATTTATACTTCCCTTCTTTGACCTCTCGTCACTTCCTGATTTCCTTTTCCTTTCGAGCAGTACGACGTCCTGCTAATTTTCTTGCCTCAATTGTCTTTCAATAATCTTGTTAAACTGCTGAACTGTCCTTAACCCTAATTAATGTTAAGGCTCGGTTTCATCCAATTCATTCAGGCAATGCCCTCATTAAAAAATGTTCCTGAAAGGACGAAGAGCCTCAATTTGCACTGGATTTCAGATTTTGATTGAATGGGTATTGTCAACCGCTCACAAATATCAAATGGACCAATTCCTGGGCCCTTCACATCTGAAAGAGCCTCGTTTTTTTTCCTCTCATAATTCATCAAACTGATCACTCGTTATGCTTTGTGTGCTCTCGATTCTTTGGCAGAATTGCAGAGAAGCGTAGAGTTCTGACGGAATCTGACTCCCCTACTCCCATTCCCAGAGTCGGTAAATCAGTGCTAATGCTAGGGAGGGGTAGGAATGCTGGCGAACCATTTTGCATTCTGGTGGCGAATGCATGGCCCATCCTAGAACTTTTCACGTGTCCTTGACAGCTCCTCGTAATGCTGTTGTATCACTACGGAACTCCAATATGTAATCAGAGTGGTGTTCAAGGAGAGATGACCCTTATTTAGGCGAACCCTAGCATTAGGTTTGTGGACTAGATTGACCAGAGTGAGAGGGCGTGCGGGAAGAAAGATGAGCCAGCAAAATCATGAATTCTAGGGACCATGCTCCCTGCGCACCCTCGAGTGTCTGTGGTTCAACCCAAGTTCCTTCACCACGATAGCAAACTGCTTGCTGAGTTTACCAGTCCCTCCATGTACCAACTAACCTGACAGCAGGTACGGTACTGCTTGTTTGGCTGAAGCCGTTCCCTTTTTACCCTTCATCTACAAGTACTGAGTTTCATGGAGGGTGGATGATTTATTCATTTATTTATTTATTTACTTTGCATACAAGGTGCGCCAAACATGGTAGGGAAACAATACAGAAATACACAATAATGCATTTATTGGTGGTTTATTGTGATTGGTATTGTTAAATGTATTTTGAATGCGCCATGCATTCAATTTCTCTTCTGTGCCGCATCTGTGTGTGAGCACTTCCTCAAAGCCAGAAGTACTTGCTTAGGGTATGCATCGCTCGAACCAATGTTTGAATATTTAGAGTCAGGCATCGTACAAGTATACGTTTTGATGACTGGCTGTTTACTATAAATGAGAGGAAGCGTCAAATTACAGGCTTAGACTTTGCTTTACACTCACCTCCTTCCCCCCCCCCCTCTCCTTCCCTTTGGGGAACATGTGCTTGGCTTGACACTTTTGTTGTGCCACCTTGAAAACATTGTGGAATGGATTTCTCACTAATAGCCAAATATTTTTCTCAAATGCCCTCATTAAAAATCCCGGCGCTCAAAGTTCAAAGCTTAGACATTGCCAAATCTGTTCAATAAACAAAACATGTACCATAACAACAAGAAGTACAATGGAAGGCTAACAGGATTTGAGCCATTTCTTTTTTCCCCTCATTTGGCAAACCTTCCTTGAAAACAAACTACTGAAATTTGTCTCACTGGCCAAAAATTCATGAAAAATAAAGAGGCGAGTGAGTATTATACTTCTCCCAGCGTTATTATCTCAACAATCACGTATTTACCCAACTAGGTCCTTTTATAGGGCCTAGAATGGAAAAAATCCACATCTGTTCTCGAAATATTAAGCACGTTGGGTCTCAGAAGTCCCGTCTTAAATTGCGCCCCTGCATTCAACATCCACTTAGAATCGCAGTGGTGTTTGCATGTGTATGTGGTCCAGACAATTCCTTGTGGTAGCCTGCCGATGTGCAAGTTAGTACTTTCTTCTTCCCAGACGAGTCTGGTACCAACTAAACGACCCACAAAGGGTGGAAGGCTTGATTTTCCTAGGACTATCGATTCGGGATTCGATACCTGGATCATGCTTGTGTGGTCAAACGCTCCTTGCCACTTCCATCTCCGCCCTAACATATTATATCGCCCTGATATCAGCCGTAGATGCAGCTCATTAACAAACTTTCGGAAAAAAATACTCCACCAAGGATCTGTTCTGATGGAATTGGCGATAATGAATTAAAAGTGATGGGTTTGTAGGTGTCTAGAGAATCTTTTCCTTACTTTTTGCGTTAGCAGCCCTATAGGAGAACCTGGCATTGCCTCGATATCTTGTAGAAGTCTTATGTCCATGATATCCGAAAATCACTCGATGGAAGCCAGTCATATTTCAAATCATCTCCACAGTGAGTGCATATTCTAGGATCCAGTCTACGACCTAGACAGGTGCTTGCATGCACTTTTGCTATGTACCTTACACTTGTGTCCTTTTCCTGGTACTGCCCAACACTTCGTGGAATGCTAAAGTATCATATGAATCTCGCAAAGTATTAGTGGCTTGATAATTATAATATTACATAAGAACTATCAGGTTTCCTAATCCTGTGCAAGATCAGATTTCTCTCACCATAGGGGGAGTGATGTAGTGGCAATGACGCACTATCACATAGGCATGGTCCAGAGTTCGATTCCGGATATACACTCCCTCAGGACAACCAAGCCTTCCATACATTTGGGGCATCTAATTGGTATTAGGATCAGTATGATAGGATAAGGGCACTGGCTTGTACATTGGTTGGCTACCGATGTAATTCTGGAGGCCACACCCCATTGAGGCCACCCCTACGATTCTGAATGGAAGTCGGCGTGGGGAGCATCCCATAGAATGGAAATGGTCAACTCAGGAGGGCTTTATCCTTATGCTTCAATACAGACGTGTTACTTAAACTAATTGTTTATGATGTCCATTCAAACCATCCCTGAATATAAGTCGAGTGCAGAGGGCAATCCAAATACGGCATTGCTTGACGCCAAAGGCTTCTCCTTTTTAATCCTTTTCTTCTCATTACCGTCAAATGGCAGGCAGACAATCAGACCAACTAGTGATAGTCAAGGTAAAGTATGGGTAGATATACGGTATTCGGACTTCTTCTCATAGTCATTCACTGAACTGACGGGCAGATAGTTAATTTCTGAAGTTTTTTAGTTAAGTTATACTGACTAGCAGCATGTAGTTAAGGTGACATACAGGTATTTGGGGTGTAGTGGGACAGGTTGAGGTGCTGTTGGTCACAAAGTTCCACTTTACTGCCATTGATAGAAATTATGCAAACCGGCACTGCCCAAACCAGGTGCAGAAAGGCCGTAATCGCAATTTGTCAACTTCGTCGTAGGCTTATTAACCATCGTCACAAGGCATTATTCCCCAGACAGTCAATTTGATTATTGTTTTTGTAAAATTGGAATTGGAGTACGGTCTGTTTGATGAGTCAATCAGTCTCTTGCATGTCTGCAGTGTCATTTTCAATGATTTCGTCGTAGTCTGATCATAGTACTTTTGATTGGAAACCACTGAACGGCCAGACAAGCAAAAAAAACGCTGGAAGCTGCTGCACGCTTTCACGTGCTGCCCATGTGATGCCCACCAGGGACTGCACGGGCCGCCCATTGCAGCTTGGGAAGCTGCTCAGTGCAAGAGTTTGCATATCTGAATACTTTACGGATTCCTCATTATTGGATTCTGGTTTTCATGCCGAATAATGAGCCACAGCCCGAGGCACGACCTAGGCACATTTGGAGTAAGACGTCCAATCGCCGCAATGAGGTGATGATGGGTTTCCCGAATCGTTCCCGCGTAATTGTATGGCATTACCCACGAGAGCCGTTGTGGTCGGCCGAACACTCTCCTGACTGCTCTGACTGCAACAAATCGTATTAGGACCACATTAGAATTCTCGAATGTAGAGCCAACTGACTCGAAGAAATCTGAAGTTGCCCATTCAAAGAAACCAACAGGAAATGTAATGCGAAAGTAGTAAAATCGATCTAAAAACCGGCTTTATCCTCCTAGATCCCATCGATTTTCCGGAAAATATTTACTTGTCACGTTGTAATGTAGTCCATCTCATCTGGAAATTGTAAAAATTTCAGTTTATCAAAACAAGGTGGGCCATATTGCATGCTGAATTGCAAAAAACAGAAACATACGGTTGCCTAAGGAAATGGTAGCGAACGGCTTCGTTCAGTGCTTGAGGGCTTGATAGCAACTTGGCCGTATGAGACGATTTTGTGCTAGAAGGTCGTGAAGGAGGACTCAGGATACTTCTTCCCATCAAAATGGTCCGCAGGAGTGACCACCACCGAGGCGAACCGCGTCTCCCCGTCTCTCGTAGTTTTTTAGCGAAGGGTTCTCGACGAACTTGCTAAAACCATGAGTTTCCATCCCACTGTTCGGTTCGTTGAACCTACGGCTCATCCTAGAACCCGCGGTGAGGATCTAATAAATCTATCCGCTGCAGATACTCATCCTTCAAGTAATGGCGCAAGAGTCTGTTCATCTGGATGTTCTATGTAACGTCGTGCAGCTCGTAGAGAACCTGACACCGAACTAATCATAGAAGGACGTGTGTGGTTAAAATGAATCAGCACAGGTCTGCGAGTACACTTTTTAGACGAACATCGGCAAATGCTGTTCGTATCCGGTTTCATTTTACATCTCTGCGAAAGCGAACCGAATCGGTTCTTTGGTGACTTTCTTTGGCGCCATCGATCAGTTGTTGTCTGCACCTTTCCACAGGTGTGTCTGCGTTAATCTTCCCCTGTCCTCACTGAAGAAGACCTTTTAGAAACCAAAAAACGGCGCAGCTCTCGATAGGGGGTTTTTTCTCCGGAACCTCCTTCCTCTTCTGATGTCTGTCAACCTCAAACTTTGATATGCAGCCACATAATCAGGGACTGCAAAGCCATCTGCGAATTCATTTCCAGTGAAGCAACTGGCTCAAAGCGCTCGAGATTGCTCCTGTCACAGCCATTCGCCGGGGCAATTGGAACTCTACTGGCAGCTTCGTTCATGCGTAGACAATATTTCCATGAATCCCTTTTGCCTTTCTCACTCATTACAAAAATTCCGAGAGCTCTGTCATAACAAAGAAAAAGGGAGAGAATGAACGGCCTTGTGATCATACGTGGATAAGAAATCCCATATGACCCGTTTTCCCCAACTCATTCGATTGATCAATCCATCCGCCATTCGCTCCACTAAATAGTCAGGAAGGAGGATGGGAAGAAATAATGGTAAATGGAAGAATTGGAAGCTTCTCTGCTCCTGTTTTCGCTTTCCTTAGCTCCTGAACGTCCTAACCTTCGCCCTGTCCTCATCCTGTGGTTGTACAGTACCGGTCAGTGAAGTATGCGTTTTCACTTTTTCGAACGTAGCTTCTTTAAAACAGCATCTTTACATCTGATTTTTCCACTGTGAGTTCCTATCACTGCATGTTAACAGAGAGCGCGTTTTCATTAGCCTAAGTTAATTGTGGAATATTTTGAAAGATTTTAGTCAAAGAAAGGGTCAAGCCCCATAATTCCAGTGAAACTTCGATCTGCCTTAATTTTCCAATTCTCAGCGCAGCAACTTGCATAAGAGCAAATATAACAAGTAAGACATGAATGCTTCGTAGCATAACCTTTAGAGTCAATGATGGCTTAAATCGGCGTGGCATGTACTTGATGAGTTTGTCGATCCCCTCCTGAGATGTGTTCTCCAATATGGTCTTAAGTTGAGGAGCTTTTCGTGCTTGCTGTGGGCTCGAAGGTTTTTAACTTGACACTGAAGACAATCCTACAGATGTTCAATAGACTCAGATCTGGGAATTGCAACGGCCACAGTAGCAGAGGAACGGAATCATTTGGTGAGCAGATTCGATTTGTGCTCCGGGTCATAGTCTTGCTGGAAAATTAAGTGACCTGGGCCAATACTGCGAATGAACGGATAGATAACAGCTTTCGTAACGTCGGTGCACATTTTGGAATCCATCTTACCCTCGATACTTCAAAGGGGGCACACTCCTTTGCCACAGAAGCTACCGTAAATCATCACTGTACCCCCGCCATATTTCACGGTTAGCAGCTGGTAACTTGCATGGCATCTGGTACCGATTGGACGTCACACAAACATGATTTCGTCCTTGCTGGACAGCGAAAACTTGGGTTTGTCGCTTTTGGTGGCCTTATGCCACTGCTGGACTACCCAGTTTTTATGGGTAGCCCAATCGAGAAGCACTTTGCGATTCTTGGCAGTAATCTGCGGCTTCTTTGCTGGACGATGTCCAAACAGACCGACCTCTTTCAGAGGACGTAGAACAGTGTTTACGAAAGGATTGGTCTCTCGGGCGGCGAGATTTCGCGAAAAATTTTGACGCGAGCCATTTGTTGCACGCTGCACAATTTACCTATCGACAAGACATAGGGTCAATCTCGCTGCCTCTGGGTGAATTTTAGCTTCGGCTGACCTTGTGACCTTGTAATCCTTCCGAATCGCTTGTACGCACATAACTGGCACGCCTTGAACTTTAGAAACTCGCCTGGATGTTAAGGCTTCCTGGAAGCCTCGAATGACGGCGTAAATTGATTTTGCCGTGACTTACAGATTCCCGAGTGCATTGGAAAAGTCTTATTGATGTACTAGGTGCATGACGTGACACAAAGGAGCGAGAATTACCTCGAATTTCCTAACGTAAAAACCCACGAGTTATCGAAGGCAAAAATGTGCGCAGGGGGGCTGTTTGAAAATTGAGCGCAAATTTTGGTTGGAAGTGTGCTGCTAGGCTGCTGCACAAGTATAATGTTACTAAGTGTTGAAGTTACATGCTGTTTAAGTTTCCCACCGAAAGATTGAAATTTGCGGAAGTTATGTTAAAAAAATTGAAAACGCATACTTCACTGACCGGTACTGTACATGGCTTTTACCATTCCCGGTAAACTACCCACGAGTCAGGGCTGGGAACAAGGATGGGCAGGGTTAAATCAAGGTTTATGGATTCTAGGCGAACATATAAAAGTAGCAACATCGAAGTTTTTCTTCAGATCACCTCAACTTCACTGCACCCACTCCTGGCTAACTAGGAGCTGCCGCTATTTCAATGATTTCAGGGCACAATGCCCAGACCGATCCTCCGGTGTTTTTTCCAGATCTATTATGTACGAGTTTAAGAGTTCTGGACTTCTGACGCATATTCTAATGAACCCAACCAGAGCTCAAGGGTTTTGTCCTTTGGGGGTTCTCTTTTGACTTCCCACCTCGTCTTCCCGGTCATAAAAATAATGATCTCTACTCTCTGTCCAGATGTCTTTTTTGTTTTTCATGGCCGTTTTTTAAAGGATGTTCGGTGTAAAACAGGTTGAAGTGTAATATTCCATGCTGTCAATTCAATTCAGCTGGATCGAACCTGATCGAATCACATGATAAACTCTGCGATCATGCGTATTTACACAGTGGCAGTCGGATCGGTGTGTAGTGTTTCCCGCACCCACGTTGATGGCTTGTCGGTCGTGCCGTCCGGGAATCGATTTCTAGTGTGGTCGTATGGGGCGGGCGGCCCTCATGCTGGAGGATGTTGGCTAAACACCCCCAGAGGAGTCCACGGACTTGCCTTGGACTTTTGCTCTGGGATCATCCTCTTGTCCTCGTGTTTACGTGTCCATACGATCTTCGAGCATCGCCAAATTACCTCCATTGCTCAGATTTCTCTCTTCTCACTGTTCTATTCCATGTTTACAAGGTTCCCTAATCATCGTTTACTCAACTTCGAGCCTGGCAGTGAGTTGCACTTTGGCCCACGTTGTGAGTTTTCCCCCGAAAACTCCCGATCGAATCATTTTGGATCAATCTTCTCTCGTGAACGCCATAAAATCTGCGAACTCCATTCCCTGCACCACGTTGCATCATCCTCCCGATCCACCCCACTTTTACCCTGAGAAGGACGGCGATGGGAGATGGGAGGCGTTTGTGTGATCAGGCATACCTGTACAGTAGCTCTCTTCCATCTTTCATCAGGTGGACCTGCAATGGGCGTGAGCAAGTAGCTTGGTGCCCTCGGTTCTATCCATGACTAGGGGCGTGGGCTTGGTTTCCTCAGTGATCCATTCCGTCTACCGAAGTAGGAGCTGGCCCAACAAGTTTCGAAATCCGCTCGCGACAGTTATTTTCATTCATTTCGCCAAAGTGTGTGCCTCTCCTCTAATTGCTTCTGATTCACTTTTCTTTACTTTTTCTAGTTCATTCGATTTGCATGAGTTTCTGGCGAAAATTCGGTCTGCCCGGACTGCTACGGCCAGTCACATTCTTCTCTTTCTTCGACTAACATTGACTTGTCCTTTCCCAAGCGATCTGACCTGATCTAGAAATCATCGTAAATCGATATCGGGGATTCCCACGATCACCCATGAACCTGTTTCTTTCGAATCTCTGCGGAAGTACTTTTTCTGTTCCTTCATGGATTCATAGGCATGAAAAGGCTTTGTGTTAATCGCAGATTTGACATATCTCCTTCGATTGTCGCCCCTACCGTAATTTTTTTGAACTTTTTCAAAATTCTATTACTTTTTTAATCTCATGGAAACCAGTTGGTGACAGAAAGGTGACGATGACGTCATATTTTAATTTAGGTCGTGTGAATGAGTGCAATTTGAAAAGTGCAGAGTTTTTAAGCTTGTATTAAATCCAGATATTGGTCCGGGAACCCCCGATCTCGGCTGAGCGGAGCGATTTTTGAAAGTATAAACACTTGTTAAACTTGACGTTTTGTTTACTGCTGTCATTTCGCAGCTGTATGCTATCAAAAAGTCTCACAAACTTGGCGAGCTGTGGGCAAAACTTCTGCCTAGAACAGGATTCGAACTCACAATTTCCGAAAGGTACAGGTGCGAGTTCAAGGGTGAAGTTTTGCCCATAACTGGCCAACTTTGTGAGTATAAACACTCATCTTACCCAAACATCTTGCTCTTGTTGTTGATTTCCTTCGTCCGGTCTTTTTTCCTAATTTGGAAAACCGAATCATTCAATTACCGCCCGACAAAGATCACCATGGACTTCTTACAATCGCTTGGTCATGTGTCTGTACTACCTTACATGCATTACTGGTTCCCCTATTTTTTGAAGACAAGAATTTTCACATTCTACAGATTGTTGTTGCTGATCTCTGGTTCTCCCATGACCTTTCTGCAAACTCCCCCGTGATGTTTTTTGATCGATGACATTCATCCCCGTCTGCCGAAACCGCTCCAAAGCCCACTTTATGATGTGATTCTATATGATACGATGTGTCACAAGTGTCACGCTTCAGTCATGGCGGTCATTGAGCCGTTCCGACGTGGTCCTCATAATCCCTTCTATAAGGGGGGGGGGGCACGCGTAAATTATGAGTCACACCGGTGAGGGCCTTATTTGAACTTTTGGGGACGGGTAACACAGCGCAAAGTTGAACCTGTGTGCAAGGTTCTAGCATGCGCACGGGGAAATAGGAGTTTAATGTCATTTCCTCGAACTGGGACAGAACTGCAACGGTCCAGGGTCAAAAGTGCAAAAGGAGAACTTTGCACGAAACGGGGCGGAACGTTGCCTGCACGCGCTTTACTCGAATTTTTTCGTCGTTGCTGCACGACAAACCAGTTCAAATTAGCCCGCTGCATTCGAGGGCTACACGAATTGCATTATAACTCTTATAGGAGGATTTCTCTTCATTTCTGCGTACTGCCCTTGTGAGGTAAGTCTGGTTTAGCTGTCTGTCTTTTCGTGTGTGGATTTTTCCAAATTGCACGATGACGTCTGGTCTTATCGTACTTGAGAACGTTCTCTGACAAAGATGTATCCGATGTTTGATTCTCAGCAGGTGTTGGTGGAAAGGTAGTATTTTAAAATGTAGAAAATGTAGGTGGGCAGAGAGGGAGGGGGGGGGGTTGGGATCGGGAGCTACCGTTCTTCCCCAACATCGAGCGCTAAGGGGCCCGATGGAGGGGTAGTCGACTCCGCGAGCCCAGAATGGTGCCTTCTTAGACTCGGGTAGAACTATAAAACTATGCATCTTTGGCCAAAAACTGTCTTTGAGCTTGAGTGAAGTCGGCTTCCCATCATTCTCGGCGTTCTGGCGCTAAATGTTGAAGAAGAGGGACGTCCCTTCCTCTCCCCTCCCTCAACTACATTTCTGCCGGATTTTCTGCGGCAAGTTTCGTATTTGTCTCGTATTCTGGCTAAAAATTGTTTCTGCCGTTTCTGCACTTTTTGCAACGCTGAAAGCACTTGCATGTTGATTGCTGAGAGTTTAGTGGCGCCTGGCTTTTTTTTGGTTCTCCGCCCCTCTTTTTTGCCGTCTGTCTCACTCACTAGCAATATTGGTATGCCATAGTCGGCAAACGGCAAGTAATGTACTCAAATGATTGTTCTCATCTAAAACAGCCTTCATTTCCGGTCGCAATCATTGTGTTCCGAAAGTTGATGCTTTGGAATTCATGCTCTCTAAGCCCACCTCTTTCGGGAGTACATACGTCAGAGCACGGTAGAGAGGGAAGGGGTTGAAAATGCCCCGAGAATTTCTCGGCTACTGAGGGCGACGTAGAAGGTCGTTTGAGAGCAGGATTCCTACAAATTCGGAATTGTATGAGTTTTATTACGATTCAGTCCTGAAGTACTCCTTTTTTACATTTCAATTGTATCGTTTTGTCATCGCATAGAGAGGAGGTGACGATTTCTGATAACAGAGCGCGAGTGTTCACGGAGCGTCAGGCCAAACCCTGATCGTTCACTGCTCAAAATTCTTGATAAGAGTCTAATTTTTCTCTCTCGAATACTTTAGTATCGTTTTAGGACCCTTTCGGATGGTATTTTTCCGCGTAACCTCTGTCAAAGGTTACGCGGAAAAACAAAACAAAAAACAAGTCCTTCACATAAAATAAATCAGAGCTGTGGTAATTTTCACCAGGCGAACTGGACGAGTTGATTGCTGGGTATGTGGGCTCATAAAATTTCTGGCCCATTTGCTACAGACTCATTACATTAGATGTATGAGGGGGATTATCTTGGATTTGTGGCAAACCAGACGTGGGAATGCATAACCATCATTGAAAACATAATAGCCAAACCACGTCAGTTACCATACCCCGGTTAGATACGGTAGGAATTAAAAACTAAACCGGTATACCAGTCGTGCTAATTTGCTTACTCGGACGCTTAAATCGTATCTTTACCACAATTACCTGCCGTATTGTGGGTAGTATGAGTTGACCACTCTGTGGCTGAACCCTGGCACCTCATCGGGCAATCGTGAATGTAACTGGGAACGCTGATGGAAATTTCCTGGGAAGTTTGCGTTGAGTTGGTCATACCTGATTAAACTTTTTTTTGGTAATTATCACATTCCCAGTTCAAGGGTTCCTATTGATTCTGTAAGAGTTCTGGTAGGCTCGTAAAATGGGAATCCGGGTGGTTTACGCATTTTAATCAGTTTTCAGCCCTACTGGTGGAAAATTCGGTCCTTTTAATCAAGGATTCAATTCAACCCAATAGGTTTTTTGGGACAAATGGGCTTTCATTATTGTCCGGCTAGTAGAAAACAGATGTCAGGGAACGGTAGCTTCTCACTTCGGTAGAATGGTCGTCTATGTTGCATTTCCCTCATGTTAATCGCCAGTTAATTGAAATCCACCAGTAAAGAAATAAAGAGGAATGAAGCATTTCTATTGGCTTTTCAGGTTTTTCTGGCAAACTTCCAATGGGCTGAAATGAGCGGTTTACGCCAAAATGGGTGCTTTACGCATTTTAATTAGTTTTCAGGCATACTAATGGGAATTTTGGTCCGTTTTGATGAATTTTTCAAACTCAGTATCATTTTTTTGAAACTACCTTCGTAGGTTCTTGGACTGTCAGAGGACTCGGGAACCTTGTAGTCAATAGCTTCCTACTTAGATAATCAGCATCCCTCTGAAGTTCAGTGCAAACTGGAAAAGGAGGTCGAACTAGAGCTGGATCAGAGCAATTAGGTAGTTTCCAGTTCAGTTTATTCCCCCAGTCAATTGAAACCAGGCTTGAAGGAATCGTTGTGAGGGTTCTCTGTTTGAATCCCAGCTGACAGAACGTCTGGCATTCATCTCGTGATCATAATGCGGTAAAAGACAAAGGGAGTTACCCTTATCTGACGGCACTAATCCAAGGAACTCGATCTTTTTTGTATTCAGTACTTTCTAAGCTTTCAAGACTACAAAAACGGTCACTGGGCTTGAGTTTCTAGAGATAATACTCCCCTGGTACTTCCATTCATTTATTACAAGTTCGTTCTTTGATTGCTGGGAAGTGCAGGGATTCCAGTGACTCCAAAAAACCGTCAGTCTGGGATTTGGGTTGGAGATATGGGAAAAGCCTCTAGTGCTTTGCCTATTGATGTCTATGCCATTGTTGTGACATAATCGCCAATCGGAATGAGTGTTCCTGCCAATTCTAAGTCCCTTCAGATAACGGCTTATCTCTCTACAATGATTCTTACATTGTTTCTTGTTTCATGGGTATTGATAAGCATAAGATTTTCATGTGTTCAGGAACATTGGAGCCCTCAAATTTTCGACTCTGGGTACCTCTCTTTCCCAGTGATTCCTGCTATTTCCCCTTGGGTCGTTTGTTTGGCTCAACAGTTAACCATCAACTTTGCAATTCAATCAGGGACACTTAAATCTCGAAGAGAACTTACCGCACTCAAAGGAATAACGGTTGGGTAGGGGTGTAACTAGTATGGGCTCTACTGCATCCCGCTCCAGGGGTGTGGGTTTCAAAACCAGGATCCAACCTTTTCGAAGCTGATCGAGCTTTTTTACCCTACATTTTCGGTCTCTTGGTACCAGTGTAGGTGTGGGAGGATAAAAACTCGAAGATGGGAAGTTCCTGAGAACCGACGAATTTGACTTCCGGGGCTCTTCCAGCCCTCTGCTTGCTTGACTGCAATTCTGAGCCGAGAAAGTTGTTGATATGTCACGTCCTTTTCGACCTTCTGCACTGCTGTTGTCATATGGAGACCATTGTCTAAGAAATATTGCTCTCTTATCACTTTTCGTCGTCTTACCGCAATAATTCGTCGCCAGCTAAAAGCTGGGATACGGTCGGCGATTGTCAATCTTCTTGGGGACTTCTTTCTGCAACCCTTTTTGTCTTGCGAAGTTCTCTTTGCATTAGCTCTTAATTCTTTCATCTCTTCTCAGCCCTTTCAGTGTTCCTCGGAATTCGTTTTTCTCAGACCGGCGCCATTCTTTTTTGGGCTAGTCAATGCTCTCGATAAGATGCATCAGACAAGGGACTTTGTGTCCCATCCACTCCTATTTCGTTGCTTACCGTATCCGTTGTCCACGTCGTAAAATTTTATATCCTTTCTCACTTAAGTGACTCAAATTGGCTGATTTAGGATTTGAAATGCAAGGTGCTGGGTGCAAATTCCACGTCCTCTAGAGGTCATGATACTTCCTTCCAGAAAGTGCCATAAAACGCTCATTAGGAAAGGTCAATGTTTGACCGAGCTCTTTACAGCCGCTTTAGATCTGCAGAATCAAAGAAAGAACAGTTGTACGTGGAAGGAACTTCAGTCCAAACCAGGAAAGGAGGTCGAACTCCGAGCTGGATCAGTGCAAAGTAGTTTTAACTTCTGAGGTACTGTCCAGGGGATTTGAGAAATCTGTGAAATCTCTCTCTTTTCGAGGAAAAATCACTCTTCCTCATAATTTAGCTATGCGTGTTGGCACGTCTTGGGCTGCATGAATAAATGAATGAGCATAAATCTGGCTCTGACTTCGATTCTGATAAATCTCGCTCTTCTTCTGCATCACGACTTTCAATGAATCGGGAATTTTGTGGTCACGTCAATGAATTGCCTTAGGGGGCTGTTTTGAAACGTCTCTGACCAGATTAGCTTCTATGCATTTGACTTTTTTGATTGGTTTGGACGTGTTTCTCGAATCCCTTTTCCTCTCGGGACCTCGACGACATCTGAATTTTTGCTAGTCCCATCAGCATAGCGATCGAACTGGTTTGTCCAGTCGGGGTTGCAAGTCGATTCTTCCAAACTTCAATAAAGTCTAGTTCAGAGTCACGGGCAGAAACCTGCTTACCAAAAGAGGCCAAACCGACTGCTCTGGCTATGCCTAAGCCGAAGCGTTTCGATTGATCGGGAGAAATGCGATCCTACGACACGAGCAGAGGGAACAGTACCTTTACCCTGCGCTTTCCCTGCCACCCTTACAATATCAGATCAATTCTATTCTTGTACAGACACCCCTTCCAAAGAGCAGAAGGACTGAGTAATAAATGGGTGAATAATCTTTCATCTTGCCACTTAGCTCCCTTTCTAAATATTGAATAATCGAAAAGTGCAAAAATTCGGCGCCAGACGAAACGTCATAGGAAAATCGCCTTTGCGTTCTCTGACCGCTTTGCTTTGCACACTTTCAGTGTTTTCCCATATTCACTAGGATGGAACAGTTTTTGTATTTTGCTTTTCATAAAAATCGTTGGGCCACTGTGAAGTTGAGACGTGTTCTATTCACACCATCCGCTTTGATCCGTTTCCACTGTGGCAATCATGGGCATAGGGTCTCTTATTCAAACATAGACACCTTCACAGGAGCTTGGCACTCTTAGAAAGGGATTAACATGGACATCCGAACAACTTCGGTACGCAGACGTTGAAAGATTTCCTGAAGCCTTTGAACGTAAAATAAATCAAAAAAGAAACTTGCCTATCCGGAACTTACTCCTTGAGATTCCTTTCTCAAACGGGTGCTCCACAGATTATCTGGGTAGTGCATCGCTGCCTCCCATGCCCTTTCTGAATGTTAAACAAAAAGTTGGCGAGATACTTCACTGTTCTTACTTTTGTTTCTTATCTTCTTTTCTTTCTCTTTTTTTCTTTTTATCTATCTATCTGTCTATCCATCTTTCTATCTATCATGTGTTTATTAGTCAATCAACTTATCTACCTGTCTTCAACCCCTTTCATCCTTCTATATTCTCAAATTACTTTTACCCTTATATGATTCAGAAATCACTAGACGAATTCTACGACTCTGTTTTCAACTCGAACACGTCCTGTTGTTCATCAAAGTTACTTTGTACTCATGTTATCCCTAATTAGGCCTAAGGCACAACCCTGTTCTTCTGTTTTTGAATATGTTTTCTGCTTACGATTGATGACGATTCGCAGACTATACCCGGAAATCGTATGTGTTTACCCCCATGAGAATTCTGGGTATCGTTCTTTTGCAAATCGTCATCGTCGTCTGTCTACCTACCTCTCCAGTGTTTTTATTAAGATTTCGTTTTCTCCTAGGTAACGGGAAGCAAGGTTTCTTTCACTTCGCCTGATTTCTCTGCGATGATTTGCAGCGCTGCAACACTCACGCTTTCTGCACGCGTCGATCACAACGATCCGTACGTATTTTCAGTTTTCTCAGAGGAAAAACATCGTCGTTGGGATATCATCTCATCATATTCTCATCGACGACTTTGTTTTTGTTCGCTGACATCGCCGTGTTCACCTTTTCTCGAAAGTTCGTTCCAGCTGAGTTTCGTTTCATACCCTTCCCAGGAACGAGATGACATCACTTCGTACAGGAATTAGGGCCGCTTTCAGGCAGAGGATAGGCTATTATTCTTCGCACTTTGGACGGTTTTTTGCTCGATCGGCAGGGATTATCCCTATCCTCTTAGCTAAGGATTGCGTCAGCTAAGTCAGGAAAATACGTGAACGCTTGAAAAGCTATACATCAAGCGCGCTTAGGAAAACATATGGTGTCCCATTAGAGTGTCCTGCTAGGCCTGACATACCATCTAAATAATGTATGGGCCTATATAGGAGAATTTCCAAGCTGAAGTACCACATAGCTTGACTTTTTAGCTGTTGCCCAACGTTTTTCCGACTTGCAACCATACCGAGTCCGTGTGAATGTGAACAAATGTCGAGTGCACGGCTCAGACAGGGGGCGCGGGTTTAAGGACAGAATTATTTCGGGGGGCAGTATGGTTATTTGGACCAGATCGAATATTTCGGGTGTTTGGTCGAATACTCAATAGAGGGCGGTGGTAAACTGATTGAATCTCAACTACTGTTGCCTTCATCCGAGACTTGTTTTCAGCAATTATTTGAGTTCGTAGCATTTAGGGGTAGTAAGTAGGCAGAGCAGGAAATGAAGGTTGCTGCGTACTCGAATAATTGCTGAACAGCAAGCCTTGGGTGACGGCAGTAATGGGGAGAGACAGCTGCTGTTGGACCACTCTCCCACTCCACCATTCCACATAGTTAGTTGGTAGTTAAGCTCATCCACCGACCGACCCGAGGTGGCCTCACGATCTTTCCTGCCCTTGTTATCGATGTTGTACTGGTCTTTTGGATACTTCTTGTTTGGATACTCGTGTTAGAAACGAACCTTCTGTTTCCTCAAAAAACTTTCTGCGAAATCGGCAGGTTCTTCGCCTTTATCGGAACCATCATTTTCTTTTGCCTGAAGGATAATCTCCTGGAGAGGTCGTTTTTTGGCTATCGTCCGAGATTGATGATCGTTTTGTAGGTATAAGCCGAAAGCGATCAGCGGAAATGGTATGCAATGCCGTTTGCCATTCCATTTCCCATCTCCTCATAAATCTTCAAGGATATTCCCCTTCGCCTCGGCTATTCTTTCGGATCCTTTTTCGTTTAAGTTCTGGCCCATTGCCTCTGAGAGGCAATCTCCTCAATGCAGGCTTCAGTCATTCAAATGGCAAAAGCCATTCACAATCACGGTTATCAAGCTGACATTTTGACATTGTCGCCTTCTTCGGAGCATCAAGAAACCAAAAACTTCCTGGAGACTTCTCGTCCAATTAATATTTCAACCTACTGAAGCTTGATTAGTCCATGGGAGGTGACTGACAGGGGTTTGCTGAGCCCTTGCTGTCGATTCAGGGGACCCTTAGACGGGCCTGGCCTACATGGTTAGTCTTGAGCACGTCGGTTAAGCAGGTTATACCTGGGCTTGCATTATTGAAACCCCCCTGCTGCTGGCTTGGCTTTGAAAGTGAACAACCTCAAATTCCTTTCCAGTATTTGGCAAAATCATCGGCTACGGTTGAACTGTTTCTCTTTAGATTTCAGTGATAAATGTATAATCTTATAAATATGCATAATGTAAATATTACAATAGACACAAATCTTTGAAATAATGATTTCCAATGTAGTTTCCCATTCGAATTCTCCGAAAAGGCGACAACTTCGGCCGTCGGTCCAGAAAAAAATTGTTGTTGCTGTGAGTCTCGGTCGATTGTCAGCTGAATAGCTGAAGTGTTCATGGAAAAGGGGAATGCCGAGAGCTGTAGAGATTCGAACTTCACCATAATCTTTTTATTTTGGATGTTTGTGTTTATCAACTACTGTAGCGTCTCCGTTAGGTCAATTCTTTAAGGAAGTTCTCCGTTACGTCAACTTTTTTTTCAGTTTTAAAAAGAAATTTTGAAAGACTTTTGGAGTTTGTTCTTTGACGTAAAGGCGAAAAAAACTTATGCACCAAAAATCGTGGTGTTGTCGGGTAGAATGAATATTTTCGTGTGAAAACGAATATTTAAGCGGAACTCGTGCCTACCTAAACGAGCTCAAAATTGGTAAATAATTGGTATGAGGGCAGATTTGGCTGAATTATTATCCTATTGACGGTTTGTTTTGATTCTCCACCGAATAACAACGCTGTTAGGTCTTCCCTGTTCACACTCCCCGACACTTTTTCACCCGAGAGTGTCTGATACGAAAACATTCCTGCGGTAAATGCTCTTAATGAGTAGGTATTATATACGGTGATTATCTCTTAGTCCCTACATATAGCCTCTATCAGACCCCAGACATGCCCAAACAACTCTGCCATAGTGTTCTGGTCTGGTCTACCCAGTTTTCCATTTTCTCTCCTACTTTCAAGGCGTCCTTAGTGAACTTGTCTGTTCTCTTCTCGCTGCAGGGTGAAGGATAAAGTCTGCTGACCTTGATCATGATAGTGCGCCTTTTGCCACTACACCACCTCCGCCTTCGTTCCGCTATGTACCGAAAAATATTTTCAAAAGTAATTTTTATCTATTCTTCCCATCATCCCCGACAGAGACGGCCTCTTCACAGTCTGAGATGACTATTCGGAGTGACTCACGCTCCTGAATGTACGGGATCACTCAAGGCGTGGGTAGTTTCCCCACATTCTACTCAGAACGTCTAAGGGAGGAAATGATTTTTCCCATTTTAAAACTGTGAATAGTCTCACGAAATAGTTCTGTTCTGTTTCTGGCCGTGGTGCTTTATTTACTTGTTTATTAATCTGATTACCTATTTTTCTGATTATTTTTGTTTATTCATTAGTAAGAAACGTGTCATTATAAACTGCCATGTTGTGCGGAAATCTGATTGCCGAGGAGTAAGGAATGAAAGAAAAACAAAATTTTGATTAAAAAATATAATAATTATGGATAAAAAATAAAAATTATAAATAATATATAAAAAATAGAATCAAATTCAAAAATTACGGCCATTGATTGGAAAATGATCAGGCTACTCGATTCGGTCCCGAAAACCTCATCCTTGATACTTAATGGTCTCCAGATGGAGATTATTAGCAATTAGGTTGTTTACTAGGTATCCTCAGTTTTTTGGTTATACCCCCTATCAATGTGATGTGCTGTGATCCTCACCTTCCTGACGGCAACTTCTTCCTTTTTCTTGAAAATCTCGTTCGCTGATTCATCTGAGCTGATTCAACGCCTTCTTATGCTGTGGCTACTTTTCCTTTCCCTTTTTCCTAGCTGTACTTTGATTTCATATAGAATCCTTTAGTGCATCGTCATTACCTCTTTCTTATAAGAAGTATGTACTGATTTGGTGACGTCACTAGGGCGGATCCGATTTCGACACCTCAATCTGCATGACTCATGTACTAGTAGTACTAACTCCTTTTCACATTGCATCATCTTGCACTTGTGCAGAGAGGAGGCCGGCTCCGGACCGCCTCCTCCCGCTTCTGCAATTACCCAGAGTTCGGCTTCAACGTAGTCAAGGAGCGTCGGATATTTCCAGCACTCCTTGATGCACTTCAAAGTGCTCCGACTACTGGCTGGATTCCATAATCCCCTCCTTCCCAGAAAATCCCTTTTACCTTCTGACGTTCACCGAGAACGTTATATTTGCTACTTGAAGATGTCCTAGAACTGTTGTAAACATTGAATATTTTATAGTTTCCCTACTTTTACGTGAATCTACTCGGTAATCTACTCGTGAATCGGTAATAAATATATAATCAACCGCATACCCTTCAGGAGATCCTATTTACTCATACATACTCATTATTTATTTATAATTTTTCTACTTTTACGCGAATCTACTCGTGTAGTTAATATTAATGAACGGCATAACCTTTAAGGGATCATATTTACCCATGTTTACCTCGTTCATTTGGGCGAAGAAGGAGGGGTGTTGCGAAGTGTGAAGGGCCACTAGTGAAATTACTGCCCTTGATTGAGCCCTTGCTCAGCCCTTCTTCCTTCTCCCCCGCTATCCCTTCACTTCCAGTATGGCTATCCTTCTCTTCGGAGTCGATTTCCGGTATCAAAACAGTCTGGAAGGGTGTAGCTTTCAAGTTTACTTCCAAAGCCCTTCCCTTCCAAAGCCCTCTGTAGTCCCCGAAATGCAACCACGACATAAAAAATATTAAAATGAAGCCAAACGGAAGGGCATTTGGCAATATAGAATCAACAGAACCCTAAAAACGTTGTCCTCAATTTTTTATTAGTTTTTGTTATAGTTTTTGAATGGTTTTTTATTCGCTCCTATTCGTCTGTTGTAGTGAAGCTGTACCAGTGGGGTCGCTTCATATTTCTCCTAGCAATAACTCTTTTCCTTCGTCCCATCTTACCAATTTTCTGCTAGTTTTGGGAAAGGATACGGTAGAAATATTGGTGCATTTTTCACCCTTCCGTTAGCCGTCCATCCTTTCTAACCCCTAATTGTTTCTCTCTGTGAACAAAAGAGCCGCTTCAAATGTCTATATCAACAACTCTCATTATAGGGCATTCAGTTCCACCTCTTCAATTCTTTTTATAGGCCCTTCAGGCTTTGCTAAATTATTACTGGCTTTTATTAGACTTGTAAACATTATATGACTGGAACGAAATGACTGGTAGTTAATATGGTTGCCTGCCTGCTGCATGGGTGCATCTCCATCAGTTTGGCTGAACCTATGACTCCCTTCTTGTGGCCCATCCCAATATTCTCGAGATTTCGTGGAATCTGTTGGGATTTGACGACTAGGCGTCAGCAAGAGGCATGGTTACGTTCCTACCATAGCTACTCGAAGTATTGCTAAGAGTTAGTAATCTGACGGAGTGGGTACGGTGGTGGAAGCGTCGTGGGCTCTTTTTCAGTTATAATTTTTCCCTTTTCCTTTTCTCCTCTGGCCCACAATTGCTCTACCCTTCCCTCCTACCATTTCCCATGTGTTCTGTGGGTCTTTGATTTAATTCTATCTCTATTTAATCGATTCCAAGGAAAAATATCAATTGCAATGAAATTACCGTGGTTTAGACCATTCGCAAGCATCTGGGCAGACAGCTGTATGCACATCAGAGCCAGACGTTCAATAAGCGAATCGTTTTTTTCTTTTGTTTCCTTTGAATCCATTATGCTAGTGGTTGCGAGGGCCATACCAGTGCATTCATTTGGGGATACTCCCCTATCTGGGAATCGTCGGTTTTTCGTCAGTTAACTGCTTCCTGATAAAACGTTCCAGGGTTCGCCCTGTGCGTATTCCTTCCGAGATCGCTCGTTCTCCCATATCAACTACGACAATAGAGCATTCGGCCACTCTCTCAGCCCCTTTGATAACGTCCCATGGCTCTGAAAATAGCAGTCGAATGCTAAGCTAATGGTGAGAAGGTGAGGGTTCCACCAGAGAGATTGAGGAAGTTGGGAATTTTTCGGAAAGATTTGGTTTGTGCAGAGAGAGCCCTGCAGAGGCAGTGGTGAGCACGGAGCTCGGGAAGCTGTCGGAAAAATGTATTGCGTCACGCAAACGGGGTGTCATTATCTAGGAAACAGGAAGTGGAGCTCATTCCCCACGAAAACACCTCGTCAGCCTTCCCACTCCCTTATACGTCCCCCATTTTCTGTATAGACGCGACGGATGAGGAATCGCTTATGTAGCTCAAGCGTGAGTGTCTAACAAAATCGTCCTGTTGTTGAGAAAAGAGCCTGCGCCCTCCCAGAAGATCAGACAACAGGGGATACCTTCGTGGGATCGTTCTGCAGGCATCGGTGCTCATCTTTTGCTTCTAGACAGGTACCAAAGGGTGAGTACGTCCTCTAAAATCCTCCCTCAGAGTGGCTTGGCTTGAATTTGGGCAGAGCACCTCGGTTTATTGAATAGTCAAGCCAATCAAACTCAGGTTATAGCTACAATTATCCCATAGAATCCTGCCGATATGGCGCTATTGGCTATCGCCACAGCCATTCTGGCATGCTGTCTCTATTTGAGCTGGTGTGTACCGACCACTATCCTCTTAAGCTCATCTTACCCCCTGTGATGTACTAGGAGGTCTCACGAGATCGGTGACTTAGCACGTCAGGCATTTCTCGAGTCCACGACGTCACAGCATATTTGCCATGAGAATTTTGTCATAAGTAGATTGGGCCCTTCTTTGTCCCCTTTTTACGATCACCGCTATCGGTGCTTCCTGTTGGAATGAGTAAACTTCCTCTACTTATTCTTCCCCGTCCATCATAATCAGTCATTCGCTGATAGAGATGGAATTCCCTGGCTATACGACCCCTCCTGGCGATATTATATGGATTTTTACTATTTATTTTAATAAATCAACAAATTGAGTAAACATAATATAAATGAGATCTGCAGATAGGATTTACTTACCCCAACTATGAGGACAGATAAATACACCCTACTCAAAATCAAAGTACATCTTACAATGTTTTTAATTGGGGGTGAGTCACAATTCCGAAAACTCTCGTCATTGTTCAGCTTTGCCCCGCCCATTTGAATGCAATAAAAGACAGACAGTAAGCTTAGCAGGTACCTCTGGCGATCTCAAACTGTCGATACTTGGAAAATATCCCTTTGACACGCTTCAGTGATAGTTTAGATGTTTTATCTAGCTCTGATACAGATATGACAAAACACTCGTCGTCATTTGTGAATGAGGCATTCCTTGAAAACTGGTTTCCATTGACGAATCAATTCCGCTCTAAACTTTTTTATGGTATTTACTCGAGTAATTCTGACATTGTTACGTTGCTAGGAAGGAAGTTCATTTCCGAATTACGAAACGGTGTAGGGGCAAGACGCGCCCCGACCACGATTTGTGGATCAAATTTTTACCAAGCTGCCTTCCATTCCGATTTCTCCAACTACTTGGCTTGACTGGGACTATTCTCATGCTGAACAGACCTTCAGGAGTTTGAACTCCGTCTTTATGACAGTATATTTCGACTCTATTGCGGAGCTATATCAAGCTGAACCTCATTCCAGTTTTCTGAGGACGGAGTCATTATGGTAGCGTATAAGTTATTTCATACGGTAGAATATGAGCTGTTTCGATAAAACCTTCCTGAAGAATTACGCATTCGCTCAAAGCAATCTGTCACGTTCATTTCTCAAGAAAGAGCTCTGGCCAATCGCTACAATATTTCTTGCTGCTTTTCGTTCCTTTCGCTTAGCCAGCGTTTTGTTAGAGCTCTTTAATTTCGTTTTTCTGGTCGTCCTTGTGAAGGCTTTGCTCTGAAATTCTCGATTGTCTCTTTACTTTTTTCCTTTTTCCAAGATAGCCTTCGTTAAT
The DNA here is from genome assembly GCA_000469685.2 of Haemonchus contortus. Taxonomy (NCBI): domain Eukaryota; kingdom Metazoa; phylum Nematoda; class Chromadorea; order Rhabditida; family Trichostrongylidae; genus Haemonchus; species Haemonchus contortus. Next base: position 14,695,125 of record LS997565.1, read on the forward strand.
TCCTCTCGCTTCCTACTCATTTGTCGGAACTGTTTCCAGTCAGCCTTTAAATGAAATAGAGCTTATTTCAGTTCGAGGTCAACTGCAGATTATGTCACGTTCGCCATCTGGCTCACCTCCGCCAACACCAAGCCAATCGCCTGTACCACAAAAAGCTGGCTACCAGTCACCACCATGTATTTGTGGTTCGGTACCGTTGGCGTCATTGTCAGCGAACACCCTTGCTGATTCATTGGGAGTTTCGCCGCTCTACAAACAACAAGAGTAGGTTTTCAGCTTCCGTTCGATGACATTTCGTCTTATACGAGTTTTCTCCCTCTCTGTCGAGAAATATGAAAACACCATTGAATTTTCGGGACAAACAAGTTTTTCTTCTTGCCATTAACCAATCGCTGTTGCCAAGATACCAAGTGCTAAAAGCACCCGGGTGTCGTTAGGCCGCTTGGTTGCCAAGGGCTTGGTTAATCCCATGAGGCTAAAAACTACAAATCTACGGTCTTCTCAGGTTCTTCTTTGAGAGCCTTAATTGTTATGAGATGAAGGACAAGGTGCAAAACCGGTCCTTCTGATCTTTTTTGATGTCCTGTGGGAAATACATGTGCCCTAATCTTGTTATGGGACTACAGAATGTTCGGGAAAACAGTAGAAATCCTATGAGGTTCAGGATGGCCTGGAGTTCTCATAAGGAAAATAGCGGCGGATTCAAGAGACACAAAACTTCGAAAAAATAGTATCAAATGGGGCTGCATTGGAATACGTGTCCCTAACCGTCTGGGGCTCTCCAACATAAGTGTACTATTCGTCGGCGTGTGAACGCTTCATTGTGAATGGAGCACCCTTAACAAAGCCGCCATTGCACAGCAACTCGGCTTTGATGCCTTTATAACGCCTTGTCGTTTTCCGAGCCGACGTGACCGGTGTGGAGAAAAGTGCCTTCGACCACTATGTCAGAACGGATACAATGGAGCATATGAATGTTGATTCATACCGAAGGGGCTTTATATACAGGTCACTGCCTTACTGGTACATATCACTTGTTAAAACTTGTCTTTCCATGTCTTTGTCAAGTCATGTGTTTCCGCTGCCTTGTCAATAATTGTCTACCCAAATTTCCACACGTTTTTACTTGTTGTGAGAAACTACGGTACACGTAGGCAGACAGGAAGTCAAACGTGTTCGAATAAACAAATAATTAAACCAACTCATCGACAACGCAACAAATGCGCTGAATTAGCTTTACTACTACTCTACTATTAAGCTCTTTCCTCTTCTGTTTATTGTTTACATGGTAACGTCTGTGGCACAGGCTCAGACACTAATGATCAGATTCTTCTATTTTTTCAAATACTAAAACCTGTTCCGAGGGTCCGAGTCTGTGTTCAACAGGGAAATTCCAATTGGTGCTGTATGAAAATTCAGTTATTGACGGCTTTTTAGTCTCCTGAGGAATTCCTCTCCCCTATCAAATGATTCAAATAAGGGATACAGCTCGCCCGACTCTACATTCATCTACGAAATTGCTCAACTACTGAATGGTGTACTGTAGGGATTCGGTTAATGGTGGATCACGTCGGAGGATGAAACTAATTAATTCCATCCTTCTAGCGAGTTTGACAGACTATGGATACAGAAAGTCGGTTTGATATATACATGGGTGACATGAAGCTGAACATATGAGGGGCAGGCTTTAAAGGCATAGAATCCGTAGCGTTTCGTTGTTGATAATGTCGTGATTGGAAGGAGGTGGCACGAAGGCTTGTGGGATCGGATCCCAGACAGACCAGGCTAGCCTGTTTCTTTTTCACTCTATAAAATTCAAGAGAGTAACTAGAGCTTCATATCATGAAGTTCATATCAGTCGGTATTAAGAACCGTTTTGGATACCAGAGAGTGTCCAAATGACTCAAATCTTAATGAAATGGGATGTATGGGGTACCCGAAGCTCAACTGATCAGCAATGAGCATATATTTTCTTGACCAAGATATTTTTCCCGTGTTCTAGTGCAGGCTAAGTTTTCCGACAAAATCTGTTACTAAACGGAATTCTTTCCAGTTCTGCTCGGTGGAATGCTGCAGCACAAGTCTATCACAATTCTCGTGCACATTCACCCACACAAGATGGGCAGTTCCAGTTTTCTCCGGATGGCGTTGCAGAGAATATGTGGGTCAATCCACAACAACTAGTCACCAATTTCATTCATAGGAGCTCAGCAGTCAGGTTAGATTCTTTTTGAATGACTCCTCGTCTACTTATATGAGCGCAGAACATACTTTTCGAATGCTCTCGTTTCCAGGACACCGCTATCGTTGGAGGACATCGCTAACATGAACAGACGACGTCATATCCAGGTGCAGTTTTACAAATTACTTTTTTACACCTGTTTCTTGAAAAGCATAGAAGCAGCTGGCTTCGAAGCGATTCTTGAGTGCTGCCTTCTGGTAAACCCTTAAGTGCCCTACTTAAGTATGTAAATCGTTTTCCCATTTCAGGAAGGTGGATTAGTGAAAAATGAGGCTGGCGGTCCATTAGAATTGGAAGCAATAGCAGCCGTTCATGAATTGTCACATGAAGTTCGAGATATCAGCGTATCAGAAATGCTTCCTAGGACTAGTGATCTCATTTTCGTCAATGTGAAAACCCAAGAAGGTATGTGCCACCTGGATTTTCTTAACGACCGCTCCTCAGGTGGCGGGCAGTAGGATCGGTTTTGTGCAATCCATTCACCGCATGCGCTGTCGCCGACCATTCGCTCCGCCGTTATTACAGCTCTAGCGTTCCTCATTCAGCTCAATCGATATGCGATCGTTAATTTAGACATGATTCCACTGCTAGTCCTTTTGTTCCTGTATTTCTTACCTGCTGCTGCATTCTGCTACATTCCTTCGCGCGCGACGTCCTTTTGCAGCGACGCGACAGTTTCGATCCTACTGCACCACACCCGCACTCCTCATTTTTAAAGAATCACACTATTTCTTCATTCCGTTTCTCCTTTTTTGCTTTCCTTGCTTTTTCCCACATTGGTGATTTTTCTTTTGAGGGCCTGATATCTGGTATCATAGGCTGTAATCGATGGTAGAACCATAAAAACTCAACTGACTTGGAAAATTATCAGTGTTCATTGTTTTCTACGATAACTGTTCTATGGTCTTATCGTGGACAACTGACAGGGACCGAGTATTTTTCTGAGGTCTACGTGTATCTAAAAAGGAAGCGATCCTTCTTTTACGGTCCGTCCATCAGTAATTGCAGTCTTTTGTTTATCAATAACTGCGGTCTTTTGCAAGACAGGGACCTCTTCAAAAAAAAAACTATGTAAATGAAAAGTGATCGTTCGCTAAGAGGTCAATGCCCTGGAAAAGACCGCAGTTGTTGATAAATAAGACCGAAACTGGTGATGGACCCGTAAAAAGAGGAACGCTTCCTTTTTATTTACAACGTAGACCTTTGGAAAAATGCTCGGTCCCTATCAGTCTTCGTGAAAATCAGTGATCACTTTCGAATAGAGGGGCAACAAGATCTCCTGAGGGTCTCGTATTTGGCTGGAAGTGACTGAACCATAAGGCGATTCCTATATCAGTTCTAGAAACCCTATTTAAAAGGAGTAATTCAAAGTATCGAATTTTTCAGAGAATTTTGTGATCATATGTACATACCGTGCTTTTTTCAGGTCAACCTTACACCCTTGAACTGACATTGAAAGGTTGGCGTATCGCCTCATCCCATACCGACTGCATGAATGGAGACTATACCAAGGTACGTTCATGGGGTTAAAGCAACTTATAGCCAGTTTAGGGATTGGGGACCTTTTTTTCTCCACATTATTCTCAAAATTTACCCTAATCTTACCTCTCGGCTCGACCGATTAGGCAGAGGGAGGGAGAATTGAGTGTTAACTCGCCCACTTTGATCAGAGTGAACAGTACTGACGACATAATTGCGGTCGTTGGGAGTTTTCTTTAGCCTGACTCGTTGAAGGTTCCCTGAACGTTCAAAGGGCAAGAAAAATGTCGGAAAATGTCTGGGGAAGCCCGTGATGGGCGTCATTTGGCATTAGATGGGCAGTTGGAATCCTTTTTTGCCTCAATAAAGAGCTTATCACGCTGTCGTCCTGGATATAAAGGCTTTCGATCGTTCATAGCTGCCAATATTCTGGAATTTGTTGTTGGTGTTGAGGGGCTGGTTTCCCTCCTGGATTGGGCATGTATGAGGGCCTTCAACTAGAGTCTCCTTGTTGTGTGCTAACCCGTCTGTCCGCTTAGGATCGTTCTATATCCGAGTTTTTTTGGATAAGTGAAAACGCAAATGGCCCAATAGGTTCCATGCAAATTCACACAACACTGTGAGGATGGATACGTATTTGAATCCCAAGCACTTTAACTTGGGCTCTGAGTCTGTGGGAGGTTCTATTGTGACCGGTAAACACTGAACACTTTATAATTCGATCATTCATGTCAAATAGGGACTCGTTAGCTTGGTAAACAAGTTCTGAGACAATTGGGTAAACAGGTTCTAGAGCATTTGAGATTAAATTATATGCAATAAGGTAGGACACTTACCCATTTAACGTTAAGGGTCATTCAGTAGCACGGGGGTAGGCCGTCATGCTTGTTCTTCGGAACGCTGCCATCTCTGAGGACGCTACCTGTACTCTTTCTTAGGTATCTACCCAGTTATGGAGTCGGCAAAATTGTTAGACCTGGTCTAATGGCCATAATTCGTGAGCTGTTCCCAAGCTTAATCACTGGAATAATTGTGATTGATGATGGGAGTCTCCTGTCTCCAGCTTACTAGGTTTAGCAATAGATCGGGGTCTCCCATCCGTCGACATCCGGCACGGTAGACTTGCTTTTTGGAATTGGGTTGCACCATAAGGGGTTCAGCTCAACCGGGTAATACTCATCAGAATCACAAGCAGCTGAGGTAGAATCGTTTGGATTGAGATCAAATGACCGTGGGAAAAACTAGGCGCTGTGGGTGCGTTCATGCGTAGTCACATGCGTTCAAGGTGGTTATAATGAATATCAAAAAGACGGTAGAAATTACTGCGTGAGAATTTCTGGGGTTCACCCAGTAACTCATTACCATTTAATATTAGATTACTGTAGCAGTTCCATTTCAGGTCGACTTGCATACACGCTATTTCCGTAATGCACGTGAATTGCTCAGCTTTATATCACCAGACCATGCAACCAGATTCAACGAGTGCTTAGCAACCAAATTGAACGAACTGGCTGCTAATGTAAGTTTTTCAACCAGTTTTTTGGATACATCCTTAATTCTGGCTCTAATTGTGTTTCCTCTAAATGTGTGGCACCTTCCGGGATTCAAGCCCAAGATGCAATCTGATTACGGTAGGCTCAGCAGGGAGCATCAGTTTTGAGCAGTTTTGTGGGTTCAGTTAGAGAGCAATTTTGTGTGTTCATCTCCGAAAATGAACGGCAGTGAGTTCTTTGTAGGTATAAGGGTCTGTAGGAGTACAATTTGCAACCCGAAGTAGTATCGAACAATCACTGTGTTCCCGAGCCCGGACCGATTTTACTGTACTACTGTACTATTTCCTAGAACGGTAACGTTCCTAATTCCTCAGTGAAAGTAATCCCCAAGACATTGCTTCCTGCAATGACTGCTCATTTTTCGGGAAGGTTTCTTCTGCGTTTTCGTCTGTCTTCTTCTAAGCGTCTTTATTATCCAGCGTCCTCATCCATTTGCAGTTTGGCTTAGAACGTTTCAAGTGGAAAAGAACAAAGTATAGAGAAAAACTTTCTCTGACTCCTATCGGATTGGCCGGAGGATTTAGGCTGAAAGATCTTTTTGAATGTTCTGGGATCACTGCAGTTCTGACTTCTGGGAGCTTTTGTTGAGGTTATACTTTTGTCGCTAGGTGCGCCAGTAGGTCCAAAAATCTGGGCCACAACTATGCTTTAGACTGCTGTAAGCATACTTCTGTCTAAAGGCACTTATTTTGTGGTAGGATCCGATGCATCTCCTTTAACACTTGCATGCATGTCTACCTGGTTCTGTCTAAAATGTCTGCCGACCATCCTTACCCTGTAGGCGGGAGTTTGCGACTGCTCTTGGTATCAAATCTGGACGAAACCACATTATCTTGCATATATTTTTCTTGTGCATGGGGTGATTGTCATGTGGGTGGGCCCAGTGGTGCAGTTTGGTAGTGATAGGTGTCCAAGATCTTTGCGAGTTGTCGATTGGAATGAATGGAAACATGCTTTGTGGAAGCCATCCTTTCCATTTAAGCAATAATAACCGATCTCATTTTCGAGTTCTACACAATGTTCCCGGGGAACGTAACAATTCCTTCCTTCCTAAAGGACAGCCGTTCTCTGCCCAGGTTGCGTCAGGATACGGTTTTAATAGAAAATATGTTGCCTTGACAGGCCTCAATGATTAATCACAAGGACCAATGCTAGTTCTATTTCCGAACCATGGAATCCACCTAATAAATCTTACTTTTCAGGAGTCTACTTGTGTAAACGCCAGCTGAATCCGTATCGTCAGATGGTAGTGCTATTACAAGGGGGATCGTCAATGGACCATCTTCCTGCTTCAATACTACATACTGTACTATTTCTGTTAATAGCTATATGTATTATCTTTTATAGAACTCCTAGAGAGAATGAATGAGAAACGTGTAAAGTCTCGCAGTGAATAATACCGGTTGATTGAAGTCGCTTCAATTCGATCATTTCATTTTGTTCGCCTGGTTCCATCCCGGTACAATTTTATGTGACAGTCCGCCTATGAAACCTATAGTTTCTATACAAGTGTTCTGTTATTCATAGCAGTGTGAGATGTATTTATTACTGCAGATTAAGTACAAAGTCAACAATTGTGGCAGTTTTATCAATTTTCCAATGTTTCTAGTGTGACTTTACGGCCGGTGTTACAGTGTGCCTCTCAGGTGCTAAAAGCTGTTTAGTTAGCGACTTCATTGTTGTTTTGTCAAGTTTGCAATAAAATGTTGCAAGTATTTTTCTAAAACAGATGGACATGGCATGAACTGACATATCTCTTGCGAGAAGTGGGTACCCAAAAATCGTAGTGCTGGTTCAAGGGACTTCTTTTTCATAATGTACTACCCCTTCAATACCCTTTTTGAAAAATTATTACACGGTGAAATCTAGCGGAAAAAAGTTGACAGGATCCAGTAGAGCAGTGTTATTCGAGGAAGCGCTTTTTTGTAAGCTCCATCAGCGTTGCGTTGGGCGGTGGCGTAGTGGCAAGTGCCGCACTTCACACACGCATGTTAACAGGTTTGATTCCGGGATCGATATCCGCCGAGGCCGACCAAGCCTTCCATCCCAACAGAGTCTGTCTGTTATTTGGCAGCAGATTCGTCTGATTGTGAGAGGATAATAGCACTGACTTGTACATCAGTGGTCACCACAAGTCATTGGATAGGCCCCGTACGCATTCAATACGCCAGTACGATTCCGAATGGATGACGAATGCGTGGGCGCATCCCTGAGACAGGGTTGGTTAACGCCCCCAAAAATTTATCCCTCATCCTTTTATCAGTGTTGGGGGCGCAGCCATTTCCCAACTACAGAGGATAAAAAGATGTTTTTCATTAATGTCTACCTTGGGGCAATGCTAATTTAAAAAACGAACCCGACATAGAACCATGGATAAAACTGGTCACCTTGAAGCTGATGAGCTAACCTATGCAGTTCTCTGTGCGTTTTCCGCCTTTGCTCTAAACAGTGTGAAAATTGGAAGCCTGTCAGAACACTCGTCCATTTCCGATCAGCAAGCATGTCGTCTGAATAAACCTAAATCGATGATTTTGCACTCATTGTGAATCACTAACTCCATCAAGCAGTCTACCTCGAAGCATTATGTTCTGATAGCACTCGTATTGCTGCTTTTCAAGATGTGAGTAGCTGTAGCGCCAATATGCTATGATGAGTGGAAACAGTTTATATTGGTCATTAACAGGCAATGTTGTTCCGATTCTACATATAAAGGAATGGCTGGGATTTACGACTCTATTCCGAAGGTTTTCATTGTCTGGGACACATCCTGGCACAACTCGCAGTATCAAAGCGTGAGGCGGTCTAGTAAGGATATTTGGCTCACCACGGAACATTGAACAGTCAAAAAAAAAAGATTTGACAGATAAGATTAACCCCGCCATGGTTGAGTTCGACAGGGAGTATCTATCTGTAGTCATGGCAGACGCTGAAGAAGCTATCAACATCGACACAGTACATCGACAGCAGAATGTTTCGATCGAGTGACCTGGACTCTGTAGAGTTGTAAAAGGCAATTTTCTTGTCCATCTAATCAAGATGTCGGAATTCCTGCTCCTTTATGCATTTCTGTCGAACTCGTGCTGCGTCCATGAAGTGCGCAGAACAGGTCCGTATGCTTCCCAGAATGTTGCAAAGGAACTCGTGTAGCAACAGCCACAGGACAACAATACAGTGATATAGTGGCACATAATGCAGCAGAAAGACTAATAAAGTCATCAGAACGACAGCAGATTTATGTCAAAAGTTGTAATCGTTTACCCGTCTCATGTTTTTGGATGGTTTACAGTTTCAACCGAACTCAAACGTTTTCCGGTAATCTGCCAAAACACAGTCGACAGACTGAAGATGTATCGAAGAAGCCCCAAGAATCAGTGATAACAAAATGATTGAAAAGCTAGTTAGAAATGAAAAAATAAAAAAAATAAAAAAGCTACCTAGAAATAATCCTTTTTTTCCTCTCAAATCTCAATATGATTTACATGCCTCAGATTTTTTACTTTATGGGTGACTGAGCATACACAGGGCCACACACCAAGTTCATTTAATACCGCAACAAGTATACTACTTGACTTTAGGAGAGCGACATTTTAATAACGTAATTCTCAGACATTGCTATATTGTTTGATACCTTCAAATTCTTCGTTTTGCTTTTTACCTTTATAGTAATCTTAAACAGGTTAGGTTCTAGCTATTAATGCTTGAGGCGGGATGGGATGTCACCGGTGGTGACGGATTTTGAATTCATCTCCTTTCCATTTCCTAAATTCACTAAGTCATGCGAATCACTGATTAATGGTTCGTTTACTAATTTTGCTTCTATGAATTAACTGTTTTGTTTATGTTATGAGGTATGCTTATAGTAACACTTATTCTCGGTATATTACGAAATATTTATCGTTGAGTATTCTTCTCTACTATTCTTCTCTGCCGGATTATTTATTGTAATTGACTCTGATTCTTAACAACATCAGCAAATAAGAGACATGCTACGTACCATTTACCTTCATGAAAGAACCTAATGTAATAGTACAATAACAATATCGAGTGAAAACAATCCGAAGTTTGAGAAGTAAACGTGGTAAAATTTTGACGAATTGGGGCTGATATTAAATTAGACAATTCTTTCTATCGTATCGCAAATTCACTTTCCAGATCCACGTCTTGTACCCACAAATGTTGCGAACAAGAAGGTTCAATCCTATTGGCTATACGTCTTCTTCCCTAAATATCAGAAAAATCGTACTGTTGTATATCATGATACCATCAACATTTTAATATCAGAATTACTTCACTGAGTTTTGACTTCTTAGCTAAATTATTCCAACTATTTTCTCAGTGGTAACCAAACCTTCGTACAGTTTTCCCTACACTAGTTTGCTAGAACATAGCCCCCTTCATTCCGAATTCCTAGTCCATAGCGCCCCAAAAATTTCTTATTTCTTTCTTATGTCTAACCTTTGCATTGAAGTCGCCAACGACAATTTAGTTAAGTATCTATTTTTATGTGGGGAACTGATTATTGAACGAGCTGTCAGGGCTTTGGATATTTGATCCAAAATTTTTTCACATTCTTTATCTGGGAGAGCAATAGTCGGTGTATAGACGATTCTTAGTTTCCTAAATTCTGTTATGACATCCACCCAGCAAACTTTCTGAAATTACATGGAACGGACGAAACCTTGACAACACTTTATTGAACGAAAATCTTGTCAGCTCCGAAAAGTAAATCACACGACCAGACAGTCGTAGTTCCAAGGCTTTGCCTTTCTTCTCTGAGTGCCATGTTGGACGATAAGCGTCACCAGGTTGTCCACGCTACTGGTGCAAGATGGTCGGGAACAGCCATTTTGTAGTCCCCTCGCCTGGGTAGTAGAGTAGTCTCTCTCTGTAATTATTGGAGATCCTTGCCAATCAGAATATTTCCATTCCAGTTTGATGGTTATGCAGTGGATTTGAATTTTTAACAAGATGATGATACACTTGGTAAGTAAGCATGATTGTGAATTTACCCTTTTTTCCTAGTTGCTTTGATTTCTTACTGATATAGTAAGCGACGTGCGCAATGGAAGCGGATTAACCTTACTCTCTTCAACAGTACAATAAAGGATATCATGTTTATCTTTAAGAGAATACAAACTAATACATAGATATAGAAGTAATGATAAGACAATAGTATGGCTACGAACAACATCAGGCAGTGAATAATGCTGAGGAGAAAACGAGAAAGTGTTGACGAGAAGAACCATACAAACAAGGCATTGTTCGAGGCAGGCAGCTGTGGGACCCGAGCGTCCTCGGTCCGTACCAGAGGTCGATTCCTCGAAAAAGCTCTCCGAGTCGTTGTCCCGCCCTGAAAGTATTGGATGAATCATCGTTTAAGAAAACTGCGTTGCGACCATAAGGCGCTACGCTTACACCTCCCCCCCTTTACCGAAAGTCCGACCCGGACTTTAAGAACAGAGTAAAGGAATAATAGAACCGTCTCACCAGGCTATGTGGGGTCGGTCTCAAAAGAATCTATTCATCCTGGTGTTAGGGACGATGGCGCCAATCGAGTCTGCCCAGTCGAGCAAGCGGGACCATGTCGGTATCACGCGTAGCGAGGGCGCGTGCCCTATGATGAACAGCCCATGCCTACAGCGAGTTGTGGCGACGTTGAGCCTACGATAGTCGTCTAAAAATTCTGCCGAACTCGGGCTGAAATTAGTTTTTGTAGTGAGGATTATGACGACGTCTTTTTCGCGTCCCTGCACCGAGTCGACAGTCGTCAGCTCGATCTCGCGCTGGGACAGCGGCTCTCTGAGGTACCTAAACTGTTCTCTGTAAAAAGTTATTACACAAATGGACGTCTTAGGGATATCGTTTTGGGCCAGGAGGTCCAGGAGGCGTAAGCAGACGGTACCTTCAACGGTGTTGTAATGGGACTTGCTTATGGCCTGCACCGACGTGCCCTCCATGTGGATGAACATGAAGGGAACGCCTGGGGACGGGAAGCGGATGCGAGAGTTCACTAAGAGAGTACGCGCTTCCGCCGGTGTCCCACTAACCAATGTTCCCGAGTACGCGATTATGTTGGGGATCTCAATAAGAGCGGGATGCGCGCGGAACGTTGTCACCAAAGGAGCGACAGGGACCCCCGGAGCGTGCGATATAATGGACATGACACCACGGGCGCCGTGGAGGACGGGATTTGACGCATGTGGGCACTTGGCGTGCGGGGCGAGTTGGTGCTCATCGCCGATATATACGTGGCGAGCGTCCTGGAAGCGGGCGGCGATGGCGAGAAGGGCAGGCTCCGGTATCTGGGAGGCTTCATCGCCTATGATAGTGCGAAATGAGGGGATATAGGGGGTGAAGATCCCGGTACGATTCGCCGTCGAGTTGAGCAAAGACGCTGTGGTCATGCATATGACAGAGGGGCGGTAGACCTTGAACATTATGCGGACCATACGGCGGAGCGTGGCGGAGACGTACTCCTCGGCTATCTCGTACTGTTCTTTTTCATCGTCCGACATTTCGGGGACGCGCTCGGGGTGGGCTAAGTAGTCTTCGAGAAGCTGCCGGTGATCTCGGAAGTCAGTGCAAATCACGCGCTCGTCGAAATCCAGTTGATCATAGAAGGTGTCGCCCAGCGTTTTCAGAATCTTACCGAGGTCGGCGTCGGTAGGAGTACGGTTGTCGGCCGCGGCTGAATCTGAAATGTGACGAACAACTCGTAGATGCGAAAAGTCACCCAGAGAGAGCAACGTGTCGGTGAACTGGGCTACCGCCGCGTTCGTAGACGTCGTGACAATGACGGTAGTGTTAGGAGAATCAGAAGACAGGGCAGCAATAATAGCGCCTATGAGGGTTTTGCCTGTGCCGAAGGCTGCCTGTATACCGACTATGGGTTCGTTGGAACAACCGAGGCGCACAGCCTCCTTCTGATCCTGGGTGAGGACTACCATTTGTTGCTGGACGGAGAACGTCCAATCTACCTGTGGGAGATTGGGAGGTCTCGAAGTTGCAGGGGCTGGTCTGCGTTTGGTCGAGGACAGCCAAAGACGAGGTTGATCACTTGGTGACCGATCGAGTCTGTTTGCAGGTTTTCAAACATAGAGGAACGAGACACTAGTTCATACACTGGATCTGAAGAGGCCGAGGTTTTGACCAGGCGGACGCAGATGCCAGCGGTGTGACCGATGCCGATATCTGTACCGTGAGCGGTAAACGCGCGCTGTATAGCCCGGTGCGACCAGCGGAAGGCTTCGGCGGTTACGTCCAGTCTGCGGGCAGGAGTATCGGGCTCGACGTGAACGACTTTGACCTGAATTAGGTTATTTGAACCCACTACCCACACTACCGCATGACGGCCGGGACCCCATCCTGCTTCTGAAGGCATGTCGTGGATGTGGAACCGAATGCATGTAGGGAACCAGCGTGGCCAGACGTTTGTGGCGTCGGTCAAGTGAGAGCGGCGATCGTCATCGGCATTATTAACGGCGACTAGTGCCGAACAAGCTGCGCTACAGATTTTGGCGACTTCAGCTTTCGAGGAGTTAGGGTCGTTGACGTAGTCGTTAAATGGTCCCAGGCGATCTTCGAAAAAGGCGCGTTCTTCTTCGGTAATTCTGAAAACTTCGAGAGGAAGCATACCCTCATCAGGGTGCATAGGTAGAAAGCGACGGATGAGAAGGGCCAGGTGTTCTCGAGCCTCTAGCGAAGCGGGTGGCTCCGAAAAACGCATCGCTGAAGAAACGTTAACGCGAGAGCGGGCCGAAACGATGTCATATTGCGACAAACGCCTAAGAGGAAACGATGTGATAGCGGAGGTAAACGTGACTGCGTCGGGGCAACCTTCGAAGGCTGCGCGGGCACGGACGACAGATCTATGGCGTGAAATCAGGTTGAGGATCATACCGTAAATCGGAGACTCGTGATCCTTGGGTCTAACGAAGGCGAAATAAGAGGCTCTGAAGAAGAACACTGAAGTTGTATTAACGATGGTGGTCCGAGGCACGCGTGATTCTTCCAGAGACTTGAGGGGCTCTTTTAGAGCTTGACGCGTGGGTTTGACATCGTAAACCCAAACGAAATCCTTGACTGAGACCAGCGATTTGTTGAAGCCGCGACGGTGTCGTACTATTTCTACCGCGAACGTGTCTAGCACAATGCAGTGTAGGTCGCGCCTATCGGGACCTACCGTGAAGAAATCTTTCGCCTCGAGTATAACGCCGGTACCCCATGCAGTGGACACTACTTGATATAGTACTGGACGATAACCTTTCCGAAACGGCGGTGCGGTTATGTAGGGATGCTTAACGGACGAAGTTTGTGGCAAATTGCTGATGTCGGTATCCATGTAGGTACCTGCTAACACGTTCTCGAGGACGCGTTGAGAACGTTCGCGGAAGGCGATCGTATCTTCAAGGGACTGGAGCTCGATGAAGGGAAACTCTGACGGCAGACGAGGTGGCGTCCGTACGACGATTTGAGGGAAGAGAGACTTATTGAAGCGTAGAGATAAGTAGCCGCTATCGGGTAAGTGTCGGTAGACTTCCGTTCTCAAAGTGGTGGTCACAACTGGAAGGTTTTCCCAAAGCATATCGATAGGGCGCGGGTTAACGAGGTAGGCCCATGGATGGCGACGAATAAGGTAATGGGAGAAACCCTGGGGGGTTTTCTGGGGAAGTTGACCAACATCGACTTGGGGCAGCGGTCCGACGTGGTATTGCCGAGCAGCTCTGAGGTCACGACCAGCAGTGGCCCTGGAGGAGGAAGCGCCGCGGCCCGAAGATCGGGGCTGAGGTCTACGTGGACCAGCGTGCGTATGTGTTGACGGAGCCTCAGGACGATTCTGGGAAGACGACGGGTGAGAAGGCTGTGCGTTTGAAGGTCTGCGACGACCGGATGCTGAGCGTTGCGACTTCGCTGGCGGGGCTGAGGGTGAGACGGACCTCGAAGATCGGGTTGGAGGCTGAGGCGAGTTAGATACCGATAACCGTCGCATGGATGCAGTTACGCGAACGACGGGGGCGCCTCTAGGCGAAAGAGGAGGAAGTACGTCGCTGGCGGTTGAAACTGAAACAGAGGAGGTTGGCGCATTCGAGTCACCTTCAGTGGCTGGTTCGCTGGGGGCAGTAGTTCCTGAAGTGTCCATTGGACTTTCGGTAGAAGAAGAAGAAAAAGAATTAAAAGAAAAATGGGCATCTGCTGACATGCAGGCAGATGAATAGTTCCTTATAACGGCCGCTACGCGACCTGTGGGAGGACCCACGGAATACCTGGAAGGACCATCGGGGTCCGGAATTTGCGATGTAGACGGTGGATCACTCATGTCGATGGAAAGCGCTAGAAAGAATATTCGGGCCTACTCAAGTTTTCTGAAACATAAATGATAAAGTGGTGAATAAGAAACGAGCACGTAACGCGGTGATCAATGTACGAAGTGAATTACTGAAGTTCAGGAGGAGTAATGTGAGCTAACATGAGGGGTGAAATAAAGGCAGTCTGGGGCAGTTATGAGGAACACAGTGACGGTATGCATGCCTGCAGAAGAGAATTGACCATTTATAGGGACGTCCGTCTAGATCTGAAGCGAGTGTTGTAAGGGTGAGTAGGAGGTGAAGCTTGTGGTGGGGTTGGCGGGGTTGTTGTGTGTTGGTAGCCAACCATGGAAACATCTGTAGCACCCGAAGCCGAGAGGGCCAATTGTTCTACCTCTGGAGTCCATGGTGTGGTGAATACGGGACCTGTCAGCGAGTGGCATAATTTGACCTGATTCATGTGAACTCGTTTAGGAGGTGATTGAGGGGCTGAGATACTCACGATGGTTAGGTGAGGGGGATCCACCTCAATTACCCGGAATTGGCCAAGCCAAGGGTAGCTAAGTTTGCGTGACAGTCCCACCGAAGGTGCTAAGTTGGCGAGGAAAACACGGTCACCGACTGTAACGGATAGAGGGTTTAAAGGCGACTGGTCGTGCTGACGTTTGAACTTTTGTCGTTGACGATCGTTGAAAAGGGATGCAGACCTCCAAGCCGCATGGAGGGTACAGACCATGTTTTGAACGTACAAGCTGGCTTCCTCAGAGGAGGGAAAATGACGCTCATTATCGTGGCGAATGAGTAGATCAATATTAAAAACAGGATCTCGACCGTACATCAGAAAAAAAAGGTGTATTATTAGTGCTAGTGTGTACTGATGTGTTGTACATAAAAGCACATGCAGTAACATACTTGTCCCAATCCAACTGGTTCTCATTTATGTAAGTACGGAGCATAGGTTGAAAAGTTGCAAAAATACGTTCACACGCGCCATTTCCTTCGTGATGGTAGGGTGTTGTGAAGTACCTGCTAATGCGGAGCAGCCGTCCGACTTCCGACATGACTTCACCTTTGAAGTATGAAGCATTATCGGAGATAAGCTGAGTCATAACGCCAAACTTAAGGATACATTCCGAGACGATTGCTTGCGCTACAGTGATTGCAGAGCAATCTGGAAGAGGAGCTGCGATCACGTACTTGGAGAAGTGGTCTATCATCGCGAGGATGTATTTGTTTCCGGACTCAGAGACATGAAGCGGACCGCAGAGATCCACATAAACTTTGTCGAAAATGGCGCCGCTAGTAACTGGGATCAGGTGCTCCCGATTCATAGGGTTGGGACGCTTGCGTTGGCAAGGCTCGCAAGCGCGAACCAGAGCGAAGATGTCTTCGGCCATGTGGGGCCAGAAGTATTTCCGAGCGATTTTAGCCAGAGTCTTCCGCCAGTTGAAGTGACCGCCAGAGGAGGGGCTGGTATGGAGTGCCAGAAAAACGGGTTCCTTGAGTTTCTCTGGAACTACTAAGCGTTCAAACCGAAAGGGATTGTCCGAAGAGGGGTTACTGTTGTAGTAAAGACAACCATTCTTCCTTATCGTACATCGCTCGTCGATCGATAACCATGATGCCTTCTGGTCTTCACTTACGTCATCAGGGAAGCACTGGGTTTCGATAAACTTGAAGATGGCATTACATAGTCGGTCCTGACGTTGTTCCTGGAGGGCATCGTATGGTCGAATGGCCAATGGGGGGCCAAGACAATGAATAGTTGGTCGTACGGAGCAGGTTGACGCCAATGCGAGGTTGATGCTGACCGGAAAGTCGACAATGTCCTCGGCCTCTGCAGTGTTGTCCTGGAATTTGTTCTCGGGGTTCACTGCTCGGGAGAGCGCGTCAGCGACTACGTTAGATGAGCCTTTCATGTACTCGATGGTGACGTCGTAGCTTTGTAATTCGACCACCCACCGAGCCAGATTGTCGTGTGTCTTATTGTGTCGAAGCAGAAAGGTAAGGGGCGGTGGTCCGAGAAGACGGTCGTATGATTGCCGTAAATTGTGGTGCGAAAGAACCTCAATGCGCTTATAATGGCGAACAGCTCGATGTGAGTGGGGCTCCACTTTTGCTGGGATTCAGAGAGGGACTTACTGAAGTACCCAACAGCCACTAGTTGCTTTTGGTCGGCATCCGAGGCTGTCTGGAATAAAGCCGCGCCAACGGCTTTCTGGCTGCCATCCGTGTGCAAGAAAAACTCTTTATCTTGAGGGAAGGATAAACATGGCTTGGCGACGAGCAAGTGCTTGAGTCGCTGAAAAGCTTCTTCTTGTTCTATTCCCCAAACGAATTTCACTTGATCCTTCAGTAACGCATATAGCGGTGCAGCTATATGTGCAAAGTTTGGGATAAACTTACGGAAGAAGTTAGCCATGCCCACGAATCCTTTCACGGCCTTGGTGGAAGTGGGCTTGGGGAAGTCCTGAATTGCACTGATATTGCGCTGTGCCGGTGAGTAAAGATTGCCTGTTATCTCATGACCAAGAAAATTGATGCGCGAACGAGCGATCTCAGTAAGTTTCTTACCGGAGGCCTTGATGTTGTGGAGACGGAATCTATAGAAGACTTTGCGTAGGGATTCCAAGTGGCTTGGGAAGTCCTTGTCGAAGATTACGATGTCATCTAGATAGGCCAAGCAATTCCCTTCAAGGCCGGCCAAGATGCGGGCCATTGCTCGAGAGAAGTACGCGCCTGCATTCTTCAGTCCGAAAGGTAAGTAAACAAATTGGTAAATGGCACGGTGAGTAGCTCACCGCTTTTCGCTTGACTTTCAGGAGACAAACGAAGCTGCATGTATCCTGACGCTAAATCGAGCGTTGAGTAGAACTTATGACCAGATATCTTGGCTAGAATGTCGTCGATTCTGGGTAAGGGGTAGTGGTCAGGAATGGTAATGCTGTTGAACGGTCGGAAATCTAGGCAGACCCTGAGGGACCCATCTTTCTTCTCTATGAGGACCGTATTATATATCCATGGAGTGTCGCTCTCGGCGATACGTCCTGCTTGGAGGAGTTTGTTGATGTGGTCATCAAGTTCTTTTTGGAATTTGACAGGGATACGAGGCGGGCGAAACCGCGTTGGAGGAGTATCTGTGGTCGTTTTGATGACTGTTTTCGAGTCTTCGTAGGACCCTAAGTCATAAGATCCGGTGGAGATTCTACCCCTGAATTCATGAAAAAGGTCAGTGAGCTGTTGACGTTCTGCTTCGGAGACCTCTGCCTGAGAGAGGTCGATGCGTTGAGCCTCGAAGTAATTCTCCGTATCGGTGTGCGCCGCCTTGGGCGTTATTCGCCCCGCAAATGGGGGAGAGTTAGACGGGTCGTCGGAAAAAGGGCTAAGTTCGGCATGATGAAGGAGAACCGTTGCAGAGATCTGCTGTCCTTTATACAGGGTTTCGGCTGTTAGAGAAGGGTTGGCTACCAATAGCAGTGGGTTGGTGGAACGTACTACGGCTGGTGTAACCATAATAGACTTCTCTGCCAATTTCTCACTTTGAGAGACTAACATCAGCGGAGTTTCGTCGGTTAATCCTGTGGTGCAGCGGACGAACGTTTCTGCAGATGGTGGCAGCACCGTTGTTTCAGCTACGCGAACGGTAACCGAGTGGTCATTGGATTGGTCGTTATCCGCCGGAGATGTACACAATATTTGGACCTGTTGATTAGCCATAGAAAAGGTGCGAGTAGCATAATCGATGGTCCAAGGAGGCAGTTTTGCGAAGAAGGTCGTTGCCGAGGATAATGTTGTACGCATCGGCTACTCCCGGTATACAGGCGGAGTCGGTGAAGAACACAGGGTGATCGAAAGTCAAGGAGCCAATTTCAAAGGCGAGAGAGGCGCATCCCAGGAGGCGGACTGGTACACCGGCCATACCGACGGCGCTAGTTACGTCGCTCTTTTCCATGGAGAAGACGCCCAGCAAAGGTGCAGTTGCGGCGGTCGTAATGGTTATAGAAGCACCGGTGTCGACTAGGGCCAATACCCTGATACCGTTTACCTTAATTGGGATCTGCGTCACGAAGAATCGATCTCGATCGGATAGGTACAACACGTCGACTTGAGCGATCGATGCGCGAGGCGGCCACGCATTGGTGGCGTCAATTTGAGCAATCCGATATGGTCGCGATCACGAGCAGGTGCCGTGGGGAGTACTGGAGAAACAACCGGGAACGAGGTGAGAGGAATTGCCGCCTCTTGACGAACGGTAGAGCTCCTGAAGGAAAGGAGTTCCCGAAGTCGGATCTGCCAGCCTGGATAGTACAAGTTGCAGTATAAGATTATAAGCGTCCGAAGAATGCTCGTTGAGACCACAGCGCAGCACAGGGCTACCCAGACCTCAAATGGAGACCATGATCCAAAAAGGAGAGACCAGAATGAGAAAGAGAAGGACGGTATGTTGACGGTACTCTGTGAAGGCGATTGCGATGGAGAGGAAGCCAAGCGGAGAAGTTGTTCCGAGGAGGCGGACGACCATAGTTCCGACCACTGGTGGTCTTGAACGAGCTCACTTAAATTGGTCAAAACGAGGTTATGGAAAATAGTGAGCGGGAGAGCTATGGACGATGCGTTTAATCCGCTAGGAAAACCTACGTTTCTAATGGAGGCGGATGGTAACGTTTCAAATGTTCCGGCTAACGCATTGAACTTCAAGTAGGACGCACCTTGAGCAAAATAGAACGTGTTCGCTTCGGCGCATGGAGCTGTAGGCGCTTCGTGAGACAGGACCAGGGTGGATGTGTCAATAAAGGAATGAACTGTAGAACCTCCGGGAAAGGTGATCTCGGCGATAGGCTTAGTATAGCACGTGCTGTTGAATGGGACGAGCCGGAAGTTACGGGGAGGAACTAACATACAGCGGTGGATCTGAAGGAGGTCGTTGCCCAAAAAGGTGGCGGCGATGTCGTCTCTATCCAGAAGATTACGAACCGTTAAAGTAGGATCAATAGCCAACGAGGTGTGAAGTGCGAACGCCAACAGATTAGTGCGACCGCACAATGCTGAAAGAGCATGGCGAAACAGCGTCGCGACGGCTGAGCTCATTGATCCTTCCACTGCCAAAAGTTGGGCCGCTAGTTGATTTGAAGTTACGATCCCGGCCTTCGAATCAGACGAACGTGTTCTCCGAGTCACTGTAGCGATGGCGTAACCCTGGTCGGAAACGGTGAGGTCGGCTCCGCAGTCTTTGACCCGATCGCTGGAGTCAGTCCAGGACAAAGCAAATTCTCTGGAGTCACTGATCCAGATGTCCCCTAGACGGTGCCCTCGCATCTTCATGACAGGGAGAAAACGGCACTCTTCTTCCTTGTCGGGAGTCCACAAAAGCATGGATCCGTCCTTAAGGAGGCAAGTTCCGGAAGTATAGTCACAGTGAGCCAAATTACCGACAGGGGAGTCAGGAGCGGTTGAGTCGTGGCGCATGTGGACGACTGTCGGAACGACGACGCAGTTGGAGACCGATATTACGTGGTCAGTACAACACCCAAATGGAGCCGAGGGCCACTTTGTTTCGGCTTTATTAGAAGTGGACCAAATGTTTTCGGATTGTGACATCACTCCATGTTTGCACTTATGGTGGATAATCATAAGCTTACATTCTTCAAAAGAAACTATGGATGGTACTTCGCTACGGCTCTCATAGCAAGCTCCAAAAAAGTTTACAGAATATGTGATAGTAAGAGTAATAATTTTACACAGTGAAGCAGGAGTATCATATCGTTTAGTGTTAGGACGATAAACTTGAACTGATAGAGAACGGAGTTTTTCATTAAGATTCGGCATAATGCGTGAGCAGTTGTAAGAAAGAGGAATACGAACGAGAGAGTCGGCTGGATCGCGTGGGCAAAGCCACGCTGGGGCAGTTAGTGCCTCAGAATAACCAAAACATAGCAATACACAAATAGGTAATAAAAATTTAACTTGAGAAGCGGAATGAGAGGAAGATGAACGCGAAGTGGCCGAATTACCGAAAGCAGAATTTGCAAGTTCCTCGTTACGCTTGATGAGAGCATTTACCCTAGCATCGGAATTCTCGAGAGCCGATTGGTTCTCGTGCAACGAAAGAGACAAGGCCCTGATTTGCTCACGAGCCTGTCGCAATTCGTGATCGGTTTTACGAGAAGAAGAAAAATTAGAAGTACGAGAACGTCTCTGAGGACGTGAGGAAAAAGAACCCGTACCTGATTGACGTCGATTAGCGCGTGGCCTAGGGCAAACTCGAGAATAATGTCCGGATCTGCCGCAGTTGAAGCATGTAGGAGCGAGTATGCCAGGCTGCTGAGGTCCTGTTCCGAATACCCTGAAACGTTTGATAAGATGCGCGGGCTCTAGGCGGGAGACGCTTGTTGTGACGGGGCCCCCTATTATCCCTGCGCGGAGCTATGGCTGTCTTTACCTCGATGGGTTGCGTTGGCTGCGATGGACGTATAAGGCGATCTGCCGTGGCTTCTGCTAACAACTGCTCCACCATCTGGGCTTTCGCAACGGCCTTTTCGAACGTCGCCGGATTATCCAGTTTGACGTAATAACGTATGTCTGGTCTGAGTCTGGCTAGGAACTCCTCGAGTACGCGTTCCTTCTGGCTAGCCGGGTCGTGGCCAGCCATGGCTGCTCTAACTAAGAGCAGCAGGCGGTTGGCGAATATCGCTGCTGACTCGCCGACTTGTTGTCGACAAGATGCCAGTGATTGACGAGCCATGTATCTGTACTGAGGACCTTCGAAGGACTGCTTGAGGTGGGCCACGACGTTGGAGTAGTCTTCGCGTTCTTCGTTCGACAGCTCCTCGATCTTTTCGCGGGCAATTCCATCAAGATGACCAATCAAGAAAAACGCCTTCTGCTTGTTGGTCCAGGCGGTTGACTTCATTCTCATCACGTCTTCTAGGCGTCTAAGCCATAGAGAGAACTGCATCGGGTCTTCCCCGGAGCCAGTAAAAGGGGTAACCCTGGGCAAAGGCCCGTCTGGAGTGAGATTCGCTACCATCGGAAGAGAGTTGATACGCTCCCCCACGGCTGCAAAAGATTGGTTTAAATCGGATAACAGAACCTCGTTACCTTCGTTGATCTTTTGGGAGAGGTGAGCTGTCTCGGATCTGGCATCTTCTCGGGCCTCAGCAATGGCAAACACCGTCGCATCGCGCAGGCGCTTAGCATCACGCCCAAGAACTTTGGCTTGATCGTCGAGATCTCCCAAAACACCTGCGAGCTGATCGGAGGCCGTGGGGTAAGCAGATCTTTGTGTTGGGGCAAGAGCCCTAGAGTCCGGTGAGTTGGCTCGCGACCTTGTCGTCGGCGGACCCATGAAGAACAAGAGAGAGCAAATGAAAGAGCGTATGAGTTCAAGGAACGAACTGTAGACAATGACCGAGTGACCTGCGCGGCCGCTGATGGCCGGGAAAGGGGCGGAGTCAACCACTGAGAGAGGAGGATACTGTAGCTTATCGGTAAGCTTCAGCCGGAGCTGAAACTAAAACTGTCATATAAAGTGAAGTTACATGTACAGTGATATCTGAATATACAGCAGGCTGCGAGCGAGGTCGGGCTGTGCGATACTACCCTTGAAGTAGAACAAAATGAGGGAAACGGTGGAATACTCGGAAGAAATGGTTGAATGCCCACGACCATCAAATTATGATACCACGGCCTACGTGGACCGCGAGCGAGAGAAGACGGACCGAGAAGAAAGCATTATTTTGTTTGTTAGACCACACCCTTTTAACTGAGAAAGGACTTAGAGTTACTCACCACAACAGATAAGTTACCAGGAGTCACTGGATTTTGAATTATGAACCAAAAGTAAGAAAAGACGTAAGAAGAAACGGTAGCTGAGAAATAAAATATCAATAAATGTGTTGAAAGTGTACGACTGTTTTACCTGTGAACGCGATTATACCCATTTTAGGCACTTCCAATGACTATCGAAAACAAAACGAGATTAACATACATAAAAAAATACGTAGGAGCGTACGAAGCGAATGAAGCGACTCTTTTAGGAAATGTTTGTGTCAAGAAAAGGGGTGTCCGAGTGGAAGAAGAAAGGAAGGAAAGAATGAGAGAGATACTGATGCACCGCCTGCGTCGCTGTGCCTGGGGTTTTATGCTTCTTATATAGCAGACATGGATTACCGAAGGGGAACAGCGTTTGACCCCTCTTTTCGGGTGAGGAACTCGATTGGGTACGTAAGTCGGATGGCGAAGATGATTGTGCATCGCCAGATTGGGACAAAGAGCGGCGCGCCCTTACAACACCTACCTGGAAGCAGGCATGCGAGAGTTCGTAGCGGAATACTCATAACGAAGGACCAGGAATGAACGCTTACTCTCTTGGTATTTGAATTATCGATAAGACGAGTTTGCGATAATTATCATCAGTTTATAACATCCATGGTGTGGTTATAAACCGAAACTATCAAATTGGGCCTGTAAGCGCTATGAAAAAGAAGATCAGCGCGCCAGGACCCATGTAAAGTAGTTCTTTGTGTCGGACCCATCGGGTCGGAAAGATAGATTTTCATGAGAAAGAATGAAGAAAAAGAAAAAGAACTCGCTGAGAGCGGCAGAAAACAGCGAATTAGAGGATCTCAACACGTGCGGCTGCGAGCTAATTACTATGTCGTAATTGCCACTACTATACTAACACACAAAACCTTGGGTGCACCCTTCCATAATGCCGCACATACCCCGGGGTCATACACGCCAATCCTTACCAACATTTCCCTTTTGTTGGCGTTCAAATCGTTTCCCATAAATACGAAGTGCACGCTCTTTTTCTCGGGTGGGAAAGCGTACTGTAATCGTGCACTAAAAACAAGCTTTCTCAACCAGTGGACACGAAGAAGCTGTTCGGACAATCAAAAAATCCTACCCGGGTAGCAGAAGCTCGAAAAACTCTGAGAAAGTAGCAGAAGCTTACGGTATGCATTGTCGGAATCGACCTTTTGGGCGAAGCTTTTTGTACGCCCTTCTGCCATCTTCCCACCGAAGAGAATGGCCAGTTCAAATCGGAGAGGAGCCTCGAAACTCAAACGCTGCTATAGTACTTACCTACTGCGAGTGGCGAACCACTCGCTGCTACCAGTAAGCGACGTGCGCAATGGAAGCGTATTAACCTTACTCTCTTCAACAGTACAATAAAGGATATCATGTTTATCTTTAAGAGAACACAAACTAATACATAGATATAGAAGTAATGATAAGACAATAGTATGGCTACGAACAACATCAGGCAGTGAATAATGCTGAGGAGAAAACGAGAAAGTGTTGACGAGAAGAACCATACAAATAAGGCATTGTTCGAGGCAGGCAGCTGTGGGACCCGAGCGTCCTCGGTCCGTACCAGAGGTCGATTCCTCGAAGAAGCTCTCCGAGTCGTTGTCCCGCCCTGAAAGTATTGGATGAATCATCGTTTAAGAAAACTGCGTTGCGACCATAAGGCGCTACGCTTACAATATAAACGCCCCTTTCACAAAATGTCTGGCACCTCTGGATTCTTTCCATACAATACAGACGTATATCTTTCTTAAAAGCACGGTTCACGATAAAAATGGTTTCGGAGATTTTCATATTATATGAATTCGGGGCCCCCTCTGACACCATACGTGACGAAATCGGGTCGAAGAACGTTCTGGATAGGGCATAATAAGGGCCGGAGAGCTAGGCTGACTACGAAATCTAATTGTTGTCCACCGGTTTCACGTTGGAGCAACGTTACTGAGAAATCGATCGGCTGATCGAGAGCCTCCTACTAGTAATAATATCCGACTGAGTTCCTAATGAAAAAACTTTTTATTTTAGGAATCCTAAGACTGTCTATGTATATTAAATTTTGTTCTCATGCAACCCCTTTTGAATTGCATTTTCTTCAAACTGAGTCATTGATGTGTTCTTGTACAATGTTAAGAACACTCCTTGACTTTGGTTTGAAGAATTTCATGCAGTTAGAATCGCACATTGGCATGCAATCCCTCGGAAATGGCAGTGTGGTGAGTTGAATTTGGAAAATTTCATATATTTCTTACTCTTTCCCGTTTAAATTAGTTCAGCAATACATTCGTAGATATTGGTGTGTTTAATGTAAGTATCATAATGATTATATTTTTTGCACACGTATTTCAGTGTTTTTATTTATTTGGCACGTGAAATTCGAGAAAAGTAAGGGTGGTGAGTAATTATTGATTGTTTACTCTATTGTATTTTCTTTTTCACTAGGTGATAACAATTAGGACGTAGAAGCAGTATACCGTTTTGTCAATAACAATGTTTAATTTAGTTTTGAACCATTTTATTTCACTATAGATAAATAAAGCATGTGGAACCAGCACTTATCGCTAAAATTCAGGCGGGGTGAGTTCCTTCTTTGATTGCTTACTTAATTGATTTCATCTTTCTCTCATCCATTGTTAGAAATACGTTTATATGTTTATGTTGTATGTTAGGAACCTCGTATTGATTTGATTACATGTGTATTGTTTCATTGCACATCAAAACGGCATGTGGAACCCCCCCCCCCCCCATTGAAAATTCAGGCGCGATGAGTTGCTTTTGAACGTTAATGATCGAATTCTTCTTCATATTCCATTTGCTGGAATTGAGAGGTATGTAAACTCGTTTATATTGATGTATTTACGGTGAAATGTACTTATAAATGTTTACCTTCATTAAATTGCATTGCTTCAAGAATTTCGTGATCGAATTTTCCATTGTTTCTCGAATTGCATTGCATGCTCTTCATTTGGGGTCATTGATGTGCTCTTGAACAATGTCAAGAACACTCTCTGACTTTCTTTTGAAGAATTATGTTCAATTGGAACATAATATTAGCATGCACATCCCTCTTTCCCGCTTTCTCCTGAAAATGTGAGTGTAATAGTTTATAAGTGTGTGGCGATACTTGAATCACGTCCACCTTACCTTGAAGCCAACATAGCTCCCACATTCAGGAGGGAGCTTCTTCATAATGGCGCCCTAACACATGCAGGAATTTCAAACCTCCTACCTATGCCGAGACGTCCACAGCACCAGAATACGAAGGAGCTATAGGCGCAATATCGGAAGCATCTATACAAACAGAGTTTGGAAGAACGCTTCGGCCACTACATGATAACTTACTAACTTTCATCTTCCACATGTCGCTTGTCCTTCTTCTTCTGGAGCCTCATTTGCTCCAGCATGATGCGCAGCACCTGACTCAAATATATATATATATAGTGGAAGTTTACGCTATTACCCACAAGTAACGTTAAAGGTACCTCGCGATCTAAAGCTATTTTATGAAAAGAGGGGTGGTGAACAATGCACTGTTCACATTCCATGACCTTTTGGCGCAAGCCCCTCTTGGCTTCATTTTCGTAGACTGCCTGTCCACCATCTCCAATGCTCTCGAGGGCCTCCCTGCAGCAGACATTCTCGTGTACCGTAAAAAACAATACGCATGAGCCACAGGAGCACCACTCGGTGGTGTCCAAGGTGGCAGATCCCTCAAGAGCAACAGACAATATCTAAACAGGATGCAAGCTTTGTGACCTGATGCTTTAGTACATTACGTTTGTAAAAGGCTTACCTCTCATCGATGCTGGCCCATTTACGCGCCATTTTCTCCTCATCTTTTTTACGAAGCGCTGAACCAGTTCTGGATCAGGATCTTCCATAACTACAGGGCAAGGGATACCTTGATCGCTTGACATCTGATTATCAAGCTATTTATTAGAAAAATGCCCTCAACAACCGTTAGTTTAGAAGATCGAGTAGTCGAGTTTGACGCTTTTTCAAGGTATTTCAAAGCAACTACCTTTCGGACTTTTATTGTACAACAGGTCATTAGGATCACAGATCCGTGCGCTTCCTCGTCATTCCAACCATCCGATTTACGTCCGCTCCGCCACGTTTTATCGCCGGTAATTATGGTTTCTTTTATTTTAGTACTACATATGTATCTGTGTATATGGCCTTGTTTGGTTTTAGTTTATAACATGATCTTATTTTCTATATATATATTCACCCGTATCTACGTTCTTTTCACAACCTAAACAACCTGAAATTTATCATGAACTATGCCTTTAAAGTCACTTATCGGCCTCATATCTAAGGGTTAACGTTTACGGTTTTCTCTTCAGTGACCTGTATTTGTTTATTGTTTTTAATAGTACTATTAATTGTTGGTGTAGTTATTTTATTGTCATTGTTAATTATAACTGTTTTTTAATAAATTGTTTCATAAAAGGCTTGAGTTATGCTAGTTACACATGCAATATCTATGTATTAATAAAAAAAATTTCTGAGCAAAACATACTGAATGCATGAAAACAACATTGAACAAAGTAATATCTACGAATACATAGATGGAAAAGCTTAAGAAAAACAAAAAAGGGTGAAAATGTAGTTGGGGGCCCCCTATCACAAGTTCAGTATATCAAGAAGTGAACTCAGTCTAACGTGTTAATCCTTGTAATATTATCGCTGTATCAGAGGCGAAGCGGAGGCTAGGCACCGAAGATCTGGGCCCTCTTAGGCGGTTTTACCCAAGGAAATTAGTTTTAAACTAAGCCTAGGCAGGGTAGGAGCACCTGGATGGATGAGATAATTATCTCGAGCGAAAAGAAAGAAAAAAAGTACTCTCACCGCGGTGCTCCTTCCCACTGAAGCTTAGTTAAAAAATTGCACGTACCGGACGTAACACGACGTAACATGTTTCATTGAGTTCATTTCTTGATATATTGAACTTGTGATGGGTGCCCCCCAACTACATTTTCACCCAAAAAAGTAATACATAAAACTATTAATTAGAATTTCAACACACTCACATTTCCAGGGGGAAGCGGGAGAGAGGGGGGTGGCCGATATTTTGACATAGTGAAGAGTGGTAGAGGTAGTGTGTGCACACTCCGCGGCGCCCAATGCCACGTGGCAATCGATGCGAGCGGAGTGCAGCATGATTGGTGGAAACGGCACTGCGCATCGAATAGTGCGCCTGCGGTGTGGTGACAGCCCCTGCGTTTTAAGAAGTCTTGGGCGGGAGGACGCGGGAGGACGACAAAAATTGTAAAGACATTGTTATTTGAAGTAATCATATTGAAGTAGTATTAAAACTTGCGACAGTACCAACGGGTACCAGGAATTAAGTTTTCGTTTTCAAAACTGAAGTTGAAAAATTCCTCAGCCTGTTCACCGCGCAGCACTTACCGCAATTGATGTGGTAACACGAGAAGGATATTCAATGTTTCAAACGGTTCATTGTTAATAATTTAAGATACAGTCATAAATTTGCTACATTACTCTTGCCAAGATTTTAACTCGAAAGTCTTGTTCTACAAAATCTTACCATATCCACCTATGAAAACCTGGAATCATACGTTATATATGCAGTACAGAAACCACGCATACTGAAAAATCCATTAAGAAGTAAGCGATAAATGCAGTAATATATCAATTAATAAAAATAATGATATGCAATAAAGGGTTCACAATATGGTAATGTTCGGGATAAGCAAAAAATTTTAGCTTACCGGCTTTTGACATGAATAAATGAAAAGGGTGCAATAGCACTACGACATTGCTTTAATTATTACGTGTTGTGTACAGAAATTTCTCTCGGCTAGAGAATCAGAACGAGAAGTATTCACTCTGTATTATTCGAATATACCAGCAGAGCTGAAATGCCTATTGAGCATGACGCAGAGAAAACGACAAAATGCTGATTCACTCTGGGCGGTTGACAGCGGAACGGTTACCAGGTTAATAAGGTTCTATCAACTGAATATAAGAGAATCAGCATACATTATCATAAAGGCGGGAATTTAGAACTAATTTTTATTGTTGTGGGTCATACATTTACTGAATATTTCCCAATAATTCCATTCATTATTTTAATACTTAGTTTTTTTTATACTAATTTTTTTTGTTACTTTAGACTTCGCTTACACATTATACTACTCGGAAACTACATATACTATTAATTTTTCCAGCACATTAGCCGCTTCTATGTTGTAGTACTTAGGAACTACATATATATTACTAATCTTTCTAGTATATTAGCTCTCAGTCATGATTCTACACTTGGTTATATTACAAAACGAACAATGTATATAAGTAGATTATTTCTCATTCATATAGGCATCATGGCGAAAATTATCGTTTTAAGAATATTAACTTTACTTATATCATGAAAATTTGGACGATCTTCGAGTTGCCAAAAGATGATCGGCAAATCAGTGATGTATAGATTAGGTTCCGAGCAAATACGACAATACTCAGTTCTACGCGGGTTAACAATTTTGTGCTGTGACGACAAATTTTGATGGACACTACATACCCGAGTTGGATGCAACTTATTGCAAAATCTTATTTGTATGAGGACGCCAAAGATTATAGCCAATTGGTTGTTAACAGAAACAGCAATAGGAAGGTATGGCACAGAACGTCACATGTATTCATCTTAAGTCTTTGATGAACTCAAGAAAAGGTATGTATTAGTCTAATATGCTTCCAACATTGTTATCATCCAAAAAACCAAAATTTTCGTCTGCACATCTGAAGATATGGATCTGGTTATGGTTGTGGAAAACAAAGATGGCAGCAGCAATGTTTCAGGGTTGCAGATGGTACGACCCCGTTAAATGCGGATAAAAAATTGAACTCGATATGAAATCTGACATAACTGTTTATTCACGTTTGGTCTGATTCCCAGTCACATTGCGATGGTGAAATTTCTCGAGAGCCTATAAAGAAAACTGTAAACAAAAGAAGTTTTTTTTAGGGTTCTGCTGAAGTTATGTCGCGCAAAGTGATCTGGTTCTACAGCCATTTACGACGTACTTCCATCAGAACACTCATCGCCTCTGACCTATTAATCAAGAGAAAACAGAAGGAGAAAAGGGATCAATCCTACACGCGAAGGTCGTGCATCAGTGAGAAACGAAAAAAACTAGACCGTGCAAAGAAATGTAAACTCTGAACTATATAAAGTAAAAGAAATAAATACAGTTGTGATCAAAAATCATACGAAGGGAAAATCCTTATTAAGAAAGTTTATTACCTAGCTCGTAAAACCCCCTATCAGAATGGTACCAAAGGGTTGCCTTTCGTTTTGTTTTAGGTCCCATGAATCTGAATGGAAGTCGAGTGCGGGGGCGCATCCCTTAGACGGGATTGATTAACGCCAAAACACTTTAAAACTTTAACTTTATGATCCCCTACATGAGCCCAAATAGTGGTATGGGGTTTCAGGTTTGCAAAAGTCAAAGCGAGTCAGCTGTATTCAGTCAAACTGGCAACTGATTGAATATATATTTTTATTGCAAGAGATTAACCAGTCCCAGTCACTGCCTCCTACACATTCCTTTATTGAGCTGCCCAA
This sequence comes from Haemonchus contortus, assembly GCA_000469685.2. Classification (NCBI taxonomy): domain Eukaryota; kingdom Metazoa; phylum Nematoda; class Chromadorea; order Rhabditida; family Trichostrongylidae; genus Haemonchus; species Haemonchus contortus. Next base: position 14,725,098 of record LS997565.1, read on the forward strand.
CAAGCTTGAAGGTTGTCACTCGAGCTACAGTACCGGTCAGTGAAGTATTCGTTTTCACTTTTTCAAACATAACTTCCTCAAAACTCAAGCTTTGTGCTAGAAACTCAAACAGTAGAGAACTTAGGCAGTTAGTAATATTATACTGCTGTAATGGCCCAGCAGCACATTTCCAAGCAAAACTGGCGCTTTATTTTCAAATCGCCCGCCAACACACATTTCTACCTTCTATAACTGGTGGGTTTTTATATTAAAAATTTCGGGTGGTTCTCAATGTTTTGAGTCACGTCATGCACCCACTACGTTATTAAGGCTATGGCAAGGCATACCGGAATCCGTAACTTGCGGCAAGACCAAGTTGATGCCATAATTCGGAGCCTCCACGCAGGCTTAACATCAAGGCAAGTTTCAGAAATTCAAGGAGTGACAATTAGATGTGTTCAAAGGATTTGGAAGAAATATAAGGACACAGGGTCGGTAGAAGTCAAAAAACACCCAGGAGTAGCGAGAACGACGTCTCGTCTTGTCGACAGGAACATTGCTCGGCTCGCAAAGAACGATCCGCGTCTCACTGCAGCCGAGATTCTTCGCGAAATATCGACGCCCGAAGGACCGAACCCATCTTTGAGCACTGTACAACGTCGACTGAGAGAGGCCGGTTTGTTTGGACGACGTCCAGCAAAGAAACCACTGATTTCCGCTAAGAATCGCAAAGCGCGTCTCGACTGGGCTCAAGCTCACAAGAACTGGACCGTTCGGCAGTGGCGTAAGGTCATCTGGAGCGATGAATCGAAGTTTTTGCTGTTTGGGACGGATGGAATCAAGTTTGTGCGACGTCCTGTCGGTACCAGATACCATCCGAGTTACCAGCTGCCGACCGTGAAGGGTGGTGGAGGTTCGGTGATGGTCCACGGTAGCTTCTGTAGCAAAGGAGTTGGTCCCCTTCATCGGATTGAGGGTAAGATGGATGCGAAGATGTACCTTAATATCATGGAAACTGTTATCTGGCCGTTTGTCCGCAGTACTGCTCGCCGTGGCTTCATTTTCCAACAGGACAACGACCCGAAACACAAATCGAAGCTGCTCACCAAATGGTTCCGCGACAACAACGTCCCTCTGCTGACGTGGCCGTCGCAGTCTCCCGATCTGAATCCCATCGAACATCTATGGGAAACACTTGAGCACCAAGTAAAAGGCCTCAGAGCTCGAAATGAGCACGAAAAGTTCCTTCAGCTGAAGACAGCATGGGAGAACTTCCCACAGGAAGAAATAGACAAACTCTCTTTGTATGTATATTGTCAAATACACCATCGAACACCGTTGAACACTGCACAAAAGTCTGATTCATGAGTCTAAAAAGGGGCTAATGGTACAGTTCACGATAATTTTTGGGTATCCAGTTTTGTACGGATAATGGGAGCGATAGTAGAGAATAGTGCAAAAGTGGCTAGTAGAACGATCAAGGAAAATTCAATAAAATCCAGGTATTTAGAGAAATATAAGGCTTTGAAAAGTAGCGAAATAGGGGTGGTTGAGTATGTGACGGAACTGGTATGGAAGGGGTATCTAGGCAAGCTGTCCAAATGCTCTAGCTGGCTACATTAAACTGTGCTCCACGGTGCAAATGTTGCAATCTCTACAGCCTCTACAACGCCGTGAGAACTCGTCCGCCTTTGGGTATGTATAGGGGAGCCGATTTTGGAGCCCTTAATACGCTTTATCTGGGTCGTTTTTCAACACAAAAGCGTTCCTCGTGCAATCCTTAAAGGTCGGTCACCTGTTCATCCTGGACAGATATCCCTGAAACCATTTTCATCACAACTGTCCCTTATGCTACATTTGGTCTATGAAATCCTCAGAAATGGGCCTGCATAGAAAGTCAGAATAAAACAGAGACAATAAATAAAAGAAGATCAGTAGAAACGTCGCATAAGTAGAGGTGGTAGGACGATAGAGCTAGGTACTTCGAAAATGTTCAAAAACAAAAAATCCTACTTACTATAAAGCGCTTCGTCTGTCGTTCTGTCGTTCTGTCTGTCGTCCGTCGTTATGTATGTCTGTCACGAAATTCCTTAGCTCCTTTAGATTTGCTTGGAGAGACCGGGTCAAGCGTGGGATGGGTGGGCCATGTTCCGAGAAGTATAAAGCACATATCAGCTTGGCGGAGCCCCGCCCACAAAAGGCGTGGCGTGCACCGAAGTGAGCTGTGCTTAGGAATTTGATTTCAAATTCACTCGCAAGACGACTTTAAAACTGGGGAGTAAAGGTGGCTAGAGGTGTGCATTGGCAAGTTATAGCAAACTAGGGAGACCCGCCCCGATGGGCGGGGCGTTCTCCGAAGAATGCAATGCTTTATGAAAACATTTATAACTCGGTTTGGAGAAAACCAACAGAACAGGAAAAAGTTGATATGGGGGAAGCATTGTCGAAGGTGTTACCAGCATAAATGACGTTAGCGGAGGCCCGCCCACAATGGGCGGTGTTTGCGTTGGGATGGGGCTACTTTTCAGAAGTGAATGTAACTTCGTTCGAAAACGTTCTAGAATGGACGGGGTTGGCACTAAAGTGGGCGGGCTTAGATCAAAAATTTATAGCTCTATGTAGAAAAGTTCTGGGATGCGGGAAAAAAGTGATGAGGTATAAAAGAACAAATGTGGCCAAATTCCAGAAGTGGGCGAGGCTTAGATCAAAAACTCATAACCCTATTCAGATACGTTCTGAGATGCGGGAAAAAAGTGATGCGGTATAAAAGAACAGATGTGTTCAACTCCCAGAAGTGGACGGGGCTTAAATCAAAAACTTGTAACACTATTTAAAAACGTTGTGGGGTGCGGGACAAAAGTGGTGTGATATAGTAGAACAAATGTGGTCAGATCCCAGAACTGGGCGGGATTGGCACTGAAGTGGGCGGGGCTTACATCAGAATTATTAAGTCTTGGCGCTGGTAGGCACAAAATGGAGGAGCACAACGGCAACAACTTTGAAGTAAAGTGCACGATATTAGCGCAGGAGACGGAGATTTCTGCGAGAAAAGCATTAGAGGCGTTCTGGATCTTTCAAAGAAATCCTAAAATGAACGGTAGAGATGAGTGCCCATCTATAACCAACGATCTTTTGCCGTATATACCGCACTGCGGCTTATGACTCAGTAGCATTACGACGTGATCTTCCTTATCACAAGTATAAGGGAGACAACACAAGAAGTATAATTCGCTACTGACAGTCGCCTGTGGCGACAGCGGATTTACATCCGCTTGAGCGGTGGAACCCTGGTGAGTTAAGATTCGAATTGTGGGTTTGAATTTGTTGTCTCATTCGCCAAAGGGGAGATACGCTTTTTGGATACCGTGCAAATCATCTCGAATTGCTTTAGGCCTCTGAAGAAGACGATAGTGTCGAAACGTTAGGCCATTGAATTAATAAATCGTTCCACCTAACAACCTCGCACGGCACAAGAGTATTTAAATAATTATTAAGTCTCTCCAGATGCGTTTTAGAACGCGGAAAAAGGTGTCTGGAGGTAGTAGAAGTAACCTGTTTCAAAGTCTGAAGTGAGTGGGATTTGCAAAGAGGGGGGTGGGGCTGAGATCAAAAATTTATACCTCTAAAAGTTTTTTAAAAGTTAGTATCCATGGTTCCACATACAGTAGTTGCACGAGAGCAAATGCGCTACATTAAGTTCAGACATAAAATAATTTCTGCAATAAGCCTGGCCACACAGGAGCATACCCTGTAGAGACGTGTAAATCCCTACAACTTGCCAAATTGGCTTTCCTTCCAGAGTTAGTGTTCATGGCCACACATAGCCCAAACTACACAGTGCTTCTTCGACTACATGAACTGCAAAGGTATTTGATTTGGATACATCGGAGTACTTTTCATGACCACACACAGCCACATCTTAAATCAGAACGTGACTCCAAGTTAGCGTGGTGTCAGGTTCTGAATTAATCAAATTCCGATCGTACAATGAACGCAACCCGTGGAAGCTAATTGAGCCAATCTTGCTTCACACATGAATTGTAATTGTGGTGCATTTAGTTGGAATGTATTGATAAATAAACATGTAGATAAATGAAAATAAAAAATAAATAGAGTGGAATAGTTGTAGGATTTAGGATAAAACCTCTGGCCCTCTGCTTAATCAACCGCGTTTCGAACACAATCGACTTCCAATTATATGGCAATGGCGTATTGAATTCGTGTGGCTTGACTGACCTAGGCGGATACTGATCCTCCAATCAAGAGTGTGCACCAATGCGCAATCTGCCACTGCACCACCTCCGTCCTTTTACTGTTGCGCATCCTTCGATTGGTAGAAAAGGCTTCGTTATTATTACCACCCATTCATAAGATGAGTCGCAATGGTCTCCGAGCAGGAGGAAATTAAAGTCATATTTCATGGTTTTTTGCTAGCGTAGATGCGAAAAAGGATTGGGAGCTCAGTATTCGTCGATACTTTAGACTTTCATTTTATTTTGACGTCTCTCTGAACGGATCGTCAAAAACTGCTGAAACAGCTTAATCGCTGGTGCAAAGAAGGTTTTCTTTTCGAGTATTGGTCTTTGACGCAAAAATTACATGTGCAACTTCTTCGAGCTGCTGATGAAGCGTGAGCAATTAAGAGCGGGTCTGATTCGATCCAGAATACACATAACCTTCTTGATCTAACCAGGGAGGGGTAGTCTACTTATCTTGGAACTTTGAATTCAGACCCAGATAAATCGATAGAGTTTTGAATGCTGTTTACGAAAATGGAAATCAAAACTGCAAAATGATTCTCCTTAAAGAGTTATGGGGGCACGAATTTCGCTCGACAGTAGTATCAATTGCCTGAAGAAATGTCAGAAAACGTTTAGAGAGCCTTTGATAAAATGAAAAAACACTTTGCAAAAGTGCGAAAAATGGCGGGGAGGGACCCCTCATTTTACGCCCACGAAGCGAGACCACTACCACGAGGCCGCATGAGCACATGACATCGAAGCGGCGAGTTCGCATATCCAGTTGATACTACTGTCGAGCAAAATTCGGTCCCCCATAACTTTTTAAGGAAAACCATTTTGCAGTTTTAATTTCCATTTCGTAAACAGCATCCAGAACTCAATCGATTTATCTGGATCTGAAGTCAAAGTTCCAAGATAAGTAGACTACCCCTCCCTGGTTAGAGTCCCGGAATGAAGTGGATTCTTGTGCCTACGTTTCCTTTTGCCTAACATCTCGTACTCCAAACATAATCTTGGCGAGTTGTGGGCATTCTCGTTTTCTTCACCACGTCTCGCTATTCCGCATCAACAGTCCTTAATCACACAACGATACAGAAGTTATCGCGTACCGGGTTTCAACAGCGGATGGAAGTGCTCGAGGACTCGAGACTGATACTCCAACTATGATCAATGTATTCCAGATTGCAACATACAGGCGCTACGACGAAGCGCTTGCACACAGACGGGACTCAGGATGCCTCTACTTCCAAGGATTGTAACTACTTTTTCCCTAAGTAGCCAACCTCGTGAACCTTCCGAATCGCGTACTGCGGCAAACTAACAGCAGTTAACAAAAGAGCAACTCAAAACAATTGTATTGGACCATTTTGTTCGAGGTGACTCCAGTGCGATTCAAATGAGTGTCCAATAGATTGGATTATGTTTTTGAAGTCAATACTGCCCCAACTCTAAAACATGGTTGTATCAAACAAGGGCCTTCCTAGTGGTAAAAGGACAACTTGGTTAGTAGTTCTGAACTGATTTCACTCTAATGCGTAGGCTCTGTTGCCGTTAGTTTCGTGTTTCCAGATTCCGGATTCACATTCAACATTCTGTGCGAAGGGTGTATGACTGTCATCATGACTCTAGTCACCTTTACAGCTGCAGTCATGGTAAGTTACCTCCCTTCATCGGCAAGCGCTTGACAAAAGTTTACCAAGAGGTCCTTCATCATTTGTCCTATATTCTGTTGCCATAGAAAGGCCATATCGCTTGTGTCAAGGAAGTGGAGAAGGATTTACTACACGAAATACTCTAACCAGGGAGGGGTAGTCTACTTATCTTGGAGCTTTGAATTCAGACCCAGATAAATCGATAGAGTTTTGAATGCTGTTTACGAAAATGGAAATTAAAACTGCAAAATGATTCTCCCTAAAAAGTTATTGGGGCCCAAATTTTGCCCGACAGTAGTATCAGTTGTTTAAAGAAATGTCAGAAAACGTTTAAAGAGCCTTTGATAAAATGAAAAAACACTTTAGAAAAGTGCGGACAATGGCGGGGAGAGACCCCTCATTTTACGCCCACGAAGCGAGACCACTACCATTAGGTCACGTGGGCGTTTGATGTGGAAGCGGCGAGTTCGCATTTCCAATTGATACTACTGTCGAGCAAAATTCGCGCCCCCATAACTTTTTAAGGAGAACCATTTTGCAGTTTTAATTTCCATTTTCGTAAACAGCATTCAAAACTATATCGAATTATCTGGGTCTCCATTCAAAGTTCCAAGATAAGTAGACTACCGCTCCCTTGTAAGCTGCTTGTCCGTCATTGTACGAATTGATCTTGTAGTTATCACTGACCTAGAGTTCCGCCAGTATGATCGAATGCGAAAAGAATGGCTTGCAGATGGCGACAGGGCCATCAGCAATCAGGTGGAATCCGAAATGATCTCGTCAACCGATAGACTCGTCGTCTACTAGAGCTCCCAAGGCTGACGAGTAAACTACACGAACCAAGCGAGAAAGCAAACCTTCAGCAGACCACGGAGACCCAGAGGCACCTGTGCACCATGCTACGAAAATAAATACCGAATATGAGGAACATCCTAGTCGTAGATGCGGTCTATGTGTTTTGCCAAAAAAAATTAAAATTTTCAACATCTAATCAAATTGTGCCATCATGAAACAATCCCAAATTTTATCAAAATTCGATAACACGTGTGCAACTGTGACGATGACGTCGTCAGTTCTGAGATCACTCATCAAAAACATAGATAAGGCTTGAAGAGATCGGAAACGACGTGAGCGACACCGCGAAACCGTGTGATGTTAGTGCGGTTTGATTGACAGCCAAATTGTGGCTTTGACAATGGTAAACATCACAAGCCGATAAGAACGGAATGACTGCTAGAAATCACGAAGTCTGGAATTTGCTAAAGTTCCCTGACAATGAAACTAACCATAGAAGAAGGAGATAGTCCGCTTCTGATTTTGCACCACGTGCAGGAATTGAAAAGAACCGTGGCACCACTCTTCGAGGAGATTGCTCCAAAGAGAGAGAGAGAGAGATGGGCACTCAAGAAAATTAACCCGAGAGCAAGCCAATTTCAACCAAAAGCCGACTGACATAGGACGCAGTTGCCAACGTTCATGCGTTTTAGCCTTGTCACTAGCTTACTCCCCCCATTTCTTTCCAAGAAGACAAGAAATTGAATAATCAACTGCATATTTGCCATGAAATATGAAGACTAAGGAAAAGGAGCGTTCGCCGTAGTACGACCTGAAACCATATCCTCAAAATGGAAAAAAACTTACAAGAAACAGTCGATGGGAACGGTTCTAATTGACAAAGAAATATTCATATTGACTTTTACTTCTCGGAAGCGCTTGAAGGCTCTCTCTTAATCTTGTTATATTTAGGTTCGATCAGGGCTTCAGTTGAAGACAACAAATTCTAAAGTAGATGTGAAGGGACTTGAAGTATTGTAATAAAGCTCTTTATTTGTTCCTAACAATTTATTTACAGATGCGTTTACGCCATAAACCGTACACAAAGTATTTAATCACACAAAACAAGGCAAATTGAACCACAATCAAAAGTGAGATCGGTAAGCTTCATTGGATGGCAGCACTAACCCATGAACGCTCTGTTCCACGGATAGATTCGTCTATAGGAGTGATACTGAGGTTTTCTTCAAGAAGGTATCTTGACAAACTGAAGGCACTTCGAAAATATCAGACCCAAATGTAAATGAGAGTTCTTATGAGGCTGTAGTGAGCTATAAATTATGGCATATCGATTGCTGATCCTGACTGATATGAGGGGAACTCGTAAAGGAAGAGGCGTTGAGTGAGGGCTATCGCCCCTGTAACGAATTGTATGTGGCCCGAAGTAGCCTCATGTAGGTCCCGCACAGCTCTCCAGTGCCCGTTTTCAAACCGTTCGACAAATATGCAAGCACTAATTGATTTGCAGGATCGACATGCACAAACTGGCCACCGTATCCAGGATGGCCGAAAGTGAAGGCGCCCTGAATCGAAAGGTCAATTTTAATGAGAAAAAGAAGTTGAATTTCACTGGACTCACAGGAACGAGAGGATTTCGTTCGTAGAAAAATCCGTGGCCTTTCCGGACTGGCCAGAGAGTGACCTAGATATAAAATATTGAAGGAAGTTGTTTTTACCAGAGAATTTGATGTACTTGCTGACCTTTTCGAGATGCCAACTATCAAGTGTAGGAGAGCTTATCATTTCTAGAGTTCTATTGGAAATTATTGAGCCGTCCAAAGCAAGTGAAAATAGTCGTGAGAGATCGGGAGCACTAGACACTCCCGTCACAGCCGGCATTGGAAGTGCGAGAACTTCTGGATCATTGACAGCAACCGTATCCTAAACAATGAATGGAACTCGATATTAGCAAAGCGGTAGTCGATCTTAGTAAAGCGAAACGTCGAAACAGTTGATTTTTTTCAGTTAAGCAATTTCGTAAGTAGCTTTCTATATGTTCTGCCGCCCTACTATGCTCTTCTTCATATTACGACCTCAGATAGCACAAAATCGACTCCCATTTCGGCATGAGGGGATTCTCGGAAGCCTGTGAACTGTAACAGAGAAAAAGAAATCAAGTAGCGAAGTTAATGGGAAAACATCACCGACCCCCTTATTAAAGGCACAGTTTCAGTTCACGATAAAAGTGCTTCCATGGAAATCTCCCGGGAATGAACAAGGCTAGTACAAGGGATAATGTATGGTCAAAAAAGGCCTAGGTGGGGCGTGAAAAGGGCTCGGAAACTAACTCAGCTGACAAGCACACCCATAGCCGGACGAGTCCTCACATTGTTGTAGAGGCTGTAGAGATTGCACAATCCGCAGCGGTAGGGACGCATTGTGCGCGGGGGGCGAAGCATTCAAGCGATTCGAGCTTGAAATTCATAGCCATTTTGAAGACTTCCGCGCTCATTATTGGGGCCCAAATTTGAAGTAGTGTATATTAGTAGTATCAGCTGACCTACTATCTGTTTTACTTGAAATTTGTACCCCAAAAATAGGCGCCAGAGTCGTCAAAATCGCACCGAATTTCGCCGCGCAATTTGCCGCGCGCACGCAGAATCGCACAAATCGCCCGTCCCCCCAGGCACCTTGTTGTAGCCAGTTGTACGCAATTGCACACACTTCTGGCCTTTGCCATTTTTGAGCTATTCTAAACTATCACTTTTTTATTCGTCTAGAACGGAATATTTCAAAATACTGTGAAGTGAGCCTTCTAGGCATCTTCTACCACTCCTTGCTATCCTTTAATCAAATGACAGCGATGTAGAAAAATACAGCATAGAACTTACATAATTGATAAGTAGCCACTTGGTGTTGTCACGCATCTTCCAGATTATCTCGTCCAAACGAGCATACATTATACCGAGCATGGCAATCAATTTGGGATTCTTAATACAGTCACGTAGAAATTCCCAGAGGGATGGTGTCGTCACTCGAGCTACACGATATGCTTCCTTTTTCGGTACGCCGATGTCTACGGAGAGGCCTAAAATAGTTGGATTTAGAGGCGTATTTCTTCCTATTCTCAAATTTTGGCAAGCGTGTACAAAAAAAAATAAATAAGGCCATCAGTCACCATATCACATGCGAGCCCAATTGATCTTCTGAAAGAACACTAATTGAAGCAGTCCCTGCCTGCAAGGGAGATTGCCCGTTTCAAGCTTCCGACAATCCTCAGTTATACCATCACCTAATACAGACAGAGTTGATTTTTATATCTATGACTACTCGCCTAGGACTGGTTTGATGAGAAGGGCCTGTCTGCAATCGATGACGAATACATGGTTCGGTCACGGTAAAAACTTTACTAACGACACCCAGACATTTAGCAATGAATGTGCGACGTAATTACTTCGCTGAGTTTCTCCCGAATCTCTTGATAACTAAAATTTAGTACGGCCGGGGTTCGAATACCGCATCGATTCTGGCCGGGACCAACCAAGCCTTCCGTTCTTCCGCGGTTAATGGTTCCTGGCTTGTATGAGAGATTGAAAGCGCTGACTTGTTAATCGGCCGGCCACCGCAAGTCATTCAATAGGCCACATACGCCACTACGATTTTGAACGGAATCCTTGTACTTCAGCCGTTTATAGTCTTACCATATGGCTGAGCGATTTCTTCTTGGAAGAATGTCTTCAAATCGCGCTGCTTTTCATCCACATGACGAACGATGCCATCGACTAAGAAACCAAACGTGACAGCGTGATAGCCGCTTGCCGTTCCTGTAACCATCGTGAGGTATTTTTGATTCATTACAGTATGTTATAAGCTTACAGTATGTTATAAGCTATTTAATCCTAATCCATCAGCTTTCAGTCCTTTAAAGTTCAGAAGTGAACGGTAAGAAACCACATGATGAACTCTAATCTGATCCTCTGGCATGCACCATATAGGTGAATACAGCCCAGAATCCTAATGGAGTTCAATAACCTTTTCGGCCTTCACAGTGACTCAGGAGAAAGAGAGGCTGTCAAATGGAGGTGATGAAGGACTTCTAGCCCCGATTCGGATATTCGAGCTCCAATACAGCGCCTTTACGCCAATGCGCAAATTTTGTTTTGTGATCAGCACCCAGGCTCGACCGAATTTATTAGGGGAGCTGCTGCAACCGTTCTTTAATGATTTTAATTAAAAAACGCCGCCATGTTCAAATATGACTGTAAATATTTCTAGAGGGAGGGAAAATAAAATAAAAATGGAAATGAATAGAAAATAAGAAGTTGAAGAAAATGAATAAAAGTTCTACCTGGAGTCCAAAGCGGCCGAGCTCGTTCGATTTTTCTTCGGATTCGTTCAAAATCTCTGACATCGTGCAGATCGATTTCTTCGTCAAGATATGGTAGCCCGGCCTGAAGAAACTCTCACGGCCTATCGCAAATTTCAATTCAAAAAATTGGAAAATCCAAAAAATGAGGAAAATAAATCTCGAGAAAAATTTTAAAAATAGAAAAAATAAAAAATCGTCAAAAATTCATCAAAAATGATTAAAAATTAATCTACATCTAAAAATCCAATGAAGGAAGCGGCTGAAACCCAACCTTATGGGTCATCACGTCTTCCACGGTGGTGTTTTCTTTTCCATAGGTGCCATACTCCGGCCAAAACTCCACTAAGCGGTCGTCATAATTCAGCAGACCTCGGTCAACAAGGACGGCCACACAAAGCGCCGAAATCGCCTGGAAACCCCGGAAATCGGAACAGTAGAAAACGCCTGTTCAGCGAAAACTGAGTATATCATTCGTGAAAAAGCACGCATAAGCATGGCGAACCTTTGTCGCTGAGAAGAGTACTGTTCGTGTATTTCGTTTCCAAACAACGTTCGATTCTCGATCAGCGTATCCTGTTATAAAAGAAGATTTGATGGAATTACAGTAATTGTTACCAGTACTTTTATGGATGATGATAATGGGCAGAATATTTAATTAGGATGTCATTCGACGAAGCTCCTTTTGACAAGAGAGCATGGAAATCCTAGTTCAATGAGTCAAATGAAAATAAAGGAAAAAGCTAAAGCTCAAATTACCTCCCCAAAGATCAACGACGAGCTTTCCTCGATGATAAATGGCAACAGCAGCTCCGTCTCGTTCTAGCCCCTCACCGAAATTTCTTCTGAAAAATGGTCCCATTTAGGGAATTGTAAAGGGGTACTCAGATAGTTAACATTATTGTTCACTGATATCACCTACTCAAAATGGACAATAGAAAAAATAGCAAAAGTTTTTGTCAAACTCTTTTGGTATGCACCCAATACCCGCCGTAGCCAAATACCTGCGAGGTTGTTTGGTACCTGAATCGTTTGGGAGGACAAAATCGCAAGTTTGCACATTTGCTCGTCACCGTAAGTTATGGTATGATCTCTGAACACTAATGCGATTCTGAGGGGATGACGGAAACGGAGCGATCCCAGAAACGGGCTTGATCACTGCCAAAAATCTGTCGCTTGAATTACATTCTTCGATGGCCCTCCGGAAATTCACCCATATCCCGCCATTTTATGCAACCTCTGGACCATCAATATCGATGGGAAGGAAATATGATTAGCTTCATCGAGATTCGATCTGCAGGCCTATGTTTCTCCCTCTCGACGAGATGTCTCGAAATGATGCTTTACGCCTACGCAAGGACTAACTTACCATCTATATAACCAGTTAGTGATAGGATCTACCTCAAGGAACTAGTTTCCCTTATTTTTCAGCATACGAATGATGTCACCGATACTATACACTAATTTTAGCATGATTTGTAGATGCTACAAACACTCTCAGATTACGATACAACCCAACGATGCTTATCGCGTGGACATGCTTCGTGATAATTTGTCTCACTTTTCCTAGTATTTTATTGAAACTTAAGCAGTCATCGCTAAAAAGCTTTCTCTTTCTATTCCTCATCGAAAAGTATGATTAGTCCGTACAAAAAAGTAGGTCCACAAATTGGAGAGCATCGGATCAACACCTTCTCTATTCCAAAGTTGACAAGTGTCTGTGCACCCGGCAATAATTTGTTCCAGTTGTAAGGCTATTTCAAATTATAATTTCTTTTGTTTTCCCTCCAATAATTGGTTGTTTACCCTGCCGAATGAAATTGATGTGCAAAGCATCTGATTGATTTGCTGCACAACCAATGTTTTTCTTCACATAGTTCGATTCAGACAATGATGAGGAAGGTTACCTTTAGCTTCACTTCCACCCTAAAACATGAGCTCTTTTCTGAGGTTAGCTAAGGACGGAACTCCGACTGAAGAGGCCCTCCAAGACCGCAAAAGAAGCGGAAGAGGAGGTGGGAAGCACTATCCAGTCAGGTATCCTCAGTAGAATCTGGAGCCATTACTTAGAACTGAGTGAATAAAATCCCTATAATGTAGGCGATCCAGAGTGAAAAGCAAATCTCGAAACAACCTATTATCGTTCGCAGGTGATGAGCTCGTTGTCCGGAATGAACTTCGCTCACTTTCGGGCAAAGCGGTTTGGGTGCTTCTGTTTACACTTCCACCTATAGGAATGTTTCCGATCTACTGACCGATCATTGGAGGGACCCTTAACGATTGTAAAATCCCCCAACAACAAATGAAAAATATATTTGGAAAATATCTTTGCAACTCATTTGGTCCGTGTCCCAGGTATATTTAAACCATAGGTTGCGAAATCGAACGGCTGCGGAGCTACGCCAATGAGAACAACGAGGAAATCGGAACAGCCGGAAGTGGACGGAACCTCCAAACAACAGACACCGATTCAAGGACCACAGAGGTCGTTCGAAAAAGGAAGGAGACCACCCATGGAGGTAACTATGTGTAGCTCTTTGAGAGTGAGCCTAACTGAGTGAGGTTTTCAGGCCAGTGCACCTCCCTTCATAAAAATGGAAGTATCGAAGTCAAAGAAAGTGGCTATGAAAATTCATATCGAAGTCGGAGTGGAAGTTGAAACTGACCTGAATGCTTCAAATACTTGCTCGTAACCAGCATCAACAAATCCATGTACGGTATCGTCGTAGATATGAGGTGACAGCCAGCTGGCAATAAACGGACCCATTACGATGGGTGTAAGCAGTAAATAGCAGAATCCAATTGTGTCATCTTTAGGTTTTAACTTTTTTAGCATGCTGAAAATTCATCAAATAGTCAAGGTAGCGACAGTTGACAGAGCGAGTCTCGTGGAATTCAACACGAGGGTGGACGACGACGAGGAGGAGGAGGAGGAACCGCTCGCAGTGTCCAAACACCCAGAACCCCGAACAACATCCACTATCGCATGTGAAATCAAAAACCATTGCACTCTTTCTCCTCAAAAGGGGAATGTTTTTAGAGCTGGTTTCCCATTCAAGGCCAGGCCCGAATACCGCATAAACAATGACCAGAGGAGAATGGCAGTTTCCTTAGCGAATATTATGGCTATTGAATGTTTTGATTGCTGCGAGTTGATGAAGATGAAGAACAAAAGAGAACAACGCCTGAGAGATGAAGGAAAATAAAAAACATGCATTAAAAAAAGTGAAAACAATAAGATGATATAAAAACAAAAGTAAAAAATAAAAATAACAAAAAAAATATAGATAATATATTCAATAGAGCGTAGTTGGCATAGGGGCAAGGGATGCGCTACCAAACAGAAACGCTTCCGGGGATTTGAACTCTGGATCGACGCCCGCCCAAATAGATATATGCATATGTATTCAAACGCCACTACGATCCTGACCGCAAGGTGAACGCGAGGCGCATTCCAAATTCAACGTCGAAAACTTATCGCGTATATAAAACATGAAAATTTTGAGTTGGGGGTTGAGCGAAAGAAAAGAGGATTTCAATGAATTTCTCCATATTTTCGAGCTTCATCCTAATAAGGAAGGGGAGGCAGTGAAGCGGGAGTAGCATGTTGTGGCACAACGCCAGAGGCGCCCTTTCCGGGTAAAGGGGAAGTGCTTCGAGTTAACTGGAACATCGCTCACAACAAATTCACTTCAAATACAATTAGAGCTTACTGTCCAGACTTTATAAACCCTTCACGACCCCAAATCAACTATCGTGCATGATAAAAGTAATGTGTACTCAACCAGGAAAGCCATCTGGACTAAGTCACCCAGGAACCCAACCTACACCATCCAATGGCCCTCGAGTTTTGAAACGCCAACTAAATGACCTTTACTTTTCTTTTACCCGAAAGAAATTTGAACGGCCAACAGGATGACACATTCGCTCATTCGAAACGACGGACTTGTCCATCTAGCTTGGACCACCTAGGCTACGAAACATTTCGGAACTGATGATACAGGATTTTCTTAGCAAAACTGCCACTGCTAATGAAAACAAGGCGAAAATGAGAATTCGGTGAGAGAAATTGTTCAGAAAGCAGGCAGAAATAGAAAAATAAGTACAGAGACGATCAAGGTCACCTTAAAACACCAAAGTGCGAGTTTACATTCAGGCCTGTAATGTTTCCTACTTTGGAAAGTTTCGCTTCCCGCCCTCAAGTACAAGGTTGAATCAACTCAGAAAAAAAAACTCATCAAACCTTCCCTTACATGTGCGACTGGGTAATTTCCCTTGACACTTCGAATCGTCTTGTTCTCACAGCAACTTGGCTTATGTTCGAACTCACTACTTTTTATAACTTTAGCTGAGAACGTTGAATTAGCGTTCCAAGTGGGAAAAAAGAAGCGAGAGGAACAACAGAATAGGAAGGAGTTCAGCGACGGGGAGCGGAAACGTTCCAAATGTGAAGGGATGTTGACTCAATCTCTTGAAAGCTCTTGACGAGGATAAGGAGATTTCCAAGCCCAATTACTTGTTGCCCCAATCAATAGACTGAGTAGGGAAGAAGGACGAAGTAGGTAGAAAAACATTGCCCAAAACACAGCAGCTATTCAAACCGCTTTGGGGGATTTTCGACGAAGTCATTAGAGCAGCAATGAAAGAACCAAATAAGTTCGTCCGTGGTGAGCAATGACGAACGAGAATCTGAAGTCAAACAGACCGATGCTACATTATGATAAGAGAACGGCCTGACCGGACGGACGGTTCATCGTCCTTCGCCTAACACTACCTTGATAGTACAAAATAAGCCGTGCAACCTGAAAGTATAACAGATGATAAGAAAGAAGATTTGCGCTGGGTAACAAGCTCCCGAAAGGAATGAAGAGAAGGTGGAATTTGAACAGCAATGTGAGAGACTTACCAGGGAACAGCTTCTTTCAGTATTCATTCCTAAATGAGCTAAATAAATGTTGAGATAGGTGACATTATAGGCAAGGTCTCAAAAGCCTCTGTTGGTCTAAAACACAAAAGGCATTTCGGCTCCAAGATACTCATGCTCAACCGTTGAGGAGAACCCGTTCTTACAGAACCCCCTACCAAAGGAAGTATTTATTGCCACTGGCACCGTCACACTTGTCGAAACTGTAAAGGCACAGTTCCCGATATTGCTTAGGTACCTATCTCGAATACAAAATGGAAGTAATGGGGCAGAGAAGTTAACCCCGTGCCTTCCGAGGATCATGCAGTATCGAAATTCGTAGAAGGATTAAGCTCGTCCCATGGATATGTCCAGCCACGCGGTTACTTGATTACTTGATCCTGAAGAATTCCGACTTGAGATAACTTGACTTGAACTCTCTAGGAGTAGAATATGAGAGAGCTATTCACTTGAAATGATGAAGGTACAAGATATCTTGAATCTTTACTTGAACCGAGTAAGTGATGAGATCGGGGCTAGAGCCCAGCCGTACCAAGACGATAGTTACGAAATCCATTGGTTGTACTGAGACTTGCCCTTTTATAGTTGCCTCGAGCCCGCCAGATCATCGCGTAGATCAAGTCTATAAACGAACAGGCCCGATCAAAAACTAAACTACAGAATATGAGCAAAAAAGAAGTCGCTTTCGCGACATGCAGTATCCAAGGATCCCCAGATCCCTATTCTAATCCCTTGCAAAAAAAAACGACTAAAGCTCATCCCCTCGATCCATTAGGAATTGTTTTTTGCTGAGATAATCTCGTGGAAGAATTTAATCAGTGGTCTAAGAGCAATTTTCCTCTTGATCCCCTATAGCACCTCCTGCATCGATGCATGTGCATGCGTGTACATCGAAGATATCCAGGACAATGGGATCTCAATAGCATGCTATCCAAACAAGAAATTGTGGGACGAGGAGCAGAGCAAAAGGAAGAGGAGCTGGGGGAGGTGAGAGGGTTGTACAAGAAGTGTCCTTTGTCACTTTGTACACATTCACTAAAATTACTTTCAAAGAGAGCGTTTTCCATATATGTTTCGCAAGCTACTGACAGTGATTCATTTTCATAATACGGCGTAATGACTAAGCAGATTTTCCTCCCCCATCTTAATACCTCCCTGATCAATGGAGCAAACAAACTTATAACAGCTTACACGATATTTAGCATTTAGATATTTTAGCAAAGAGTTTCTCATAATCCAATAAGTGGGGTAAGGTGGAGGTGGTGTAGTGGCAAATGACGCGCTATCGCGTACGCCTGGTCCGGAGATCGAATCCCGGAAGGACATCTACCCCAATCGACATCAATCAACCTACTCTTGTACGGTATCCAGCTTACGGTATGCAGCCGATGTGTATCTGAACATTGGCTGGACACAGTAAGCTAAGCTAGAGAAGCTCTATATCTTACAAGTAGATACGAGCCAAATTTTATTTACATTGGAATGAAACAAAAACCAAAGCTTATAGATAAACATACTGAAAAAATGAAGCGCCTCAATTAAAAATTACGCCCTTACCCACTACGGCTATCAGTTGCAGATTGTTGCCGACCATGATAACTCGTGTTCCCACAGGATTTCAAGGCTTCTACCACGAATGGGTACCACATGTTGTGGGGTAGCTCCGCTCCGTCCGGTCCGTCCATTCTCCTACAGCCATAATTTATGATAACTTTTCACCTTTTCAAGTTAAAAAGCGGAAGTATCGTCGGGAGTAGTGCATCGGTGGCGAAGTGAAAATAAGATTTGTACGAGGTTACCGTGACGGAAATGACATGGAAGGGGTACTTGGACGAGATTTCACTTGTTGCACTTGACTTAAGACATGACCATATTAAGCCAAGAATATCCAAAACTGCCTTTCATTGTCGCCATGGGTCACGAATACTTGTTCAGATTTTGAACATGATTGCTCCTTCGGAATATTGCAGCATTCACATCGCTGTTGAAACTCGTCCGTCTCTAGGCGTGACATATAGCCGATACAACGTTAGCCCTTATAAGGGCCTATCTAGACCGTTTCCCGATTCGAATGCGCCACATATGCTATAAGGGAAGGGAGGGGAGAGGGCACAGAGCCATCCTGGGGAATATTACGGTGAAGGGGCAAAAAGCGCACTATCACACATTCGTAGTCGTGAGTTTGAATCCCGGATCGATATACTCCTAGGCCAACCAGGCTCTTCATCCCTTCGGAGTCGATTAATTGATACCAGATCCGTCCGGGAGGATGGAAGCACTGGCTTGTACATGGGCCGACCAAAGCAAGTCATTGTTAGGTCACATACGCACTCAATACGGCAATACGATTCTGAATGGAAGTCGACTGCGGGGCACATCTCGTAGACAGGATTGACAAGCCCTGATACTTCAACCTTTATCCTTTTATTGAGCGTCAATTTCTTCTTACTAGTTACTCAGTAAGCTGTCATTCCGACTACGTTCATGCATGGATATCCAGAGTATCCAACTTATCATCTTTTATCATCATCTGTCTACCCTATTCTATCGTCGTCAACTAGTTGGGGAGTTCTTCTCGACGAGATATCGAGTGAAGGGCCGGGTGAACTCATATAATGAAGGGTACTTTTCACCCGAACGAAACCTGCACCCGACTATCCCTCACAGTTGTATTAACCTGTTCTTCCGCCCGAACTGTCCAACTTGAAGAATTTTGTATTCCATCAATCAGTTGGTAACTAAGTACAGTAGAGAATGATCCACTGAGTAATCAGCAAAGTACAATGGATCGCACCACAAGTTATTCCGTTCCGTGCGAAGAGCTATTCTAGGAACGCAGAAAGCAACTCATCAAGGTACTTCGTGACCAGTTTACTACTCCTGTGTACACACCCTGAGATAAAAGGACGTACCGAACTCGATTTTCGTTTGCTCAATGATCTTGGCACCCATGACTGATAAGGGCAGCCTATGTATTGAGCTGTTGAATTATTGATGGGGGAACACGATAAAAAATCTATGTAATCCAGGAATTATCTCGTTGATTTTGGGAGAAATGTGTAGTCGCATGGACAAGGGAAACCCTACTGTCAAAAACTGGAAAGATGACAGAAGTTCTGTGGTTACCAGTCATCAAGAACCATTTTCTACTACCATGACTTCCAGAGTGATCTGTACATGACAACAGAAGGACGGAACACTCATAATGGCTTTAAAATACAAACAGGGCGGAGGTGGTGTAGTGGCAAGTGGCGCAGTACCGCACACGCACGGTAACGGGTTCGCAACCGGGATTGATATTCGCCTTGGCTAATCAAGCCTTTCATCCGTCCGGAGTCGGTTAATTGGTACCAGATTCGTCTGGGAGGGTAAAAGCACGATTTGTACATCGGCTGACCACAACAAGCCATTGTACGGGCCACATACGACACTACGATTCTGAATGGAAACCGAATGCGTGGGTGCATCCCTTAGACAGGATCGATTGACGCCCAAGACTTGATCCTTCATCCTTTAAGGTATAAACGATCGAACGAGGTGCGGACAGAGTACGTCGAAAGACCAACAGCACAGCTACCTCATTGCGTCAGATTCTTTCCTTATCGTTACATTTCCCATCACTGTCGTCTTTCGAAAGAAGAATTTATGGATCTGCGGTTCCACCAAATCTGTCAATCAAGATAAGGTGTGAGTATTACGTCGTTACTGGAAAAATTTTAGATAATTCGAGTGAACCAAATTTGAAGACACAGTTTGTGATAGAGTGTTCTCAAGATTTCCTGCGGAGAGGGATTTTCGGCCCCACACGGGCGTTGTTTGTCGGAAAATGTTCTGAGTAGGGCGCAATAAGAGGTAGTGCTGGTGACCACACCCCGAATTGGACGGGCTCAACGATCTTGTAAAGTGTGCGCCACCTATGCACGCGCATCATTTACAATAGAACATCATTTCAGAAAAACGCAATCAGCTGAATATTTTACTTTTTTTGTCGTACAGGTTTGTTATGGTAGAAACTGCTTCACTCGGTCGACGTTTCGAGTAACTCGTCGCCTACAAGGAACTCGCGCCCCAGGCGTGTTATTTCCGCTTGAAATAATCAGCTGATTTCCCAAGACGCTTTCTTCACGACTTCTATCTTGGTACATCCTTAGTGTGTGCATGGGTCAGAAAAGAATAATTTTAGGAAAGAAGAGCAAACAGTGGAAAAGTTGCGGCATCACAAAATTATAACCTCATGTAGTCCTGTAGTCCTGTAGCAACAGTGAAAGTATTCACTACTCGAATGATACTGTAGCAATCTCGTTTAAGCGCCTACTTCGTACAAACCTGAAAAAAAAGTATTTCCAAAAAATTTATTACTTAAAACTTTTCGAATTCGACTGGACGGAAAAGCATCCTCCATAGTTCTAGCATAGTATAGTTCCAGCATAATAGCATAGTTCCTCGAGCTCCTCCGCTCGTCCTTTCGATCTCCCCTCGCGCCCCAGGCGTGTGATTTTCGCTTGAAACATTCCTCTTCGACGAGTGAAGTCATACCCCTGACTTCGTTGTTCTTGCTCTTCAGAAAAGGATCACCTCGAAAGCATATAGGACTCCTTGTAGCGTAGAAGACACTTTTTGTACTGCTCGTCTCGCAGTACCTCATTCTGTACTGTACTTGGCAATGAGGGCATCCAAATATGTATTCTACCGTAATTCCAGTTGTGGAAATTGATTGATTCCATCGTGTAGTCTGACAATGAATTAATACATATATCTCTAGGTATTTAAACTTTTTACAGCTCACCTTTTCGAATACCTACTTCTCTTCAACAAGTCTGTCAATGTGAGCCCATTTTGCTGGCAGACTTCGAAGACGATACAATAGAACAAACGATGCTCTAAGTATTTTTGTGTCATTCAGCCCCATTGTCAGTACAAATTCGTCATAAAGGCACAGCTCGCGTTAATGATGGTTCTTGAGATTTCTTTCTAGGATTAACCTGTGGCCCCCAAGGACAGCCTAAGGGACGCTGTGAGATCGAAAAACACTCAAGAAAGGGCGTTGTAAGGGTCCAAAACCGGCTTAGTCGACGTATTTACACACCTAAGGCGAACGAGTTGTTAAGCGTTGTAGAAGCCGTTGTAGAAGTTGCATCATTCGCACCGAGACCCGCACCTTGCCCGCAGGCAGCGTATTGCAGCCAGCTGTTTGGAATGGCGTGCGCATTTGAACAACTCGTCCGAAACCCCCATAACTCAAGAAATCGTGAGCTGTGCCCTCAACTCACGAATACTACTACATATTTGTCTCTTCCCTTATGATGACGTCTAGCCATTTTTCTCTTACTACTGACGTTACTGGCACTTTCTCCATTCCCTAAAGTTCCCATCCTTTGGTTAACACTGCAGTCTATTGCGGCCATGCTGCTCAAACATTACTGCATACCCACTTGCCCAGAGACTTGATACGAGCTCAATATACTGCCTAAGTATGCCTCTTCCTTGTTCAAGGTTCACATATGCTATCGAATTCAGAAGGTTAAATGGCGCAAAAACTAAAGAAAAGTCCCTAAATCAGTTGTTTAGCCTTTCACGCACGCGTAGATGATAGACAAAACCGTTTTCCCATTACCATTCTCATCTTCTCTTTGCAATGACAAGGAATGAAGAACACGGGTGCATTATATTTAAACGATTTAATCACTGTAACTGATAACCAAGCAAAAACAAAAACCATCATCTAAAACAATCATGACTCATTTAGAAATTTTCTTTGAATCATTTTTCAGCCAAATCTATCCAACAAGAAAGGAAACTATGCAAACAAAACAAGAACAGACCAGAAAGGTTGCAATAACAGGTGCATATTGTGGGAAAGTGGATCACCTATGGAGAGACCGTTTAGACAAATAAAACTAAGACCACTTGAGAAGGATGACCCAAAAACAATCAGTAGGGCAACAAGTTACCTATTAAAATAAAAACCATCTCTATGTTTGGATGGTTACAGACTGACCACTCAACTCCTCAACAGGAGTCGTTGGGTGGAAACGGGTTCCGTCAGCAAGAATGAGCCACACTTTACCCTTCCACAAATCCAATGCTGACCGAATCTGGAATATAAAATACTCTTGCCCTTTCAATTCTGTAAATTGTCTGACCAAACACGCACTGCACTTTCTACTCAGGTCTCTGCTAGGCATACACCAATTTTTGAACAAAGATTCAGTTGTCATGAACATGAAGTAATTTCTTGTAAGAAAGCGTAAAATTATGGTCGAAAAGCAATACCTCATAGAGCAGGTCGCTGTAACTTAGCACCCTATCTGTGCTTGATTTCAAACGGATACGAATAGTTTTCCCATTGAGACCGACTGTAACAGTGTCCGTCACAGCATCCGCAATTAGCCATAGCTGAAAATAAAAACTCGATCAACAACTCGACGTTTTTTAGGCTGAAAGGGTAATCATGCAAAAATGTAAAAGAGAACCATCATCTATTTCGGTGGCTGTTGAGTAATGAAGAAGAGTTTCTGGTCAACCCAGAACTCAAAACGTGAAAAAACTAAATCCTGTCAATGGCAAAGACTTGAAGTTGAATTTATGTACAGATCTGTGGCTGTGATATGGTATTTTCGATTCAGCCGAAAAGGAAAAAACGAAAGTGGCATATCACAAAAACTGGTAACATTGTGCTTGTCAAATCAACTTTAAAAGTTTATTTTGAAGTTTCTAAGGAATAGCCGCCTTTATATTCAAGTTCCCCGAACTGCTACACTGAAACATGTACTCTGATATGTCCGTGAACATGACCTAGTTTCAATGTATAGATTTTCTACATGACCCAAATAGTATTATAGCTTACAAACCGATAATTCAAAAAATAAATAAGAGGCTCAAAGACAACAAGTATTTCGAAGAATGAATTCGGGACACGTGATGAAACACCGATGTACTCTAAGGTTTGAATGAGCAGAAATATACGTACCGAGACTTCCGCATCTTTGACAGTACTGATGTTGGAAGCAGTTGCCCGTTTGCTTGCAGGCAAATGCTCTAACCGCAACGGCGTTCCTAGAAACCATCAGTTCTCAAGAGAGAGGTACAGGCGAAACAAAAAATGACGAGACTAAATTGAATCAATACTATAAATCCGCAAAACCAGCAAGTGAAAAATCCGTTTGCCTCGCTAGTTCTGGTGAATCTATAATATAATCTCACAAGCACAAAGAGCCTCACAGTACATTAATCCTTGATCAACAACTTTTCGAGAGTGCCAATTAGCCTTACCTGTAGCCTCCTCAATTTTCTCCTTGTGAGATGTGACGACTGCTGCTAGCTGGCTGGTTTTCGGCTCAACAACACAGTAAACCACAGCCGAATCTGTGGAGACGAGTTTTGCCTAGGATTGCTTTGGGTTGTTTTTTTGCACAGCGAGCATTGCATTATTTGGAATAGAAAAAGAGCTCACTGCTTTTCTAAGCTTCTGCACTCGATTTGTAATCTCTCTAGCAAGGCCTTCTTCAACCAGGGACGAGTCTTCCGAAACATCAAGCATCACAATAGTCTGTAACATGAAATTTCGCAAACTAAAACTCAGCACAGACAAAGCATTTAGAATCAATCAGTTAAATTGATACAGTGTTCCTGTAGCGGAAGCAGAGCACAAGAAATAAACGGCTAGAGGAGTGTGAAGGCAACTACTGATTTCAGTTTCATTTCGGATAACGCAAATCATTTCAATCGTGAAATAGAGAGTAATAGTTACTTAAGAAATCAAATGAAAAGAAACGGTGTAAAAGTAAGGTAAATGTCAGAAAGCATCACATCATACCTTCCCATCCGAATGTGTCTCGTAGCCGGAATCACTCTTACCACCCTGAGAGCCGCTAGTGTAACTGACGCTAACCTCCTCAGATGAAAGTTCGTGACCGCAAACAGTCAGTTTTCCTTGAAAATAAATTCTGAGCTTCTTTTTTCGAGTTATAAAAGGCTACAACAACTGTAGTCTAATGCACTTTCACCGAAATGCCATGTGAACTTGATTCACCAACTGCAAATTTTATCGAATCCGCATTCATTACTTCAGTGAGCCGAAATTGCTTACCTTCTGCCAGGAACTGCTCTAACTCGCTCTCAGTGACCTGAGTTTTGAGGTAATCCACCACCTTCTTCTGGTCACCCTTTAATCGCGCTCCAAGCATTTTGAAGTTCGGGTCCGCCTGAAAAATTACCTCGAAGTGGAACGATAGAAAATAGGCCGCATTCATACTAGGTGCGGTAGACGGCGGACTAGGGCGGTAGACGGCGGACTAGGGCGGTAGACGGCGGTCTCGGCGCCGTCTACGGCCCTCGACCGCCGTCTACCGCCCTAGTCCGCCGTCTACCGCCCTAGTCCGCCGTCTACCGCACCACTCGGCTGCCGTCCACGGCAGCAGTCTTACGAAACCAATCGATGACAGGTCCCGTTGATGACTCATCCTACGGGATGACTGTTCGAGATAATTGTGCTCCTTTTTCTCTTCGCTCGTAGCAGATTTTGTTGTGATTTTCATTTTGTATCACGTCCCGTGCTTACTACCGATGTTGCGTGCGCGTAATGGTCGCTTGAGCTCATTATTTTTTCACTTATTTTTCTTACCCCTCTTATTTCAATAATTTGTTGTGGGAATTTTTCTATTTTATTTTTTCTATAAAATTTTTTACTTCTATTTTTTTCTGCTTTATATTCTAGCTAGTACTGACATGATTTGGTTCCGAAATAATGATTTTGTAAGTGTGAATAGTATACATTAGAATAGTAAGAATGAAAAAAGGCACGCATAACACACCAGTACTAACTAGAATATAGAGCAGGAAAAAATAGAAATAAAAAATTCGAATACAAAAATTAGAAAAAATGAAATATAAAAATTTTCACAACAAAATGCTGAGATAAGAGGGATAAAAAAACAAATGGAAAAATAATGAGTCCTTGCGAATATCTCGCGCACGGAAGACCGGCCATCTATACGGGACGTGATACAAAATGAAAATCACAACAAAATCTGCTACGAGCGAAGAGAAAAAGGAGCACAATTATCTCGAACAGTCATCCCGTAGGATGAGTCATCAACGGGACCTGTCATCGATTGGTTTCGTAAGACTGCTGCCGTGGACGGCAGCCGAGTGGTGCGGTAGACGGCGGACTAGGGCGGTAGACGGCGGACTAGGGCGGTAGACGGCGGTCGAGGGCCGTAGACGGCGCCGAGACCGCCGTCTACCGCCCTAGTCCGCCGTCTACCGCACCTAGTATGAATGCGGCCATCACGGAGAACTGCATCAAGATCCCAGCAGGGGAAGTAGTACAACGCCATTCTCAGTCCATACCTTCAAGGTGATGCCGTACTTATGCTTGTCCTGGGAAACTGTCAGCTTGCGGATATTCACTTCCGACAAGATATAGTGCTCAAGACTTTTAAGATCTTCCAAGAACTGACCATCCCGATTCACCACAATCATTTCTTTGAGCGGATACTGCAATATACACATATTTACTCTAGAGTCATTTACTCATGAATAACAACGGAATATTTCCACAAAAATCGAGCATTGCACACTTCGTTTTGCAGATCATCCTACGCTGTAACTTGAGAATACTACATGCCAATAAAGAAGTTTTCGAATACCAAGCAGCTAGCAAACCTTGACAGGTATCGCCTTTCGTTCTCTCAACACTCTGACGAGGTCAATGCAGTCGCGCATCGCTTGTACCCTCCTCTCAACGGTCGTGTCTATTAGGCTTTCATCACAAGTTGGCAACAAGGTATAATGTACGGACTCTTCAGGAGCGCCGGTCACCTGAAATTAAAATACATCAGAATAGAAACATTATGGTAACCTCTCAACGTACCTTGCGCAAATTCTTCCAGACGTATTCGCAGAAAAATGGTGTAAAAGGCGCCATGAGTCGAACAATAATGATGAGTACACGCCCAAGAGCAGAAAGTGCATGTGTTTGGTCATCTGGACCGAATTCTCCCTAAAAGGTCTCAACTAAAATTACTTGTTGATTGTACTACTCAACGTTTAATCAAATTCCTCTTACTTACCTTTATTCTCCTTCTATTCAAACGAATATAACAATTAGTCAGTGTATCGAAGAACCGTGTCAGAGGATTCACTACAGCATACAGTCGATATCTAAAGGGATATTGATCGCGAATCAAAAGGAAGAATCAGTGTAGGAAGGTCTCGACTCCCAAAAAAAAAATTCAAGTACGGTCTAACCACTATCTGAAAACTTACTCAGCCATCTCTTTGCGAACAAATTGCACCAAGGTGTTGGTGAATGACTCGATCCACCTATCCATCACATTTTCGCTTTTCACTTCTTTCATCGAGAACACTTTGCCGGTGTCCTTAAACGAAAATGGTCATTTGTTCGTTTGTACAAGTTTTCTCAAAAAAGTTAGCTAAGTGATTTTTTCCCTCATTCAAAATGAAGCTATTGATTTGAAGCCATTTCGAAGACGCAAAACGAGCTGTGATAAATAGTAACACGTTGGCGACCATGCGTCCCGATGCCAGGACGCACGCTTTTGGCTCGCGGGGGTATTTATATTATTTATCAGGTGCTCCTATAATTTTTTCATGTTTTCATGTATCAGTTGAACTCACAGCCTTCTAGAGAACCTTGAAGCATTGCGGTCCAGGAATCACTGACTTCTAACTACAGATATGAGAGAAAATAAAGGTTAATATAAGAACAATATAAAAGCGCGGTCGCCAATGGGTTACCTACCGTCAAAATGTCATAATATCTAGACCTGTATCCAACGCGAAATTTCCGAGACGTTCTATGGGTAAGAACCTACATGTTCGTAAAGTTGAGCGTTTTGCGCGAAAAACCTGTAGGCGTTGAACCAAGGCAGAAAAACATCCTTCAGCAAATCACGCACTCCTTCCTCCCTGTAAGGAAAGCACGGAAACTTTTCAAGAAAAATCTGTACAAATAGCAAAATCTTTGGAAAAAATAAATAATGATGCACCGATAATAAAACACTATTTTTTCAGGCGCTGTCACTGAGATAGTATCACCTTGGTATGGTTGACAAACCTGAAACGTAGATTCTCTCCTCGTACAACAGGTGAATTTATGAGGTACAGACGGAGTGCGTCGGCACCATATTTCTGCACCACTTCCACTGGATCTGGATAATTCTTCTTACGCTTAGACATTTTGCTACCATCAGAAGCAAGAACAAGTCCATTGCAAATGAGATTCTGAAAATACTCAGTCTTACTGCCTTCATTGACATATGAATTAAAAGGAGAACCTTGAAAGGTGGCTTGTTAAACAGCGCTGTGGAGAGTACAAGAAGCGTGTAGAACCATCCACGTGTTTGATCGATTCCCTCAGCAATAAAATCAGCGGGGAAGTTGTCTTCAAATACTTTCTTGTTTTCGAAGGGATAATGGTTTTGAGCGTAGGGCATGGAACCAGACTCAAACCAGCAGTCAAATACCTGCAAAGGATGAGCAGCAGCACAAACCACTGAATTGATAAGCTCCATAAGAAGTAGATCAACCAAAATTTACCTCGCTGACTCGTTTAAGAACTCCACGACCAGTCTTAGAGGGAATGGTGAGGTGGTCGACGCTGGAACGAAAGGATGTAATTATGACAAAGTCTGAGAATTGAACAAGCCTACCTCTCTCTATGAATATCGGTTATTTTGGTGCCTGTAAGCCGTTCGAGTTCGGCAATGCTTGATGGGCAGACAACCTCTTCCAAATCGTCGCTGACCCACAGATTAATTGGCGTTCCCCAGAAGCGGTTACGCGATACAGCCCAATCTCTCGCATCTCGTAACCAGTTTGCAAACCGCTTTTCTTTCACGAAATTCGGAACCCTAAACTGTAATTTTTACAGAGACTAAAAAGTTTAGAAAATAGGTGTCACGGAAAATGACCAAGCGGACAAGAAATGTCAGATTTAGATATTTCCTTACCAAACTGCCTTAAGAAAGCCTTACTAACTACGATATCTTCTCCTCGATATCAATTCTATGCTAATCGCAAGTTCCTCATAGGAGCTGTGCGAGAAAATCTCACCAGTAAGTTTGTTCATTGTTAGCAAGAAGTTTCGGCACAATTTGTTCTACACGAATGAACCACGATGGAACAGCTTTATACAGGAGTGGAGTGTCCGATCGCCAACAGAAAGGATAAGAGTGTTTCACCTGAAAGATCCCCAAATTGGCAGAGCAAAGTGCGACAGGATGAAGTCAGTACCTCTCCCTGCTTGATAAGATTGCCGCTCTCCTTCAATTTCTTACAAATCGCTTTATCAGCATCCTTCACATACAAGCCGGCGAAATCGCTCACTTCCGCAGTGAATCTCAAAGAGTAACTCTAGATGGAAGGAAATATCAAGAAGATTCACTGACTTTGTACTCACCGTCCACTTTCATCCACGGGGCATATGATCTTCATGTCCTTGGTAATAATTCCATTTTCAAGACAGGTTTGGTAATCAATCTGAAAGCGGATTAATGTAACTAAAAACATTGATAAGAGTCCGATATTGAGCACCATACAGAACAAAACCTCATCAAATGAGCCATTAATCGATAGGATATTGAATTCTTATAAAAAAGCACTCACTTCTCCAAAGTATGGAGCTTGATGTACAATACCAGTACCCTGATCGGTGGTAACAAATGTATTGCAGAGAACACGGAATGCTCCCATTTCAGCTTTCATGTATGTGAAATACGGAAACAGTGGCTGATACGTTTTTCCTTCGAAGACGCGGCCTTTCACCTGTACAAAAGAATTTTTTTACAAATTATTCCCTTGAAACATCTGTGAAAAACATACCTTCTCCAAAACTTCTAGTTTGTCATTTTTCAACTCGAACAAGCGTTCCTCTAACACAACATATTCTAATCCATTCAAAGGATCTAAATGGGATTTGGGAAGGTAATGGAATTCTCGATATGCTAATCACTCTGGTTGGAGGACAGCTACAAGACAATTGGGAAGAAGAAAATGGATATCTGACCTTTAACAACCACGTAGTCTAGGTCCGGATGTACACAGAGGGCTAAATTACTAGGCAATGTCCATGGAGTGGTTGTCCATGCCACCATCATGCGGTTTGGATTCTCATCAAGACGGAAACCAATGCACACTGGAAATACACCCAATATGGTCTCCCTTCTTACAAATTGTAGTAAGCCAAAAATACGAAAGCGCATCTATTCTGAACTGGAAACAGGTCACTAAAATATAGTTGCTTCCTGAATGGGAACCTACCTGCAGGATCGACGACGTCCTTGTAATTCTGTCCAGCTTCAAAATTTGAAAGCGGAGTGTTGCAAGCCGTTGAGAAGGGCATAACCTAAATGTAGTTCGAAGAGTCACATATGTAGGAGAGCTGGGAAGTGATCATTAACGGCGCTGCAATCGTACCTTCACTCCTCTGTAAACGAGACCTTTCTTGACAAGTTCACTAAAAGCCCACCAGACGCTTTCCATGAACCATGGATAGAGGGTTTTATAGTCATTGCGGAAATCGATCCAACGGCCCATACGAGCTACTGTCACCTCCCATTCCTATGAGGCAAAAAAAACAACAGTAAATCTTTTTTAAAAGTGAGTCAAGACAGCCATTTCAGAAACCCACAAACACATAAAAGTTTGCCAAAACAGGATGGTTCTTGCTGTTTACGTGATAGAGTATAGAGCACATAAGAAAACAACAACAAGAAAAGATAAACTTACATGAGAATATCTCATTACGATGCTTCTGCATTCTGCATTATATTTGTCAATTCCCATGGCGTATATATCACTAGGGCCTTTCACGCCTAACGTCTTGTCGACTTCGTATTCCTGAAAGATTTGAATGGAGGATGAAGATATCCAGCTGATTACCGTGTACTCGGATTTTTGACACGATGAATGGTTTTCAGTTCATGATGAGTTCTTACCACAGGTAGACCATGCGTGTCCCATCCGAAGCGCCGCTCAACAAAAAAACCATTCTGGTGCGCCCATCTTGTCACTACATCCTAAAAAATGGGGGATCGAATGATTGAGGAAACTACGGGGTAGAACTTTTTGTTCATGATCCTACCTTGATGGTACCAGCCAAAATATGACCATAGTGAGGCAATCCAGTTGCGAATGGAGGTCCATCAAAAAATGTGAAGCGTGGTCGATCCTTGGCCAACCTGCATCAGAATGGTGTCATTTGCAAAAAAGAAGAACCTCTCAGAAGCGCTGTGCCAAGATGCTGTCAGAGAGTACCTTATAGAACACCTTACTAACGACTTAGACGATAACTTACTTATGATATGGTTTTTTGAAGAGATCGCCATCCTCAAAGGCTTAAACGGGATCAAGGAAGAAAATGAAAATGAGTTCTACTTAGTAATGCCGGTATCTACTAACTGCTAACCGGATGCATTCGGCTGTTACGGCTGCTACGAGATTCCCAAAGCATAACTCACGTTAGCGACTTCTCGAAGACTTTGTTTTCACTCCAATACTCTAATGTTTTTTCTTCCTCCTTTGGAAAATTTATAGTGTCTGGAACTGTATCCAGCCCACTCATATTGAATTACCTGAAATAAGGGAATTCAATGAAGTTATCGAAAACTTGAAGTAAGGGATGAAAAGAAATGACTCAAAGTGGCAGTATTGGAAAATCTCAGATAGGGAAAGAAGCAACCAAAAGGTATGAAATGCAGCGCTGAATGAAGGACGTTGAAAATTGGAAGACGTCGTGGGAAAACGATGGGCGAACGTGACGCAATTATTGCATCAGCATGACGATTATGGATGATCATATCTCTTGAGCACTTTGACATCTCATTCATGGCATCCCAATTAATTCAAGATGGAACGTCTTAGAATTGGAGTTAAGAAAGTTTTGGCGCTCTACGAACTATTACTCCAAATTGAGCCCACGGCTGAATTACCGCCAGAATGCAGTCCTCTGACAAACGTAACCTGGTCTGATGGAGCTAAGAATGGGTCGGTAGGTCGAAGATTGCGTTCGAATCAATGAGACTTAGCCCAAAAGCCCTAGTCACTTAAACACTATAGGGCAGGTCAAAAAAGGGTTGTTTAAACCAACGGGCTCTTTTATGACTCAATCGTCAAATATTAGACACATCGATAAGGGAAATATAACAACAAAGACGGCGCCACACAGAGATCCATCCATAGTTGCTGGAGGATGAACAGGCCAAGCGGCAGAACCACTTTGCTGGCCTACATCTGAAACATCAAACCAACTCTGAAACAACTGCACAACCACTACTATAAAATCTTTTATTCGATAGACAATCCCCACGGTGAGCTCCTCACAGTATGAACGACCGAACGTTTTCGAATAACTGAAAGAGGCTTTGGAAAGAGAATGTAACAGTTTCAACTTCTTAGTGACAGCTTCACGCGTCAAATGGAAGAGGCTGTCTGTGCTCCACACTTACTACTTGTTAATCGTCATCATGTCCTGCTACCGTAAATTTAGCGATTTCAAAATATGTTGAAATTCGTCTAAAATTGTTTTTCGAGCTTTACGACCTTTCCTTAGAACTTTGATCGTTGATTTCATGTCAGCAGTTACCGTTGCTTCACCGATTTTGCTTTGACCACATCCCTTAGTTGTAGGTGAAGCTTGCTCGAAGTACAGTTCTTTAATTTCCCTTACATTCCTCATAATGAAGTGTTTTAGAAGGCTCTTAAATTTTATATTTAGATGCTGAATTCACGAGTACTCTTGTTATTCAATAGAAGGCTACTAGCTAGTGTGAAAGCGACGACTAAGTAAGTCAAATACAAAGGTTTTCCTACATTCGCCTAACTGAATTCATTTTTTCGCCTCGCGGAATTTGATATGTCAATCTCTGTTTATTTCCTTTCCAGCTAGTGATTTGCTCCTGATTTCCTAATCTTTAGTGCCCGAGTTTCTTAATCGCCTATCTATGGAATCCTATGAAAATTGGAAAGCATCGAATGATGAAGTAAAAGCTACTGACCTAACTTTGTAAACTTCGAAAAGGAAAGTTAAGAAACTGTACAGAATTTGTATAGACCGTGGCGAAGTCCAAAGAGCATGGATATGGTTTTGTGGCGAGCAAGAGCACTTTGTTCCGAATAAGATTTCTTTTTTTTTGCAAGTTTAGTTTGTAACTCGTTTTTCTGAGGACTGGTATGTGGGTTCAAGTAGTGTGTTTGTACAGAATCGTCCTTTATAAGCAGTTTTTATTTTAAAAACGCTTTTCCACCTTCTCCTCTTGTTTCTACTAATCCAACTAACTGGACATTGTTCAGGGAGAAGGAGTATAAGTATCCAGTTACGGGTATGACTATGGGACCTTGTGCTATATTTGTAAAAGAGCACTTCGCAAAACATCGCCCAAAGGATTTAGTGGAAGGAAAGAATACGATGAAAGAAGCTGGTGCGATATGGAGGTCCCTCGACGAAGCTTCGAGAAAAGTAACTTAAACTTCTTCTTCTCATACCGGAGCGAAAAAAGTAGTCTGCTTTTGTATTTGTTATAACTTAAATATTTTTTCAGAAGTATGAGGAACTTTCTAAGCGCTACCGTGAACAGAAAATCAAGGAGTTCGAAGCTCTTTCAGATGAAGAGAAAAAGGAGTTGATTGCTTCATCACTGCAAGCAAAGGAGGACAAACTTAAAAAGAAGAGCCGCAAGGAGAGGAAGGAGGTACGCTCGGAAAACATCAGCCACGCCACCACAGATGTTCGTGCAACGTTTATGGGACTTTGATCCTTTCGCGTAAAAGTTGTTTCTATTGTAGAACTGGGAGAAGACAGGACATCCTGAAAAGCCTCCAACAGCCTATAATCTCTACGTGCAGGAGAGATATAACAAGCTTAAAGCACAAGGTGAACCGATTGTGCCAGTCGTTAAAGTCATGCCACGAGTTAGTGCCGAATGGAAGGGGATGAGTACAGCTGCACGAGAGGTGAGTGTTGATTTATTCGCAGGGGTCGTGTTTGAGCTTCCATGATTTCTTTTCTTAAGCCATATGTCAAGAAGGCCGCACAGTTACTCGAGGAGTACAAAGTGAAACTAGAGGAATGGAAGGCGAAGGTGGAACCACCGGTGACGCCTCCACCCGTAATTGAAAAAGCCAAGCAGCATTCTTCACCCGTGGCTGAAAAGGCCAAACATCCTCCTCAACACGTGACTGAAAAAGCTAAGGAACCCTCCAAGCCAACCAAATAGTTCATCGTAATTTTAGTGGAAGTACTCTTAGAAAGCTATAGGTCAGTTCCTCAACACCTTGCAATGGAAAAAAACTCTTTTTTGTGCGAAAATTTTGTCTTCGAGTTCTATGTTGAAGATGCCAGCTGTTCCAAATTCACATATAAAATCAGAATCAGAAAATCATATGTCCGCTTGTTGAAAGGCTATAAAGGCATAGTCAAATGAAAGGGGGAAGTTGAATTCAAATGTTATGGCTTATATCACTTGAAACGGTAGCTGCTGAAGCGTTGGTACATATATTTTATTGTTCAAAAGTAGATAATGGGCGTTTTTCTTAATATCCCATTCAGTGGAAATGTTGTTTCTCGAGGCAGAATAGGTTTTACTGTTTTGCTGCTTGAAATAAGTGATATAGGCTTTCCTTCGATAAATTTGCATATTATGCTTCTCTCCACCATTAGTGGATTAGTTTGGGAAGGTGATGATTGTAGTTAAGAGGTGGTGGAGCCTTCTGGGAATGTTGACTTTTCCAGATACATATTGATATGGTAGAATACAAAAAGAAATTTGTGTACATTTACTTTTTTTTGCATCATTCCCAGGTCTGGCTTGTAGGTTTTCCCCGGTACTCTGAATCTCGAGCATCTCGACGTTTAGTGCCATTTTTATCTTGGTACCTTTTTGTTATGTTGTATGAATTGTGAAGAACTTCCTGAAATTTTGGAAAGTGAAGTTTTCGTTTAACATTTTCTCTCATGACTCGCAATTACTTGTACAAATGCTTTACATAATATGATATCTTTGTTTCACTTAGTCTGTTTACTTACCTGTGGATAAATCGTGCTAATCATGTAATTTCAATCTCCAGAAAACCTTCATTTATAAGAACGTTGCATTTCGTCTGTCCGGTGAAATTTCTTGAAAGTTAACGGAGTATTTCAGTTTTTGGTGCACATTTATAATAGAAAATGACGGAGGCAATGTAGCGACAGGTGTCGACACACACACCAACACACACACAGGTCCTGTGGCTAAACTCTCATCAATTCTCCCACAGGCAAATCAAGTCGATTCTTTCCCAAGTCGACCAGGCCTTCCGTTTCTCCGGGGTCAGATAATTGGCACCAGGTTCGTTTGGAAGGATAAATGTACTGACGTGTACAGGTCCCATACGCATCTATGTATAGCTCCACTACGATCCTGCCGGAGATTGGAATAGCAGCAAAAGCCTACCCTTCTACTTCAATGGAAGAATGTCTTCACAGCCACTTTCATGATATTCAATATCCTTGGTTGTCAAGTGCTACTGAACCAAACAAAGGTAGTTTCTATTCGCCCCGTCACCAAACTATCAATCACCCACAAGCGCTGGCTGCCTCTTCCTTAAACCCCTGTACTACAACTTCAAAGGCTAAATTCAGTGGTTCACATAGCAACCGACAGTGGAGGAGCAGCTCCTGCCTGACTCAAGACTCCTAGAACTAATAGGTAATCATTGCATATCACTTTGTTAGTTCCTCTTTGCCTGAGTCTCCCCATACATATGAAGGTTTGCCGCATTACCAGCGAATCGCTAAGCATCAGAATCTGCTGAAAGCTTTCGTAAGGGGAGGGGGCACAGATGAATAAGGGGTATTGCTCGCTGAAATCTCGACAAATCCGTTGAAAAAGGGAACCAATCGCCGAAAAAGCAGGAAAACCTTCCAACGCTTAGCGGTTCCCGGAAATGGTCCTTTCCCCAGAACCTTAATTCTTCTCATAAGCACACGACCATTATCTGACGTGAACACTACTCTTAAGAGATCGTCTCCGTCCTACCGTCAATGTTTCGAATAACCAGAAAGTAACCGAAAGTAAAGGCTCCCGCTAATACACCATATCCGCAAATACTGCAAATACGGACATCAGGCTCTACAGTACACGTCTGCGATACGTTGGTCGCGAGCAGAACTTCTTGATTATCAATGTGACGTTATCAAGCTGGAGCGTATTTTTGATATGGCTTCTTGTCAATTTCCAAGTCGGTCTGTGCCATGCAACCCAGCTGCGTTTTTCTCGCCATTGCCCTTATAGTCTGTACATTTGCTCAAGAGAAGAAAATCGACAAACTCCAAATTGGTATAAAGAAAAGAGCAGAGTCATGCGAAATGAAGTCAAGGTAAGCTTGTTGGAACTTTTAGTGGAGGAAAATTGGGTAGTAGTAAACTTTTTATAGCTCAGAACTTCTTTTTGATTGCAACATACTATAGGAAAGGAGATGTATTGCATATGCACTATACCGGCACACTTCTCGATGGCACCGAGTTTGATTCTAGCCGTACAAGAAATCAAGAGTTTACGTTTACTCTGGGAATGGGACAGGTATGTTGCATGTATTCATTTTGATTTCTACTTTTATTGGACTTAGAATCAACTAGTCATCTGCCTTCCCCTTGATCAATCCGTGCTGATCTCAAACTGCTTTCAATGCGTTCCATTTTGGACAGTTGCCAGGTCTTTCTTGGAGCTTTACTCGATCCGCCGTCCTGTTGTTGTTATGAGTCTTTTTCACTTTATTAGCATCGAAAAAACGAAAGCGGAATGCTCATGGCGCTCCACAACCATGGCAACGAAAACATGCTTCTCATAGCGTGTCACCGTAATATGCACATTGGTATTTGTGTAGCTTTGATGTTCCATTTGCTTCCAATATCGATTCCCACCTTCTACTTCCTGATCCCTGCCTTTTTGACAATCGATTTGTTCTTAGTACATAATGGATTGCAGCAATGTCTGAGAAGAGCGGACCCAACCAGAGACCTCTCCATGGCTGATCTTGCGTTATTGAAACTACGCGTCTCCCCTTTTTGAGTTGGATATACTGCCCACAGAGCTGTAGGTTGCCAGCTCCAGTATTCGACATATGATGTTGCTATACTGGAAAAACTGGAAGACATATGGGCTGTGTGTAAACAAACATATGGCTTGTCAACAAAGGGACAGCTTGACTGCCCCATCTGGAAAGCCAAAGAAGAGAAAATTCAAAATTTGTTGAGTTAACGATTTTGGCCTACGAAAGCAGTAGTAGTGGTGAAACAAAATGCACCGGTATCCAAGCGTGAATAACAAGATCATATAATTTTAAATTTCGAATGGGTTTTCTGAGCTTGGCAGTAGTATATCTTATCATAGGCTTCCAAGACTTTTATTTCATTTGCTTTCAGGTGATTAAAGG
Organism: Haemonchus contortus; assembly: GCA_000469685.2. NCBI lineage: Eukaryota > Metazoa > Nematoda > Chromadorea > Rhabditida > Trichostrongylidae > Haemonchus > Haemonchus contortus. The sequence goes on from LS997565.1 coordinate 14,761,467, forward strand.
ATGGGATCAGGGACTTCTGAATATGTGCGTTGGTGAACGTCGAATTCTCACAATTCCTTCTCATATGGCATACGGAGAGCGTGGTTCTCCTCCGAAAATCCCAGGTGCGTCTCATTGATCAATAAAAGTTCTGTTAATGGTTACGAAAATGCTGTCGTCATGGTCGTCATGCTCGCATTTCTTCGCAAATTAAGTAGTGCACTGTTGTCGGTATCGCCTTTTTTGAACTAGAGAATGGAAGTCTCAAAGAGAGCAAAATGTTTTACCTTTTTCCCCACGTCCTCACTAAGCCCGTCATTGGCAGCTCTCGAGCGAGATTTTGTCATTTACTACACCCTGTTCATTACTTTTGACAATTTGTGTCGGGGCTGTACCTCCGTCTACTCGAAGCGCAGGTCTAGGCGCGCACCAATCTGGTGCTTTTGCTCTATACGTTATCAGAATGCTGTCATGGCTGGACACTCAAGTTTTCCGTAGGCGTTTTCGCAACTACAATACTTTGCCGTTTCCCCTGAGCCCAGGGATTCCATAGATCGCTGCACTACTTCACCATTCCTGTTGATTATCTCGTTCTGGCGTTTTCGTGATTTTCTTACCGTCACCCCATCCAAAATTAGGTCTCCGCGCCGCAATCACGGTCAATTAATAAATCCTTTCATGTCTGACTTACAATTAGATAGGACGATGAATCCTGACACGGTTAGCCGAGATAGCTGCATGCGCCACTGTCTATTTTTGGCGTATCCAGCCCCTTGCAGGAACACCTCCTCCAACGAAACGGGTACCTTTGCGCTTTAAGCACTGGTTTGGTCCTTCCGTTGAGATAACATCCTGCCTGAAGCTTTCCCAGTTTCCCATCTTTTCTACTTCCGAATCGTTCTTGAGCGCCCTTCACCAGTGCTTATGCCTCTAACTAAGACCTTTTTTCTGCTCCTAAAGCTCGTCTCCTATGTCAGCGCTGTGTAATATGAAGGCTAGGATACCACGAAGTTATCACTTTTGTAGGTTAAGTAGAAATATTCCTTGTGAGGTCCCCTTTTTCCTCTCCTCAAAGCAATTAGCCTATAAAGTCGGCTGTCTGCCAATCCATTTCAGTCAATTTAGTTAAAGCTTAATGTTTCCTCGGGTTTTATATTTCATTTGTCAGTGGAGAGTGTGCATTTTTTTGACTACGCCATCATTCAGTAGAAAATCTTTTCAGCCAATGCTCCACTGAAATTTGATGTAGAACTGATGAAGATTGATCGTAAAGGAGAGTTGTAAGCCTTTCAAAGACTTCTCATAAGTATTTATTAATTTATTGGTTGTTTGTTTCCTTTGACTTTTGGAGACGCTGATGTACCAATGTTTTCCCAGGTAACAGCGAAAGTTCGAGAACTCAGTCGTGAATTACCTTGTAATTGTTACTGTAATGCTTTCCAATGTCATGGTTGTTTTTATAGAGGATTTGTGATTATTTTTACGGGATCGTATAAATCAATTTATCTGTTTTTCAAGAGTCTTTGCATGTGTTACACATAATTACAGCGGTATGTCAGTCATTGTTCCGGAAGGCCTGGAGGAGCACTGACTGGTCGTCTCTGTTATTCTTATGTTTTCGTTGTTATAACAATGTTATTGCCCAGCCAGAACATGATATTAATTTCTCTCAAGCCGACACGGCTGTTTGAACCCTTTGTTCCGATTCTTATTTCATGGTCGAAGTAGTTTTGTTGATAGTGAAAATATTCGGGAAACACTAGGAGTAGCACCTTGCTGTTTGTCTAAGATGAGGGATCGATTACCTCATAGAAGCTGTCAGTCGTACTTTATAGATCTAAACAGTGCTGTAAAAGAAAAACTAGCCATATTGACGCTTCAGTAGAATAAGAAACGTTAGGAGTAAGCCTTGTTCTCTGGGATTCTGAGCAGTCAGATCGACAATTTAATTAGTCGTCATTTCCATAGAAATGAGAAAAAGCTTGGTAATTCTTACGTTAATCGTAGCGGTTGCCATGAAACGGGAAATTGAAACGAAGAAAGGGCTGATGGGATTGGCTAGGCAACTCGTGTCTTCTATGCCTTATACCGAATTTCATCTCTCCATTATTGTTGAACTTCCATCAATCCTTCCTTCTCCAAAGAAGAAAAGGCCGCTTATAGATGAACTCTCGGCCGGAGGGAAAGGTTTTTCTTTAATTTTGAACTGGTGAACTACTTACCACACACGTTTGGGTCTTGGACGCTGTGCTGAGTAGAGACGACCCTCACGATTCATTGTGTCATCTAACAATAAGAGATTAGGTATTTGCATGTCGGACGCGATTTTGACTACGGTAGTGGACTGTGTGACGTATCCTTAAGAGATGTTCACGATGGTTAGCTTGTCCCACTTCGTTCGGGTATCTGAAAAAGAGCGAAAGTGATTTTCCTAGGTGATAGTGATTTGGGCGTCTAACACCTCCGAATGCTTGTTGTTCTTCACCTGTTCTTAATCAGCAGGGTAAGGGGCATTTTGCTTCATGGTCGGATGCCTTTCATTGTGAACCCGTTCGTTCCAGAGCTATTACGCCGTTAGGACAGCCCGTATGCTTGAACGTTGTATTGAGCAAAGGCACCTTCATGGTTCATTGTATATCCAAACGTGTATGTATTCGTATGTCGCACGTGATTTTTACTACGGTAGTGAATTGCGTGGCGAATCCTAGATGGGAGGAGGTGGTGTAGGGGCAAGTGGCGTACTCACGCCACTCCACGGTCACGGGTTCTAACCTCGGATCAATATCGCCTAGGCCAGCCAACCTTCCATCCTTCCGGGATCGGCTACCCAGTACCAGGCCCTTCTGGGAGGATAAAAGCACTGACTAGTACATCGGCTGGTCACCGCGAGTCATTGTATGGCCGCATACGCATACAATACGCCACTACGATTCTGTATGGAAGTCTAATGCGGGGGCGCATCCCTCAGGCCCCAAGACTTTATCCTAGAGAAAACTGCCACGATGTTTAGCTTGTTCCACTTTGTTCGAGTGTCCTTAAAAAGAGCGATAGTGATTTTTACAGCTAATGGCGAATTGTGTGTGCTTCTTTTTGTCCTTAGCTGGTTCGTAATCAGCAGGCAAAAGTGCATTTGGCTTCATTGTCAGTTGCCTTTCATTGTGAACCCGTTTGTGCCAGGGCTATGTCGCCTTTCGGGCGTGCCGTTGGCCGACGCGGTCATGTCTGACTTCGATCCTAAAACTCGGAACCTTTAGGGCCGAATCCTTCAAACCGGAGTGCTTGAAGGGGATCCATAACTCAATTTTTCTTGTTTTTATGGGAGGAACCGCAGTAATTGTTTCGAAGGGAATGCATATGTAATAGGCTAGCAAGTGGGAGATGCTCACTTATTCGTCCTACACGCCAATCGAATGTGAATGACATGGGTCGGGCGGACGGATGGGCAACCTGTGCTCTCTTCAGCAACATACTCTCCCATTGCGTACCTCCCTTAACATTAGCATTTCAAACCATGACAATCATCTCTCGCAAAATATTTTCAGTGTGGTTTCCTGGCGACTACGCCTGGTGTTTTCATTCGTTTTGCCCCAAGTTCGGTTCTGGCAAGGGAAGACATCATTGCTGGCCGTTATCGCTGCCCGTAGATGTCACATTTATCAAGTGTTTTGCACGAAGAGCGGCAGACTAGTCCGTCTTACATTCTGCACTCAGCGGCCCCAACTCTTTGGGGCCATCCAGTAATCGTTTTATAACCTCTCAAAGAACTGATCATTCCAAGCTATCCTGACTTTCCTGCCATTTCTTTCGTTTATATTTTTGGTCTGACAGGGCGTCACTGTCGTTTTTCTTAACCCCATCCTTTGTACCTCGTATCACACCCACTCCCAGCTCTCTCTTCCCCTCTGATAAGCTCCCGTCGAGACAAAGGTGTCGTCGCTACTGATAACGTGTTGCTTAATGTTAAAAACCTCAAAGACGGATGAGATACCAATCCTTCGGAAGTAATTGGGAGGCAGCCTTTAAAGATCGATTCCCATGGTTCATCATCAGTTCCGTCTATCTTACTGCCCATCAATTGCCCTTTTGGCATATCCCAGAGGACCGCGATTCTTAGAAGCCGGCAAAGAGACACATTAGAAAACAGCCAATTTAGCTTCGGTTGTTCGAAGGCGTTTTAAAGCTAATAAGGCAACAGATGTAAACCTCTACCATATTTTTTGCATACTTGTCATACTATAAATAGTGATAACCGTCGGATCAGAGCGGTTACGGACTGGATACTTCGAAAGGTCAGACGACCACCAAGACGGGTGCCAACTCGATGGTCAGACTTTTACACGAAAGCGCTGAACGGGAGGAATATCTGCCGCGCGCCCCTAGAGTGAGGACAATCCACTGGACTACCTTGGCTCACGACAAGGACGAATGGAGGCGTTACTGGCGCCCGCTCGAGAAAATCGATGATCAACGGGGTGATAGGTGATGGATGGCTTGCCATAGAAAATGTGCAAAAGGAGCAGCTGCAAATAGCGACAATACCAGTAGTTCAGGTAACAATCCTGGCTCAAATTCCACATTTTCGGAATGCTTTTTTGGCAATTCAGCCCGAGTGAATTGGATTGAAAGGGGTTTAACTCACGTACCTCAAAAATCTGACCTTTTGATACGGCAACATCCCCGTGCACGATTTCGAATGAAAATCACATGCATGGCGCATACCTAAACTTTCACCAGCAACCCATCTTTCGTCAGTTTTCCTCTCTCGAAGAATTTAGTTGTGCTTATTCTCTCTTATCCATCAGAAGTCATCAAAATCGAATGAATCTCTGATTTTGAAAATCGGGAATTTCACCCTATTCCCCAACTCATCTGTTTCGTTCGCAATGAAACAACAATCGCCTTAAAGTGCAATCCGGTTTGACATTTTTTTTCCATCGATAATTGATAGACTGATCGGTTATCTGCGCGTCTACTGTACCAAAGAACAGAGCCTGTCTCTGCTGGACTGTCTTTCTGTGATACCCAGACATTTGCTTGACCTTTGTTTTGCCTTTTCTATTTTTTCGTTTTAATTTAGTCGACTAACAACAATCAGAAATACAAGAACGATTTGAATAGTCATTACAAACTCCATTTCGAAGTGTAAGTAACGAATGTTGTGAGAAAGGTAGAGGCGGAGAAACGATTGTGCGAACTCACGTCACATTCCTTCCTTTTCCTGATGTAACACTATTCACATTTCAATTTCCTTTTCTATAAATCAGCACCGGTTTTGCTTTCGAAGTACGTTACTGTTCCCTTCTTGTTTTGTTTTCAGTGGTAAATTTTATGCCTTGCAATGAACGAATGAATAAATTGGAAGTAAGTCTCACCAGTCCAAATTGCTGGACATAGTTCTTACTCAACCATGACTAACTGTGACTACTTAGCTCAATATTACTATAACTGACTTGTGTGCAATCTATGCTTTCAAACGATTTCGATTAGGCGACAATTTGAGGTGGATTAATCCGTAGCGAAATGTTGTTTTGTCATAACTTCTGCTCAAGTGTTCCAATTTTCGCGGAAATAACATCAGCGGACAGTCTTACTCATTCATAACCCAAATCGCCTATCATGTATTGTGTGCCGTGCTGTTCATCGATTTTCTCGAGCGGGCGCTATATTCGTCCCTGTCGTGAGCCGTATGTAGTCGCTCACTGACTCGTCCTTGACACAAAGTATAACACCCCTTTCGTTCAGAGCTTTCATGAAGAAGGCTGAACATCGCGCTGACAGCCGTGCGGTACGCGTCCGTTTGACGTCCAGAGGGATCCAGTGTGACCGCCCTGGTCCAATGCTCTTCGCTATGTCGCATATCGTGTCTGCCCAAACTTATCTTGGTTCTTGGCGTAAGCAACGCCACCTCCTATCCTATTTCTTTGATGGAGCTTCCAACACCATACCTCCTTCTGCACTTGCAAGAATAAGGAAATTCCCAGCATGTCCTTTCTAAAGCGCGTTGAGTGACGCTGACTGCTTATTCATTCTGCTTTCGTCCAACCCATGTCTGCGAGACCCAGATGGTTATCTATGAGAATAGCAGCATCGTAAATCCTCCACTTCAATAGAGGGACTTTGTTATCAACGGTTAAGAGGCATGTATGGTATTAAATTGTAGAGATCATGGAATCAGCCTTATTTTGATACCTTCTGTTACAGAATTTGAACTACATCAGTTGTAAATGGTGGGTCAAGTTATCGAATTTTTCCAAAACTTATGAATTCCTTTCAGCCGTGTATTTTGTAAGTATTCAATTATTCATTTATAAGTAGAGGATCTACGATGCCGTCATTTCAACAGTGTGTGTGAGCAACATCGTAGGTATTTCAGACTTAACCTCCATTGTTCAAGACAATGAACCAGAAATTAGAGAAAATCAAAACGATGCCATATTCTTCTGTAATCTCTATGAGCTGGTCTATCTGCTGATTTTATTTCCGACTTAATTGGAGCATTTTAGCGAAAATTATAGCGGAGCTATGCTTTATGACGGGCTGATTAGTCTCAAAACGTCGAATAATACGAAATGGTGGCAGTATCGTAGCTGTTTATATTTGAGCACTGGATTAAACCTGAAGAATGAGTTCGTGGTGGGAGAGCATTCCTTCAGAAGAACAAACTCAATGTGTAGATAAAGAAAGCTCAACCAATCTATCGCCTGAATAGTTGTCCAATAGGCTAACCTTTCAGTTCTAAACAAGCTAACTTAATAGTCTTCATTCAGTCATATAGACATTTACTCGATTTTAAAGGAAATGTCTGATAGGTAGATTGGAATTGTCACTTTTGGAATCGTTCTCAAAAATCGTTAGCTCTCAGTTTACATAATGGAACGTTAGATAATGATTTGGGAGGTGAACCCTACAGGATATGACCAAAACCTTTCATACCCGCCAACGAGAAGTATGAACTATGTAAGTGATTGTCAAGTTGCAATCAGCCAGGTGAAGTCTCAGAAAAATCGGCTACTATTCAGAAAGGTGACCTTTTGAATGAGTTGGCTGGGTGGCGGGTGGCCAGCTGAAAAAGAAGTCAGGGCTTTTGAGTCCTCCTTGCATGCATGGTACCAATTATAGGGATGGAAGGCTTGGTTGGACTGGGGGGATTTATATCAGGGATGCGATCCACGAACCATGTAATTATGTGGGAGCTAGCTCGTTATTTGACAGTCCACTGTTCCCGCGTCATTCCAGTTCCACACGGAAAATGCTGGATTTTCTCCAGTTTTCTGGGCCGTTCTCAGCGCTGTTAGCTGCTTTGCATCTTCCAATCAATCCAAACTATTTATAAATGGTAATCGTTCGCTTGCCTTTTTTTCTATGCCCACCCTCGCCTGATTACGTTCTGTGGTCACGTGTCCGTTGGATCGCGACGGCTTTTCAGCGTACTCATCGGAGCAGAGAGAGAATCCGCATAATTGTATTTGCCTCTCAGTTCACTGCCTTGTTAATAAGCTTTCTTCTACGAGCCCTCAGCACCCACGTCAAAGCGGAAACCAACTTGATTCGTCTATTCAAAGCTTCACAGCCGATCCACCCCTTTCCTTACAGTTTCCTCTTGATATATCGAAATGCTCTCAGTCCAGCCCGGGATGGGGCTCAGGCCATCCTTCAAAGCCAATGGGCATTATTAATTCATATTTGAGCTCTTAAAGGCAGTAAACATGATGTGGGTATAGGCAGTGTAAGCTGTTTTCCGATTACCAAATTCGCTCTTTTCAACGGCCCCCGAAAAAGGGTGGTTTTGGGGGCAGACCTACTTAATAGAGTGTGCTCGAGGAGGGTCCAAGGAGGCCGTGGGACACGCCCACTAACGCTCCTGTTTTCGTCTTTTTGTCGGCTTAGGCTTGTCACTTGTCATAGAACCATGAGGGAAGGTTTTTGGAAATGGGGTAGTCCTCATAGGATTGGGGTTCCTACCACTTCCCTCCACTTATTTCTTCTGTGCTGATCGATATTTCTATATTGTGACTATAATAATGATTCATTCTCTGCTTTGGCAGGGAAATGCCGGCTTCCACTGCGTTCATGCTTCTCGTCCTACAATCCTCTCTTGGTTGAGTGGCCCCCCACTACGGCGCTAAGGACTGTCAGCAACAGCTCCTTCATAGGACTATCCCCCAGCGACCATTCAACTCGAAGAGGTGAAATGAGCACAAATGAAGAGTAAAATAGCTTCTGATCACTTTGTTGTCCGAATTTTTCGAATCCCGGAAAAATGCCCCACATATAGTTTCTCAATCTCAGTGGAGGAAGCTGTTGTGGCTCCTGCACTGCACGTGCGCCAGTTTATTCGACCATCTATCATCTTAGCGATTTGCCGGACTCCTTCAACTGTTCTAACTCGTTCTGCCTTTCAAAAAACGCTTGGTGAGCAATGTTTTCTGGCAGGCAAACCCGGAAAACACTGCTCTTCGAGCGTTTCCTGTTTCCTAGAAGAGTTCGCATAACAATTGCCGAAATCCAGATGTTCAAATTGGCCTATTGACAGACCAGTTAGATTACTGGGGTCCTAAACAGCCCTACCTCGCTCTTTTCAGTTCCAGTTAATGAATCGCTTGACCAATCAAATCGTGTATCATAAATTATCCTTATCCTCAGCTTGAACCAGAGCTCCCCTTTTCGTTCTCATCATTCCTCGAGGAAGCTCTCCCAAAACCTCTTCTTTCGATCTTGAAAAGTCTGGCATGTGTAAGTCATATAGCCCTTCCCACACTGGCCCCGTTGGACAAAAATGGGTGCTTCCAGGGGCTGAGCCGAAACGAACCACCCCTGGTTTCAGTCTTTTTCGAGCGTTCTCTGCAAGACTGATGCTTCTGCCCTTAGCAGGCTAGCAGTTTCTAGAAAGCCTTCCCACCCCTTCCGACCAACATTTTCAAAGTACCTGCTCAGGTTACTCTAAAGCCCTCAAAGGCCATTAGGCCCTTACCAGCCTCCCGTCCTTGTCAATCAGCATTCAGAGAAGATTCTACGGGTTGCACTATGGTTATATCTTACGTATCTGCTTACTTCAGTATGATTTTTTTTTTCAAACAATACCCTTCACTGCTTAGATAGTCAACTTTTACCTTTCTTTACCATATCCGCAACTGAACTGTGGTTACAGTTTAGGCTGGGATCGAGCCATGAATTTCTGACAGTTTTCGCAGTTGTCTCGCGATTAATTCACGTCCACAGGCTATACTTACTTGATGATATGTTGTGGCATCTTTCTCCAGATGTCCTACTTCTCGATCATTCCAGTCCAATCCTTGCACTTTCTTTTGCTTGTTGTCATGTGAAATACCTGCTGCTGACTAACATTCCGAGTAGCGTTCCATTCCCTAACGCCATCTTCCGCTCATGCTGGTAATGGGCTGACTTCTGCATACATGGGTAATGTAGGAGCTTGCCAATATGAAATAGCTAGTTGGTAATGAAAGAATACAACCGACTCTCATCACTCAATTTGAAGACAAGCGGGACTGCTTTGTCTAGTGCTTTCGAGTAATTAGAGAACGACGTAATTTGTGTGACTGGCTAAGGCTCGTTGGGTAATTGCCCAATGAGCATGAGACCACCGAGAAGATGTATCGCCGAATACGATCGCAGAAGCCGGCGTTAGCGTCCAGCGCTCAGGCCTGGGTGAAAGATAGGTGAGAAAGAGTGGCGGAACTTCTTCTCGAATTCCCTCGGTAAGCGATAGTGGTTTCACGGCGGGTATCGTATCATTCTCCTAGCGCGCGACTACGCGCGATCAGGTGCGGCGCGATTTTCGGGGAGAAGTACCCACCGCGGTAAGGAGACACTGTCGCAGCTACAGCAGGGTATCGCAAGCAGTAGTAGACCCAGAGGGTATGCTGCATTTGGGATCAGGCACATATTTTCGCGCTTGGTGACAGCCATGGCGCCTCCTGACCCATATTAGGTGTGCTCAACAAAGCACACCTCCCCCACGTCTAAGTCGGTATGAGCATTCAGCTGGACTGTCATCAATCAATACCTATCCATATTTTCTCGTCATCTCGATACTTATCAACCCCGTCGTAGTCTCGTCGGAATATGAGCATGAGAAGGAGCAGCTGCTTCCAAATACTGAGAAATTTCGCTCACCAAAGCACTCCGTTCCATTTTAAGTCTACTTTATTTCTTTGTTCGATTACCCAAATCAGAAAAATTGTACTTTCGCAAGTAAGAGAAATTCCAGTGGAACTCAATCATCGACCTCCGCATGCATGGATTCAGGCCCGATTGACAATTCTGCAAAGCTGATTATTCGTAAGCAGCCAATCAGTGGAGTTTTGAAAGCTGTTCACCTCCACAACTTTCTGGGAACGGACCATGTTCGTCTTTCTCTTAATATCGGCATAGCTGAACTTGTCTCTTGAGATGTTTTAAGCCTTTCCGAGATTCACAAATTTATCCAGCTTACGTTACGGCCTCTTCGCCTTCTTCAGAGCCTGAAAGCCGAAAAACAACTTGAGATTCTGGTAACGAATGCTGATAGGCAAAGGCGTGGTGGAAAGCAACAACAAGGAAACCCATTATCCAAAAAAGTACAAGATCGTTTACTCTCAGAAGACACTGGCTCTTAATTCCTGTTGACTTAGGGACCTCTCATGTTTCAATGAGAAAAATCGTTAAATCGCCTAAGAGGCTTATAGGATGACAAAAATCCAAAGATTTGCTGAGGGACAATTGCTAGCTCAATCGGCGATGGCAAAGGTTCAGGATAAAGTTTTCGCTTTGGAGCTAGTGAAGGCAAACCCAATAAAGTCTTAACAACTCATCATCGGGTTACAAGAAGCCTAGCAAGAACTCGAGGAGGAAAAACCCTGACTTCAAATAGGCAAATAACGACGATGAGAAGCTGCCTTTCCCTTGATTTTAGATGCCAGTAGGTCATATCATTTGACTTCTGACTCGTTTCAGTCGTATTTTCTAATTCCCTATCTATACTATTTTTTCTTTAGGTTGCAGCTATTTCTTCAGATTGAACGGTGAAAAATGCTCTTGTTTCTTACTCGTATCTGTGGGTGATAATACTAGGGCTCTTGCATGGACCGACAGTTAATTAACTCCTATTTTAATTATTTGGTTAGGAATGGCTGTAGCTGTGAGTCACTGAAAAAGGCTGAAGGCTTGCTGACCCTGACCGTCCCAACTCGCAGTCGGTGTGGGAGACCACCGAATTGCCATGTTGTCAAAAAGGCCAAAACTACTTGTAGCTAACAAGCAAGTCAGCCTAACTGAAGCAGCAGTGAACAGTGAAAGCTGGCAGGTGCTCCAACTACCCACCTGATTTCTCCTTGACGACCTCCATATCTGTGGCCCTGTGGTCGGAGCTTGCTGGGTAAGATGTTCTTCGATATCAACACTTACGTTCAGAATTGACAAACTGGCTTGCTCGAGTGGAAGAATGTAGAGAGATTACGGGCAATGTGTCAATTTGTTATGGGGAAGTGGTAGAAGCGTACAGAAGTTGATGGAGCATTCATTGATTAGCGTTCTCAAGTGCTTCAATTAACTCCGTCTATCAAAGCATTCCCTACCAACCTTATTCCCTTACTCATGTCCTGTGAGGGTACGATGTACCACATGTGAACTGTTGAGCGTTCGTTTCATCGGGGAACTCCTGCATATATAGCCTCTACCCAGCAGCGTTGTATGTTCAGCTCCGGGGGCCTTTGAGGGAGGAGGGGAGCAAGGGAACCAGAATACGATCTCTGGACCGTATTTCCTGTATTGCACCACTGCCACTCGCAACAAGATGGATTTAATCGTCCTGTGAATGTGTGACACAGTAATCCAAACGCATGCTGAAGCGCCACCAAAACACCCGTCACATATAAGACGCAAAGGAAAGGTACCCCGGGTGAAGCTCACGGGGGTGGGCGGTGAAGTACTAGAGCTTACGGTGTCACACATTCGCGGGACGTTGAAATCCCTCTAATCCACTCGCATTTCTATGTAGGAGAATAAACGTATCTGAGCAACAGCGCCTGGCATTCCCGTACATCAATCAACAAAGAGAGCTATTTCCTCGATGGAGAAAACTTCCTCGCTTATCGATGATCTATCCTTAAAAAACGGCACGACATGAAGTATCAAAATCAGGGACAAAAGTTTTGAAGACGAGGGTGCGCTATCAGTGCTATCGCTTCCGGCCAGGTAGTTTCACTGGACGTTTAGCACGTTCACACTAAAACTTTGGTCAGGAGACGTCATGAACGATAGGGACTTGGTCAGCACCCTTGACGGCTTGTACTGAAACGAATGCCTTCAATTTTGCATTACCATCTTTTAAACTTATAAACACTCAGTAGTGTGATATTTCTCTGACAAGAAAGCAACAATGCTTACTTTTTTCAAGTCCTTTTCCTTTTCATTCCCATACCAAGACGAAAAGACTAAAAACGTAAAAGCAAAAAAGTAAAAACGGAAGAAGTGAGCATTTCCTTTTAAAAAAAATGCATCGCCCTAGTTTGAATCGCAAGTTTTGAGATCACTTGGAGCGCTCCAGAGCAAGTTTAGCCTAAATAAACTCGTCTAATTCCGTCATATCGACCAACCGCACAGTCGAACGTCCGCTGTTAGCCAATGGAAAGTATGGATGCAACCCGACGCCATGGAGCCTAAATTGCCGTGCGCACCCGATGCGAATTCGTTCGCCACCATGCCCTTATCCACCAAGTGGTGCAAACGACAGAAGCGCACATCGATCGATCCAAGATTCGAACCAGTGACCTTGCGTGTGTGGTAGCGCGCCACTTGCCACTACACGACTTCCGTCCAATGACTTTAATATGAGAAAAAATCAGTAGACTTTGGTAAATGAGAATAATTTCAATCACAAAGGACAGAAAGTAACTCCTACTAACAATTACTACTAATGGCACTGGGGAGGGCCTTCTTACCCCGGGTCTATGCCTATCTAATCAGTGTCCCACCGAGGTCAACCCAGTCCACCTGCACTACACCAGCTAACTGATGCACGTTATTGCGTCTGCTATCTGAGGGTCAGACCCTCACAATTCTGAGGGTTAGACAAATGTTCAGGTTTATCCGGAAGTGGGATTAATAGGTGCACCTCAAAAAGGGAAAATTGCTATTCCTTTCCAAGAATTTCTCAATAGAACGTGATTTTCCATTGCATTCTCGTTATAAATGATGTTGTGAAGGAAATGCCGATTCATTTCGATGCACAACAAGTTTGAAACAAAGACCCATGTTATTTTCTAAATGTGAGCTGCAGGGCGCCCGGATGGTGCAGGCCGGCGGCAATCGACGCCCGTGGGTAGAGGCCGCGAGCAGCGCGTTCGCCGTCGCCTCGGCCCTTCCAGTCACGATGAACAGCATGCAAATTGCTGATCTTTTTGAAAAGGTACTACCAAGTACTTCAGTACTTCCAAAATGTTCTGAGAAGGAAAAGAACCTCCACTATTTGCAGGTCGAACGACTCGAACCACTCGATTCATGTCCTTTAAGTGCAGAGCTTTCATCGTTACGAAATGCGGTTAGTTTGCTTTTATTTTCACTTTTATTTATTTTTTAAAACAGGTACAACATCAAAGAGAAAATTTTCATTATTCTGGAATCGTTTATAGATATATCCGTTTTGCTGAAGAGTATTATTTGTACAGTTGGAGAGCGATGGCAGTGCACTTTTAGAATTGTTCTGTTACATCGCTGACTTTATTTTATTTGTTGTTCTTTCTTTTTGGTTCCTTACTTCGTCTGCTCGTTCCCGTCGAATTATCCGTTTCTTTTTTTCTGCTTCGTCTTAATTTTACCAAGAATTTTTAACTGTATCCCAATTCCGCTTGTTTTTTTGCTTTTTTTTGTTAATTTTGAGTGTTTGCTTTTTCAAAGTGATTGGATCTTTTTGTGTAACCACTTATCTTACTCATAGTTATCTACATTGCATCTTTGCGATGTCACAAAACCAGTTTATTTGACGGGAGCCGCCTATTCACTGGCGTATCGTGGGGGCATTGGGCGGACCCAGTTTGCTGACCGTAGCACATTTAACCTGTTCTACGGCCAAATCGACCAAAGAGTACAGGCGTACATTAAACTATCGACAGTAGCTTTATAATTGTTAGGAAGTGGGATTTTAGTAGTTATTCATAGTGAAAACCTTTGCCATCACAATTCCAACTATAATTTTATTGACTGAGATTTATTACAGTTCTTAATCGTTCTGTAGGCCAGTAACTTTGTGCCATTTTTACTTCATCGTCCTGCTGGAGTACATATAATGCTTCTACGAACTTTTCTCTTTTCTTCCGATTTCCTTTGCATTCGCATAAAATGCGGTCTTGATGTTGTCGATGGCTCGAACTTCTCGAAAAAGGAACCTTTTTCATACTTTTGTTGTCATTTTCAATTTTTAGTTTGCATTAGGTCATCTATTTATGAAAAGTATAGACTTTCGGTATAAAATCAACAGTTTTTAAGACTGGCGAAACGTTACTCATTGTCGCTGCACGTGCAAATAATGTTGCAGCCGTTAAGACACTTGCCCTGGATACGGAAATGCTCGATGAATCAGACAACGTACGTTGCTATTTCATTGAGTAGCAATTTCGTCCTCTCCAATTTAGCCTGTTTACTTTAATGAAATCTCAAGATTTAGGAAGAATGGAGCGCTTTGTTGAATGCAGCTCACAGAGGTCATACAGAGATAGTCAAAATCCTTCTGGAAAATGGGGCCAGTGTAGACTTTCCCGATTCGGTTCGTTTTCTTCACTGCTTTGTTGGAATGTTGTTGTCCTGCTTGTAACTAAAACTCTGATTTAGTTGGGTTGGAGTCCATTAATGTGGGCTGTTTACAAATGCCATCCTGATATAGTGGATCTACTTTTAAATTACGGAGTAGGTAACTAAATCACAATTATTTCCTCTTATTCAGGTTCTAGTTGTCATACGCCATGAATTTAGGCTCACGTCAACTTGATTGATGAAGAAGACGGTTTGACACCTCTCATTGTAGCGGCTGGTCGTGGTTTTACTAATGTCGTCGAAAGGTTGCTTGCAGCTGATGCACAAGTGAGATTTCAAGAAGCATACTTCCTAATCTTCATTTAATTATCGTTGGAGTTCAGGTCAATGCCTGTGACAAATTCGGCAGCACAGCCCTGATCTGGGCTGCCCGAAAAGGTCACCTACCAATTGTACAAATGTTATTGAATGCGGGTGCTGAAGTAGACGCAGTTGGAATGGTAATTTTTGCTTTTCATCCTTACTTTTCTTTTCTTTCTGACATCCAATTTTCCTTTCTGCACGTTCATTAGTCTTGAGTTGTCTTCAGAACGTAAAAAAATTGATCATTTCAGTGGTCTTCAACTGCTTTAATGCTAGCTACAAAGGGGAATTATTTAAATGTTGTAGACCTAATTCTGACTCGGGAACCGAACGTAAACGTCGTCGATCAGGTGCAATTTATATTAGTATGAAATTGTTTTTTTTTTGTGATTAACCCTATTATTTTGTAGAATGGTCTGTCAGCATTAGGAATGGCGGCACGAGAAGGCTATGCAGATATTTGTGAATCTCTTATCAATTCGGGTGCTTTTGTCAATCAATCTGATAAGTCAGTTTACTTGTTTACTTATTTCCACCTTCATGTCCCTTCACTTGAAATCTGTTTATAATTTAGATACGGTAACTGGATATTGACCAGCGCTGTTCGTAGCGGCAATGCTAATATTGTTCGTTTGTTACTCGAAAAGTTTGCTGATGTCAATGCCAGAGATTCGGTTAGTTGCGACCTAACACTCTTTTTTTAGCATATTATGGAACTCAGCCTTTTGATTCAGGAAAATAGGACTGCGCTGCATCTAGCTATTGACAAATCATTCATGGATATTGTTTATCTCATTCTGGAAAGGAAGCCGAACCTAGAGTTGAAGAACAAGGTTTGCTACAATTCATAAATATTTGAAATGCTCTGCAGTTTCTAGCTTCTGTTTTGTTACTGCTGCACTAGTTGTTTTTCTTATTCTTTTTTTTTGTGGGGAGGGGTTGCTGAGAGTTTCTTGAAAAAAGCTTAGAAAGAGGTCAAGCATTTTGTCAGCCTTACCTATTCGAAAGAAGCTTGAAATTGAATTAGCACTGGTTGGCTATTACGCAAATTAGTGGTCTTGAGAGGGTGGCTTTTCATTTTTTTTGTTCTCCATGATCTGCTGTTTTTAACTGCTTTTTGGGAGTGATTTTGTTTCACTTCTTATTGAATCTTGCTTTAAGCTCTTTTCAACGGGAAAAAGTAAACTTCTCAAAATTTACCTCTACTCGCTGAAAAGTAGTAGTAAAGCATTGAGAGCCTCATTTTCAACTTCTCTGTGGTCTAGCTGCTTTTGACTAAATGAATTCTGCATGCTACTTGATTTGCAGTTGTATTGATGAGTCATACGCTCATGAAAATCAGTGATATGTACATCTCATAGGATGGCGAAACGCCTCTTCTTCGAGCTGTGAAAAGTCGTCATGTCGCGTTATGTGAGCTGCTTGTTAAAGCAGGCGCAAAAATTTCGGCAGCGGACAATAATGGCGATAATGCTCTCCATCTAGCTTTGAGAGCCAGAAGTCGGAGGCTAACGCAGACCTTATTAAGTATGTGCCCTCTCTTTGTATTGACTAATATTACAATCCACGGTCATCATCATCTACCAAAGATTATGCTCTATTTTTTCAGCGAATCCCTCGGACTCTCGCCTTCTCTACCGACCAAACCGTCTTGGTCAGACTCCATACTCCATAGATCAAGGAAATCCACAACCTATACTGCCTCTAATCTTTGGACCAATTGATGCCGAGCAACAGATGGACACAATGCTAGGATACGATGTTTATAGCAATGTACTCGCCGATATTGGTAAGCTTAGTAAGCTTGAGTTTAATATTTGTGTATTTATACGAAGTAGTACTCATGGTTTTCAGTTTGTGAACCGTCTCTATCTCTACCACTCACTGTTGGCTTGTATGCCAAATGGGGCTCGGGTAAATCTGTGTTACTTGCAAAACTCAAGGACTCCATGTACAGCTTTTCGCGTAATTGGCTAGAGGGAGCTCACTTAGAGTAAGTCTTAGAATATTTTATTTATTTATTTATTTATTTATTTATTTTTCTATCCAATTTTTCTTATGGAAACTATTTTTTACTAATTTTTTATTCAGCTTATCTGCATTGCTGTTTTTCTATATCACGCTACTTTGTATAATCTTCACAATGACGTTGTCTACGATTTTTGCTGTATTTGCCAGTTTACCCGCGCTAATTGCGGTATGGATAGTTGGACTATGCATCCTTATTTCTATAATTTCTTCATACTGTAAGTTTGGGACTAAATTCGCGAAAGTTTTCTTCTCTTTGTCGTTCTCAGTTCTCATCTGTTTCTGAGATAGCCGCTTTCGAAGCGCTTCGAAAGAGGTCTCAAATACTAGAGAAATTTTCTTTTCCCTGGTACTTTGTTCGAATTTTTGTTAGGGAATTGTTAATCTAATGTTATGGCTCGCTGATGACACATGCTTCTTTGATACTACCCCTCATTAAGGTTTCATTTATTATGGTAGCGAAATACGTGGTTGGTCTGCTCCCAGTCAGATCGCAAATTCACTCTCACGTTTCATATATCGTATTCGTCTCTTGTGGAATGTCGCCACTTTATATGCACCAATGCACTCTGAAAACGATATTGCAAGTAATCCTGTGAGGCAAGTTGGAAAGTCACTATTTTACCTTTTTAAACATTGACATTGGATTCATTTTATTATGATACTATATTCGTACTATATTATGCTGTATTTAGTTTCCTCTTTGCCGATTATCATCGGTTGTCATCCATTGGTGGTGAGCAAGCACTAGCCAAAATTGTGGCCACTTTGTTTGAGTCGGCTGAAACACACTTCGGCGTACTGCCTGTTCGGCTATTCTGCTCGTTGAGAACTGCTTATCGTAAGTGTACAAGTTTTTCCCACTTGGTTGCAAGTTTTTGGTCGAGCTTTTGATAACTCATTTCATTATCGCCTTTCTTATCATTTTTGATTTAAATCATTAGCATTCTTCATCATTCGCATAGATTAGATTAGAGATGGAAAACAGTTCGTTTCTCGTGACATTTTTTTAAAACTTTTCCTATCTCTACCTGAGGTTCTTTTTGTTTGACATTGGAGTACAATTTGAAAAACGCCTCACGTGCCAGTATCAGAATCTGTCTAGCTCATTGATGGGCGATATGCTTTCTTGATTTGAAGAAAATGCGTTATCCATTCCACCGCCATTTTTCTGTTCGCTCCTGAGGCTTGAACTCTATGCGGTCGGTCGTCCTATAACAAGCGTAGCTCTATGTAGTCACGATTTTGTCGCCGTTTGTTGATCACTCTTTCTTGAGATTAGTTGTAAAATGTGGTGAGGTCTAAAATTTAAAACCGAAGAAATTTTTTAGATATGAAGAGTATTTTCGTAGTAAAGTGCATTGCTCATTGTTAATATTCCAGCCGGACAGCATGGTTCGCTGCGTAGACATTGCGGTGTACCGATTGTCCTGCTGGTCGGAGTCGCTGTGGTTGTGTTGCTTTGTTCCGAAGTATTTATGACGCTGTGGTTATTCAGTGAAAGAGATGCGAGCTCAGGAGCGTAAGTCTTATAATTACTTGTACCCCTGCAGTTTTCGAAATAATTTGCTGTATTCATTGTTCAGATTCCTAGTAGTACTATCCATCCTCCTGTAGAACCTCTGTTCCCATAGCCTACAATCTCCCCAACTTTCAGCTTGTTTGTTGCATCTGTGGCTTTCGCAGTTGTATTTCTTATGCTAACAATATATCCCATTATTATTATGATGAGATATGGCTACACTAATGTTCCTCGACGACGTGTTAATGCGGCTGCAAGATCGGTTCACAAATTACGCTTCGAAGGCCTCATGCAGAAGTTGCAATCTGAAGTTAGTTTTTTCCCAGTTGTCCAGTTAAGCCGGTTGTCCCTTTGTCCGACGTAAACTTGAAGAGAAAAAGTTAGCCAAAATTATCGATTCCTTGAACGGAATCAATTTTGTTCAGGTTGATATATTGGCTGATATGATAAGGTCTCTGGATGCATTCACAAGGAGTCAAACTCGACTTGTTGTTGTTGTGGACGGGCTCGATAATTGTGAACAGGTTAGTAGGCATTTCTGTATAAATTTCTATCAAATGTTTCTTGTTCTGCTCTAACCGTATTGTTGAAGGAGCGTATGGTACAAACGCTGGATGCTCTGGAACTTTTGTTTTCTGCTCGTAAACATCGACCTTTTATTACGATCATAGCTGTTGATCCACATATAATTGTATCAGCCATTAATCATAACATGCATTCTGCTCTTACTGGTTCGTTTATTATGTTTGGCGAAGCCCCTGGTTGCTAGAAATGGTTAGATGGCTGAACCCTCCTATGCTTTCAGGAACTGAACTCACCGGTCATGACTATTTGAAAAATATTGTAAATATGCCACTTTATCTTCATAACTCGGCTCTACGTCAGCTACAAAACAAATTGAAGGTTATTTGGTTAAATTGCCCTCCTAGAAAAGAATTTTGCACTCCTCTTTTTTAGGCCAAACGCGAGTCTTTTGCTGATTGGAAGGAGCGATATAGACGTCAGGAAACTTTTCATGGCTCACATCTCTCGTTGTCTGATGGACGACAAAGTCGTAAGGTATCGCTTCTTGATGTAAATTTACTCAGTGAATATGATTAGATAGTTTGAAAGAACAGCTCGTAGATAGCAGGAAAATTTATTTGTTTATTATCAATTATTAGAGTACATAGATATACTATGTTCGAAAATTTATTGGCACAGGATTTAATTTCAAAGGCTACGGTGGTTGTTGGTACGCGCAGTATTGGAGAGTCGCTACTCAATGATGACTACTTCTCCAATATGAATCCTCGTGCCATGAGAAGGATCGTTAACGCTCTTACTTTGACTGGTGAGCTTGACGTCTTTTTACTTTACAGAGCATATAGTTAGTTGGCTTGTACAGAATCTAAAAATAATTACCGTCCACGCTTCAGGACGGCTTATGCGAGCATTCGAGATCGATTTCTCTTGGCTCGCTCTTGGTCATTGGGTTTCTCTTTTGGAACAGTGGCCTAGTAGGATGTGTTGGTTGATCGACCGTGCTCTTGATGTCAATAATAACGCTTTAACGTTAGCCGAGGTATTTGTTTTGCGAACATCCGTTGTGATAGAACTTCCGGAACTTTCCTGCATTATTATTGATCTGTTTATTCGATTTAATTTCGTTTTGTTTTGCATTACTGCACCACTCTACAATTTCCAAGGCTCTTTATCAATCACCATTCTATAATTAGTCTGGAGTGCTCATAAAGTCGAAGTATTCGCATTGTTCGAGTTAAGTTCAAATGCCAAGAGTTTTTTTGTTGTTCAGGTATACCACCAGCTCAAGGACCATATTCCAAAGAAGGATTCATTGATTGAACTGGATAGGAACCCGGATAACTTTGAAGTGAGTCAATTTCACATTACGGGTTAATGTCTTCCCCTTATGTGGTTTTCATCACTCACGATATTTGAGGCTTTCTTGGACTCGCCAGCAATTCCTAGTTCTGAACAGCTAACAGTTGGGCATGTGAAAAAGTTTGTACCATGCACCAGCAATCTCGATCCTTATCTGAGGAAACTGATTAGAGGTATGTTCAACTTTCAGCTTTTACAGCTGGCTCCCAAAAAGCTTCCATTGCTCGGTTGAGCCCTGGGCTTTGCCCCATAAATCCGATTAA
This sequence comes from Haemonchus contortus, assembly GCA_000469685.2. NCBI lineage: Eukaryota > Metazoa > Nematoda > Chromadorea > Rhabditida > Trichostrongylidae > Haemonchus > Haemonchus contortus. Next base: position 14,782,251 of record LS997565.1, read on the forward strand.
AAACAATGTGTTTCTAAGGAACACAAGTGAAGTGCAAGTTAAAATTCAGTTTCATAAGATTGTGGTTAGTCACTCCATAATTTTGTTCCAGAGCGACGTCAAGGCTTGGAGGATCCAGTGCAAGAGATTGGCCTCGGTTCAGTGATACCGCCGAATGCTAAGTACTTGTTCGGGGTACGTTATGGAATATTGCTTTGAACGGATAGTAATATGCTGAATATCGCGAAATGACTTTAATGGATCCTATTTATAGGATGAAAAAGTGTGGAGCACTGTGAATACTCCACTTGTGGAGATGAAATTGGATGCTGTGTGCAGCCTTGTCAAGCGGCTGGACATTGCTCCTAGCAGGCTCGACACTATCATTCGTAAATTCCAACAACTCAATCTTGGAGGCCTCGTTCTAGCCTCGTGTCCACTTCAAGACCTGAAGGATGCGCTGGGAGTGAGTAGCTTTACAAATATTGATTTTTCTTCGAACTATAGCTCAACTAGTATGCTGCTGCCTAGATCCCGCTGGGAGACTGGACCATGGTGCGACTTCTCGTCGAAACTCTAAAAGCATTCGGGCCAAATGTTCCCGGTGTGAAAATCGACAAGGTACTTTCTGGTTCTATTCAATGTCTGCTTGTGAGATCGACTGGGCTGCTCGGAATTTCCTTTTCGTGTTCGTGTTGCTGCGTTTCATGGTCAGAATATTCATACGTTTCATCAAAAGAGCATTGGCCTGGCGGCCAACTAAATCGTGATTTATAGTTGACAAATGGCCTTCGAAGCCGTTTTTTACATGAACAATGATTAGTTTAACTAGCAGCGTGATGTTTAGAGGAAAGCGCTGACGTTACCAGAGGAGGATGAAGATGGCTCAGACGTCGAAGCGGAAGTGATTCGTCGTGATACTCGTGATACGGTAGTACAATCGCCGACAGCTCAGTTGTCCAAAGATCAGCGGAGGAGGTTCGATTTCCTTTTTCTTTCTCTGTACTGGTTTATATGAAAAAAAAATTCAGATCGGTGGCAGCAACAACTGAAATTAATAGCGATCACAAGTGGCTCATGGAAAGTCTTTCGGGAATGGATCTAAGTTTGTAACAAGGCACAATATATGTAGCTGTAAAGGCTTTCCCCCACATCAAAACCACAACGTTACAGCTCAAACTGAAGGTGATCTCGATTTGCCACCATCTTCCGGAAATTCAGTGCGGTTCGGTGACGCACTGGAAGATGGGCTAGCTTCTGATGCTGACAGCATAGAGTCTCGTTTTGGGAGCCGAGAGAATCTGCTCGACCCGGGTCCGATTCTCAGTCGGCACTCCAGCACAAGCAATGGAAGGTGAGAGCTAATAATGGCTACAAAGTTAAATCAGTTTTTGTGGGGAAACTTTCTTTCGATGGTGCGTTTTAAAACTTGAACTCTTTGAATCTGAATACATTTCTCTAAATATGTTCCTCGAACCTTCGGTCCATCAATTGTTTTCATCAAAGTTTTCTCCAAATCCTTTTTTTCTTTTTTTCTCAATTTCCCTAAATATGTTCCTCGAACCTTCGGTCCATCAATTGCTTTCATCAAAGTTTGATTCAATCGAAACATTCGGTCCAACATTTTGATTACTTTATGTATTTATGTACTTGCTCACCTGCTTTGACCATTCTCTTGTGAAACTACAGTGGGGAAGTATTGTGGAACTTAGATATTTACATACATTTCGAACTTATATTGATATAAATCAGAATTATGATCCCAGTTCCCATCCCAATGAGCCCGAAACGACTAATCTAGGGCTCTTCTATGATGGATAGTCCATCGTAAATATGCTCTACATCAGAAATTCTAGTCTTCAAATGAAGACAGCTAGAAGGCTCTGAATTCACAAGGTGGTTCTACCTAGTCCCCCATGCTTGCTTCCAACGAGTGCATCCACGGTTGTGCAGTAGCAGGACGATCAACCCTTTCATCCTCCTAAGGCACTTAGGTAGATCAGAAATCGGGGGATGCCCTAAGGACGTAGTTCTTTTTTGAGCTTTTCTGTTTTTTTTTTTTATTTTTCGCTTTATTTTTTTGTCAATGTCTCTTTCCTGTACACACATGTTCACCTATCTTCCTGTAGATATTTATTTATTTTGGATACCTGTGGCTTCTTAATATTCAGCTGCACTTTTGTCCTTGCATTTAGCTCTCACGTCCTCACCTAGAGGTTTTGCATGCGGTGGCGGATCGGCATAACATTTCTGATAATTGTTCGTTTAGCGTTAGGAACCGAACATCGTACAGGAATTCTCCTCAGTATAGAAGAATGAGTCGGTAGGCGGTTGTTGAGTGTGCATGCTACTGCTAATACAGAATTCACATGATATAATAATATAATATTGATTTGATCGGAGTCTCGCGATGCTGATAACATACTATCGCTTGCTTTTCTGTTCATCCGTGTCGACGGCATTTTCACCTTACAATCAAACAACTGTGCCCTATGAAATGGGCCGGCCAACACTATCCGTTTTACACACTCATAGCAAAAATGTTCCGCTTTAGAACGCTGTCTCGGGCGTTGGTAGCTTTTCACTATTTAACGTTTAAAACTTCCTTACAATCAAAGCTGAAGTGTCGTGAGACAATCCGATCAGCTCAATAGCGTAGTAGCTGCGTGTGCTACTGTTTTTCTGGTTTGCTGTGGATTATTTTGTACAGATAGATAGTTCTAGTGGAAATGTGATGTGTAGGCTCTACAAAGCCTGTTGGAAGGTACTCTCTCTTTTCACGGTCGTCTCACTTTCATTCCCGCATCAAGCAGTGAGGGAGAGCCGGCCTCCTTCAACACTTTTCTGTTCTGAACTCAGCTGTCACCCTTGACGAGTGCATCTTAGCAATTTAACTCTGCGCTAAATTTTGTACTTTTTAGGGGTGAATTGATGCGCCAGATCCACAACGACTCCATTCACAGCGCTACGGTTGGTTTCTTTTAATTTTTGAGTTGTTGACTATGATTTTAGGGGTGTATAGAGGCATCCAGTGTTACTACTCGTGAGATTGAAATTCAGTGCTAGTCCGAGCTTTCACCGTAATCCAGGTTTACCACAACTAGTAGATGCTATTTTACGTCAAGCAGTACTGAGCCATGATTACAGTAAAAATTTAGATCGGTCTAGTTTTCGTTCTTGAAATGTGATCGAGTTGTGGGTAGGGTCCATTGCATTTTCACGCGGATTACTGAGGCACATCACTTAGAGGCACAGTTCACGATAAAAACGTTCACTGAGAATTCCCTATAGTATGAATCGAGGCACCCCCTTATACCACACCTGCCGTTATAAAGTCGGAAAAGGTCATGGATAGGGCACAGTAAGGGGCCAGAGATGGTAACGTGCGAATGCCACACCCATCGTGGACGAGTTTCAATGGCTTGATAAAGGCTGCAGTATCGCAAGAAACTCCCATGTAGGAAGTTCAAACTATTTGTCATAACCCATTGCGACAGTGAAAGGCAGTTTCGGCTTGATGTAGTCGTATCTTTGAGCAATGGAGCAAGGTAAATCTCGTCCAAACATGCTTTACATGCCATTACCGTCACGGTGATCTCGTACAACCTCCACTTCCACTAACTTTAAAAAGCTTGAAGTAGGCGGATTTTCTCGCTTTCTGCGCCACTGATGTACTCCTCTACTTCAACACTTCCACTTTTCTACTTAAAAAGGGTACCTCAAAATTATCGTGAACTGTGCCTTGACTAGAACATGCTACGTTTTTGTTGCATGCTTCTATCATTCTTGACTTTTGTTATTGAAGGATGCGGCCTCATCGGTGGTGTCAGATGATGATCATCAGATGACTGTCATGCGTCGAGATGGCGCAATACCTGTATCCGAACGAACTCAGCTGGCAAACCTCTTTGGACGTGAGAATGGCAATGCTTAGGACAATCTTTTTACGGAGGCTCTTTTTTCTTTTGTGTGGTCTCAGCTTTACGACTTCCTAATACGGCCTGCACCCATGACCTCTTTCGAGCTTGTATTTGATGACCGAATTTGTTATTCCTTGTTATGTTCTCATTTTTTAAGACGGCTTCGTCTCTAATAATTTATTTAGAATTAGACAACACAAATTTCGTGTGATGCTGAAGGGGTATTGTAGTTAGTTTAACATCATTGTAATAACTTTTAACCCTTTAAATAAGTAGTTGTAATATTTCTTAGGTGATCTTCATACCGAGTGCTTGTTGGGGTTAGTACAAGCAGTTGCCTTAATAGAACCTAGAATTTGTAGATTGTAAATGTTTATATCTACTTTAATAAGCCTCAGGTAATAGAATTCTTATTTATTTCCGTTAACCTTTTCACTGTCTAACAGTTCATGTCAAGAATCAGGACCACGGCTCATTTGTTTCCGACCCTCCGTATAACGCCCACGTGGCGAGTAAGTCTTCAGTACCAAATAGATATGCTCCCATAAAGCTCCCAGTACGTCAACATGCCTTATTATTTATGCGAGATTTCTAGGAATCAATTCTTTTGAGTTCCAGTTTGATGTACCAAGTTTTTTCCTGATCGGGAATGAAAGGGAGGCTATCTAGAAACCGTTGCCGAAACTCTATTTGAGCAATGCTAGGTCCTGGTTGCTGAGGTGAAGTCTGAGGGAAGATAGTTCTCTAATAGAGTAGAAATTTACTAGTGTTTAACCCATGACAGAAATTAATGACTCATTTAATTGTGGTAATTCCTCTCTAGTCACTCAATGGTTGCTCATTCAGTGTCCATGACGAACTTATAGTTGAATCTGTTTCACTTATACTTAATAAATATATACGGATGGGTATGTGTTTGAATTGTGGAAAGATTGTTCAGTACCTACTGTTCTAGCGTTGAAATTTTCTAATTAAGTGGGCGATAGTGCCCGTGAATTTGAGTTAGTCTTGCTCTTACGACAACTGTGTAGAAGAAGGACAGGGGCTTCAAAATCTCTGATAATGACTTCCCGAAAGAAAGGGAGTGGCAGCATTACCTTTGTTCCTGAAATGGTCGTTGCACTTGTATCACCTGACCTTTGGATGATCATCAATTTGCTAAAGGGGGTGCGATAATGTCTCTGTTCATGTCTGTGGCGAATCAACGTAGTCTAAAGAAGTCATACTCGCCTGAGAGAAGCATGGCGCAATGCTAGTTTCTTTCAAACTAGTTTTATGAAGAATTCATACGAGCGACTGCTGTTTTAGCTCTTGTTTGACGAGCCGAGCAGGACGGGTGAAGCTGATACATTGTCAGCTCACAAATTGGTTCAGCTCTGAGAGTAGATGCTTTTAAATCATATGGAAGTTGCTCAGTTAATTTTTGTCGGTATTCGAACGAAAGTGTCAAGGTTCAATGCAACATGATTTATTCATGACGATTTAGAGCTACTTTCATTCTCCTTTTTCTTTTTCTGCTGTCAAGGAAGTGGTTGTGTGGAGAAAAGTGACGCACTATCCCTAGCATGGTAATGGGAATGTATTCCGAGTTGTTATTCGACTAAGGCGACCGAGCCTTCCCAGTTTCCATCCGCTAAGCGCACCAGATCCGCGCGGAGAATTAAAGCACTGACTCGTTCTACGGCTGGCCATCGTAGTCATTCTAGAGGCCACATACTTATAATTCTGGGTGGGGGAGGTCGAATGCGGGAGCGCACTCTAAAATAGACTGGTTAACACCAAAAAACTTCATCTCGCATTTTTCCTTTCTTTGTTGTCGTGGTAAGTAATTTCCATGTTTTCGGAAATCTTCAAGTCTGAAGTCAGTGGAGTCTGAAATAACGAACATCAGCAGCACCCTAAAAATCTGAAATGTCAGTCGGGATTCCTGTTTTGCATTTCGAAATCTACAAACGTCCGTCAATTCACGTTGAATAAAGTGAACGAAACACCTGAGGTACAAGAGCGTTTATCAGAGACCCCTTGTTTTCATTTCTATGTCATGAATTGCCATCACTTTTGGCTCAATAAAGTTGTAGGAAAACCCCAATAATAAACTCACAATAGTAATCGGCAATTCATAAGTCACCTGCCAAGTGTCCTCCTGTACTGGACTTTTATATACCTTCTTTCGACACTTATTGGAGTGTGCGGAGTTTCATCCTCCTCACATAATGAACCGGTTTCGAAGTCTTCCTACCTCAATTCCATACTGTTCAGTTAACCTTTCTATGAGAATAGTACCTCAGATTCTACCGGTTTCAGTTTAAGCGGGTTATCCGGCACTGCAATCAAGTTATGCAATTATCAGAAAGAAGTAGGAAGAACGGTTTTCAGACTGGTAATTTATGACAGACAGAAGTGCCGCACAGAGTGCAGAAGTGCAGACAGAAGTGGATCGTCACACTGCAGAATCATGCCTCCCTCGAAGTCGTTTTTAGATGTTGTTTTCTCAGAGGAACAAAACTTTCCGAGTTCTAAAATATCATGAAAGTCTGTGCGGCGTCTCTACTTATTGCATTTTCCGAAAGTAGTTGCTGAGTGAACTAGATGGGATCAGGTACAGGCAATCATGTTTTTCTGGAGCTTATGAAGCTGTCCATAATTGCTGTAAGTTAACACTTTACTGGAACTGGCTGGGATATGATAGCTGGTTCAGGCGAGGATTTCCGTAAAGAAGTATTCAAGACGTAGAAGAAATCTGGATGGAGCCGTATCCCTTATTTCCCGTGCCCTTACCATAGTCACATAGTAAGTTAATGAACTTGGTGATGTAGATTAGAAAGTTCAAAGGGGAAACTGTCAAAGGTAAGGAGTAAGGAGGTAGCAAACAACTTTGCTCTTTCTATTAGGTTGACCGGAAAGTTTCCCGCCACGTGTTTGATCGCACCATATTAGCCTTGCATGTATAATTATAACTTATCCTGGGGTGTGCATGAAGCACGCAAGAGATTCTTTCACATCACTACCTCTCACTTACCCAGCTTGCATTTAGATTCCAAAATGCGGCCCAAGTTTCAACCCAACAGGATGCACCTGAGGAACTTTATTCTTTCCCTTCATCAGTCTGGCTTAAAGGCAAAGGAAGCCCAAGCCAAGATAGTGGATATATATGGCGCGGACGCTATCTCTTACGACACGTGCAAGACGTGGATGGCCAAGTTCAAGAAAGGAGATTTCTCTCTCCAAGATGCTCCAAGGTCCGGCCGGCCGATGGAGTTGAACTTGAAGTTGCTGCAAACCGCCGTGGAAGAGGATCCGTACGCCACTACCAGGGAACTTGCAGCGATGCTCGGCCATGCCCAATCAACTGTTGGATTTGGGCTGGAGAAGATTGGTAAAGACGCAAAGCTTGGCCGTTGGATTCCTCCCCAACTCATGGCGTGAAACTTTCCGGTCAACCTAATACTTTGCCTTCTTCAGCGCTTATCTTTCTCAACAACAGAAATTTTCGCGAGTGAGAGCCGAGTCTGGACAAAAATCATCGGATTCGAGGTCCTCAAACAAAATGCCGAAAAACTTTTGCGGAAAAAATAAAAAAGGTTCTCAAACAAAATGGCGAGCAAAATGCTGCTTTCGACCACCCTCGCGTCATGTCATAGGCAGCAAGATGACAGGACATACCATACCGTACCATTTCAGGGGTATGCGATTGGCAAGCTCCCCCTAGTCTATAGAGGTGAGACGTAATGCCTTTCGTATCATCCGATGCTTCCTAGCAGAAGATGGGCGGTGTGAGTAGCATTGATGTTACCGCGCTTAGTGGAAAGCCGAAGAAACTTTTAAATTCGGCTGTTTACAGTTCGTCAAGTCTTCTTCACGCTATGCGAGAGCAGGCGAATCGATGTTCAACTGGTACAATCTGAAGGGCAGCAGTTTTCTCCCAATTAGAATGGTTGCCAAGACTCATGTATCTCCTTTCCCACAACGATGTGATCTTATATCTTCAAAAACAATCTAAAGTGCTCTTTTCTGGCGTTGGCGTTCTCTAACAGGATTCTCTTGGTAAACACTTGGTTCTCGCAGGCCCACTTTGTTCAACTTCTTTCAGTTATGGTGCAATATGAGATTCAGCGTTGCTGTTGCTTGACGACTGCCATAATCTTTGCATTTGTCACGAGCTCTCAGGAGAACAAGTCCTGTTAGCGCTACTACAAAAGGTGATAGAACTGAAATCACATTTTTGAAACTTCACATCTATGATGGTAAGGTCATGCAAGTCAGCGTATTCCAGAAATCACTCACTACCAGTGTTATTTAGCTCTTAATCCAACCCGCCATGACAGCTCGAATCGCTTTCCATAGGTAATGTGCCAATTGAACTTAGAACTTCCCATTCAAGAACGATAGCTAGCTCTATCAGGCGGTCATCGGAAGTCCTCGGAATAACAGAGGCAATAAGTACGATGGCTACTGTTGTGAAGTTCCGCAAGGGATGGCTTTATAGCCAGGGCTGTTCGGCTCGCGACAGGACTATTACATGGCACAGAAGTCTATTCGTGTACGCCACAAGGACTGCGCTAGCCTGCAGATACGGCCTGTCGTGCCACAGCAACTTATGGTAAAGTCGCACTTCTCTTGCAGACTAGCAAACTCCTCCGATGCCTTCTTGCACTGGAGACCCTCACATACTGTTCTCAACCGCCATGTTTTGCAAGTACATGTCGGTTTGTCCGATTATCGTCATATTAATCCGTACAACATTGGACGCCATGGAACTTTCGGATGTGGCATGTAAGTTGGTTTGTCATGGGGACCTGCCACTGCATTAGAACATTTAGCCGTGTAGAGTACCTGCGATATCAAACATTCAGCAGAATGAGATTACGCGAGGTTACTCTCGCAAATATCTCTGAGAAAAAACTAACTCAGAAAAAAAAGGCTGGGGTTCACCCGGCTCAAAACCATTCAGTAAAAGTCGATGAGTTGCGAAGAGTTTAGCTTAATTGTTTTTGGATGATGAGCTCGTGAGCACCTGCTTTTATCGCGCCTCCTCGCGATGCCTCGCTCCTCTCTGTAGATGGGCGTCGTGGTCCTTCATTTCACCTACAGCATAGCTTTAAAGGAAAAATCAATTGAGTACAACATATAAAGAAAACAGTCAAATACCACGAGCATGACCGGACAACCTCCGTGTCACGATGGTCAGACCAAGAGCGGAGGTGGGGACGTGGCTTGGACCGCTCTGCGTCTTCAGACTACTACACCCAATCCATGGGGACGGTCAAGTCGTGCGTCCGAGGGCGCGCACGGCTAATTGCGCGGCGAAATTCATACCTATTCTGAAGACTTTAGCGCCTATTATTTGGGCCCAATTTTGAAGTACAGTAGAATAGTAGGATCAGCTGACCTTACTAATCTACCCTTCTTCAGATTTGGGCCCCTATGCTAAGCGCCGGAGTCCGAATTCGCCACGAACTTCGCCGCGCAATTTGTCGCGCGCGCCCTCGGACGCACGACTTGACACACACACCCCAATCCATCAGTACGTTGATGATGTTATCGCATCAGCTCCTCGACTCCAAACATATTCTCGCCGCTGCAGTGGCGACCAGATTCGACGGCGACAGACGTTGACTGACGTATCATAGGCCAGAGAATGCGTCAACTCTGGCCGATGGGCAGAGCGTCGATACCTACCTAGTTTGCGCTGGGGTCCACGTGCTGCTTACCAGGCGTGCCCTTGAAGGAAGTCGAGCGTAAAACCCGGCACCTTTCTCGTGCCTGAAGTTCGTTTCGTTATGTCCTTGGGGTATAAAATGGAATTCAAGCCTTTACAGTTCTTATATACCTGTTTTAGATGACTTGAGATTCAGCAAGACAAAAAGCACTTTCGCACTTTCCATCGTCTTGATGATGACTAAAATTAGCCCCCCGTTGATAGGACGAGAAGGTTCTCTACAGGGTGGGCCGAAATTATGATTACACAGACATCACATCCCCGAAAACGAATAGAAAGCTAAAAAAGCAAACCATTTTCATCAAAGTGTCTATCACTAATCTCTTATCAAAGCAGTACAGTGAGACTGGGATCTGTTGTTTTCTGCTTTCACCCAACCCCCGATGATGGATAACATTAGCGGTGGCACGCAGCTAAGGTCATCGAGTTGATCCCAGCTTTGCGCGAGGTGTTTTCGAGATTATTTCACTTCATTTTTGGGCTAACGGATGCTCTCATCTCAAAGGCTGAACACACTAAGACATCCATGGAATTTAGGTCAGAGCTCCAGTGTGGTCACTGATCGAAGGTTATGGAGCAAGGGAGCACCTTTCACGGAAAGCTTCATCTTGACAATATGTCTGGTTTGAATCGCCAATGTGTCCTATTGCACACGAAGAGATCGAACGGGTCTCCAAATCAATTGTCACTCCTTATTTTACAAAAAGAATCGGTGCTTTTGCCTCGGCTGTGACGCTCGCAAAGGATATCGCAGAAAGTGAGCAAGCCTAGCGCTGCATCACTTCCATTTCTTTCAGCTTTATACAAATCTTGTAGCCCTGCTTATTGGGCACCTTTTTCGCGGCGGATATCTTTTCGTCGGTTGACAGGAATTCCGTACGATTATTTTTTCGGATGCGTCGGGACAGCTTTTGTGAGCCAACCTTTCTCTTCTCTTTATTCTGCTCACCGGGGAAATCACTTCCTGATCGTATAAAGGCCTCGTCGTGCAGATGATGCTTCACGGTTTTCCGCAGAAAACTTCACGAGATGTCCATTCATTTAGTCATTTTGGGTTCAGAATGAATTTCGCTGCTGCGCAGACCTTCGCCCTGCTTCATTGAAACTCCCATTAAATATAATCGCAGGCCTCTTATGATTACCACTCCTATTTGTAATTTTTCCCAACTCTCGAAAGCGTCTTATAATCGAATGTACCCCCTGCCTTGTTACGCTGAGTCGTCTGTAGATGCACCGTGCCAAAAGTGCTTGTAAATGCAAAGTAACGATTTATTCACGGGGTAATTGCGCTTATATTATTTTCAAAATCTACCAAAAGTTTAGTATCATCAGAAAGGTAATAATGTAATCTATCTTGTAAAATAGAAGAAAGCGAACGAATTGCTATGACCTCAGAAAAAATCCGCTATGAGTGTCAGCACGCGCTGTAATCGTAATTTTGGCCCACCCTGTATTCCCATGATTTTATGATTCATAAAAATTAAAAGTAAAACTTCTTCGACACAACTAGGCGGCGAGAAAGGCTGGTTGCTAATAAACCGTTACGAACGACTCGAATGACAAAGCAGCGACAGGGACAGAAACCTTCACGGCGCTGGAGAAAGAGTTATTGCTTTCCGAAGGGCAATGAATGAGGTTCTTTACAACTTTGGTTTCTTCAACAGCTATGCCGACTTACCTATTGCTGATAAGGATGTATATGCTGGCACATCAGTTCTCCCTTCCCACAACCGACATGCCGTCACGTCGCTACAGGATTGTAGGGCACCAGCCGAATGTTTTAGCTACGTGTACATTAGTCGAGAACTTCACATTAGGAACGGTAGCTTCGGAGCTGAGCAAAAGGAAATTTGCATTGTAGAGAGCACTTATGAATACCGGAGGTCGGTAAATAAGCCAAAAAAAGGCGAAAAATCGAATTTTAGGTAAAAGTGTTGTCAAGGGTACAGCATCACTTAGTCAGCCAACCGGTGCTCTAACCTACATCTGTATACAATATTTCGACATTTATTTCATTTTTTTTTGTTTTCCTTCTGGACATTCTGTTTAATAATACCTACAGTTTATGAGCGTAACAGAGAAATGTGAGTAGTTCTCGTAGAATCAGAAAGTCTTCTAGGAAAAATTCCATCGTCTGTTATGAAAATGTATGTACGCTTGGGCCCTAAGAACTCCCTAAGTTTTAAAACAGCCAGGAAATCAAGTGCACAAGCTAAGAGTGTACTGAACTACCCGGCTATGCGACGTTCCACTGCCATTGTCTAGACGGAAATAAATTTATGCTAGTCGCTCCGAAACCCTATCTCTTTATGCTCTGAAAAGTGATACTGATGGAACTACCGGTGATCACACAAACTTACATTATTGTAAAACTTTCGTTACTGTAAAGCTGCAAAAAGGAGCTGGGTAATTCTTTCAGTACCTGCAACAATGTCCAGCCTGCACCGTCCATGGAAGGCTGTTAGGCATGCTAGTTAATAAGCGTTTTAAAGTGCTGTTCCCGATATGAGTGGTTCCAAGATGAACCTATGGCCCACGAACATGCCACATATAGTGATTTAAGGACGGAAAGTGGCCTAAATATGCCAATATTTTTTGTCACCTTTTACACCACAACTTCCTTTATTTCGCCTTAACTATATTTCCGAAATTATCGAGAACTCTGTGCATTGAGCCAACTATAAGGCATGCCCAACAATCCTCGGAACTTTTATCGAGACGATATTTGTCGCGCCGGCAGTGACGCCTTGCTCCTTACTGTAGGTGGGCACGGAGTTGCGCGTCGCCGTCGGCGTGAATGTCCGATCGGGGTCTTACGCGGCGCTTGCTCTCGCTCCCTTGCCACGCGCGATGTTGCTTTGGTCCTTGCAGCCCCTACACTGGTCCTACACCCCAACTATCACCCTACGCGTGCTACGTCCTACAACACGGAGCAGCCTACTCACAGCTCAAACACATCGATCGAACCAGATATAACCTTCCACGGCGTTTAAGTGTGTACGATATTAAGTCGTCAACATAATATTCAAGACAGTCCTTCTTGGGTACGCCAATAATAATCAAAAGGAAGGAATGGTAGAAAATGCATCATATATACATATATGGAAAAGGAAAACATTAAAAATTGCAATAATTAAAAACTACGGCATTTACCAATAACCTACGTACCAGGAGGTTCGAATCCCATGCGTAAAGTCTCACGGAGGGTGACGTGACTTGGGGCCGCTCTGCGCCTTCGGGCTTTCATGCCCGAGCCGATCACTACGCATTCGGTCGGATTGCATCACGTCTTCATTCTCGAGCAAGTTGGTCGGTTGGAGGACGAGCAGTGGCAGCCAGATACGACGACGACACTTCGACACGTTTACGAAAGTTTCAGGCCAGAGCACGCATCTACTATAGCCGACGCGCAGGCGCCGATACGCTGTTCGCGCCGGGACCCCCGCGCGCGCTACCAGGCGTGACCCTTTAGGAAGTCGGGCGGAAGCAACGACAATAACCCTTGAATGCGCTTCAATTGGAGCAAAGCTCTTACAGGGAAATCCGCAAAACTTATCTAATCCTCGGTTAGCACTTTAGCTTTGATTCTGCTTCGTCCGTGAAGATTAGATCTCTGAAGGAAAGTAATGAGCGCTCTCTGTTTTTGGTTAATTAACCTAAGAATGGAGGACTGCTACATGATTTATGACACGAGCGGGGATAATTGCACTCGAGCTCATCTAACTATGACGGACGTTCTGAAGGTCCACTTTGCTTCTTTCTCACAAGCACATTCCTTGTTTGTTTGGTATTCTCAGTCCGAACAAAGACTTTATTCTACCTTTCGAGAACACCACTCAAAGCGTTATTCCACACTAGGGAAGTCGTCACTTGATCGTTCAGTTTCCAATTTTTAAGTTCAATGTGTTTTGAGCGCATGTGACCAGTCGCGCCCTTATGGGGGTCTCGCAGCTACAACACATCATAATACTAATTTGCAGATCATATCGAGAAAAAGATAAAGCGTTCTGGTGGCTCCCCTCCCACGGAGTCGTCGAACAGCTTGCCCAATGCCATTTTCCTATATAGGTGTTCTCGATAACAAATTGCCTTGATGGCACCTCTTGAAAACCGGACTTGGGCCGGTTAATATGGCCTCTCATGAAGAATTGATTTGTATTGGCTAGTTTCCGTTATTGTCAAGCAACAGAGCCTTTGCATTTTATGAGAGAGCAATCTTCGGTGCTCATTCGTAAAATCTCTCCGCTCCACAATTGTTTGTCCTATTACCTTTACCATAACTGGCTCGCAACACGAATAGTTGTAGCACTGATTAATAATAATGCTATTTTGGTAGCTTCAGGCAAACAACGAGAATTCAGGAAAGCTATCTTCCCGGCCAAACGTAGCAGCTGCTATCCCCTAGTGCCCATCTAACCAATTCGGTGTCATTCTCAATCGCAAACCAAATCCAAATTTGTGTTCCCTAGAAAGAAGTTCAGGTGGGGGGGGGGGGGATGATAGGAAAAGCAGATCTCAGCGGGAAATCCTCTTGCTTCCCTCGCCCTGAAACAAACGTCTCAGTAAACCCTGAGGATCAAGTTTTCAATTTGCTCGATCTTGGAAATATCCTATGTCCATTCAAAGTGATCAGACTACATGATCACAATGGTACACCTTTGTGTTACGCTTCATCTCAGAAGTCATTAATGTGTCTGAGTAATTAGTTAGCTTGGAGTCCTACTAATGCTCAATCTAGTGCATTTAGGCTCTCGTACAAAAATGGTGCCTATAGGTCAATCTCGCAGTTAGAAGGCGCGGACTTCACCTCTAGTAGTGACCTGTATAGACACTTGCCCATCCTCGCTACCTTATGCATTTATTGAAGACAGCTTTGCACTCCCTAAGGTAATCTGTTACCGAAAAGTGAACCACAAAAAGTACCAGTTCCGGATTATACCGAAATCTATTTCGGATGGTAACTTTCTTGCTCAAATTGATCCCCACCCTACCTTGCTTATTACTTTCATATTTTTCTTGTCAAGTTGGAAAACGGCTCAAGGGACTGGGTTTTTTATCCATACTGGGTACGGGTCCATTTACCTACACTTCATTTTACTCTTCAAAATCTCCCATTTTTTATGATGCTGATATCAATTGGAGGCAAGATGCGATGACGAAAAGCCATAGGAAACCAATGGTATGGAAGTATTGGGTGACGAAGAGGCCGAGCGTAACTCAACAATTTTGGACAATGTGCTCTGGCTCCGAGCGGTCGCATACCTCCCAGACCTATTACCTTCCATATTCCGCTAATCGGTCAACTAGGATCCTTTCACCTTCGCTTTCATGAGGGGAAGCTAATCGAAATAAAAACAATGCTGGAATCAATTTCCGTTCGCTAGGGTTGCCCTTTGACTAGCAGAAGCAAGATAGATGACTTAGAAACGAGGGGTTCAAACCTAACCGTTTTTTCTTAATTGGTAAGATTTATCCATGGGGTAGCCGATCATCGCGGAAATAAGTAATTTATGACCCTCATTGTTTACAATGGACATTAAAGGATCTTTCCTTGTGCTGAAGAAAGAACTCATTGTGGACATTAACGAGGATGGCTGAAATTCCACTCCACTGAGACATGACCGAGAGCAGTGAATTCCTTTCACCTCATCGCTTCTGTACAGCATGGCCTATGCAAGCGTAATCGACCATATCTCTCCGATATTGGTATTTCGATGGTACTGTTCGGACGCCCTCTCCATGATCGCATACGACTGACCCATGTCACTACTCGAGTTCGATGAACATGGTCATCACCACTTTGTACGGAGCCCATTCTGTGCCATTTTTGCACTTGCCCCTGATTTCTTTCCTTTTTGATGTCGGCGTGATGCCGCCAGATCAGAAGAAGTTATCCAGAGAATCATCAGCGATTTTTTAAATACTGAAAGTCAAGTCTCAGAGTCCTGCTAATCCCGTTTCGGGATACTCCCCTCATTCGATTTCCATTCAAAATGGTGGCCTATAGAGCGATTTGCAGTAGCCAGTCCATAAACAAGTTGGTGCTCTTATTCCCGCAGAGGGCACTAGTACTAGGTCACCTACCCCACGGAATGAATAACCTGCTGGCTCAGGCAAGTGCAAGACGGGTCTCGATCCTCGGAGCATGCGTGTAGTAGTGCGTAACATAGCGTTACACCACCTCCCCATGTTGCGGTATTTTTCAGAAGCCAGACCAGCTATTCTGGACTGTTTTGTTAATCCTTATGAGCACAGATAGTGACTAACGCAGAGTTTTCTCTGTTTTATTCCATCACCTGTCAAGCTATGGAAGTAGGAACCTTTCGAGCTTGAAGAAATACAGTTTGTGCTAGAACTGAACTTGTTCCCTCAGCCTTGAATCGAGTAGCCACTTATGCGCGTAGACAACCTCAAAACATGGTAGTTAAAGCAATTTATAACGTACAACCACTATTTAAAGGTGGGTGCGTGAGTATTGCTTCCCCACGCACTCCACGCATATCCTTCCCCTCATAGCTACGGTGTTCAGGGAGCGGGTGAGCCCCTCATCCATCATAAGAAGCGCCTCTTCGTTTTCGTGACGGAGTCGGAACACCCATCTACCACCGTATTTGGTTTGTCACTTCGCCATGGCATTCCTTTTATTAGTTGAATGAATGCTTTGTAAATGGGAGCGAGACATTATTGCAGATACCCTTATACGCCTTACCATATAGTTATGCTTATTTTTTACTTTTTTAACTTTTTTTTACTTCCCACCACCCGCTATAAACAACCATATTTTTAAGCCAATGAGCCATATTATATGTATTAATTATATTATCCACCAACTCTGGCTCCCCAGTGCGGAGCTACGGCAAACGAGTTTGCCGAAGGAGAGGTCGTCAAGACTGGTGAGCTGGAAGGTGGACTGATCGGTATTAAGGTGGCATCCCGATTATGCCCAAAAAAAGAAGGTGAACGTGGCGACGGTAGTACGATCCGACTGGTTTCTACCTAATCGGGAAGCGGTATGAAAAAATAGGAAGGTGGACGCATGTGAAGCAGCCATAGATAGTTATTTTCATGGTCAAACTCGGTAATGCCCTCCGCCGTGCCCCTAGAACAAATACCCTGGAAGATTATCTTTAATTTCTTCTTCAATTTGGGATTTTTGAAGAATTCCCTTGCCACTGTTTCTCGGCAGTCCGGTGACATTCGTACAAAGGAGTAAAAGGAGTAAGTGGCTGAGGATAACCAAGACGCCTTCTCCCTCCCCTCCATTCTCCCGGTTAGGATTGCAAATACCTAGCCGTATGACTCGGTTTTGCTACTAAACGTTTCAGATCGTTCGAGTGAAGTTTACTCAATTTAGAATTGATTGGAGCCGGAACTCGATTGGGCTTCTTTTTCATAATCGCTTGCCACCTGTCCGTCGTCCTTCTCTTTTCAGTTGCGCAAAGTCCCGGTTACCGTTACGACCCAATTTTTTGCTTTCTGCCAGTTCTCCGTCATATCTTATCACCTCATACTTCCCACCTGTTATTCTATGACCTCTGCAGCTAATCGATTTCAAACTTTTCACGATCCGTCATTTTCCGTCTTCAGTCACTTTCTCAAGTTCATACCACGCCCGAACTTTTTTCATCTTCTGGTTTGCTCCTTTCTCATGTGCCTTTTAATCACTGGTTTCACGGTTGGCGATGTTTTTGCGCTAAAGACTCTTTTAGAGGCTACAGAGTTGGGAACTCATTCAAGGTTACAGTATACTAGTTCTCTTCGATCATTCACCATAATCATAAGCGGCTCTCTTCACAAAATCGCTGACGCTTTGTACGTTTCCTTCATTGGCCCTCGTATCTAGCCGTTCTGGCACGGGTAGTTGTCAGTGCAGCTCACGCCTGTGGTCGAACAACATCCTCAAAAGTGCTGTCCGTCCTTTTCGAGCCCTGGATTCAGTCTATTTGGACCTTCGGTATCATCCTGAAAAGTGCTGTACGTCCTTTTTGAGCCCTGGATTTAGAATGCTTTGTACCTTCGTCTCGAACCCTCTATGAATTTCCTTCATCAATAGGATGAGAAGATAGGAACAGGTCTTGGACTTCTTGGGGGCTTTGTCTTCAAAGGAGAGCTTACCATCAATCTCGTTCATAGGGTTTGTATTGGAATAGGTTTATGGCTGGAAAATATCACCCCATCCCTCAAGAAACTGAACGAGATGCTATGAAAAGCGATAGTCTGTCATTCGAGTCTGCGCCACGCATTCACCTTTTATACGGAAATGCAGCACAAAGGCAGTTCCAAGGTAATGACCTGCACTTCACGAGTATAATGCCCACGAAACTGTCCATTGTTATACTATCTCTTGTTTTCGTTTTTGTTGTTTTTCATGTCCATATAGGTCTAGTACGACTAAAAGATAGAATGATCGGCATCAGGCAGCCATTCTGACTGCATATGTCGCAGAAAGGAGGAAAACGTGGCATCAACGGGCTGCCTGACTAGTTTCTAGTTATCGGAATGCAGTGTAAAGAAATAGAATAGTGGATGCCACCGTTCTCTTTATGGTCGAATGCCATATAGCCTTTTGCTTGTTCTTGGAAGAAACTATTTAAAAATGATCCTCGAATACGTTGCTAATATTCTTCTGCCGTTCAAGGTTTCAAATGGAACTGCTTGTTAAATCAACGGGGTAACGTTCAGACGTAATTTTTGGAGACTAGAGTTCGAGTTAAATCGAACAAATCCAGCTCCGAAAAAGGCCTTTGATCTGATAAATAGTTTCACTGCAAAATCTCGAACGGTAGAATGACATTACCAACGCGAACGATACTGCTGGGGTTAGATTTCAATAGATCTGTTCCCGAACTTTATTTCTGGCCGAGTTTGCTTTCAAAATGACCCTTAGAGCTCATACACAGCCACGTATATGGTATTTTTTGAACACGGAGAAAAGGAAGTTTCAAGAACTCCTGAGATCCGCTTTTAGTGTTGGTCACATTTCATCGACATCTTCGCCGGGATCTTATGTCCATAGGAGAATAAGTGTCCTTGACCTTGGAAATGAAATGCTAGAATAGAATTGAAGTCCATGAGGTCACAAAATTCCATTCCTTCAGCAAGTTATTTTCTCTATTGACAATAGTCAAAATTTTATCTTTTTTCAGCACTTCTATCTGATACTTGAAGGCACACTTGGTCCTGAATGGTCTGAATAGGTAGTTTGGCCTGCTTAAGAGCCGCCCGTTACTTCTAAGAATAGGCAGTACCGTCTGCACGGGTAACGGAACCCCTCCCCGATTTCCCACGTCCACTTTGCGGCATGCGGCAATTGGCAATTCTTTAGTTGGCCAGGGGCTTCAAACTGCAACCACCGTACTCAGCCCGCCTCCCCCAATCGATGGAAAGCAATATTTTTTGTTGACTACCTTTCTTCCTTGATTGTTTGATTGTTTTTTCTGTTTCTTTTCCGTTTATATGTCTATTAGACTCGTTTGTTTGGAATGACTCCTCCTATATTATCGACTATCAAGACCGCATTGGAATTGAAGGAGGCGGCCAGCGAATTTACAGTTGAAGGACTGCCTAACCTACAAATTGCGCGCTCCAGTCATCCATCGCCTTCTGCGGTACGCGGCGGGTGCGGTGAGCGCGACGCCTTGTTCGGGGAGAAGATACCAGACCCTCGCCTGTAGAAGTGTTCTGTTTTTCACCCATACCTATGTGAAAAGTGGGTAACTGGAGAGCTCTTTGGAATCTGCACCATGCACTTATTTGTCGTATTCGTAGAAGTTCTAATCGAACACCAGTTAATTACTTTGTCGTCGATCCACTGAGTAGTAAATGCTCATCAACCATCAGTCATCAGATAGCAAGCCGGACAAGCCTTTCAGCAATGGTCGTTAGAAACGGGCGATTAGCCATCAGATTCTTCGGAATGTCGAACGAGCGATAGTGTGTGACCGGTGCTCAATAACAAGACTGATTTCGGGTGAAAAAATGACTGATCGCCAAAAAAATGGCTAAAAAAGGACCTTCCCCCAAATGTGTTCACATTTTATGAGGTTTTCGAATTTATACATTTTTCTATGGTCTTGAGTAAATTGGCAAAGATAAACCTCACATTAAGGCAGGCTCCGTTGTATTGTAATATAATTCCGTAGTTCCATTTAATTTTCGTAATTACTTCCGTTTTTTTTATCGGGATGTTGGTCGTCATGATAGCAGCTTTCCGTGGGGATGAGCCAGATGAGGGGTAAGCCATGCGTGTTGTTGAATGCGGACTGGAGGCCATCGAGGTGACAGACGTAATCCTGCCGATGGCGGAGATCGAGCTCCCATCTCTCCTATGTATCGCGCGCGAGCCTTGAGTATGGAGCATAAAATGTGTCAGCTACCATTACCTGACACACTCTTTGCCTTCTCATCCAGTAAGCTTCAGTCAAGTTATAGTTGCCCCGCCTGGAATCAGTGATGAATGAACAATGGGGAATTCATCTGAGTTTCCAATACTTTTGCTCCCTTAATCCCTTGCAGCTCTTACACCTCTCACATTGCACGAAAACTGCATTCGCAATAGAAAAGGAGACATCCACAGGCACCCCTGAACTGTTCGGTATTCAAATTGTTTCATATTGCAACATATTCCACAAGTGAATTGCTGGATCTATAAGTTCATTAATGTTGCCATCTAAAATGTCTTAATAGAAAGCGAAGGAGAACAACAACATCCGTAAATGCACATGGCACGGTGAGCATGGCCAGACTGGGTGATTCGCAATAGTGTTGTTGTTTGTCTTGAGTAATCGTAAACATTGAGCCCATTTCCATGAAGACATATGTAATACGGTTTGCGGATGTGTGGCGTAGTCATTGGTTCTCTCACAGTGCATATTTGCCGTTTACTCCTTTGCCGCGCGGCAGCGGGTCTAGTTAGTTGCCTTGCCGCACGGAAACAACGACCATGCGAAAGTCTTGAGGCACAAATTTATATATGTCGTTGTTCCTTTACAAGAAAGCCGGTCTCTCGTGTTGTTACCACCTTGGCCTGTCGTGCTGTTACCACAGTTTCGAGGAATCTCAGAGTTATCTCCAGTGATACTCGAATAGGTCCTTTAGCGCTGCTCTTGTAAACTGTTGCGATCATCGACAGATCGACTTCGAGCAGTCGCCTTCCACGAATGTACGCCCCTATATGAAACAACTGGAATGGCGGCTCTCACCTGGAATAATAAACAATGGGATGGTTCCGGACATCAATATTGCTTTTGGAGGAGACCCCAATAACCATACGACCATTGGTCGTTTATTCGCTCGTGTTCACTCTGGAGGTGCGTCCATCGACGAAGATCTTCGCACATACGGCCCCTTAACCGATGATGAACGACCCCGGCGAAGTGCAGATAAAGCCGAACGCTACGAGTTGGGAGTCAGCAGAGCTTCACGAGTGCGATCAGAGCAAAGGTGTTCGGAACTTTCACGAACATTACCAGAGTAAAGTTCTTGCTGGATCAATCCAGAACAAATGACCGGTCGCACACGTGTCTTAATCAGCCAATAGCTCCTTCTCACTCTCAACCAGTAGGAGTTTCTCCAAGATCCGATGACGGCAGATGAGAGCTGAATATTCTGTTGCGACAACAAAAGGCGAATATTTCTTCACACAACTCGTCGCCGGTCTCCTTCGAAATTCGCTATTCAATCTCCTTCAATACCTTAACCAAGGTTGTAATCCAGAGATGTAACATTGTAGACGCACGCCTCTCACTTCCCATTGCCCATTGCAAGCCATGCTTGACCATCAACTGAGAACAGTTTTACGGGTCTTCTCGATTTTATGGGTTTAATATATCTTGAACTTCTGTCAGACCTGGCTTGATTCACAACCATTTTCTTACAACCAAATTGCTCGTAACTTAGATGAATTCATAGTGCTATCCGTAACTTTGAAAGCAGCCGCATGCCGAACGTCAAATTCTATTCATAAACGTTTCTACTGTATGATGAATGCGATATCGTCCTTCATAGCAGCTGTAGCGGAATCCAATTACATAAGGTGTAACAACCATTAGGGTTGATAAAAAGGCAAAACTGGTAACGGAATGGTTTCAACTTTAGTGAGTTTATGGGCGAAAAGACTCACCGATTCATATGTATTTATGAGGATACATTCTTCACGCAAAATTTCTATGCCGTTTCTGAATAACTCTACAGATTTGGTTGCAACTGAGTATATCTATATCTGGCGCATCTATGGCCAACCTCTCTTGTCCCAGGGCCGTTCACTTTTTTTCAGTGTTTAGTATTGTAGACTAGCTCTCGTCGCCTCATTTATTTCACGTGCACAGAAAAACTAGATCGTCTCAGTCGGGTCTAATGTTTTCAAACGGCGTTACTATCGTGCTGTAGAAAAGAGTAGCATTGAAATATTGAGTAATGCCGTGACGGGTTTGTTATAGAAAAAGCAGAGTAGCCAAAAAAGGAAAATAAAGTTGTCGCGTTCTGAGCTGTCACATATCATTAATCGTGAACTCTTTCTGTTGTACAAATCTCTTTGAGTTGCCCTTAAGTCGACAGTGTCATCCACGGAACTACTTGAGAACTCATGAATCGGTTTGCAGAGCATTTTTTCGGCTCAACTGTCATTGTTATTTAGTTGACGTGGAACGAGTTTCTCACTTCACATTCATAGCCTTACGACCTTCAATGAAATGGCATGTTCAGCAAGTATACTGTGCATAAAAGAACAACAATTTCCAGGCCCTTTTACCACCACCGAGAATGCAAGAAGCCAAGGAGTTCATTTTCCAGAGGACTTGATTCAGGCCATATCGCTTGCCATACGAATTTGATCTAAGGCCACTTTATGACAGTTTCGCATAATTCACTTGGTCTGCTTATAGCATACGAATTACAAGGAGCTTTGAATTTGAAAGTGCACACAGTCACGACACCTCCCATATTTCCCCTTCCTACCCGACGTGAATCTGGCGAAGCTCTGAAAGCGCTGTATGTATCTATCCATATTCGTCGCTGCTTCCGTTGTGTGTGCATAAATTTACTTCGGAGCGCAAAGCGAGTGACTGGGGTCCCACCCGTGGTCGCTCCCAACCCGCAAGCTTTCTAAAGCTTGCGGGTCCACTTTTCATGTCAGTCTCCAGCAGGTTGTTACTGCGTTCGCAGTACAGAGGAAAATTGTTCGCCAAGCGCATAACTGCGTACAGGTATAGATATACGACATAGGTATCGGTTTACACAAATGTATACTGAGAGGCATAAGATAATCACAACATCATCGAACACTTGGTACACATCAGTATTATATACTTTTACGTGGTTGCTACGACTACATGTAAGGAAATGAATGGAAGAAAAATATTCGCCCAAAGAAGTGATATGTAACAAAAATACTACACACAACTATGGCAAAAAATGTGAGCAAATTCACATATATGAAAACCACACTACAATTTGGGGTCGGATGTGATCCTGCTCAGGCTAATCAATTGCATCATACCTTCCAAACTCGTCTATAACCGAATCTCCCAAACTCGTCCAGATCCAACCTTATCAACTGCTAGCCAGAACCCCAAATGCCCGCTAAAACATTGAAGCTGGCTTCGACCCTATCGTCACCAGTAGCAGATGACAATAACAAGCCGTTCCGATGTCCACTGACGCTGTAGCTGGAATTGGAGTTAAGTATTGCGGCAACAGGAACGAGGACCAGACCCGATGACGGCGAAGAGACGACGATGCAAATGCGAGAGATGGCAACATGCCAGATTCGGTGATTAAGCATGGTCACATGGCTTCCTCTCGGCTGTGGTACTTTCCAGGCGGGACCACTGCGTGCTACACCAATGCTTCTATGATGTCGGACGAAAGGCACGACACGTCTGCGACATAGCACTTCCTGATGAAGAAGGGGTTCTCGATGAGGAAGCACATCAGGGGTTCAGAAGGTTCCTCATAGGTAACTGCCATCTCGGGAATGATTGCACCTTGTTACCGACTTCTGATGGAGGTCTATTTCGAGCAAATGGAAAGAAAAGAAAAATCCGCGACCAAGCACCTTTGATATTAGGAGGAAATGAAGGGCTCCCTTAAAATGGTGAGCTATGGCTTCATAAGCATGGAAAAGAGGATAAGCTGCTCTGATTGGCGTCTCGTTGACTTGAAAGAGGAAGCCAATCTGAGACATCGAGGTGTGAAATTAGATCCTCTCAAGATGCCATTGTTCTCGGTATCGCTTTAGGTAAACATTACTGGAATTTTGTGAAGGGAGGAGTGGGTAGAGACCAATGAGATGATACTTCTTAACGAGGCTTTCACCAACGATGGATCTCCTTGAACTTGATGGAGTACTCAAGTAATTCGTGGACGGAATTTTGGAACTTCATCCGGGGATGGTATCAGTCCTCTTAACCAGGATTGAGGGGATTAAAGGCTTCGGGCTGAACCCAGACAAGATGTTATCAGGTTCAATTTTAAGTTGTTTCATGGACCAGCCAGTGGATAAGTCGTCAAGGGAACTGACATCTGCTGAGCAAATGTCATGCGGAATGCTGCAGGTCAAAAAAATCCAGATATCACCCTGGAGGACCCTAGGAATAAACTTTCGTAAAGCGGTCTCATTTGTTGTGTTAGAAAAAACATTAGTCACTCGGACTCAGAAAGACTACACAGAAAATTTTCTGCTTCCCTATCAACCCTGAGATTTATGATTAGTAGCCTTTAAAGACGCCATAGGTTTTTTTTCGATTGGGAAAACCTAATCGTTTAATACGCTCGTCCTTATTACGCTAGCCTCGTTGATCGCAGTTCACTTCGAGTTCGCTTTGCATCTGTCAGGTTCCGATTTACGGAATATTGAACATAATTACAAAAGAAATTTAACACTAGGGACACGACAGTCGGCTACTCCGCCTGCACGGTGAAAATGGCTCCTGGATTTTTTTTTTTTTGTGAGAAATTCATCAACAATTATTTTTGTTGTCATTCTTCGGAGCGCTGTTGCTATAAAGTGCCCTCGAGCATTGTCTAGTTAGAAGCAACCTTCACACCTTTGACCTTCCAATTAAGCCCTCAGCAGGACCTCAGTTGTCTTTTTGTGTTGTTACTGATCTGATAGCTTTTTCCACAACTTGGATCCTTCTCTCCATACTATCTTTTCCTATGTGTCAGTGACGGCATTTCTTCCAGACAGCATAAGCAAGAAAATAACTATCGCTATAATGCTTTGATCAGTCCGTCGAGATTCCGCATCACTTTCATCAGTCTGATCAGACCGCAGGGTATTGAACTTTGTGATCGTTCAAAGCAGCGCCACCGTGCAGATGGCTCTGAAGGCTTATCTTCGAGAACATAAAGAGGCTGAAACTCATAATACTCTTGATTATCCTCGATTTCATGGCGCTTATCTCAAAGGATCTTCAGTTATTCAATTCGACGCCGAGAAATTCTGTAGACCATCCCTAATAGGGCTGGTCATCATTACCTGGGTTCATGAATCAAGGGAATGGATGGTTTTTTCTCGGAATATTGGTGCACTGACTGACAACATGACTTTTTACATAGCGCGCCCTGTCGGTGCGCGAAAAATGCGATCGGTATCTATTCGGGAACTGTGCCACTGCGACTACCCTCAGTTCTGTCTTCGACTCTTCAAACATTCCATTCTCTTTCTACCGTTAACGGTAGTTAAGATCTGAGTAACCATCTGAAATTGCCCCTATATTGATAAGTTATTGTTTTACTAATTCGTCCCAATTGCTATTTTTCGGGCTATTTTTCGCTCACAACTAACTCAGCATATAAAGCCTCTCGAAGAAAAGGGTCACCCCTGAAATTTAGAAGTGGGCTCTACTGACCTCGTTTCACAGCCTTCCTATTCACTTTTCTCTTCCACTTAGGCTTTTCGAGTATGGAGGGGCCAGTGCAGACTGAGAGCTTAGCTCTCCCTAGAGGCGACTCATTTTCTTCATGGAAGTGCACAAATACCATATTCATATATACTGAGCCCTTTTCAGGGTGTTGTAACAAACTCTGAAACGAATCTATACTAGCCGAGGCCGACAAGCCTTTTATTTCTCATCAGCTACCAGACTCATCTAGAAGGATAAAATGTTCAAAATGACTTGTATATACAGTAGTGCTCAAAAGTATTCGGCCAACTTTAACTTGACGTAACTTCTTCCCCAGCGGAGCGAATCTCGCAAAATTTTGATATGTTTAGCTGAAGCATATTTTACACTGTCCAACACTACTTGACTGCAAAACAGCCATATCCACATACTAATGGGGAAGCGTTTGTAGACTATGCTGAAAGCAAATTTGTGACGTCTGCTGTTATTCCGACCTTGTGTACGTTCATCTTCTCTTCTGGGTTCGACATTAGTGCTCTTACACTTAAGACATGGCAAAAAGGAAAGGACTCCTAGAAGGACCACCATTCGTACTTCCAGTTGATTTTTTGTTCAAGCCCTTTTGGATATGTGGAACATGATCAGATTGCAGGTTAATAGTGGTAAATATTCACACTACACCAATGTTACACATATTGAAATTTCGCTTGATTAGATCCAGTAGGAAAGGAGTTACGAGTGAGAATTATAACTGAAGAAGCATTTCGCCGAATACTTTTGAGCGCTACTGTACATCGGATAGTCACCGCAACTCCTTGCATAGGCCATATACGCATTCAATACTATGAACGATTCTGAGTGAGAGTCGAATATGAGGCGCAAAGCATAATAGTAAAAGCGAAACTATTTGAAGTCGACATACTCGATCCATTTTTATGGAAGCTTTATTGGATTGTTCCAATCTACCGTGTTCACTCTCCGAGAATTCTATTGAAAGGGTCCGCTTTGGAAAGGAGTCTCGTACTAATCTTGTGAAATGGTTCAGAACTCTGCGACTGCAGACTGAGTAGGGCTCGGTCCTGAAGAGCCGGAGTGATTGATTCTGGCAGTTGTCTAAAAGAGGTTTGAGTTTGTTGAATGAGATTCAAAGTCATGGCGCAATCCAAAAAAGGAGCTCATATCTCCGACCTCTATTGCTGTGTAAAGATCGACCCAGTAGATAGCCATGTACAGGGGTGCCCAAAAAAAAAGAGACACTATGCATGGGGCCTAATCCAGGGCGGAATACGTCGCACCGATTGAAGCAGCAGGAGAATGTGATTGGGTAAATTGTGTTAAGAATGTTGCTTGATGAAAGGAAGCAGGAGCTTGTGTGGTTCCTATATCGGCTTCAAAATATGAAGCCGTCTGCCATTGAGGACGCGCTCAAGACGACTTATGGGATATCGGTCGGCAACAAGCAGATACGCAACTTTCTCAGTCGAGTTGATCATGGACAGATTCCTGGGCATCTTCGCTTGGGATCTGGAAGACCGCTGACTTCCTGTAGCCCCGACAACTCCGCAATGGTCTGCGATGTCGTGGGAGACGAGCCTCGCCGACCTCAGACGACGCATCGAATTTGCGAGGCAAAAACTTTTGATTTCGTTCGTGCGGAAGGCCATTGAAGAATCCCATGATCGAGTACAATGTGTTGTTGATTTTGCGGGTGGTAATATTCAGTCAGAATTTAATAAAGTTCGATTACATTGGTGGTACAAGCCGAGCAGTGAAAGTGTCTCTTTTTTTTTGGGCACCCCTGTATGTATGGCGGCTGTCTGATCATTTTTCATGGGTGCAATTCTTTGTTCGATGTAAACCAGTCTTGATTGGGGTTGTTCAAAAGAATTTTTTATCAAAAATATATTACGTTTAGTTATGATCAAAGTTTAGGTTATTTATTGTTCCTTGCCATAAATCATTACTGCAAGTGGACGGAATTTGATTGGGAATATGAAAAAGTAGTGCTCGTCCATCTTCATTTGGGACACTCAGCAAACGATATATGACAACGTCTTTTTATCAGATGCAGAAATGTGGGGAATCCAGAAAGAAATTGAAAATAAATCAAAAACTTCTGCGATCCTTTTTTTGAGTATCTGATAACAGTGTCAGTATTCATTGAGTGTAGTCGCACCACCTTATAGTGTGTTGTTCCTACTCCATAATTTGTAGATGGAGCGTAGCGGCCCTTGAAGGTACAGCTCACAATAATCCCGAGGTACCTGAGCCAAGTATCGGAAGTGGAAGCGCAGATTAGTGCGTAGGTAGCGAAGAAAGCGAGAAAATCAACGGTATTCGGAAAGTATAGTAGTTCTAGAATGTAGTAAAAATAGAGGGTTGTACGAGAAGATGACTGCGAAAGTGGCTTGAACGGGTAGTATAAGAAACTTACTACAGTGAGCAAAAATGCAATGATTACCTCCTGTTGGTCATGGATCGGGTAACATGCACTCGAAAATCTGGGGCTTCATGTTGTTATTCTTTCCATTTTGCTACTGATTTGTTGCTGTTTTTACTGCTCTTTTATTGTTATATTATATATTGTTGTTATCTCTGATCAACTGTTTGAATTTCCAACATTTCTGCTCTATTGTAAATAATGCAGCCTTTACAAGCTAGTCAAAAGACGGCCATTGTTGAGGGTGGCATGCAGTGTACATAATTTTTGAGTCGGGAAACGGCCCTACCTACACCCCACCGCATGTAGCATACCAAGGGTTCATTCCAAGTGAAAATCGCTGTGACCATTTTTGAAGCGATTTGCAGCAAAGAACAATGTTAGGTGACCTTGTTGTACAAGGGTCCTGTTGATAGCATGAAATTAGGATTCAGACTGGTATATCTCCTTACATCCAACTTCAGCTTTTTCCTGAGGGGATGAAAAAACATGCGGAACTTCGAAGAAGTGAATTCCAGGTAGACTACGTAGAAAAGTAAGACGTTTCTCGGCTTTCCATCACTGGAGAGTTGTTTTCGCAGATGTCTCTTCACTTTTTGACTCCCTCTCATGCAAATGTTGAAATTGTTTCAAGGTCATCCTAGACCTCCACTTTTCTTGTTTTTCTTGAAATTTTCATTTCCGAAACCACAACAAAATGTTCAGTTTCTTATCACTTCAATTCGCCGTCATTCTGTCTAGAGCAATTGCCATCCGCAGTAATTGTTTTTCAGATAAATGGAATTCTTTTGAGTTCGTCGACACTTCATACTTCCTCGAAACTACACGACTCAATTCACCTTGGAGTTCCTTTCAGATGCGGTTCCTTTCTATCGCTCTCATCCACACACTTGGTGTGAGTACATTGGCCCGTGGCATATCTAAGGTAGACATCTCAGTCAATTTTTTTCTTCTCCATTATACAGATAGCTACAATCAGTTTGATCACAGGAGTACTGAGTTAAAGGCAAAACAGCCTGTAAAAAGTTGATTATCGGCCTGCTAGCGGATAAACAACTTTTTACAAAAATAAACGAATCGGGTAGAGCTGGTACAAGTACAGTTCGAAAACGTATTTAAAGAGTCCGGCATCGATGGGAGGAGGAGCGTGCATGAAAGTTGTCGCTCGCAAACCCTTAGACAGGCAAATTTTTTTTTCGAGCCACATTGGCGTTACGTCGAAGCACTTCAAGCGTTGGATCCGTTGGAAGCTTGAAGGACTAAGTTAAAGGCACGGTTCACGATACAAATGATTACTGAGTTCCGCGAATATTCGGTTTAGGACCCACACACAATCAGCTGATCGCTAAGTGATGAGGCGATGTTTTTCTCCCATTCTTTTTTCCTCTAATATTTTTTACGCCGCCGCGATCTCTTTTTTAATTTCCTACCCCAAGAGGCTGAAAAAGGTGAGCTATTTTTGCTGTAACTAGAGTTTTTTGTTTACTTATGCTTATTAGCGGATGAGTTTTGCTTACCGTAGTCAGTTATTTGCACCAGGACCCACACGTACGCAATGACCCACATTGTATAGCTCATAAAACGCGCCAATCCTGTTCATTTTTCTAGTCTAGTTCTTATCCAGCCCCCTTTCTAACGGTTCGTCGAAGCCTTTTTCACTTTGGAGACACCGATTTGTACACTTCCTTCGCCTTCACCACACTATTTTCCATCTTATCTTCGATTTTTCGTCATAATCTGGATTACCCAAAATTATCGTGAACTGTGCCTTCAAATGCCCAGTTATCACACGTAACGCGATTTCGGCAAATATTCTTTAAAGAGCTAAAAGCATTTCTTCTGAAAATTCTCCGAATATGACCATCTTCGGACTCCGTGCCTTCGAAAAAATATCTTTTTTAGCGTAGTAATTCTTTTGATAGTAATCCGGTGTACGCGAAGGCGTAATAAAAAAACGATCTGATGTTTTTTACTTTTGTGAACCGCAATTTCTTCCGGCCCAATACGCACCCGAATCTAAATCGAGAGCGATCGCTATCTCCAACAGGAAAACTGCTCGTTTAAATCATCTGAACAGAAAAGTATGCCCAAATGACTCGAAAAAAAAAACATGAAGAGAAGCTTGGTGAATCAGCGAAGTAATAGAATTCTCTCGTTAAGCAAAAGCCCATTTATGAATGGCGAGCGTTCGATTCGCCAACCACTGGAATACCTTGCCGGAGTCTCAACGTCAACGGTCGGCGTCATTGGAATGACCGAGACGACTGTCTTATGCAAATCAGAGCATCCAAGTAAATTACGCCCAGAGCTGGTACTCAGCGATCGGCATGGTATCCCTCTAATTTTATCCTTTTTAGGGATATCATGCTACAGATGACTCCACCAAAACGGATCATCATAGACAAACGATCGAAAGTGTGCAAGGTATGTTCACTTTTATTATAGTTATGAAGAGGCCCTTTGGTTGCTTCTTTCCCCACTTTTTCGCTACTCGTGCCACGCGGGTTTTTTTTTTCGTTTGCCTCGAACATGGGTAACTGAACGAATAGAATACCTTCGAAAATAACATCAATATTGACATAAACAACTTTTAAGGAAAGAAAAGAGGTAGCCACATTGAAGAATCGGCTGAGGATGAACCAGTATGAGATAATTGCAATAAGACCGTACTCATTAGTAGTATAGTAGTAAAGTGCCTTTCGAACGGCTTAAAAGTCGGCCTGGCATGGCGCGCCCGTAGTCCCGCCGGGAAAGGCACAGTACGCTGCAGAGAGCTAGAGTCGTCACGTGGCAGTGGACTCTAGCCGCTATGCGACGACTGCATCATAATTCGTCCTCATCGTCGCGGCCGCCTGCCCTCCGTCGTCTTTTGGAGCAAATCAACATCAATGCCATCGACTTAGTTAGAATGGTTCCCGTAGCACGCTGTTGCCATCTACCACTGATGCCATCGCTGCTGAGTATGTCGCAAGCAGGAAACATCAGGATGGTTGGTCCGCAGCCATGGAAGGACCTTGGAGCAGCGATAGCGGAGGAGGTTGGGATGACTTAGATGGCTCTGGATGAGGATTAAACAGAATCGTACCCATTCCGTAGGTTGAGTGTGGTTTAATTGTAATTTTTCATGCCTTTCTTCATAGTACTTTTTATATCGTAGCAATTATGCTAACTCGCGTTTGATTCCTCTTTTCTTTCCATACGTAGTTTACCATTCAATAGTATAATTTATAATGTGTGCTTTTTCTACGTGAAGTGTGGTAGCACCCATGTATATCGCAGCCAACCTGTGAGCTCAGGGTAGGTTTTTAGGCTATGGTAGAACCGTGCGCCAAGCGTCGAGGGAGCTCGGCGCTGGGCGCACGGTTTGGTACTAATACGGAAGGAGCGTTCGAAGATCCAAACCCTTGCCGTACCTGGTAAGTACCGTACCATGGTGGAGGAGCGGTCCTCAATTCGGTGCGCTCGTTCACGCGGAGGTGACCAATTACAACGGACAATAGATGCAGGACAATAAGACACGAATAAAAAGGAACGAGGTTGAAGCGGCTATTGCGACGTTGTCGAGTTGTCGGCTTACGGTGTTTCGTGATCACCGGGATTCGACCAAAAAGTCCAAGTTAGTAGTTAGCGTTGGATAATTGAAAGAAGAGATGTACCTTCAGTGAATTCGAATTCAAATCTGTTTTTTAGTTTTTCGCAGCGTAGTTGTTGGCACATTCATGATGGCGTAGTAAATATCTCGATTGGTACCAGCTGATCCAATCGGACAACCCGTCTTTCTAAAGTCAATAATTCACGCTAAAATCGTCTTGGAGGATATGAGCATTGACCCGTGTATCGTTTGGCTTAGTGAGCATCTAAACAAAATGATGCCCAAGAAAATTGATAAGTCCAAAAGTTCATTAGGAAATATTTCCGACATAAGGCTAATCTGGGCGGAGGTGGTGTAGTGGCAAGTGGCGCACTATATCACACGCACGGTCAGGGGTTCGAATCCCGGATCGATGCCCGCCCAGGCCAACCAAGCCTTCCATCCCTCCGGGGTCGGTGAATTGGTACCAGACTTGTCTGGGAGGATAAAAGCACTGACTTGTACATCGGCTGGCCACCGCAAGTCATTGTATAGGCCACATACGCACTCATTACGCCACTACGATTCTGAATGGAAGTCGAGTGCGGGGGCGCATCCCTCAGACGGGATTGATTAACGCCAAAAACTTTATCCTTTATAAGGCTAATCTGCTCAAAGCTGTAACTCAGGTGATTACTGAACAGTTCCGGAATACACATTGTTCTAAGCTATCATACTAGGTGGAGCAATCACTCAGCTAAAACGAATTTCGAAAATCTTATACTGAAAGACTTATACTGCCGAAAAAATGATGCCAGTTATACTGTTAGGCTAGGTTTTCATTTTGCAGGGCTTTTTCTTAGTAGGCCGGAAAGCATTTGCCCGGCAATTTAACATTCATCAGCGACATCTTGGTGTTTCATATGATTCATTTTTCTTTCAAGTCATACAATATCGCGACGCTTTCCTTGCTTTCTCACACTCCATTTTCACTGTGAACAAATGCAAACCCAATGGTTTTTATCCCTAAAAGCCTACAGTGGCAAGGGTCGAGCAATCGGCCGATACCCCCTTTCCTACCTCCCCCCCCTCCCCCGAACGAAAAAAACCCGATCCGTGGTTTCCGGCACATGAAGCATCACGCTTACCTATTCCATGCCATGAGAAAAGTAAGCTTCATGTATTTTGTACTCGTTAATGTTAAGCGCCTCCGTACAAGGAATCTTTTGGCGAGTTTAGAACGCAGCTTCGGAAACCGCTCCCGATAATGCGACTAGCCATATGAGCTTCATTTCGAGTGCTCGCTTCGACCTAGGATCCTTCTCTTGTCAAAACTACTGTCAGAACATACAACATTGGTTTCTCCAGTAGAATCCTTTCCTCGGTTCCTCCACTGTTGAAAGCGGAATGTTGAAGAATAAATTGTTTTGCGTTCCGCTATTAGTCACTCAATTCTCAAAAAACCGAATTCGCAAAAATTATTTTCGAGGTTGGGATCGGCTGTTTTGAGTGATCGCTGGGCTGAGAAATATTGATTTTGTTGTTTACCAATCTCTGTTCACAATCGTTATCTCGAAAATGAGATGTATTTTTTAGCCGCCAGAAGTGATATACACTTTGCCTGATCGGTTACGTAAGAAGATCCTGGACATTTGGGAGGAGCGCGATCCAAATGGCGATTGTTACCAGCAACAAAGGCGGACACGGTAACTCCCTGTGAAAACGGTGGTCTTCAACAAAAAGGTTCTGTTTTCAGCTTGATATTGCTGAATCTTCCTCCTACGTTGTGGAAATCTTTACGTCCTAAGGCTCTTCAATGTTCGCTCCCCCATTTCATTGACCGGCTCGAGTGGGATTTGCAGGTATGATTCATGAAGTAGTTTTCCAAGTCGCTATTTTGGTGTTCTTCGGTACATAACTGAACATTTATTCTATTTTTCACTACGCAAAGGGTGTTTTTCCGAATCGTAGATATTACTGACAACCAATAAATTTCATTTTCATTGCGTAGTCGAAATTCTTCTGCCGTTCGAGTTTTTTAGGTGTGACTGTCTATTAGATGAATGACCTGTCGTTTCGGCGTAATCGATTTTTTCATAGGCTTAAATGCAGTTAGAGATTTATAATATCTAACAGTGTTAAATCCCCTCAGCAAAACAACAAATGGGAATCATCGGAGAGCTATCCCCTTCATAAAATACTCACCAAGCTCCACCGTTGAATAGGATAAAATCCGATCTCTCCACAGACGACCGTCGGTGGCGAATGAGACCTCTTGATGTCTCCTCTATGCTGAACTTTGAACCGAGGAGTCAAGGACACAAGACACTTGACAGATTCGCCCTTTTATCAGTTGTGTAGGAAGACCAGTTGACTGAATCACGCGGTTCTTTAATAACATTATGAGCCAGCTTTCTATCATGGTTCCGACACACCTGTCCAATACTGAGCATTCCCCAGAACTATCAATAATTCCAACTTCGGAGGAGTTGATTCAGTTGAGTCATTTACAATCGTAGCCTATGATAGAAAAGATTTGAATTTCCATTGGAAGGATACGGCAATCGCCGCGAAACCACTGCCTCTTGTCGTAGGAATTCGAGTAGAAAGTGGACCAGCATTCCGTTCCAGAACTGAAAGTTCAGTCGACCGTAAATCTGTGTCGAGCGCATGGCGCAGCAAGAATATTATGCATTTTGACTGAAGGAACTGCAGCTGTTTGATATTAGTTGAGTTTCCTCAGAAGGCGAGAAGAAAACTGAGTATTGGGCTTACTCCGCACAGCACAGGAAAATGGTTGCGAAACATCAGGATTCCTATAGGCTGCTTTCATAGTCCGGCCATTCCATTCCGACACAGACGAAGGATAATGGCACGAAATCGCCACGCGGATCGTCACGCGGATGTGGAAACCGAATTCCATTTCATTTCTCACTTGTATGAAACGGATTCTCATTTATATCAGGCGGATCAAGTGCTTCAGGTCTTCAAGAGATTGTTGTGGATATTCCCCTCCACTTTAAGAAACGACTAGTCTGAAATCACCTTTATAACCGTCTGTGCACAATGCCTTCGTGTGTTATATGCCCATCCCGTATAAGGCGAGACTGCATGACGTCTGGTGTTGTGTATTTGATACGTGCCTTTAATGTGAAAAGGAGTTCATTGAGAAAACAGGGAGACCTATTTGCATTAGGATTGAGGAACACCTGGGTAGCTTGCAAAAGTCGGGAATATCATGGGGTAGGATATCATCGGAACATGTGTTTTGAGGTGACCGTCACGATATTATCACATGTACTCGACATTGCGGCAAAACCCGCGAACCTAGGAGGAACTAAGCCCCTTTAAATTAACAGAAGGGAAGTGTGTGGCGATACCACAGAACTGGCACCCTCTGTGGCACTATGCAGCACTTTGACCTTCGCATTCAACCCCCGAGGAGTTCTTCACAACGGAGCGGTGTCAGGGAGCTTGCTCAGTCGTCGATATTGATGATTGGGAAGGGCTCAGCGATGCGCTCGGACTTGAATGGCCTCTGGAGAGGCTTGATCCATGTGACCAGCCCTTTGGAGGACATTGAAGCAGGTTGACTCGAGGTTCACCCTATTTGAACCGTGTTTTTCCAGCTGGGCCTGCACAGGTAGATGCCTTAAGGGAGCGAGGGTCTATCAATTACTGACTTCGTAACAGTATCTTACGCCCCTCTGAACTTTTTCTGCCGTGAGAATGGTGTTTGATCGAATGGTTCCTCGAGTGGCTTTTGTCTTTCCGAAGAAAGAAAAAATGCCAAAACGCAACTCGAATAAAGTGGTGTCAAACTCCCGATTGGCGCACAGCTCAGAAATGAAAGCCTTAACTGGAAAAATGCCGTAATTCATTGAGAGTCGAACTGGTTCGTGCCTCTCTCTCGTGTATTATTTTCATGGATGCTTACCAGAGATCTCGCAAAAAACTCCCATTTCTGAAAATCATTGAGAGATGTCACCGTACACTCTATAGTTTTTATCAGCACCGTATGCAGGCTGATTTTTCTCCAGCAATTGTTTCTCCTTTGAGATGAGAAGACAGAGACAGGAGATTGCTGACAGATTCTCATCAGAGAAGGAAAGATATGGTGTGGGCGTATAAAGTGTGCAGATAGAAAACATGCGTTTTCTGTTTATGATATATATTTTTATTTATAATATATATTCATATTTACAGTAATAGTAGCGTAGTGGCAAATATAAATAGATGTGGTGTAAAGGCAAATGGCGCACTATCACACTATCGAGGTCAGAGGGTCGATTCTCGGAAGGACATTTACTCAGAAAAAACCAAGCCTTCTTCTCCGAGGTCGATTAATTGGTATCAGGTTCCCCTGAGAGGACGGAGGCCCCGACTTCTACTTCGGCTGGCCATCACAGTTCATTGTATAGGCTACATACCGGTTCATTACGTCACTCCGATTCTGAATGGAAGTCGATGGTGGGGCCGCATCTGTCTGACAGGACTGGTCAACGCCTAAAGACGTTTTATTATTTCCTATTTTCCAATTTGTTCGATTTATGCAATCTCCTAGGCCACCTGGCTGTAATCGTTCTATGGTTTCAATCATAAATTGTAATGCTAAACAAGTAAAACCAATCGATCATTGGCAAGTGGCGCTAGAGAAGACGTCACTTAAAAATGTTCTTGTTGGGTGGATTGTGAACGGAGAGCACATGCAGATTCTTTTCACAGACAGAATTTTTTATAGTCAGTAATTTCTGCGGGATGATTGATTATTATTGGTTGGAATCATTGTTGGCAAGCCATTCAGCTCTTGAAGTTCTTTTTATCAGACCCATATCAATACATCAAATTAAAATCTAGAAATGAGACCCAGTATCTTCGAAAAAGCTGCCGCCGAATGATAAAAGAACAGTTGTTTCCTCCAGAAATAAATTCACTGATTTCAGGTAAAACTACGCAAGCTATGGGCTGGCTACAAAAAAGGGGAGCCGTGCTCAATGGTAAGTAGATTTTGAGGTGGATGTTGTCTGACACTCAGATAGGCAGTTCGTTTTGATCTGGTCACCCTATACCCACTGTAACTTCTGCAGCCTCTAGAATAATCTTCTTTGTATGATCGACTTAGGGTAAGGTAGTGAGAGACCGGCAAAGAATGAGAATGCGAGTGGTTAGGGGAAAAGCCATGAACCTGGGCAAGTGGATGATACTTGAGAAGAAATAGGGCAGGGGAGAAAAGAAAGGTCAAAGAAGGAGAAGAGAAAAAATAGTGGTCAAATAGTGCAAAAAAGAGTCAGTCATAACGAGAAAATTTGGAGATTTTGATGGGTCGGCAAAAAGGAGCAGAGAGGACCTGGACAGGCCCTGAAGAATAAGGGATCAGGAACCCATCTAGACCCCATTTTGCAAATTATACCTGACCCTTCATCTCGATTGATTACAGTTGGTAGCCAAGCAACTTCGTCTACTCCAGCAGCACGACATCTCCGTCAAATCTTTCGACATGCCACCGCCAACCGTTTTTCGTCGATATCAACTTTTTCAAAAAGTTAATCGAACCACTGTTGTCTGATCCACCACGATAACCATCATCGACTTTCTGCTACAACTTTCTTCTATCAAACAAGCAACTAATGATAGATCTGGCCAATTCTAGGGGCAGTGTCTGTGGCAAGCTGACTAGATCGGTCGCCTTTGACAGAAATGATTAGGTAACGATGAGTTAAACTTCTTGGGTTGACAATAAGCTTGTAGGATTGCCATTTTTTGATTCCATTTTATGATTATTTGTGCATTGTTTGCCAGAATGTATACTATCTGAAGTTACTCGTCTTGCCCTACACATGTATGTAAACTGGTCATCTTCAAAACTCAATTATTTGCGAATTTTTAGGTTCAAAAATGGAATACCCATGAGGCAAAAATCAACATTTTCCAACATCTGCTGCTTATTCCTTCTCATTGAAAGCTGGCCCATGAGCTACCGAAACAAATTGGGACGTTTGCCACAAGGATGGAGAGCGTGTTAGAGAGAAGGGGATCTATGATTTCAATGAACCGCACGAATATCAAAATTCGATAGGGAGCGTCTCAGAGCATTTCAGAGAAAGGACGGTAGCAATTCGCTAGAAGGCCGAGTAAATCAGCTGTCGTCAGAAGACGGGGTAAATAAACTCGGGGATATTCCATTTTTAGAACTTGAAAATCGTGGACAACTAGATTATAAGGAAGAGCAGTTATGATAGTTATGCATGACACAAGAAGCCTTTGAAATCGTTCATACACTCTGACACGTCATGCACAAATAATTGCAAAATAAAACCTAAAAACGAATGCCTTAAACTTATTGACCAATCCAACAATCGAGCCTCCCCCAAAAATTTCGAGGCAGGTTATATTGAATTCAGGAAATAATCTAGTATAGTGATAGAACAAAAAAGTATAGGAATAGATAATAATTACGAAAGGTGTCTCAATGAGAATGAGTTGCCCCAAATCGCACCATAGAACCCAGACCGCCTGAAGCTGCAGTAGTTACAATAAAAAAGAAGGAAAGGCCCTACAAGAACGGCGGCTTCTTCCAGAGAGTAAGGGTGGTATAACCAGACGCGGTGGAGTAGAGCATCAAGAACTTGTTCCGATAGAATAGTGGGTGTGGATAGGAGCTTAACCCAAGAAAATTCATGTAAATTCATTGCCTTGAATGACCGTTTTCTGAGAACCGCCTCCAATTGATCCATGCGTAGAAAGCAAGTGTGCTAGCCTTAACTGGTACTGCAAGTACATAGCAGATATGCCACCGACCAGCCCGAATGGCCAGTTCTACCAAGATCTCCTGAACTCTGACACTTACTCTGGCTGTCTTTTTCTTTCTGATCATTATCTATCGAGCTTTGTTTTGATTCTACCTTAGCCGCTGATAATACAATACAGGTAGCAAACCTGTTTAAATGATTACGTTAACATTGTGTTTTTTTTCTTTTTGTAGTTCTTTTTTAAGAAGTTTTTTGTTTTAGTTACGGGAAAAATAAATACACTTTTGTTCGATTTGAAGGCACCTGAAGTGACGAGCAAACTTTGTTGGAAGAACAACGTTTTCAGTGATGTTCTGCTACCGTGAAAGGATCGAGTTCACTTACTAGAACCCCATTCTTTTCCAGAGGCTTGAAGGTACCTAGTGATAAAGGCAATCTCTTTGCCACTACCACAAGGTTCTCTGAATAGGTTGGGATGCCATGCTAAGCAATTTTTTCATGTTCTTAATGTTACTGCCCAAGTAACGTACCCACAGAATCCTTCACTGGTGGGTGGTAGTCAAATGCGTGGCGCACTCAAACAAGCCGATCATAAACAAACAAGAATCGAACACTTCAGATTCGTACCATATGTCAGACTTGGGTGTTGGGTCCCCTTGGACACAGAGTAGAGGATCTGTAGTGCCGCGACCTAAGGGTCTTTTCATAAGCTGTTAATCTTCTCCTAGCGTCCGTTTGATTGGTGCTTCTGAAGGGATAAGCTTTGACTTAATGATTGACCTCACAAGTTATCGTATGGGCTACGGAATAAGGGATGAGTTAACTGTTATATTTTCCGGATCCGTCTAGGATCCGGGATGATGCGCTCTTTCCTTCCTTCCCTAACTTTTTCGCTACTATCATTGCTACGAAGGTTCGAGAACTTGGAGGCTTCTCGTATGGACCCGACCCTGTTAGGAGAATGTTCTATACTAGTTCTGTCCTCTCCTACTTCCATATGAAATCCCTGGGAATATAGCCTTGAAATTCGTGGCCCGTCCCTAATTCTTTTGGTGCACCTATTTTGTGATCAATGAAGATGAAGTAACAAACGTCCCACATCACTTATGCAAATTGAAGACGCTTCCGGAGCGAATGGTAACCAACAGCAGATGATGATTGTTTCACCGTATTGTGTTTACAGTCGTAACTTGAAAATCGGCTCTTTCTTCGGTAAGCAGAGGTAGCTTAGCCAAAAATGGGCGTCCTCAATAACAAACGAACACAGTGATTTGAGGATTGAATTTCGATACAAATCCTGGCCTCCCAGACTTTCGGCAGTAGGAACCTCCTCAGAATGCAGTGCCAGTGCCTTACACACCACTCCACCTTCTGAATCAACTCGTAGACCAAGTGCACGCCCACGACAATCGTAGTTTCTAATGAATGTTAGTAAGTACGTGATTGGAAAATAAAACGATTATTTCAGTCGTGAACGGAGGTTTTGTCTCTTTATAGCTTGAGGATGATTCCAACACCTTGAGCTATCAGTTATACAGCAGGACACCCTCCACGCTAACTATGAACAGTTCTTTACTGCTTCAACCAGACACATCCCTACCGTCACTGCCAGAGAACGTTTGTGAAAGGAGTTCGTCCTCTACAAATATAACTAGCTAAGATTGTGGTGACAGTCATAAACCCCGGCGAGAATGGTTTACAAGCGATCGGAACCCATCCGGATGCGCCGAGAGATTGCAAAGCGTGGCGTTGGATAGGCCATCGCTAGAGATCATCTGTACTGATTCTCACGATAGTCTGATGCTTGATCTGTTGCTACGTTGTTCAGACGGTCTGCATTATGAACAATATTTATGCTATTCCAACAATTTCCTCCAAATTATGGTCCTACCTACGGATATGGAAGTCTCTCCAGAAAGGTGCCCTGCGTTGACCCATTCTGGAGGACTGCCGAGAACGATGAACCGAGGAGGATCGTGTTGTGCCAGCAAATTCAGCCAGAATCAACAAACTTTTCTGCCTTCGGTGCCTTTTTCAACGGTGAGTTTTAACTATTCTGACATGAATAGGCCGAGGAGGGACTTCATTCCTCCTGTGCTTGCCCTATTCTCGCGCTAAAGATACTGGCCGCTACTCCAACAGCAATCTTTCGAAGTGTCATCATAAAACATAATTATATAGTACTGCTCGATTAATGACAACCCATTACACCGCTTAGTATTTCCATGAGCTAATTGATGTCAGAGCTCTTATTAGCGCGTTGATGACCTTCATTAAAGAGCACCTGACTAAAGGCCACTCTATGGTCTGTGGTGTCAATCCAGTAATATTGCAACACAATCGCTGGGCTTTCTGATTTCGATGTACCTACTGGAAGCAGCCAAACCTGATGGCTAATGATATTCAAAACTTTAATCCACTGTGTTATCCAGTGGAAAAACGAAAGCATTTTTGGTTCGTAAATCGGCTCATTTCTGGATGCGCCCGGCATTCGACTCCAATTTAGAATCGCAGTGGCAGTTTGCATGCGTAAATGGCTTGTACGAGGCTCTAGAGGTGGCCGCGAACTGCATGTCTGTGCTTTTATCTTCTCATTGCCAGGTGAGTCTGACTCCAGTTTACTGACATCGGAGAGATGGGAGGTCTATTCAGTCAGAGCGAGTACCGATCCGGGACCACTGTGAATAATTGGGTGTCATTTGCCGCTGCATCACCTCCACCCCTCCTATTTTGTTTCTGTTTCCTATATCCTATATCCAAAAAGAGAGTTTCTTGATATTTTATGGGAGAATCGCTTATTTGACGACGGCTTACCTCCAAAATTTTGTTTTCTGCTAATTTTCTCACCGTTAGACCAAATGTATTATAATGCTTTTTCGTGAGTGATTCATGATTCTTTTTGAGAAGTTAGAAAATTAGTTCTTAAAACTTGCGCTCACAAAATGAGATTTCAAAAGTGAATGTAATTTTGGGGTTTCAAGAAAATTTTCCAAATCAGTCTTCACTGCTTTTCATAACTCTCCGAAACTCTGGGAAAATATATTTTGGTATAAGCCCGCATTCGACTTCGTTTGAAATCGTAGTACCATGTTTTATGCCTATGAGGTCTTTAGAATGACCTGCGGTGGCCGGCCGACGTACAAGTTAGCGCTGTTAAGCTCTTTGACAAATCTGGTTTCTATTAACCCATACCGATATAGGGCCTGGTTAGCCAGGGTGAATATCAGCTCTAATGTCTTGGCTCCTTCAACCTATCCCATCCAGTTGTCGAAGTCAAAACAATAAAGGGTTTCAAAAGGATTCTTATGATTAGTCCAAAAAAAGAAAAGAGAATTAGTAGGTACTGCAGTCGTGGAAGTGATTCTTGCACAAAAAGAAAGGTAAATTGAAGTCTCACTGAGCATTTCGTTATGATTCTAGTAAAATGCCGATCTTTCCGTATGACATGGGCTTGACAGGCATTGAACTTGAGCCTTTGATCGAATACTTTACAACACGGTCGTTTTAACTTGCGCTGAGCCCGAAACCATCAGAGTTTCCTTGCAACTTATGCCCATCTTTCACTTGACATTTCCTTGACATATTCTCGTTGTACAGCACTGATTTAACTGGTTCTCGCCTCATTCGAAGTCAACTCCCTCTATATTTTTCAACTTTTTTCCTAAAGTCAAGACTTTTTCACAATGTGAGAGCGACAAGCGTATTTTTGATCACCCGTCATACTACAGGCCCTCTTTCTACGCAGGACTTCCTATATATGAGTTTTCCAAGCCTAAAAACGTTTTTCTTAGAAAATGAACGGGTGTAAACAATGGCAGAAAATCATACCGAACTTTCCCGCAGCTCTACGCAAGTTGAGACCCAGGTAGGCATCAAAAGGAAGATAGGGCCAGACACTATAACTTTGAAGATTTCTCGAAACCCCCTAGTAACCGATAGTGGGACAAATGTCATCTGGGATTGGCCTTCATTATTAGTTCTTATGTTTCAAATATCTTTGTCAGTTTGACTAGCAGTCTGATACATGGCGCATCCAGTCACAGCCCAATACTTCCTATCAGCTTTATTTTTTCCAAGTTTTAAACGTTCATAGTAACTCGCTATCAGTAAGTTTGAGTGCAAAGTGAGGCACCCTCCCCGACTTGACCGAAGAGGGATTCTGTCCAAAGATTTTGCTGGTTTTCGTTTTAAGTTGAAGGCATTCAGTCCAACTCTCAGCTGCTGTACGCCTAGCAAGTACATTAGTACTAATGCAATCCGTTTCCGAAAACCTAGACGTAGCAGGGAACTCGCAATGATTGTGTATAGCAGGTTC
This sequence comes from Haemonchus contortus, assembly GCA_000469685.2. Classification (NCBI taxonomy): domain Eukaryota; kingdom Metazoa; phylum Nematoda; class Chromadorea; order Rhabditida; family Trichostrongylidae; genus Haemonchus; species Haemonchus contortus. Next base: position 14,824,789 of record LS997565.1, read on the forward strand.
CCATTCCAACATCTCTGCTATTGGTAATGGAACCGCGGGATGCGTGGCGTAGCGTTGTTTTTTCTCCCGAAATCATTTCGATCTGATTGTATTTAACCACACCTTCTCTCCTATACATTTGCTCTTGCTAATACAATCTCTGAATTTCTTTTTTTTAGAACATTTCTTAAATTGAATAAGTAATACTCGCCTCAAGTAATATGTCAAAAAATTCCTACTCAATGTGCACTTGTCGTTGTTATCTATCCCATAATTCATTCCGATAGGAGTAGGTGGTGAGGCCACAGATCATAACCCGTGTGTAGCCATCACACTATCTCTAGCTGCTCCGGGAGACGGGCAATAGGAACGGTCCTGTGTAATCGATCCGCCGCACGCGGCTGTCGCGGACCACTTGTCTCATGCAATCGCTATGCAATTATTACTATTGGCATGATTCTACTGTTACTTCTTCTGTTCCTGTACCTCATACTTGGCGCTGCACCCTGCTACATTCCTTCGCGCGCGACGTCACTCTCGCCGCGACGTGACAATTTCGTTCCTACTGCACCACACCCAGCTGCTCCTTTTCCTAAGTATTTCTGTTACACACCTACCACCGTGTATCAGCCCGTACTAATGGTTCCGAGCCGAAATCAAAAATATGTTTTTGATGCTCCCTTAACCGATTTCCTTAGCTGAAACTTTGTTTGAAGGATTTAACTCAGGGATAAACCTGGCTTCGTTGTCTTGACAATCCGTTATAAACTCTCAAGAAGCCCTTGGAGAAATTTCGGAGTCAAATCAACCTCATCACCCCTTCCACAAAGCTCGCCGACGAACTGAATTCTCTGGTTACCCCATCTATATCGTATGCTGAGGATTTCGCAATTGTCCAGATTTCTTCTAAACTGCTCCCAAAGCGTACCACTACGTTTGCGCATATCATATCCGTCCCACATTAGCTTGCTTATTTAGCTCTACAATGACCGAACTGCTCTCCCATATTCGACACGTACTTATTCACGGCTTCCGATTCACTGCCAAAGCCCATCACGACTTGTGTCAAGTATTCAGTCTCGAAGCCCTTCCTGAGCTGTCCTACCTGTGCAATCTTACTCCCAAATTTTCAAAGGCGCCAACCAGCAAAGTCGATAATAACCCTCAACATCTGGACAGCTACTGATGCTAGGTCATGCGTATACAGGTGAGTATACTTGCCAAAGATCTCGTCAAAATCTTGACTAAAATGACATCCCAAAGAGCCGCACACCACTTAATATTCACCAGCACCGTACGCAGGCTCTTTTTTATCCACGCGATTATTCTCTTGTTGAGATGGGCTGAGAAGACAGAGACAGGAGTGGTGAAAATGTAGTTGGTGGAGGTGGGGGGCACCCATCCGAAGGTCAGTATATCAAGAAATGAACTCAGTCTAACGTGTTAGTCGTGTTAGTGTTATATTAGCACTGATGGGTAGAGGATGATGGGAACCGACCACCTTAGCTCTTTTATGCGGTTTCGGCTAAGAAAATTTAATTTCCCAAATAAGCCTGGGTAGGGTAGGAGCACCTGGTTTGCTGGGATGATTACCTTCTGCAATAAAAAAAAGAAAAAAAAGAAAGAAAACTCGCCCACCGCGGTGCTCCTTCCCTACGGAAGCCCTCATTTGAAAACTGGCATGTCCGTGATATAACACAACATAACGCGTTTCATTGAGTCCATTCCTTGGTATACTGACCTTCGGATGGGTGGCCCCACCCTCCAACTACATTTTCACCCACGAGTTTGATGACAGTTTTTGCTAATGGTATATATATATATATATATATATATATATAATATCTGTGCATTTATATCTGTATATTTATTCATATTTATATCTATTTCTCTATGTGTTTTTATCTAAAGTAGGGTTGTGACAACATTAGATGTGGTGTAGTGGAAAGTGGCAGAAGATAAAATCTCGGATTGACATCTGCCCGGGAAACATGTCCTTCCTGGTCAACTAAACCCTCCGGCCTTCCAAGGTCAATTAATTGCTACCGGACCTGTTTGAGAGGATAAAAGCACTGACTTGTACAACGGTTGGCTACCACACGCATTCTTATGGGCCGGGAGACGGGCGTTAGGAACGATCTTGGGTAATCGATTCGCCGCACGCGGCTGTCGCGGACCATTCCTTCGCCGTTATTACAGCTCTACCGTTCTTCATAAAGCTCAATCGATATGCAATCCTTATTTTAGGCATGATTCTACTATTAGTTCCTTTGTTCCTGTATTTCTTAACTGCAGCTGCATTCTGTTATATTCCTTCGCGCGCGGCGTCCTTCTCGCCGCGACGCGACGATTCCGTTCCTACTGCACCACACCCGGCGCCACTTGCCACTGCCACACGTAGTTTATACCTAGCTTCAAGTATTAGCCACTGATTTTTGTGTGACGACTCTAAAAGTAAAGACTTTCGTAAGCTCGTCAGTACCGGATCTTGCCTGTTCCTTAGCCCTGCTTCAGTTCTAGAATTTGTATAATTAAGACATCCAAGTACTGCATCCATGCGAGTTCCACAGCATCTTATTTGCTAAACAAATCTTCTCGACTGTGTTAAGTCCCAGTAAGTCTGTATCTGATAGCTCGTGGTGTTGCTCTTGATATGAGAAAATACCAAGTTGTATGAGGAGGGAAAGTTTGATCAAGCTGAATTCTCGATATGCACATAGGAACACTGCATTCCACCCTGGTAAATGGATGAGGTAATCGTCCAAAAACCACTGCTACAACTACTTTCTTCAGTTATCCAGTACTACAAAACATGACTACGATTTGGGTGGGTGATGTTGAAAGTACAGAGAACACGTTTCACTGCGATCCCGTGCAGAGGGGAAACTCCTTTCAAAGTTGCTCTCAGTCTTCGAGATCGAATGGGTTCCGAGGTCTGAGATCACTAGACCAACTGATCTGCTTGGATCACTCATTAATCACAATCGCCGATTTCGCCTATCCTTCGTGATGCTTTGCTCAGCTGAGCGTGTAAAAAATGGATATTGATCGCACGAGCGATGATCGATGTTCCTTTCGAAACAAACGCACCAACAGTGTAGGCAGATCAGAGCTGAATCTTCAGATGGGGGACTTCCTCTTCGAGAACATCCTTTCCGTTTGTCGGAAGAAGATGGGCATCAGACAGGGTGGTAGAGTGAGGTCGGATGTGTCAATCTTTTCAATAGCCTATGAATAAAGTAAGATGTCGTGGGAAACTCCCACCAATTGCACGTCCTTTGATCAGTGTGGAAGTTTCTCTTGACAAAAGCGTTTGAAGATATTTACCATGATTTTGTATGAGAACGACGCACAACAATCACCTACAACCGAGAGGTGAGCCACAGCGAAGAAGCGCCTCCTAGGTTTCCGTTCTTCAGAAAGTGACGTTAGAGGGGTTGGGAGAAAGAGGCAGTAAGCCATGTATGAGTCAGAAATTCCATCACTTTCAAGTATCCCTTTCATCAATCTTTGAAACCTGGATGGTCTGTGGATAGTAACGGGTTAGTGGCACCATTCGGCAGGGCTTAGAACAACTTTAGCCCGACAAAAAGTAAATGGCATCAGCATTTTTGAATTTCGAGTGGGTTCCAGTGCACGTGCCGAGAAACCTTTTAGAGCTGTTGATCTCGAATAGATTTTGACAACTTGGAACTGTTCCGTATGAGCTTCACAAGTAAAAATTCCCCGAGTTTCTGGCATCCACTCCATTTACTTAAGGTCTTGAAAATCGGCCAGAGTTCGTCCTAATGGCTATTTGTCGGCAATAATTTCAACTCAAGAGATCGTCCGCCGTAATCGTCGCGGTGAAACGCCGTGTCTAATCAGTGACGGGTGTGTCGCCGCCGGCGACGGCAGCGGAGGGGCACGATGGGTCGCCATGCAGCACAGCCCAGCCGCTATCGTCGTCGTCCCCACCCCATTGCTCTGCAACGCGTTCCCCTTGGTAACGGACTCTCAGAACCCGCCCTCAGAATCCCCTCGTCGCCTCGGCCACCGATTCACACGCCACTCGACTCCGCCATTCTTTCTACTGCAATCTCTCACTGAATCGTAAGTTTATTTCTCATTTTATTCATATTATTCAATATTGAAAAGAGGACAAGGGGGTTACGTTTGCCCCTTTCGATGGAGAGCGTTGTCTAGACTGAAAACTGATATTAGGGCCATAAAATCCATTTAAAAATTTGGGTTGGGGGTTTATTACAGCTTCCATGACGAAGGAAAGTTTTCTCGAGAATCCAGTCAATCTGAAGCCTCAGGGAATCCAACCCTTGAAAAGTTTAGTTCTTATTAATATTTGGCGAACATTTTCAGATAAAATTTATAAAATTTCACCCAGGAGTGTTTTCCTATGTAATTTCAGGTGGGTTTTTATATCGTTACTCTCTCTTTGTCGAATGTCGAGGTTCCCGTTAGGCTCTTATGCTTTCGCATTCTCTATTAATCTGAGGGGAACAAACGTGGGTAAGAAATCAATTGGTGAAAGTAATGTAGTGTCTGTGTGTGTACGTCAATCTCGAGCCCTATTCTTCCCCGTTCTCACACTTCTTTTATGGATCACATATGCCATTTACACTCGTTAACGAGGGCATGTAATTAATTCCTTTACATTTTCCCCCATTTACAACCTTACTTTCCTTTTTTCTGTGAGTAAAAGTTCGAAGATCTTTGCAAAATTCAACAGTAAATCGACTGCTTTACTTTGCTCCAAACCGACGAATACTCCAATTCTGGGAGGTAGCCTTCCCGAAAGGATCCGAGCCCGATCCACCTTGGAACTCTACCCAAGCTGTATCCGGTGTCCCCGCCCCATTTTCTTTTTCAAAATTAGAAATTCTTATTGATAATTACAACGATAGAAACGAGCACACCCAGGTGGTTAGCACCATGGTGGTCGTGGCCCTATTCAATAGAACGTTTCTGTTGACATGCGCATCCATCCATCCCCGTCTATGCTCGTTAAATGGGGTTTCATCGATGGGTTCCGCTTATTTGGTCATGGTTTCCATGGAGTCTCCGATGTCGACTGACCCACCCCGCTTGAATCCCAATGACCTTGAAACACGATCCAGATATTATCCCTTGCCCGGCTGGATACATACACCTGCACTCAATGGTTCCCAAAGAGCTTATTTGAAAACCTGCCAACTACTCAGGACACTTGCGAAAGTGCATGAGAGTCATTATCTCTGTGACCGATAATGAGTCCAAAAGTCCCAGCATTAGGGTCGCCCGTTATCGCCGTCATATGACTTTCTGATAAGATTGCTGGCTAGAAGGTCACTGCATGACCCGGCTTGCTGCTTTCAGATGTGTCTCAGGGGTGACGTCGAGGGACGTTAACGAGAAACCGGTTCCGAAATGTGTGAATTCGAAGATCGGGGGGAAGAGGAGGAGGAGGAAGGCACAGAGGTGAGGACGTTGAGGGTAACGAGGGCCGACTGCGCTACGACGAATATTCCTGTTTGCACAGTGCGCGATCTATTTTGATTCGACGTCGATCAGATGAAGAAGGCGACAAGGCACAACCCGCCGACGAACTTTCGGCCCTTAGCGACGACGCGACCTACCCGTGACGATAGAAAGATAAGGCCCTAGCGCCCCGTCCACGACGACGACAACCGTGACAACACTACTACATCGACACTCTTCCGTATCGGCTCCATCGACTCGCTCGTCATACCTACCACCTCTGCCTCCCATATTCAAAACCGAATCCATTACGAGTAAGTCTTCCCAATTACTTCAATATTGATGTTTGGTACTGGACTGATGTTCACGTAGGCATAAGATTAAGCATGAAGCCTATGGAGCTTGGTTCAGGCGTGATTCGGATCTCATAAATAGGTAATCCCTTGGCAACTGGCCCGGATAGTGATTAGCCAGGTGGCTCAGACGGCGGCAACCTGGCCAGCAATGAGCACGCACCTCAGATTTCGCTAGTAATCTCGTCCATCGTTCATGCATGGAATTGAACTGCCAAGATAGGGATAATAATACTCGATATTTACAGTAATCCGTACTGCAATGACGGAGTAAAATTTAAATTTATTGAGTTCGACCATTTTTCATAATCGACTTCGACGGGGTTCTATACGCTTGTGCTAACAACAGCTTTTTATCGAAGAATAGAATCGAATAGCTTATAATTCGGGCTGAAAATCGGGCATCCTGTTCACATAGTCAATTATTCAATTCTGGGATTTTTTCAGACAATTATACGCAATCCGTATCCAGTATGATAAGAAATTTGAGCTTCAAGTGTAGTTTTGGGTCGCGCCATGCTCATGATGCCCTCTTGGGATTGTAGAAGGAAAACGAATAAATGATGGATGGTGGTGCTCATCCAAAGTATAAATGTTGCAAAAATCGACTGATTTTTTTTCCTGTGTCCTCTTACTACCTATAGAAGCGGAAAGTAAGGTTTTGTTGACATGATGTAATTCGATACCGCCATCTACTAAGTAGGATTGAGGTTGTACCTTGGATGACACTTCGTGGAATAGTGGGTAGTTCAAGTTGTGAGGGATGATTCAGATACAATTTCGGGATCACTTTCGCTACGACGCACTGAATTACCGGATTTTACAACTAATTATCATGAAAAACAACCAAACGTCATGTACCCACTTAGGCAGCTGGGTTACTATGTCCATTCATCACTATATGGCCTAATTCAGGCAATAGATAAAAATATAAAGATCGAACTGGACGGGAAATCCGAATGAACTTGAAATGCACCATTTTACGGCTGGACATTGGAACTATACAAGTACTTTAATGATAAGCCTTGATACCTTGTAGGCATGGGCCAACAGCTCGGCAGGCTTCGTCTCTTCTGCTTGTGGGAAATCATCCTGGTCGAATTGGCTTTCCACTCTGTCTGGGTGTGCTCTCGGTAGAGGTCCGGGAGGTCGAGGTCGATATATTTGTCAACAAACCACTGAGGATTCTTAATTCTCTGTGTTCCTGAACCAATTTCGATGTAAGGGGAGAATCCTAGCAACTGCTGATTCGGCATTGTCATTTTGTCAGCACCATAACCTTGGAAACTTTCAATAGGTGAACGCTTCGGTCCTGGCGATTCCCTACGGACCACCCAAAAACTCTTAGTAGGTTGTTTTGGCTGCGAAAGCGAAAGTCTCACAAGGTTGGCGAATTAAGGACAAAGCTTCAGTCTCGGACGCCTCTCTGTGCCCAGAAATCACAAGTACGCGTTCGAGTCCCGCCCGAGCTCGAAGTTTTGTCCATGATTTGCCAACCTTGTGAGACTCTTAGTAGGCATAGCCTTTAGTGGTACCCAATTGACTGCTCTCTGGCAGAGCCCGTCGTGTAGAATCTGCCTGTTCAATAATTGATATGCATATGCGCCGCCGGTGGAACCCGCCGATGAACACAAGCGGCTGCTGGCGGTTTGGACGATGGCGGCGGCGTATGAGAAGCGCGATGTGCCCCGTCCGTGTGTGTGTGTTGCATATTTGCACAGCATATTCCTCTATTCCTCGTCGTCGTGGTGGTCGTCGTCGTCCGGAGCGATGATTATTCACGCAGCTTTGCCCATACACGGGTGTACGTGGCCGGGCCAGCTTGCGCTCTTGTATAGACAGCGAGGATTGCCGTCATGTCGTCTCACTTGCTCGTCGTCACCATTTCGACATTTCATGCGCTCCACCCTTGGATCCAGCAATTCCCCTTTCTTGTTTGGCCAGTACTTTCTTTCCGGCTACGCGTACTCCTACTACTTTCCATCTCCAGAAAATTATCTTCGTTGACGAGTCTCTCTTAGGTGGGTATGTTTTTAGACTGACTTTACTTACTCCAGCTTCTCTCCAGCCCCAGAAAATTGCCTCCCCCAAATGAGTATGGCTCAGGCTGAAGATAGCAACGACCACCCATAGCGTCAAGTGTTCCAAAGTCTAGAAAACCAGTTGCTGCCTTGTTGTGTTCTGAATTTTCCGAGGTTCTGCAGGTGGCCCCCTAGGTCAATACATCCGTTGTATCGGATCACAGGGTTTTTATGGCCCACAGTTAAAGTCATGGCTCTCAACTCCCATTTTGGCCTTTCATATCTGGTTCATAGCGGTCCGCAACGGTCCCACAGGTCGAGGCACAGAGATAAGACTTCTCGCCAACTCCACACGCAACCGCCCACTGCTTTCGAACAGGAGAAAATTGTCTTCTTGAACGGGTTTCTCCTAGACAACTATAGTTTTAGGCTGAAAGTATTAACGACCACCCACAGCGTTCAGTATTCCAAGGCCTCAAAAGCCAGTTTCTACCTTGGTGTGTTTTTGAATTCTCAACACCGTAGGTGGCCCCTTAAATCAACACACCTGTTGTATCGAGTGTCACAGTTTCCCAGAAGACAACTGGCGATGGCCCACAGTTTCGATCATAAAATTCCACTCCCACCTTGGCCTTCATGACTGATTTGTAGCGGTCCGCAACGGTCGCAAGGGTCGAGACATCAAGATAAGGCTTTTTCTCAACTCCTACGCTTTATACGGTCGATTAGAGGAGTTTCTCGGAGTGGAATATTTCGGAAGGAAATCATCGCCATCAGCCAATGAGATAGGAAGAACGATTGGGGAGGACATAGTCAGGTCAGATGAGGACTTGTCCTCAAAGAAAACCAGACGAACATGGTGACCCCTTAAAACTCCCCGGGAAACTCGCTTTCGACTCTATCTATGGTGTAACTTCCCAACCAGCATTTGCAACAGGCCTCAGCTGACACGGGTAACTTGTTCGTGTCGCGTGCGGGTGTACCGTCCGTCGCGGAGGTACAGTGGTGGTGATGGCCGATTTTATTGTCTCCTTCCAATCTATCGATCTCGTCGCCACGTTCACCACCTACCTACCTCCATACGCTGCCACCACTTGGCTTCATTTTCTCTTTCCTCCTCGTTTTTCCGGTGTTTTTCAAACATTTCATTGTGATTGCTTTGTGAGGTGGTGGTGGTGGTGAATGAGAGGGCCACGTGGCGGCGTTCATAACCAATCTGGGAATTATCGAAAATGAGCGCAATGCAGTTGTTGAAGGGGGAAATCGGCGGCGCGTTTGTGTTGTGTTTGCTTTGTGTGTGTTCTGTTCACCGTGTGTCACTGCCCGTCCACGTATTCAGCCTCATTCATACCGTGCCTTCTTCGTAACCGCCCTCACCATCGTCAGACCTAGGCGAAACGCCCCCAGAAATCCTCCTACACCCATCAGACGTGGTAGATAGGTGCGACCATTGAGCAGACTTTCCCCTCTGACCTTGTTCAAATCGGTCTGTGTGGGCACGTCTCCTTTTTGCCAGCTTGGCCTTGACGTCCTTGGCTAGTAACTAGTCGTCCCCCCCCCCTTCCCCATTGATCCTACTACTCGATCAACTGCTGAACTCGATTCCCCAACACGTTTTGCTTCTTCTTTACTAACATATGTGAAATGAAAGCAGTTTCGTTAGTTCTTGGGACGTTTCCAAGTGTTTTTCGATTCATTCACAAAACTGGTCCCCGATGCCATTCACATTCGCTCACACGCTACTTTCTGGCTCTCATTTTCATAGCGGGGTTCAATCCTGACGTAAGCGTAAATATGGATGTGAAAGAGTCGCTTTCAATGAATGGAATCCCTAACAAATCTGAGCTTTTGGTGGATTCTCGCCTCCCTCTGCGTTCTGGCTTTGTTTCTTTCCCAAGAACTTCCCAAACTCGATGATTCTGTAAATTCAAACTTCAAAGTGCCCTCTCAGTTCAAGGTTCAGTTTCTATGGAACTGGTAGACACCTCGAGGTGTATGCACTTCAAACTACGTCTGGAAGAGGTTCTTATGAATCACTACCGCACCATTCAAAACTTGTTTTCTTTCCTTGACCCTCAGAGGAATTGATCGCATGGTTTTTTGTGGCAGTGGGCTTTCCTGGGTAGTTTAGCCTCCAGAGATTCACCTTTGACGGTTGATTTAGAGAGGGGAACAAATGAAATAGCGGTAGACAGTGGTGGGTATAGCTTACCTTCCGGGAACCATTTACGGAAGGGCTCTGAATATGCGTGAATACCTCTTTATTCTTTATTCTTTTCTATGCCTTATAACATTTACAGTAATTTTTTTGGTCCGTAGCGATTTATCTGTGTTGAAATCATTTTGGTATCTTCTATAGACGAATTCAGGTTCTTCCAGCATACCCTTGACGCGCCTTCGCCTTTGCCGCTTTGGGTAAGTTTCTTCATGCTTCTATTATTTCCCCAAACTACAGTACATTCACAGATGGTTCAGATCCCAGTAAACAATCCATCGTCCGCTCCAATGAAGGGATTTTGTGGATCGATCTATAGGGAGAGTGGGATGGGTGTCGCGGTGGTGTTGGATGTGGTAGTGGAGGTGGTGGATGCTTTGTCGCCCAGAATGGTTAGCTACGAGCGCATGTGCATGGGCACCACCGACGCTCTGCTTTCTATAGTCATGATCCGCGCTGAATCATTCACCCCCTACACACACACACCCATACACACCGACACACGCACTGCACACACACACACAGCACAGCGTGTGGCGCTCTCTATGGCACATAGAATTTTATCGCCAAATTGATCGATTCCACAAGCTCTGTTCCTGTCCAGCCCAGTCACCACCCCCTCTACCAGTACCTCGTGCAATGCAGGGTGTGTTAGGCTTTCGTGTACATCCCTATGATCCCAGGCGGTACCACACGTAGGAGCAGCTGTCGCCAAAATGCCTCCCCCAGTAGAGAAGCCCATGGTATCTGGAACTGCTCCAAACCTGCTGACTGATTTCTATTCTCGTCTTTGAAACCCATTTGGCATTCTACCAGTTTCCTTTTTTCGAATCATGTGACGACAACGAGAATTTCTGGTCCCCGAGCCAGGAGTCACGAGGCTCACACACCCTCCACTCCCCCCTCCTCCCCTTCCCCTCCTGTTCTCCCTTACAGCCATCCGCCCATCTCCCTCCTTTCCTTTTTTACTTCTGAAACTTCACTTTGCTGCCCCACTTGTCCTATCAGGCTTATTTGTGACAGACTTCCATTTCTGGTCTGGCACTGACCTCTCCCGGACCCTGCTGTACCCATTTCCCTTCCCATACTCGTTCCCAATGGCCCAGCTTGCTTTACAACCTTTTCGACTGTGCACCTTTTTTAATTAGTATTTACTTTCAATTATTCTTCGCTTCAGATATAACTCTCATCCGCTGTGTTCTTCTCCATCGATTCTTGCCCCTCCCCTCTATTGATGAGTGATAGTCCTGAATTTATTTGCGAGCTGGACAATGAAAAGATCTAGCACCATGTAAATTCAGCATTTGAGCTCGTCTCACTTGGTTTCCTCCCACACTTCTCAACACTTACTTTCCTTCAAACGTCAACAGCTCTTGTTCCTTTTCATGAATAATTTATTCAGAGTGCGTCATGCATTTATCTTCTGTCCATTGTCACCGGAGCAATGGAAGGTGTTGAAGCTCCTCAACCATCTGAAAATCATTTGCCACAGTTACTTTTCAGTGATTCAGGATCGAAATCAGGCAATTACGAAGACCGACTTTCTGGACTATTTGGCGGAGGTCTTTCTTCACCTACGATGGACCCTCCGTTGCCAACCCCTAGAAAAACCCCCACGTTGTCAGCGTTAAAATTATGATCAGACCAGTCCAGTACACTCAACAATGATTCACCCATCTGATCTGTGACTGATTCTTCTCCGAATCATTTATAGCCTACAGTATCCCCCGTTGTAGAACAGTGATAATAGTTGTACCCTTGCTCCACCCATCAAAGCATAGGCGACCACGATCACAACCGTTGAGTCATACCACCAAGGGCGATTTGCAAGTAATCATCGTTGCCTATGTGGGATTACACCTAGTTTTTGAATTATCGTCAAACCACATGCCATCCACATGGGATCGGGCACCGGTGTTACGAACCGTGCGTGGGTAAACCCTGGAGGGCAAGGTGGAGCAAATTCTAGGAAGGATCCGCAGTTCTCACAGTATCCCCCCACTGACCTGACTCTAAAGTCCTGACAGCACGATCCCAAACACACCTGTCCCACACGCTTCAGTTAGTCTGCAACCTTCTTCAGAATCGTCACTTATATGTCGAGATTAGGAGTGTGTTGAAATAAGGTTATGCCGTAGAATTAAAAAAGGTGTCCGTGACCATTCTACGTCTGTTGCTTATTACATTACGACAACGTCACTGTAAGAAACTAGTGCTTGTCCGAATTTTTCGTCGTCGTGGGTGAACTTCTTATCAGGGAAACCACTACAGTCGTGGATTACATATTTATCAGCTCTTTACTGCCGTATTCGGCAAGCCACAGAGTCGTACGGCCATAGTCACTTGCAATACCCTTTTTTATGCCCTTCAAAGAGGCTTCCTACTGAACTGTCCAGTCTTACCCACGAGTTTCATCCATTTATAACCCCCTTCCATTGCATTCGAGGCCTTCCAGGATTTGAATGTAAATGCAAAAAAATAGTGCAATAAGACCTGGTGGGAGTTTCAGGCTCAGTCAAGCCATGTGGGTCCAGCCATATACTCCGGGGGATGGGCATTATTCAGAGGATAGAAAGCGTTTTTTATTATTATAGAACGACTAAAAAAGGTAATATTTGGTATGGAAGAGCTCCGACGACGAGAGCACACGTAGGTGCTCTGCGTCCTTACCCTCTGTATGCAACGTCAGCCTAATCGGTCTGTCACGAAGACAATTAGGGGTTTTTAAAATACTGCTCTGTCATAGCTACAGCCCAAACAAAGGTTCACTATGGAACCGCCGACACGGGGCCATATGCCCGTATCCAGGAGACCAACGGGTAATTCGCTTTAATGAGGACGTCCCGTCTGATTTATTCATCCACTTGTACTCGTCATATGCAAGCAAGTCGCTTGGGCTGCACAGATTTCATGAACCAAGAGTTACTCCGGAAATGAATGATGTACCTTTGACTACGGATAAAGTTCCCTGTAAAACTATCATTTTATCTTGGCATATTTCGGAAAATCCAGGCTTTTTTTGCACTGGGAAGCTACCCAAAGTGGTCATTGGAATCATCAACAGTAGGGGGCATATAGTTCCTAGTTTTTTCCCCATATGTCTGAGAGGGAAACAGGTTTGCAGCGTAAACGTTGCTATGTCCAACTGCGTTGTCGGCGGGTTGGACGTCAGACGGGTTGGACGCCATTCAAAGACACAGTTCACAATGTTTCGTAAGATTTCCTATTGGGAAGAATGTGTGGAAGCGCAGTAAGGTCTCAAAGACTTACTGCAATTATGGAAAGCAACTTTTGGTAGTAGGGATACGGTAGTGAACACTTTACGCAGTTGCACACGGCTGAAATCTCGTCCTATGTCGTTATGCTCTCGTAACTTCCGAACACAACTAGTTTTGAGGACGACTATATTCTACGAAAATGGCGAATTTTTCGTATTCTCTGCCGATTTTCTACTCTGCCCTACTTCCGTTATTTGACTCAAGAGGAACCGTGAAGGAATGTCTAATTTGCCATGGACCGTGTCCTCAAGGTACCGAGCCTCCCTTCCCCTTCAGACGTGAACACATCGGGATTGTGCTATACAATCTAATAAATCTAGTGGCATACCCAGGGTTTTATATCTAACTATTGACTAGGTAAAGCTGTTTATGAACACTCTTACGAGGTTGTCGAACGCGTGGCGTAATCCAGTGGCTTACGACATTCTTCTATTAGTTTCGACTATTAATGGAAACAACTTAAATTGGATGTAAAGAAGGCAACAGAAGGGTTCAAAGAAGTTTAGAACAAGTTTTGTAGAGTAAAAAAGAAAGTAGAGAAAGAGTAAACAAGTTCAGTAATGGGGGAAGTATGCCGACAATGGACAACTGGAACTTTTGACATATCCACCATATATCTGAACTACTGCCTATTTGTAGTAATGACAATTATCAAAATGTATGGTGTCCTATTTGCCCGTAAAATTAATGCCCTCATGCTATTGTCATGGTTATCTCCATGGCTCCACTTTTTGAACGCATAAGTCACTCTTCTCATGGATTGAGAAGACAGAAAAGAGTTTGAAAGTCGTCTCGCATTTCAAGCAAAAAATAGCATTCGTTGAAATCAGCTTGGCGTTGGACCCTATTGAAGAATACTACTTTCCCCCCATTTTGGGATTTCTTATCATTTCTTGCTAATTTGGAACTACTCTTTCGAGGCGGCCGAGCATATTCCCTTCTTCTTACACAAGAATATATTGCCTACAAGTGGTTCTAAATATGAACCACTGTTCAATACTGAGGAAAATGAGGTCAAATTCTCTACTCTCAGAATCTAGCTTGATACACAACAAAAAAATCTTTTTTGCGTCAATCAATCCCGTTACTTAGATGCGCCCCCGAATTAACTTCCATTCAAGATTGTAACAACGTTTGTAATACCTGCATGGCATTAACAATGATTGATCGGTATATAAGTCAATGCCTCCACCCTCCGGTACCAGTGGAAGGAACTCGGAGGAATGGAAAGCACGATTGGCCTTAGCCTTAGCCCGCCGTTCGGTCAGGGATTCGATCCATGGACGCACCATAGTGTGGGGATGATAGTGCGCACCACTTCCAACTACAGGCGTCTCCTTCGCCCTTAATGTTTTTAATATTTTTGTTTTTTGTACAGCTGCTGTGCCAGCCGAAGTGGAAGTACCTTAGTGGCGGTACGTTTCTCGTCAAATATTCAAAATGATAGTATTTTTCGAAATCCAGAGAGACTACGTTTAAGGAGTATCTATTAGTCAAAGTTATACTGGTATCAATAATTGTCGTTGTATTTTTTCCATGTGTATACATCCATTTTAATTATAAATGCAATTAAATAAATCTTTTCAATGAGGTTCAATTTCATAACTCTCTGATTAACTAACTCATTGTCATGCATTTCATAATTCATTCTTTCTATTGTCACCCGAGCCAACACAAAAAAATCATACTTTTCGATTTTTGAATTATTTACAGCAAATCACTTCAAATTTTCATTTGCAAATGTTCAAATGGAATACTGCTAATGTGGAACGTGACGAAACTATGCCATAAACTCGAGATTTGGAGAAAGAGAATTCATCCAGGGGATTGTTAGATGTTTGGGAAAAAAATCAGGAGAAGCAAGTAGATGAATAAGCAGCTGGCTGAGCAAATGGAATTGAAATGATCTCATATTTTGTTGTTAATGATGTTGTTTTTGTTGTTATTGTTGTTGTTGTTGTTGTAATCGTCTTTAAACTCAGTGACCTGCCGAAGGAATTTGGTTTTTCCAAGTAACGAATCGAACAGATGAATGTTCTTCATTATTCATCGAGCATCTACCTTCCAGGCGCTATCGCTTCATCACCTCGGTCTCACAATCAGATTCCGATACCATCCCACTAAGTAGGCCATGGAGTACCACAAATAGATTCTGCTTCCCAATTTAAAGTTTACCCGCGATCGTCAGCGCTATTTGCCGAATTCATCGTGGGCGATTATGCGCTTACCTGTGGCCTCGCTAAAAATTGTTACGATTGCTGCCAGATGGACTCAAGAGGCATGAACAGCATGTTTACAAGGATTCTCGTCTAATTATTATGAGTTACAAGGCATGATTGCGGTATTTATTGCGAACGTCTCTGGAAGAAAAACGACGAGAAGCATTTGCATAGAAATGAAAGCGAGCCACAAATCTGCCACGAGGAAAGAACATGAGATTTTTGGATGGGGACAGCTTTGAGTATAGTAAACTGATGTTTTCTTCATACAAAAATAGTTTCCCAGACGTTATAGAGCGACAGTGGAACTCTGAATATATGCACGACGGTACAATTCCCATTTTACGTACACTTTCATCGGAGAAGCGACGAACGTAGGTTTCTTCAATAAAAAAAATTTCCAGAGTCGATCAAGATAGTTGCTAGGTTTTCAGAGCGCGTAGCTTCTCCTATAAAAAATTACCGGTGTTGAAAAATTGTCCGAGGCAATAAAAAAGAAGTTTATAAAACACCATAAGCTGTTTAGAGTTCATTTATTTTATTTATTTAATACACGAAAGGGTGTGCCATACAACACAAAAGTAGAAACTGAAAGGCGATGTTGTTCTAAAAACAGCAAGAAAAAAAAAGGAAAAAAACATCAACTTGAAAAAATTGAGGATAAAGCCAGAGTTGGAACGTGATAGGCTGCTTTCATAGTCCGCCGGCCTGCCGACGTGCGCGAGGCAGTGCTAGGGGGGAGGAGGGCGGCAGACGGTCGGTCAGCCCTTTGAAGGGCTGTAAACAAGGAGAGACAAGATCAAAAACCATTTGTGCGAGTCCCTGGTTGTTTGGTTTTAGATCTTCCGCAACTTCAAAAGGTAAAGAAAGCATGTAATTCGATAATGAAAACTGATCTTTATTTTCAGACAAAAATAAAAAAAAAATATCTGGAAGTTCTTCAAAAACTTTTTTTCAATCATTTCAAAGTTCATTCGGTAGAAGGTCGCGGAAAGTGTGAGCATATGACCAAAATGCGAGTATTTCGGTAGCAGCGGTTCTCTGCGGACCACGGCTCTATGTGTGTCACCAATTGCACTTGTTTTTCGTGAGGGCGATAGCTTCATGTAGTTTTTTGAAGCCTATAGCCCACTAATGCATCAATCATTCGAACTTTTGAATTTTGCATAACTTCACCAAATCTTGCACGAACTTTATCCGGGTACACTCAAAAGAAGAAGCGAACCCAGGAATTTTACCGAGGAAAAGCTGAGAGGCTCAAAATGCAATTTCGACAAAAATTAGTGAGTTTAATAAAAAACTTACGGCTGGTAGTCTACTGGCCCTTCTCTGCCACGCAGACCCAATAGGACTTTGCAGACCCGGTCCTACGCCCAACCTAAGTAAGGGGTGACTTCCTCCGCACAACACGGAGGACTACGTGTTTAGAGCTGAGCTCCCTCCACGCACTGGACCTGCACCCACCACCCAGTCAATGTGCGCATCAGTATCGGAAGGTACGACTCGAGTGCGACGTTATCAATACACTAAATACGCCAAGTAATCAGATAAGTTCATAGAACCATTACAAATAAGGGCATAAAAATAAATAATTAAATAAGGGAGACAAGTAACGTGGACTAAGAGTTACTCTAAAATATTAAGGCGATCATGTGT
The DNA here is from genome assembly GCA_000469685.2 of Haemonchus contortus. Classification (NCBI taxonomy): domain Eukaryota; kingdom Metazoa; phylum Nematoda; class Chromadorea; order Rhabditida; family Trichostrongylidae; genus Haemonchus; species Haemonchus contortus. Next base: position 14,841,964 of record LS997565.1, read on the forward strand.
ACACAAGTAAATGCATATAAAACCGCACTGAAACTTACGTAGGGTTTCGGCATTTTCGTGAGACGGGCGTTAGGAACGATTTTGGGTAATCGATTCGCCGCACGCGGCTGTCGCGGACCACCCAATCGCCGTTATTACAGCTCTAGCGTTCTTCATACAGCTTAATCGATATGCGATCATTACTTTATGCATAATTCTACTATTAGTTCTTTTGTTATTGTATTTCTTACCTACTGCTGCATCCTGCTACAATCCTTCGCGCGCGAAATGGAGGTCATGAAAACAAACTTCATCTTCTACACAAGTGCGGTTGGTTTTCTCTCTTCCAAAGGCACATTACCTGAGTGTTAATCATTCAGAAGACTGCTAAGGTTCCTACCACCTCCTCTTGGCTTCGACTGGCTTCTTTGGAATGGAATGTTTTACAACCTCCGTGGCTTTGTTGTCTTACAGCCCAGGCTAATCTTTGGTCTGCCGAAAAGAAGTTCAGTGCTGGATTACCCGGTTTCTCGGATATAACATTTCAACATTCTCAGCAATAGAAATACACTCAGTCACTCACAATCAGGAAGCTCCTCCCATAATCTTCACCGCAGCCAATTATTGGCTGAGCCAGTTGATTCAAATTCATTAAAAGATCAGACTGTTCCTGTTACGAATATTTTGCTCTACAACATGTACCTTTTCACTGCCCATGCGCGACGGTTTCATTTGTTAGTGTGTGGAGCCAGATGACCCGAAAGAATTTATTTGAAATACAGCTCAGGCACAGGAATAAGTACACATATGAAAACAGAGCAGCACTAGGTAACGAAGAGGTCGTAATGTCGTACAGTCGTAGAGGATCCATGGAGTCGTTCGACGGGCAGCAGCCGGAAGCGGAAGACGCACTGGGCCAGAGGCCATTGGTGAAAACCGCCGTTCCTCGTCTTGTCACCTATCCAGCTTGTCGCCACACGGCATTGTTCTCCGTGCAGCCTGTAATACCATTGATCTCGTTCGACCCATAACCGTACCCTGCTGGACCCTTACATGTTTCTGTGTCCCCCGGAATTTTCGCTCCGCCCCGTTTTTTTTTTTTAATCATATCAGCGGTGCTTACGTGAAAACAGTGAATAACGAGCAACATTTTCCATTCGGACGGCAAAGTGTGTTCAATCGTCCACCATGTACCTTTTTCCTTCACGAGTCAACTCTTCCACATCAAAACGTCGTAGGTCATCTGGTAAGGGTGCAGAAAAACATTTTTGAAGTTTCTCTATGAAGAAAGTTTTTGATGAAGAAGATTTTCGCTAGAAGAGATGCTCAATTGTGTGCACGTAATGTTTGTCCCCTCCTTCCTGAACTAACGAGCTCTCAGCATGCTATTCATAGTTTCCAAGCGGGGCCTTCACCGTACAAGGTTCCCTTTGAGTTGGGCAATGGACGCAACAGGCACAGAGGCGTAGTGCACATATGTAGGTGAAGCTGTCGAACAAGATAGGGAACTATTTCTTTTGCTCAGAAGGATGGCAAAATGCGAATTTTGAAGAAACTTCTCGGTGGGAGTTGTTCCAGAAAGGCGTGAGCACCCATCCTTTCCACCTAATCCTGATGTCCTGCGAAGTGAATTTCTTCAGTACGGAGAGATTAGAATGAGGGTTCGAACACTTTGAGTTTCTACAGCTTCACTATTTCCTAAAAGGATAATGCAGGATACAATGGGATCCACTTTGCAATCGCGAGTGACCTCTGTAAAGGTATCTTCATTTCCAATTAGAGTTTGGGAGGTCCTCACCGAGCCATCAACCCAGGCCCCGGGATTTCTGTGCAGCTGGAACGTGGTGAACCACACGGATTACTGGTCCCTCCTTTCCCCGATCCTTGCAAAACCCAGTGTACTGGTCTTAGGTGTTTAGAGTGAGGCAGTTTAAGCCATTTTCTTGTTTCTGTGTTTGTCTGCAAAACTTCCAGGAGGCACTCAAATGTGCTTCTGGACTCCATCGAAATCACATTTACCGGTTAATGATTGTGTAACTATGTACTATGATTATATACTATGTACTATGTAACTTCGACCTCATGCATTTATGGAAAAAAGGGGTGTTGAATCCTTGAGTCATCGAAGACTCGAAGTAAATTCATCTCATTATCCTGCCACAAGAAATTTTACAAAGGTTTAGGTTCTTCTACACAACGACTCGCTGATTCGTTGTTTAAAGGCACAGTTCACGATAATTTTGGGGTATCTGGTTTTGACGAAATATTAGGTTTGGCCTACAGTAGTACAATGGAAAAGCAGAAAACGCGGAAAACGATGAATAAAAGGAAATGCAAAGCTCAAAAAAGAAGAGAAAAGGCGAGTTGGACGAGTTACACGGCGAAACAACGGCAGTTAAGGGAATTTTCGGGCGAGTCAGACGAGCGCGGCGCAGTGTCTGCAATTGCACACACCACACCAAAACAGCTGATTTTGGCTTCTTCGTTAAAACTATTTATTCTCCTGCCGTTATTAAGCTGAGTTATTGTGTAGAATCAATCTTCGACTTCTTGACGACGGCTGAGGATAATTAATTAGAATGGCCGTGCTTAACTCTCCGGCCACTTATTGTGTCCTATCCAGAACGTTTTTCGACTTCATTCCGGCACATATGGTATCGGAGGGGGCCCTGAATTCATACCTTGTGTAAATCACCGAAACCATTTTTATCGTGAACTGTGTCTTTAATTCCCAATCTCCTGAGTCTTCCTGAGTGTTTTTAACCGATTTTTTCAAAATAATTTCAGCAGCGATTTTCCATTTTAGTGGTAGGTTACCCAATAAAACTCCTTCACAGCAAATCTCCTTTGTAAACTTAACTGACAGGGAGCTGGAGCTGAGCTTCGAGAACCGTATACTGCCATGTTTGCAATCGCATTGTAGCGATTAACGTTTTAGCCCTCGAGACAGTGCTTGATGAATGGCGGTTCGTCTGTGCCGCTAAACCTCGAAGCAGCTGTTGAACTTATTGTCACTTTGTAAATTGAGTGGTTCTCACGGAACTCAGTCCTTCCTTCGACGTCACAAGATCCTCGATTTGTAGAATTGAATGTGAGAGGGCTTTTTGAATACACTGAACCACCAAATTTCTTACTCCATTTAAAATCGACAGCAAATCCAATACGTGCCGGTCTTCTGCCAACATGCGGGTTGGCCAGGGTAACGGAACTTCTCCCCTTTCGCGGCATTCCCCCTTGCGGCATGCGGCAAATGTCAGAGCAACTACCGTACTCACCCCGCCTCCCGCCAATGGATAGGACGCCATATTTTTCCTTGACTGGCTTGCTCTTTCATTGAATTTTATCGTTTTTTCTTCTGTTTCTTTTTAGTTTTCATGTTTATTAGACTTGATTAATTAAAATGACTCCTCCTATGTAAGCGGCGATCAAGACTGCATTGAAATTGAAGAAAGCGGTCAGCCAATTCAAATAATTAAAGGGCTCCTTACCTCACAAATTGCGCGCTCCAATCTTCCATCGCAATCCTGCGATAGGTGGCGGGTGCGGCGTGTGCGACGCCGTGTTAGGGGAGAAGTTCCCGGACCCATTTATGAACGCTGATGAAGATTGTCGAAAGGGTGGCAGTTGGAAACGGCGAAGTTACACGCTATGGTTAGCCGAAAAGGATTATTCGGTCGTACTTCGTTCTCACAAGGTGGGACTAAGATTCTCGCTATGGAAGTTCACACCGTCGATCTAAGAACTCTTTTGGGGCGGATGGAGATGGTGTAGCGGCGATGGCGCCCTTAGCAAACGCATGGTCACGGTTCGGATCTCGAATCAATACTATCTAGGTCGACCAAGCCTTCCATCCTTTCGGGATCGGCTAATCGGTGCCAGACTCGTCTAGGAGGATAAAAGAATTGACTTGTGCATCGACTGACCACTGCAAGTCATTGTATAGGCCAGATATGCATTCAATTCGCCACTACGATTCTGAATGGAAGTCGAACACGTGGGCGCTCCCTCTGACTGGCTTGGATAATGCCCCAAGGCTTTATCTTATCTTTTTTGGGATTTTGACTTTGAGTTAGGTAGATGTTGGAAATTCTTGATGTCCCGCCATGCACCGAAAACGGATCGAATCACATCATCGCCGCCGTCGACGTATCTGACGTAAGTCGATCGAAAGGGAACAACTTTCAATTTTTATCACTTTAGAGATGAAGGACACAACTAACCAGTATACAGGTTTCTAACTGGAATGTGCCGGTCTTTGATGCATGACCACACTTTTAGAGATGGCACCAAGCTTGCTGGACGCTCGCAAGAGGCCTGATGTAAAGAAAGGGCTAACATCAATCTGTGACAGCGTGACTAGGCAATGGTTTGTTTTCCCCATGAATCATACGAAGCATTGTATCAGTCGTGACCCGATTCTTGTCAATGAGTGAGTGTAAAGGCCCAGAGCAGCTCCTCCTGAACGTACCTATTACAAAGGCTGGGTGTTCTTGGGGACGGCAGGGGAGATTAGTAAATCGATGGTGAGATAAAGTCGATAGAATTCGTTGAAGCACTAAGGATCTTAGTCGGTAGTTGGTTTGGGAAATGTACGAGTTGTAGGGCGGGCAGGGACTTATACACAGTTTCACGTCCAATAATACCACTTGTTTTGCCTTCTTAACATTGCTTATGGAGCAACAGTTCGGCGCTTTACAAGTTCAATTCCTTCACTCCAATGTATGCCGTGTGAGTGTTCTCAGTCGAAGGCGGAGCTCCCCAAAGAGGCGTGGCGTCGGCTTTTTTCCAAACTTATTGTTTACCACACATTATTTACTTCGACGACTATGACTTTCGTCGGAGGCGTCGCGTCATGAACAATTGAGTACCTGAGAGAAACAAAAACTTCTGGGGCTTGCCAAGATTCCGTGAACATCCTCTCATCCATCCCGTCACGTCTGGCGCCCACGAATCGCATAGGAATGAAAGACTGGGTCTAGGTATGTATGCTGTGTATAGCGTATGAAAACTAGATTTCAGTTAATTTCATCTATATATCAAACAAAGTACCCAAACAGTCTCCATAAGGTTCACAGAGGGAAAAAGAAGAATGAAACTGAAGCATGCAGAAATGAAAAGCGCATGGTTAAAAAGCTTACTAAGTCGGGTAACTGAAAGGAACAAAGTTCATTCCTTGTAAATATGCGGTTTTCGGGCGGAGGTGGTGTAGTGGCAGGAGGCGAACTTCACACAAGCATGATAACGGGTTCGAATCCCGGACCGATATCCGCCTAGGCCAACCAAGCCTTCCATTCCTACGAAGTCAGTCAGTTGGTACAAGACTCGTTTGAGAGGATAGAAGCACTGACTTGTATTATACATCGGCTGACCACCGAAACTCATTGTATAGGCCACCCACGCATTTAATGCGCCAGAACGATCTGAATGGAAGTCGAATGCGTGGGAGCATTTCTCAGACAGGATTGATCAGTACTCCAAGGTTTTAGACTTTTATTGTAGTTTTCGAGATAAATTCAAAAAAAATGCTGGTTGGGAAAATGCACGCTAACGACCGACCACCGGACGAGTTGTGACAGCGGACTGAAGCCAGGGCTGCGGATGGCAGGAGGACAAAACCCTGCACTAAAACTCGAACCTATTATTCTCCGCCTGAGGTACTCAAATATATAATTGGATAACTCGTGATAGATGTGCAAAAATATACTCTACAACTGTCTGTACCCAGTGCCCTCAACTCGTTGTCTTTTTTTTCCAAAAAAAAACTACTTTTCATGGATACGACTGTATGGGATATCAGGTTTACGGCTGACCATGTTTGTTTCGATCATAGGACACCCATAGGAGAGAAATAGCGCCTCAATACTGCTACGATACGTTCAGATACGTCCGAACCATTTGAGATTCTCGTACCCTTTTTGCTCCTAATCGGGGAATTCTTATGAAACCGGGCTTTTTTGAGTCTAAGCACATCACCTCATTGCTCCCTCTCCTGTAAGTCAATCGTAAGTGAAAAATATTCTTGTATGCACAAAAGCTATATGAAAATCGACCCACAGGATGTTTGGGGTTGAGTGGAATCTTTGCCGTCCTTGCTTCTAACTGCTCAGGGACTTGCAGAATCTTCTCAACAACCATTTTCTCAGTAGTAATGGGAAGCTAGCCTAGAATTGATTAGGTTATGACTTAGGATCTCACATGACCGATCGATAACCATTTCTGCATACCTACCGCTTCCCTTTCGTTCCCACAACGATTTCTGTTCAAATTTTCAAGTCCCCGTTCAGTCCACGATGTGGGTATGCCAATTCTGAACTTCTTCGCAACTCATCGCGCATGAACCTCGTATGGCCTCGCGATGGTTAGCTGGTGATAGGAGAAATCGCTTCCTGGATGAAGCAACTCTTTCCCCAGGCAAGCAAATTTTCCAGGAAATTGATTGAAGATGAATACGTGGCGCAACACCTGGGGAACGTTCCAATAAGGTTTATTTACTTTTCATCATTTTCATGAGCTCTGAATAAAAATCTGTCAGCGAATATTTCCAGGTGGCGAAAAGCACCCACTTCTACTTTGCGGCCACCACAGCGCCCAGTCGTGGGCGGGGCGAGGGCGTGACCACGTAGAGCTGGGCGAGAGAAGTGTGGCGCCCACGTCTTCAACAATACTGCTAACACACCCGGCGTCCAGCCCCCTAGTCGCGAAATGGGCGTGGCCAGGAGGCGTGGTCATAAATACCACGCCTATGCTCATCGATCGATGTTGAGATGCCCCTCGTGAACCACATAGTTCACCGCTATTCAAGGTTCTTTCTAAAGGCTTCATTTAGATCACACTGGTCCTATAACCCTATTCAACTCAGCTCTCACAGCCAATTTCAGGAGGGTTATCAGCTGATTTCAGAATGCACCGCCGTAAGGCCAATATGAATCGAGGGATAAAAGTCGAAGAGGCCGCAGCTATGGTGGGTTTTGACATAGACTTTCCCCTTTTTCAATTAAATTTACAGACTTGTCATCATCCCATTTAATTCACTACTATAGGAACTTTAACCTACAGACTTTCTGGGACATAGTTCCCATTTATGTCGTATCGATTCGAGTTCCATTCTTTCTCATTAACAATCGATTTAAGGTCGTAACTTTCAGCGGTTGTAGTAGGTTTACAGCCTCTGGCTGCACTCTGAACTACTTTTACCTGTCATAAAAGATCAGGAACCCAAAGGTTCTGTAGCTAAGAAAGCCTCTCGGCTCGATGTTGAAGCTGTTTGTTCTTTGTTCTTGCTTTTCTTCGCCATCACCAAAAAAATCACGTAAAGTACGGTGTTTGATCGGTGAGACACACATTGCACAGTATTGCACGTCAGCTTTTAAATCGAGCACAAAGCCAAGCTGCTTGGAGTTCTTCTTAAGTTCGAGATCCTTCCACGTTGATTTGTTCGAAATTTTGGTTTCAACAGAAAGCTCTGAATGGGGTGGTTTCTGTTAAGTAAACCTCTCAGGTGAAAATGTAGTTGGGGGGGGGGCCACCCATCCGAAGGTCAGTATAGCAAGAAATGAACTTAATGGAACGCGCTATGTCGTGTTGTATCACGGACATGCCAGTTTTTAAATAAGGGCTTCGTAGGGAAGGAGCACCGCGGTGGGCAAGTTTTCTTTCTTTTTTTCTCTTTTTTTCCTACAGTAGGTAATCATCCCAGGCACCCAGGTGCTTCTACCCACCCTAGGCTTATTTGGGAAACTAAATTTCTTCAGCTGAAACCGCATGAAAGAGCTTAGGTAGTCGGTTCCCATCATCCTCTACGCATCCGATGCAGTGCTAATATAACAAGGACTAACACGTCAGACTGAGTTCAAATCATTATAAACTACCTAAAAACGACATCATTATAAACTGTTCATTTTCTCTATACTTCAGGGAAGTGAATAGACAGTTCAAACTGGAAGTACTGCTAGAATTTTTTGTTCGTTGAATATTACATTCAACTATACATCATACATACATACAACTATTACAACTCCTTTCTGTATTCTCTCCTGATGTGACAGAACGATTCGTTTTTGAAAGCTGGGATATTAGTCAGATGCTTTCTGACTAGTCAGCCAAGAATTTGTGAGAAGAAATTTGAGAATTCTGCTGCGATTTCAAAATGCGTGGGGGTTTACGGGCTAGGGGAGGAGCCAAAAATCGATTTTTGACCATTCATTTTAATTGTTGTGACGTCACTTTAACATCACCGAGCGACATCTCAGCCTTTCAATCAATCCGGTGCCCATTTTGAAACCTTTACTCATCTTAGGACTACCGGGTTATTGGTGGGCAAGGTGAAAGTGAAGGGAGCGGGGGATGGAAGGCTTATATTTTCCAATATAGAGCGCTACAGCGCCTCAGGAGGGGTGGCCGACTTTGCGAGCTCATAAGGGTGCTGGGGAATGTAGTTGTTTTCTACCTAAATTTCAGTAGGGAAGGAGCAGGGGGAGTGGGAGGATGGTAGAGTCAATTGAATGTTCAATTCTTTAGCTCGAGGTAATCATTTCAGCCACTCCGGTACTCCTCCTCTTTTCAAGCTTAGGTAGAAGCTATATTCAATTGGTTGAAAAGCGAGTCTGATCCTTGAGCACAAGTGAGATCGGCTACCCTTTTTCTCTGCTCTTCAGCGCTCAGTGTGGGTAAGATCGATCGCGATATCGCCTCATGCAATAGCCTTTTCAGCGATTGATTGAACAAAAGACTATGTTATATGTTATAACTGAGTCCATGCACACTGGATAGTATGTTGACTTAGTTTTCATTTAATTACTGGACTACTGTTAGTTAATTAGATAGCGTTCCTCATCCTATCAAGATGACTAGGAAAAACTGCTGCTCCATTTATCCTCTGTTTTCTGCTTCACTGATTTCTTGATTCTCATGGGTGTGGGAATTTTGCGATTTTCAACACCTTCCTTTTTATTGATTACGGTTATTTTTTATACCGACGCTTGACTGCACTTCTAATCAGTGAGACCCATAAGGTGCGGGAGGAATCCGATGGCAGAGTCACTGAGACAAATAAAGTGCGGCATAGTTCGAAGAATGAAGTGACCAAAAACGTTACGTAAGAAAATGTGGTCGATAGGTTCGGCTGTGCATTGACGCTAACACTCGCACCACATGAATGGTGTTCCGTCCGGGGGGAGACGGGCGTTAGGAACGATTTTGGGTAATCGATTTGCCGCACGCGGCTGTCGCGAACCACTCATTCGCCCTTATTACAGCTCTAGAGTTCTTCATACAGCTCAATGGGTATGCGTTCATTATTTTATGCATAATTCTACTATTAGTACTTTTGTTATTGTATTTCTTACCTACTGCTGCATCCTGCTACAATCCTTCGCGCGCGACGCCCCTCTAAGCGCGACGCGACCACACCCCCGTCCGGGCACTGAGTTCTTACAGTCACCCGGCTGTGGGTGCTGGCTGGGTGATCGTGGTGCAGTTTATCCCACTCACCTGACCGCTGAAAGGTCCCTTTTCTATGCGTCGTGTTGGCGGGTTGAGGGCTTCCCTAAACAAGTAGTGTTGTACCATGAAAGGAAACATGTTTTCTGAGAAATTCTGCGTTTATGGCGTTTTATTTTACAGTAATGTCACTGTAAGTACCGAATGGACGTACTGAAATTTTGTTTCTGACTTCACACTGCTCTTCTACTCCTCCCGGATGCCAGTTAGTACTAACCGGGGGAAGTAGTACTGAAATTTAGTTCGGGTGCGAATGCTTCACCACACCATTGATGAAGGCGTGCATGGGAGTTTATACGTTGACCTCATTTATTGAATCAAATGGAAACGATTCTTTTAGTTAAATTACAGAAATAAGTTGTTCTGTTGTAAAATGAAAGGCATTGTCTGTGTTTCTCTGCGTCTCCCACGGTTTACTCCCCGGCAAGTAGCGCTTAAGACCACCGAAAGAGGATCGCATTTGAATCGTGGGAGTTACATTTGATTGATTTCATACCGCCCTCGGTTTAATATTCATGAAGCGGCTGCAATTGTGATGTTTTACACTTCGACTGCAGACACTGTAAGATAGCGCTTTTGAAGTTTTTTTTTTTTTTTGCATTTGGGTTCATTTTTAGGATGTGCCCATGTTTGACATACATTAGGTGCATTCATAGTACCTTCGTAGTACTAACGCACAAGCAGTCAGTCACAATGCTCCCACCCCTTCAGGCGATGTTGTTCCAACCAGCCGATCCGAAATCGAATGGTGGAGGGCTGGGTTGGAATAAGGGGCGTAGGTCTAGGTTTTAATCCTCTGACACCTTGACAAAACTTGCACCCGTAGTAGCAGGCTATTAAGCGCTATCACATTTTGTTTGTTTTTGTTTCGATTTTAAGCTTATGGTTTCCTATTCTGACCCATGATGATTCATTAGATGGTAATTTGCTTCCACAAACTCCTCTTAAAGAAGGAACGAATGCCCTTGCAGTATTCTCGTCGACACAGAGATGACCTAGCGCTCATAGGATACCACTTAGTTTTGTTACTTGGCCAGTTTACATAGGGAGTGTCATCTTTCATGATACAGTTGCGATGTTGAGTTCCTTTGTGTTGTGAGACTATTTTTAATATCCCTGCTTGAAAGTTCTGGTTGAACAATCACCAGATACCATGAGAATTTCCTTCCCTTTGAATCCTTTTTACCTTCTGTAGTCATGTCTTTTCCGTGAAACATTTAATGATCCTATGGTTATTTTCATTCCCACCTCTCATCTTGTACTTCTTTCGATGCAGTAATGCTTAATTGAATAGGTCTGCTGCCGCATGAAGTGATCCAATCCCATCTTTTTTCTCAGCGCCCTTGGTGTTCAATATTTGTTGAATCATGATTTCAGGTACGGCCGGTATGGAACGACACCCTCCGTGGCATCCTCGTGGCCTTAGTGAAAGATCGAAAACCTTTATGGGATTCTCGTTTCCGAACCACAAAAGAAAGGTCCATCCAGCTTTTCCGGGAAATTGCTGCGATCCTATCGAATCAAGATAATCGTATGAATGGTGAGTGCTTTTGGAATTGGATGAGGGGATAGTTTTTCCAATTAAAATAGTTTTCCGTTGGTCAAATAACTTATGTGTTGTCATTGGAAGTGGGAGGTGCAGAGGTAAGTTGATTGTTTTGAATCAACAATACATTATAGCAAATTAATTAGAATTTCACCATAAATCGTAGAACTACCGAGGTGTCCACCCATATTAACATATTCTTCTTCACGAGTTCGTACTCGGCTACTCTACAGCCAAAACCCAACCCCCCCCCCCCCCCCTCTGAAACTTGTGTTCGAAATTTGGCTTCGGATCCCCTCCTAACGGTTATGTGCACACTTCCTTCTATCGTTTCAAGGCTCGAAACAAAAAGGTCGAAGATGAATTTCTCTTTGGTCAACCAATTGCGATATCATGGAATTTCCTGATATGGTATGCGCATACAAGTGTGTAGGTCCTGGTACAAAACTGGGCTACTGTGGAACTGTTGGCAAACACTTTTCTCACAATCTGATACACGGTTTCAGTGCTGTGGGATGAGTTTATGAGTACATGTAAGTATAGCGCTGGCTACTAATTTACTTGTACTACTCTTCCAGAATGGTATGTACTGGAAAAGTGGTGCTGGATGATGGAAATGTACACACGTGCTATAGAGCGGCCTCATTTCGAATGGCGGTTCAAAGGTGCCATGTCATTCCACATGGGCTCTCCATCGAACGGTATTCAATATATTGAGTAAGAAACTTTTAGATGTAGCTGCCGGTTGGCAATACCGATATAGTAAAACTGAGTCTATTCAGTTCATTGACACCCGACTTGTTGGCAGAGGCTACGGCTCGATATGCGGAGACTGATGCTGAAGTTATTGAATCCAAGGTTTGTGTATCCTCTTTCATCGTCGGGTCTTATTAGGATATGCTCCACTAGGGGTCTTTTCATGCATTGCTTTTAATATATTGTTATATATTATTATTATATCTACGTGCTAGTTAATAATGCGTACGAAGTCGCAGTTCAATAAACGTTAAGTGGTGTAGGCGCCCGCCTCAATTTCAGCCGATGTCATAAAACATACACCTAGGTGCCTATTCCACTGCTCATTGGATTTAGTTTTTCTGAATCAAGGTTGCACTAATCAATCCGCGCCGTTTCCCTTAATATTTGACATTTGCTGCCATGAGCCATAAAGAGACTGAGCTCAAAAGTAGATGAGCCGCGAATTCTGTAGTACCATGGCACTGGGTATATTAGCACCTTTTTGGTGTAAATACGAGCCCCACGCTATATCTCGAAAGGGTAGATGCTGTGAGGGCAGTCAACCTTTAGTTGTATGCTTCTCAACTTGTCTCGGCACTAACCTAAAGCTTCTGATATTTATTTATTTATTTAAACTGCACTCATGGTGCGCATAGATTACAACTAAAGTGTGTTAGTAACGCATAAGGAAGGAGAACGATAAACTTAAACGAACAATAATCAAGAAACATAAAAACAAAATGAAGAAGATACAACAAGTAAATCACATCACCCTGGCTAGATGGCTTAAGACGAGTCACCAACAACATAGATGATCAAAATTCATGTCAAATAGGCCCGAACAGAAAAGCAACAGCAGCCACACATAAATACCCGCAGGAGTGAGAGTACCTCATTTGGAACATGTCTAATTTAACTGTTTAATTTAATGTCTCGAAGTTCCGAATTAGATTCCGCCCAATTTCAGACCGAATTGAGCAAGAAGTTCAGAAAAGGTTGCGCTGCGTATCGATTAGAAATGACTATTTGCTACAATTCGTCGGTACATGTTACAGAACCAGGTAGATTTTCTTCTCATTACTCTTTTCTGCTGGCACTTTGAAGGTAATCTTCCTGAACTGCTGTATAATTAGGTTTAATCCAGGTTCAAATCCTGAAATTCGACAAATATTGAATGCAAGAAGTGGCGCTCTATCGCCACCGGTATTCGCATTTAATCGTGATATGTATACATCTACCGAAGCAAAGTATGATACAAATGCTGAAAGCTCAACAGTGCAAGATGAAGGTAGTTCATTACTCACTAATAAGTTTACAGCAGCTTTAGGTGGTGCTGAGTTAAAGATCATCCAACTATTGTTCTTGTTCAGAGCCTCTCTTCAAAGAGGTGAATGTGAAGCAAGAGGCTAATGAGAACAATGACTCGAATCTAGCGGCTAGAATGGACATCTCAGCTACAGGTCTGACATTTGAATCCAGTTGAGAATGAAGCTTTGATCGGTGTCCATTCCGCCAACGATTTCGATTCAGCTGCTGCAGAACCTACGTTGGCGTTTCTACTTTCGAGTTGCAACAGGAAAATGGACGAGAACGTGAAGGAACAGCCACAAGAAACAACTTCTGGTGAGTTTTCGATCGTGCCGTTAATCTTTTTGTCGTTTCTTTATGGGCTTTTATAATTTTCACGCTTGCGTGTGAACATTTGCTTTTGAAGTGTACCTGACAAAGTTTATTCAACTCAGCTTTGTTGATATTCTCAAATTGACTGATTTCATGACGAGTGACGATTCGAAGTCGAATATCTATAATTAGATTAGTATGCAGTGGTTGACCTTACATGATTTTCTGAAAATTTCCGAATTTATCTGTCCGGGAGATCCTAAAGCCATACAATCTATTGTTTTTCATGGGCGAAAAAAGATTCAACTGTGACCGGCTCCTTTTCCCAAGCCACATATTTCAGACGTGAATTGGACATATGATATAGTTTGTGAGCTGATTGATAGCTTCAAAGAACATCCGGCGCTATGGCATTATGCACATCCTCATTATGGTGACCTTTTCAAACGAAGGGAATATCTCAGTGGAATCACGATGAAACTGCGTATAATGCCTGGTGGATCTGCCATTAACGGTCAGTTTCCAACTTATATTAATTCACTTTTTGTCCTGTAATTATGTAGCGATAGATTACTGAACTTGTAATTGCACTTACTTTTTGTAGTGATGTGAGAGCTTTTCTGGGGATCAAACGTAGAGCTTGAGTACTGAGGGGTAGTCCTTTTTGCCGTCACTCTTTTAAGTGGGCTACATAAACCTATGGAAACAGTATTTGCTAGAATTTCATTTTATTTTTGTTCGTAGATTAATTCATAAGGGCTATCATCAAACATCAAAAAAGCTCATAGAACTTCGAATTTATGAAATAACGTAATAATGGGAAAGATTCATTGTTAGCCTTTGTCATGTTAGTTCTCTATCCTTTTCACGGTTGTGACCCTTTTTTCTTCCTGTTTTCATTAATGCATCTCAAAATAACTGTAACAGGTATGATTTCTACTTTCAATTTCTTTTTTGTATCATTACCATTCTTCTTTAGGGTAGAGTTACTGTTGACCCGTACATTTGATTTGTAGTTATCTCTTCAACCATACCAAAATTTAGAAGATGTTCTGTTTGAAAAATGGAACGCCCTTCAAGACCGTTTCAATGAAGAGCTGGTCAAAGCAAAGCAGGGAGAAGTAAGCGGCTGGGAATTCTATCAGCGCATGCTATTCCTTACGCCAGAAGTACTATCAGCCTGCAGATTCGATGACTTGAATAGAGGTGAGAATTGAGATCTGTCAGTATTTTACCCTATTTGATTCACAGTTCGCTTTGAATGATCTTTGAAGGTATTCAATCACCTATGGTCACAAACTATATTGCAAAGGCGGTGGATGCAAATATCCGTAAAATTCTAGGCTACTTGTACGTTCATTTTCCTCGGAAAGCTGTCCTAATTTTTTAATGGGCATCAGTTGATGACTTTTGTTAAGGCCCAAGTCGGTGCAACAGGAGATAGAAACCAATCAAGCAAAACGGCCAAAAGTTTCTCCAAGAACGAGTACTCCAAAACTTCCGTCTCGTAGGGAAAATGCATCTCATCATGTGCAACAAGTATGTATCTTTCTGCTCGAAAGTATTCCAGTGAATTTTATATCAATTTTCTGCTTCAGATTTTTTTATTTTCTTCGAGTTTGCTTTTTACTGGTTTCTCTCCAGATTTTGTTTTCGAAGATGTTTACAAATTCAGTCATTGGGAGGTTGATTGTTTGATTGCCTAACAAAATCCACTTAGAAGTGTTACATTAGGACGTTTAATGCGGATGTTTAATGTTTGTTCAACGAATGCATACTGGACGTGAGCGTAAAAGGGATTAGGAAATAGTTTCTCATAACGACTTTAATTATCGTGATGGGATGTAATGGGCGTGCATATATCTGTTGCGACTTCATCGTCTTCATTCTTGGGATGAATGGTAACTCACTGCAGGGTAAAGGCTGGCGCAGTTTCTGGGAAATCCCTCAGTTATTTGCCGGCAATAAATGCATGCTTCGCAAGTCCAGATTAAAACGACTCGTCTCGGAGAAACGATCTAATTGAAGACATATCTTGTAAGAAGTTATGTTGCGTGGTAGCTGTGCTGGGAACCATTCCTTCTTCGACAAAATGTCTGTGTAGCAGACTACCTAATGTCCTTGAGTTGGACTCGACTGTGTTCTATCGGTTTTTTAGACTAAAATGTTCATTCATTTATCATTTATCATTTTCATTATCACAAATATTACTTTTGTGTCTCATTCCGAGTGAATTTGAAAAATCTCTCCATTTGTCAGTGATGTACTGCTAATGTCGAAACTACTAACTTAGGTCGTATCTACATGGGTTCCACCTCGTGAAGATTCTATCGAAGCGATGATGCAGCCTTTTCCATCTGCACCACCTACCGCTACAGCGCAAATAACGGTACGCCAGCGCATTCTTCTTTGCTATTGTTACATGGTTATAACTTTCTTGGAAGCATTCATATTATATGTATGAATGCTTCCTGATGGCAGATAAGCAACTAGAAGGAAGACACATCTAGCCATCGAGAGCAAGGTTTTTCCAAAACTTACAGCTAAGTACGGCAATTCGGTTCGTACAGTAACTCAGCCGTGCGTCTTGGTCCAAACGCGTATTCGTGATGCGACGCAAACCAGTGGCTATCCCGTTCAAATTAGGTGTTGTTACCTAAGGTTCCTTCTCAACGCGTCGTCTCTGGCATGAGAGAATTTGCGTATTCAAATAGGGCTATGCCGTGCACTGAAATATGTTGAATGTGACATTGCATTTAATCCCACGGTGTAGTCACTGTAAGAACCGGATGCCGTACTGAATTTTCTTTACTGGAACTTTTTTTCAAAGTGTTCTCGAGAAGTCGTATACGTTCTTTTTTATTCGGTAACTTCTGTCCCTCCTAGTGCACAAATTGCGGCAATAGCTTTGACTTTTTCTAAAAATATTTGCGAACCGGTTTTGAATTTTTCTCTACTCAATAGACGGAGCAGAAGGCGCAGTTCTGCTTTATGATTTGCCCACTTGTTGGAAGGGAACAGGGGAATTCTCTCTCCCCACACTATGAGTGGTCCCATTGCGAAGATAATCAGGGAAAAAAGATTTTTTTATTTTATCACTTAGGTCTGCTCTCACGCGTGCATATGATCTGTAGCTTTGCCGTCTGGCCTTTTCTCCCACTGTTTTAAGAATTATAACAAATAACATATTATAATAAGAACTCAAATTACCATAGGTAATGCCGAGACTGGCATCAATATTGGTCTAAAATTCGTCGAATTTTAGGGGAAGGCTTCAAATAAATTCTGAAATTCTATGGTATTATTTTGTTTATTATGTGGTTGAATGAACAAAAATAAGCATTAGTAGAATAGGTCGTGAATGGATGATGTTCAGGCAAAAAACGAAATTGGCCATATTCTGAAGAGTGAACTGGACATGTTACGGCAATCCTCTCCTCACCCTTGTATTAATGGTTCGAAGTATGGGGATTCTGTTCCTGACCAATCACTCCGACTTCATGAAGACAAATGGACCTTGATGGGTAAGTAGAGAACTTTTTTGACCCGATTTAATGTGTGTAATCACCTCAAAGATATAATAATAGCTAGCTGGTCTTTTTGTTGAGAGACTCTAGGAAGTCCTCATGAATGGTTCTTCGACAGGAGTCACTTCCTTCCCAGTTCCTAGGCATGGAACCTTGAGGGGGAAGTAGATCAACTCTTTGTCACCAATTGCTAGACCATATGAGCTCTCGACAGTTGTTCATGTTAATTAAAATAGCTGAGAATTCTCTTCCTCGTGAAAAATGATTTTTACAACTTCATCGTTGAAGATTTACAGGTCGTATGATAGAAGAGACCGCACGCGAATTGGAGGCGAAGAACTCGGAACTGGCGTTTCGGTTGCAGAAAGACATCAACGACGTGATTTTCAAATATCAGATTGAAAGTCTTAAGCATAAGCAATAGTACGTGGAAACACGTCACAAATACGGGTCTTTTAGCCTTGTTCTTGAAATTGATCTCGATTATTTTGGAAACATTTTTGTAGATCTCACTTAGCCCTTTATTGTCCTTGCCAAGGAAATCCTTATTAACAGTCACGAGAATTGGTCTTTTTGTGTCTAATTGCTATGTTTAGGTAGTATCGGTTGAATTATGTTGTTCAATTAGTATCGGTTGAATTATGTTGTTCAATAATCTTCTTGTGAGTAAGATATGTATTGGGTTGTAACATAAGTTCGTGGAGTTTTTTTCACAGAGATTTATTTTACCAAAAAACAATAATCATAATAATAAATTAATCAATGATGTATCTTCCTGTTACTGTTTGCGATCTCCTCCGATCTCTCGACCAATTTGTTGATGCCGTTTCGCCAAAAATCGGACGGTCTGGTGTCGAAGAAGTTGTTGAGCCAGTTTTCAAGAACCTCTTCGCCATCGAAGGTAACACTCCTCATTTGGTTTGACAGAGAGCGGAAAGGTGGTAGTCGGTAGGTGCAAGACCCGGAGAGTACGGTGGATGCTGAAGAACCTCTCATTCAAGCTTTTGGAGTGCTGTTTTGACGACTTGGGCATTATGGGGCCTGGCGTTGTCGTGGAGCAAGACGACTTCACCTTGTCTGTCGGGTCTTTTCAGCAGAATAGCCACACTAACACGGTTAAGCTGGGCAATGTAGACCTCCTTGTTGACAGTGGCATTTCGTTCGAGCATTTCCCAGTGCACCGTTCCTTTCCAGTCTCACCAAACGCAAATCATGACCTATTTTGAGTGAAGATTTTGCTTGACTCTCGGCTTCGGTGCCTCTCCTGGGACCACCCAGAGACACACCTAGGACACCTTCCTCGTACACATTGTATATGTCCCGAACGGCTTCGGCTGCTTATTGACCTCGATGAAAAGCAGATGTCGAAAATGCTGATTTTCTCCTCCTAGACATTCCAATTCTGAGCCAGAAAAAAGACGTACAACTTAACTATCCAAAAAACGAATAAAACTATTTTATAGAGGAGAAAGAGCTCTTTCGAATAAATATATACACCTCACCAAAAAACAAAGCGAATCGTTGTAAAATGACCCTAACACAAAACTCTACGAACTTATGTTACAACCCAATATATTATATTGTGCAATTGCTGATATTGAACAAAATTTCCTTAAATTTTATTAACGATGCTCATGAAATTTAGTGTGGATAAAGGACATCTGGTAAGGCTTAACGTGTTTGAATGGTGTGCTTTTCATCTTGCGGAGATCGGAGAAACTGCCTACATCGAGCCCTGCCAACCAAAGGTGGTGTACTTCGTTGCACGCGCCGTCGAAACTGGGTCACGCCGCAGCCGTCGATTGCGGCGGGTCAGTCCGCGATACTTGACGGACGTCGCACTTGTCAATGGGCATACGGTTCCTCTCGTCCTTGGTCGCTTGGCAGTCAGCTCAAGTAATATGGACAAATGCAAAACATTCGCTCCACTGACACCTGGTGGTACTATAATACCAGGTTGATACCTCAGTGGCTGGTTTCATACTTCGACGTGCGTGCCGGTACACAGGTGGAAAGCAGGTACAATCTTGCGTGCGGCGTGGGAGCGGCTTTGCAGTGGCGGCGCTGGAGAGGTGTTGACAACATTGGACGTCTATGGATCACGTGTCACTGCTGTCACACACTGGATAGTGCCGCCGTCTCATGGCCGCTTGCACGCCGCACGCAAAATTGTACCTGCGTTGCCACCTGCGTGCGGCACACGTCGAAGTATGAAAGCAGCCAGTGGGCTGTGCCGCGCGCGGAGAAGGCAAGGTGACATACCTTCGGCGGATGCGCGCGACGGACGTTCCCCTCCAAGGGTGGTTGTTGCGCTATTGTTGCAGGACGCATTCTGTTCCGATTGTTCCGATTTCTCGCAGTTTTTTTGCCATCGCTGTCCAAATAGTTCTCTGAAAGTACAGCATCACCTGTCTAGAGCTCTTCTTCGCAGTCGTTTTACTTCGTGGGGGTTCCAGTCACTCGAGATATCTATCTGTAGTCGCTAAGAGGAGCAACATGATCAGCGCAACACTTCTTTGAGTTGTGTATTGTTCCAATGACATTGACCTTCGGAAGTATCCCAGCGGGATTATTGTGCATCAACGATGCTCCACACAACCCTTTCCAATTACTACTTTTCCTCAGTAGCCATCTTGCAGGCATGAAATACGAATCCTCGGGAGATCTCGAATGTCTCTTTCCCAGCTCCTAACCGTAGGACTTCTGGATCAAAGCATCCATTCAGTGCCCAGTCGTTGGCAACAAGTTGTTGGTATCAATGGTGCATACGTCATACATTGTTACTGCATTTTTTGAGTAGTAAGTATAAAAAAGTATAAAAGTAAAGTATAAAAAAGTTCGAATACTCCACGAAATTCGCGATAGCTTTCTAGGTTATGCCAGCATTTATGAAGCCCTTAACAACTCTTTCGAGGTCAAAATAGTGATATTTCCGCCACTTTTGCAACTCTTCGAAGAAGGTATTAGAACTTCAGTGATGCCTTTGCATGGCGAATCAGCTATCGGTTTCAGACACTCTTTGATGATATTGGCGTATCTGTTTGCTTGCCTTCAATTTACGAGCTTATCCGATGCCTACTCAGCACGTAATGCGAGATAAATGTAGCAGTCAAGAAGGCATTCACCGCTGACCCGTGCGGTATCGATCGACGACGGAGCGCGCTCCCGCTCAACGCCCTTCTCTGAAAGATGCCCATAGATGCTCAGGCGATGTGCCTAAGTTCCCGCCAATATTTTCCATTACGCTAGCCGTAAAGTTGCCATCGTGATGGTCCGCGACCTTGAGTGTCGATTTATCAGACGTGACCACATTTGAAACCCTATTGAAAATCTTGTTAGTTGCGAACTGTTTTTGTTATTGAAGATGTCGTCTTAAACGTATCTTCCGTTTACCTCGGAATTATAAAAAACGTTGTTGAAAAGGGTCGAATAAAAGTGATACGTTGACCCTTTCACGGTAGCTGGTAACCACTTTTGTGACCTTATCAAAAATTTCCTATTGTTGAAGGGGTGTGGCCAGTGTATAAAGCTGTGGCAAGAGATTCGTTAAAGAGAAAAAAAGCAAGGAGAAAGACTTTTTTATGCAATCGGAAGCTCTATTCTCTTTTCAATGAATCAAATAACTATAATTGACTGTTGTTCAGTTGAACAATGGAAACATGCTAGACTCTCAATTCCAAGAGCATGTGAACAAACGCGCACTTTCGGAGTGGGTGCTTATTATCGGGTTGTGAAAGAGTACTCCGTATGAGGGACCTCGCTCATAGTTACGCTGGTAATATAGGCAGTTACCCCTCTCTCTATCTCTCTCTCTCTATTCAAATTGATATGAACCGTCACGTGATCCGCGCAATCGATATCTGCCAGATCTGCTTTTTCCCTCCAAGCCTATGTGCATATTGTCTTTACAATACGCATCCATTCGGTCAAATGCGAGAAACAGTATACCGTTTGGCTCTGCTGCTTCTGAGTACGGCCGACGCCCCTACGCTCTGATCTATGGGCTTGTTAAACATGTTGATCCAAGTGGAGCCCACGCTCTTTTAGGTTGGAGAACAAGCACAAGCAAAAATACGACCGATTATTATCACACTTTGTCAATGTTATGCTGGGGTACGCATATAATTTTTTGACATACGCCAGAAACTACTGTAACTAACTAACAATGAACTTCAAGTATAGTGCGGACTGGTAGGGAGGCAGTGATGGTAGGGCGAACTTGGCCAACTAGCGCTGGTGTAAAAATGTGTTGCCTGCTAATAAATATTAAAATAATAAACGTAACGGTAACGGTAACGGTAATAATAAACGTAGCGGTTATTATTTGGAACATTTATGGGAAAATATCATATGACTTTTGGCGTCATTCCATGAGCGACGGGAGAAATAAGTCAACGGAATTCAAAAAAAACCAACATTTCAGGATAGCCATAATTCGAGAAAAAGCTTAAAAGAACAATACTCGTGTCGCGCCGTCGGTGATGTCCCGCCGGACAATGGCTCGAGGCTAATCCGCATCGGCAGTTGCTCGGCAGGGCACCACCAGCGGCGTGAGCTAGGTGACTGGGGTCTCCTGCCCGCTCGCCATGCTCGCACTCAACTACCACCCGGACTTGGTAGGCCTGAGGCTGCCCCAGTCTCCTATGCGAGCTCCTACGGGCTGTTTCTGCCTTACAGTACGCTACGATTGTTGGTAGCCCAGCGCCGAGCTCCCTCAGACGCTGGACACACGGTTCTGAAGTGACCTACGTACCACCACTTACTGTGCACCAGGATGCTGTGATATAAATGGATGTTACCAACATTCTACGTACTGACAGCACACATTGAGAAACACTCTTTATGATAATCTACGCATGGTGAGAAAAGGATGAATAAATGCGAATAAATGGAAGAGTAACGATGTGAAAAGTACTATGAAAAAGGTATTAAAATATACGCACAAATATAACCAAATATAACCACACTCAACCTACGGTCTGGGTACGATCCTGGCTAATGCTCATCCGAGCCCATCCAGGTCAACCCACCCCCTTTCGACAGTGCTGCTCCAAGGTCCTTTGGTTACTGCGGACCATTCATCCAGGTATTTCCAGCTTGCTCCATACTCTGCAGCGGTGGCACCTCTCGAGGATGACAATAATGCGGTGCTACGAGCCATCGGAGGCTACGTCGGTGATGTTGACATAGAATAGTATCAGGCGATGTCGAAGGCAGGCGGGTACGACGTTGACGACGGCAACGAATGATGATGCAAACGTCTTGTAGGACCACGTGGCAAACTCTAGCTCCCTGCAGCGTACGGTGCCTTTCCCGGAGAACTATGGGCGCGCCACGCCAGGCCGTTCTTCGAATCGTCCGAGCGGCACGACAACTCGCAAATACGAGTGTAAATATTTCATTATTTGCTTTATGTCTTATATTGCATTAAGGTTGCTGTTCCATCGAAAAATAAGAATATTGGTGCCTGGAGAGGAACAAAAATGTGCCTGAAAAATATGAAACAAGGACTTTTGCGGCTTTAAGACCGACGGTTTCAGCTATCCTGCCAGGCATCCTGTTATTTGAATGGAAGGGAGTCGGAAGAGATGTTGAATCACGAAGAAAAAGAAGATGTGAGATCTGGTAAATTGAAACAAAAAGATCTACTGTTACCAATGTGCTCATGGTCAGTGGTTACATTAATATATGTTTATTTATTTGTGTTTGGTTGTGTAATAAACAATAAGACAAAATATTGAAATAATGAAACTGAACTGAAACTGAAAAACACTTTAAAAGACAACAAAGAAAAGTAAAGTCAAGTAGAGTAGGAAGGTAATAACTAAAGGGGTTATACCAACGTCTCGCCATGGTCGTAGTTTGCGGTAGACTGAGGATCACGCTTTTTGGTGGTTTCTTCCGCTAGTTCGTGTCATGTCGGCGTCCCTACAACCTTAGAAAATCGTCTTAGACTGTTAGGGCGACGAGGGATGGGGATCGTCGACTCAGACGACGATAACCAAATTAAGAAGAGCAGTTATCAAGCTTTTATAGTGAGTGCTTACTTATAATCAGTTTTGCAAGGGAGAATCATATAAGACTAGACCTTTTCTTCCAAGGGACGAGTGGATTCTCGTTACTATTCGGCAATAGAGATCATAGTGAAAGTGCCGCTGAAGTTCCTATGAAGAAGCAATCAAAGTGTTACAAAAGAGTGGAGCCATGATCTTTTTTTTTTTAACTTTAGGATGAAAACATAGAAATAGTTGTAAGAACGTCCATCGACGACAGACGACCGGGGCTGTCACATAATCCACCCTTCAGCAGAATTGTTGAAGAAATTCGCACTATAAGAGGGATTTTATTATTAGATTTATAATAGGAACTAACATTCTGTCGAGCTCACGTCGAGCTACTATATGGTGCTAGTAAGCCTACAACGAAACGCTTACTGGCTGCATTCAGACTTTGGCGACCGTCCGTCCGTCCGACCGTCCGTTCAGCGCGTGCGCGACGGCGGGGCTAGAGTAGCGTTGACAGCGCCGGCACGTGATCTAGTGTTGTCAACAACGGTCCGTTCAACGCGTACGCGACCACCGTCGCGTACGCGTTGAACGGACGGTCGGATGAGTCGTTGAAGTCTGTAAGCAGCCACTTTGTGTCTGTTTGTATGTCGGTTTGTGCGTCCGTCCACAAAAAGCCACGGCACGACGAAGAGTGTGAAATGTCACGCGGGCGCGCTAAGGAAACATTTATGAGATAGGAAGTCTACGGATCATGTGATGCACGCGTCGTAGCCCAACTGTTTTTAAACAAAGTTTTATAATTACTAGCTTCTGAAAATAATATACATAAGGGTATAATCAAAGACGTAGTTCGGCTTCTGTTTCACATGTGCCCTAAACGGAACCAAAAGTTGATAAAATTACGAAGCAAAGTACATCAGTTCCGTATATTCGTACTTTTGAAGAACGTAAAAGATCCAGATAAATATGCAAATACACAGAATTTGATATCGTTGAAACACAAGCTAGTTCACTTAACGTCATGCTCGATGATCCATACGGACGTGTCAATAGTAGAAACGGAAGTGCTCTTGGAATGCGTATTATTTCACATAAAAACCAATCAGTTGAGAGGTTCACTGAGGAGTGGTTCTGTTCGATTGCACGTGCACTAATAATGAGTGATAAGTCACATGTGTTAAATTTTCACTATAAAAGCTCGCTTAGTGGGATGTAAGGCAAAAGTCCACGAGCTAATTCGGAACCCTTTCTTGCTACTCATGCATAGATTTCGTAGTCTCTCCGAAAACTATGTACGTCTTCCTTCTTCATCAATATTTGCTCACTTTTTTTACGCTTATACTTACTTGAAATTCAGTGCAGTTGTGTAGTAGAGTCTATTAATGACAAGCAAATGACTAGTGACGCTACGCTTTCTCTAATAGGATACTATCTCAAGAATAGAGCGTAGCCGAGGGCAAGAAATCAAGTAGTTTTCCCTAACTATTATACATTTTCACCACGCAATTTTTCACCAGCTCTGTTCATAGAATACGTTGGTCTACTTATTTCTAGATGCCAGAGCGTGTATCTGTTAAGACTAACATAGGATACACTAACCTTCCGGACTGTTCTCGTTCCTAGTCACTTGGGCCCATCTCTGCGCAATTTTCCTTGGCATAGCATACTTATAAGTCCTGGGTGTGTCCATAATGCTATTTTTTTCCTTTTCGGCAACAGTTCACGCTCTATGTTGCAATGAATACACTTATCTGGGTAGTAGACAGTGAAGCAAGCCTCGGCGTGAGATTTCTCGTGTTTGCTTGTTGTATCCAATTGAGTGTTGAATAGCTCGTCATGTCCCATCACCATTTCTGTGAACAGGGGGGGGGGGGGGGAATATGTATCATCCGGCTCACCTATACTGCTGTCCAGGTATTTTCAGATGTACGCATATTTTCAGCAGACAACTTATGAGTTTTGATAGGAAACTGGGCGGTATTGTAAAGACTGAGAATCGGATCTGGCGATGAATCTCTCCGGCCTCGCACCAAAAGGCAACATTAAACTTTATTCACCTGAAGTCCTCTTTATGACTGGTAGAGAATGCGTGATCATTTTATATGAAAGCTGGTGATCGTGCGAAAAGGGTCAATGATTGCATCCACAGTGGAGTGCTGAGCTTGAATGCTCGATTCTGTTGTCTCGTTAGCAGAATCAAAAAAGTGGATCACAATCAGTAAAATTCAATTAAGAATGAATGACCACCGACCTGTGCGTTATAGATCGATGACAGAGGTTATCAACGAAGCGCGCGCTCAACGCTCAACGCTCTACTCTGAAAGGTGCTAATGTTGATCAGCTCTGGTGTTCGATTTCTGTCAAACTGGAGTAAGTGTAAGGCCATTATCTATGTGTGGAAGTAAATTTGGTTGGTAAACAGAAAAAAGTTTGGTTTTACGATTTGGTAAACGCAGAGGCCGTTGTGCTTGTGACTTGGACCTTGAGTTAATGACATTGATCTAAAAGAACAGTACCGTTGCTGAAAGAAACACTGTACTGGATGATGCAAAAGCTTACTTTCAAGAATTCTCGAATTTTTCACTATTCTTAAAGTCTTACTTTCTCTATTATAATCTCTATCTCTATTATTATACATGCCGGTAGTTCCTTCGATCAAACATTTGTTATGTTTCAAAAATGCACAATGTTTTGCTTAGATTTGCAGGCCACTGACTCGCATCACCATCACATCATTTCGCTACAATTTATAACTGCGGTAGTGCCATCGAAATCACAACGAAATCTTGGAAATCGTGTGTGTGAACAATGAGTGAGGACCGCATATCACACTTAAGACACAATATGATACTGGCGTTTTACCTAATAGGACCTTGCTCAAAGGGCCAAGAACCAGTTTTCTTTTGACCATAGAGCCCATCAGTATGGCAGACTTTCCGATACGCTCACGCTCCAAAATCGTCTTCATTGGAGTCATCACCCTGTTGCTCTCTGTTGGGACTGTTATCACAAGCTGTTTTCTTGATTGTGAACTCACAGCAAAAATACGAAAACAGCTTGTGATAACAACAAAGGGCATTTGGGCGGTGACTCCAACGGAAGACGATTATGGAGGAGCGTGCGTTTGATCGTATTATCAAAGAGACGGGTGAAGCTGAAACTTCCTCTTGATACCTATCAGTTTGGGAATTGTCTGCGTATACGGTAGTTCACGTTGGAATCTAAAAGCCTGGTCGGGCGTTCCCTTGAAGTTAATCATGTGTCTAAACCACGCGGTTAGTACTGTATGGTCAAAGTGTTAGCTGATTGTGAGATGGCTATGAGGTCTCATAACTGCGGACCAATGGGAAGGGAATCTGGTGCAGTACAGTATTATCAAGTGTGGTTGAGTATATGGGTACACAGTAGTAATCATGCACAGGCAAAAAAATTCCGATTCAACTTAAAAAGATTTTGAAATGGCTCTGATGGAATTTAGAACAGCCCACAATCCAATACAAGAAGATCTGAGTCGCTCAATTCTCGATTACCCAGCGAATTTTGAGCATAGAATCATTGATGGGCTTATGTTAGGCCCGCAGCATTTAGAGCTACTTTCCGTTACGATCTAGTTACTTACTTACATAAAATCCAGTGTTCATGAATTAGGTTGACAATATAATACACGTCCTTCCGTGAATTTGAACTTGCGTTCCTTCAGTCGTTTCATGAGGACAATTTATGCTTCAAACGAATAATCATCCAGGTCCTCTGTCCCTTGCTCAGAGACTTCCACGAGGTTCGAAGGTTTTCTCGTTTTGAAGAATGTTGAGCTCATGCCATGTATGGGAGAGCTAGTGATAACCGCGTAGTTGGCTCCCTTTCTCATCAGTCATTCGGAACGCGGTGAAGATTGGGTGTGATCGTTTAGCTATATCGGATCCATGAAATCTTGTTCTGTGGTCGAGGCTTAGCTGCTATGGGATACGCCATGCTTGTAGCAACGATGTCCTTTATCATTGCCCATCACCGCCCAGCTAGTCAGTGGCTCGCATAATACAGTCATTAACCGTCCAATGTTCATTCTGCAATCCTCTTACTTGGTTAGATTGACCATGTGACATGGTCGTTTGATATGCGTTTTCTGCTATGCGAACCTCGGTGAATCGTTGAATATTAATTAGGTTCAATGGATCGGCTTATGGTTGCCCTCACGTCAATTTTCGTCCCATCGTTCGGACTCTACTTTCCACGCAACAATTCTAGCTCTTTACCGATCCATTACCGGCTTTATTCTTCGCTTCTCTCATTTCGTGACGTCATTGTCTATTCTGTTTATACTATTGCACTAGCTGCGTCAACTCCTTTTCCTTTGAATAGGCTCTGAGTATCATTCAAAGCGACACAATTATACAGCATCAGTAACGCCCGATTGTCGGAGAGATGAGGAACTTTCACGAAGACTTGTAAGGAGTGTTCTGATTGGAAAGCCTTATGTATCCATATTTTCAAAGAATGCTTACGTGGGTAGGAAGAAGTGCCGCTATCAAGTTTACCACTTACTCGTGCTGCTAATGTTAGCATTGGAAGTAACATTCCTCTGATAAGACTGAAATGAAGACAAAACAACTCATGTTGTTCGCTCACTACGACGAGCCGGCTTAACCCTCTGTGAGATCAAGAAATTGAGTTTCTGGAGCTGGAACCTTCCGGCTACGTATGTCTACGACATTGTTCTTCAAAGACCAGGTATTAGTCAGTTTTTCAAGCGCTTTAGATATGAATCAACTCTCTGTGATCTTTGGATTATCTTTAAAGACTTCTTGACGTAATACTGATGGGTGGGTTTTAGATAAGTACATACTGCCTCTATCCGTAATCTGTAAAAAAAACTGAAGAATTGTGGCGTTCAGCAGAAACTTAAACTCCCCTATACGACGATATTTTATAAAGCGAACGACTTTGCAAGTGCCCCTATCATACCATCTGTTTGAATTATTGCTGCAATGCGAGCGGAGATCTCAGTCTTTATCTTGAATTTCAAGTTTTTGTTTTACGACCGATCTCTGACTGTCGATTTCCTCGCGGTGTGTCCGAATAACACGTCTTTGGTCATTGTTGCATCATTGCCATTTATTTACGATGTATCAGTACATCTTTTCCCCCGAATTTAGTGCCTCTTCCCCTCCCCTTGCCCAGTGTCTTTGCTATCATCACTTTAGTTTGGTAGTTGTCGTTGTCGAGTTTAGTAGCTGTCGCTGTCGCTGATCTGGCATTCCCCACATTATTTACTGACTCTTCGGCATTCTGTGAAAGTTTATCGTTTTAGATACAGTAACCTTGTGCTGCAGGTGTGACGAGGTGGAAAATAAAGTGAACAGAACCAAGACGGAATCACTCACGAAAGGTTCAACGGTCCCCTTCAACGGACGAGTTTGCACCAACAAAATTAATTTTAATGTCAAAAGTAAGCAATTTTTCATCTGGTCGCTTCAATGCTGTATCTCAAACAAGCAAAATTGATGCATCATAATAAGCTACATCCATTTCAGCAAGTTGGAAGCCCACCGTTACAGCCAAAAGGCTTCTCATGGTTGGTGGCGGCTGTGTTCATCATCGGAGAAACGGCTGGAAGCGGTTTAGTGGCTATGCCAAATGCCATCAAAAACACAGGTAAACGCTATGAGGCGAGTGAGATGTTTTTTCGACTGATACAGAGAATTATAGCCTGAAGCCTGCTGCCAATAATCAGTCCCGCGTGAGGGTTGCACCCATACATTCAGAACCGTAGTGGCGGTTTGAATGCGTATGTGGCCTATAGATTTACTTGCGGTGGCAAGCTGATGTACGAATCATTACTTTTATCCTCCTAGACGACTCTTTACCGGTCCCGGAGGGATAGAAGATCTGGTCATTGCTTTTATCTTGGGCTGGACGGATATCGATCCAAGATTCGGATCCTGACCATGCTTGGTTGATAGTGCGCCCCTTGTCACTACACCACCTCCGCCCTTGTAGAAAGGATGTACCGATTTTTTTTCGAAATCTGAAGTTCGCTTCTCATGAACATCGGAATACGAAGAGTCATGTCTACTTACGACTCGTCCTTTTTTTTGCTATACCAATCTTTCACTTGGACAGATACTCGTCTCTCCTTTCGAAAGCTGGGGGGAATCGCTGGTAGTAAATTGTGTTGTCGGTATGTAATGCAAAGCTCATCGTGGAAAACGACATCTGGAGGACGTTCCTTCTTATTTGAAACTCATTCATACCACAAGTTCTGAGCGGGACTCACTGCTGCTCCTTATGAAGGGCAACAATGCCGAAACCCAACTAGACAAATGAATTCTGAACTAAATAAAGAGTCTGAAAGAAAATAATAGTTGTGAAAGTTTGCACAACATCTCCCTGAGAAGTTCTCCTGTTCCAGGTCTAATTGGTGGCCCAATTCTTCTATGTCTTCTTGCCGTAGTCACTTCTCGAACGGCGATGCAGTTGGGTGACAACTGGTTGATAATGCAGAAACGATGGCCACAGTATTTGGAACCCTGTCGGAGTCCTTACGCTGAAATGGCCTATCGATCAATCGGAGGGCGAGCAAGGTTGAGCTTTTGAGCTTCGGCATTTTCAAATTGCAAGTTCGTCACTCAAAGAGATAGTAGCAAAGATTTTATATAGCGTGTCGTATCGCACGATCAATCACGAACCTCAAACTCGGGTAATTAAGCTGTATTAGACTAACAAAAAACAATACAACAATAATGAGACCAATGCAAAGGTAGTTAAAGCACATTGAGCATAAGTGAAGTACATTGAACATAAGTGAAGTAGAAACACAATACAAATTGGGCATAACAGCCAAAAAAGGGTTAAATGAGAAAATGCTTTTAAGGATCAAAATATGAATAATCTAATGCTAATCAACTAATCATCGAAATATGGTCAATCTAAATACTAAAGGAAGAAAACAAGATGCTTCTGTGGTAAGGGATTGAACAAAGTGCGCATAGTGCTCTAGAACAATAAGAGAGAAAGATAGAATGCTCAAGAAATATAGAATGCAAAAACAAGATGCTCTTACGGGTCACGCAGATATGTAGAATGCTCTAGAAGCCCTTCCACGTACTGGTGTTCACCATGCGTGCGCGGTTTCCCGCGCAATCGATAGATCAGTAGAGATCACACGTTGACCGTGCAGCAGGACATCTTCAGTGTAGAAGTCACTAAACTAATTTAAGCATGAGAAACACATGAGCATAAAAAGGTAGGTAAATACTTACTAGTAAATAATGGTCTCATGCTCCCTTCTACAGCCACGTCTTTGACATAGCGGTTGATTAGCAGAGACAGGCGAATCAATCTTAAACATACACTTTTCAGTCGAATCGCTCACGTTCTCATTCAAATCACCCTGTTTGGCGGTGCCTCAGTTTTCTCACTTTTGGCAGCCCGCAACATCGCCGATCTCCTGCACCTCTTTGGATATCCCATCCATTTTTGTATCAGTCTTTTTGCTGTCGCCATATTCTTGTGGCCCTTCATGATGCTTCGAAGCCCAATGCATTTTTGGTACCATTTCTACAAGTATTACAATTACTTTGACTTCCGATATACTTTCTCATATAGGCAGGTGTCTATTGGTGCTGCTCTTTCAACAACTATCGCTGTTATCTTAATACTTATCGGAACATCTATCGATATTCCCACGTGCTTCCAGGTAGGGGCATTTATTAGAAATCTTCGTTCAGTGAAACTCTTTATTCGTAGCCACCTATAATTTCAAACCACTAATAAGACCGACTAGGTATAATGCATAGTAAAGAAACGTGCCACAGGCCCTGGGATGCTGAATTCAGAAAACCTTTTCTACCTTCCTGATTTCTATTTTCAGGGTAAAGCCGGAGAAATTCAAAGCTTGCTACGAGGTCAAGTAGCTTCTCGTGTTTTACCTCTTTTTATTCCTTCTAACAATAGGATCCCTCTCGTTTGCTTTATCCTCCTCATTTCTTATGAGTTTAATTTGATCGTTTCTTTCGCTTGCCACAGAAGATCATCTTCTGGAGAGCATCTTCTGATAAAATCCCACTGAGAGCGGAGAAGTGAAAATCGAGTTGAGATGAATATCATCAGTGATGAGCCGACTTTCATTCAGGCCGCCTCCTATACCACAGTTACTGCGAGGCAATTCTCACTGGGATTTGGTACCATCGTATTCGCATACGGTGGTCATCCTGTATTCCCTACTATTCAACATGACATGGCTAAACCACGACATTTCGGCAAAGCCGTCATCCTAAGCTACATCGGTGAGTCATTACTCGTTAGTCATCGCTGTTTTGGTTCAACTCTGTGTGCCATACCAATCCATGTAACTAATCTGTATACAAATGTGGATGATAAATCTTTCTGCACCGGACAACTTCCTTTCGAATTTCAGTACTGTTTCTTTTGTACAGCCCTGTTGCACTCAGTGGTTATGCCGTATACGGTACATCGATATCTGACTCGGTCATATCTTCTATTCAGGTAGGTTTAGTCGAAACTGCTTATCGAGAAGATTGCTGAAGTGAATAGTAATATTGGAATAGAAAGAGTGATAGAATATCGGTCATTATTATCGGAATACTGAAGTACGACCTAGCTGTCAGGAAAGATCATGCTCATTCTGTTTGGGAAAGTGTAACGCCATTCTATGCATCGAATATGCGAATAGCTAGTCTCCATCGGAAAAGGGTGGTAACGTGAGTGAATGGAAAAAATCGTCTGACGGTAATGATAGCTAGAGAGATCTACAGAAACAATGCGTAAATAAAGCTTATATTTACTTTCGAAGCACTATTCCGGCTTCTACTCCAACACAAAGGCATGCTTTTCAGACTCCAATTTTGCGGCTTCTGATCAGTGTTCTAATCACATTACATGTACTATTTTCAATTCTGATCATTATCAATCCTTTGCACCAAGGTGTCGAAGAACATGTAGGCGTAAAGCACGGTAAGTGTTGTGGAGAGAATCCAGTATTGCTTCATATATTTACTTTTACATTTAACACAACGCAGTTGATGTCATTTCGTGCACTTAACCAGAATCGGCAAGGCCATTGATCATTCGCTATCACTTTATTATCACAAGACTTTCATCTTAAAAGCACAGTGACGTCGGTGACGAAAAAAGAGAGAAAGTCCAAAGAATTTCGAAATATAAAATCTTCTTAAAATTGTCAATTTACAATAGTGAACGATGTTATGACGACGAAAGGGATTCTAGCCCGCGCATTTGCATGAAGAGTTGGATACGGTGTCTTTACTATCAAGGATAGCGCTCCCTTTTCATTGGTCACGACTGATTGCTTTCAAAGTACCCAACAGCCAACACTGGCGTTGGCTCACAGTGCCGACGAGGGCGTCGGTCCTCGATCGATATCCCGTTCTTTGGTAACTGTTTCTTTATTAAGTACTTCTTCGAAGTTGAAAACTTGTAACTGTTTAATGTGTGTTAACTAACTACAGGTTTTATTATAATTCAGTAGTTCCCGTTGAGTGCGACAATTTTATGATACGTGGTAGGTGATCAGCAATGTGATGCTATAAGATTTGACCCTTATGAACGCATGTTTTTGTTCATATTGGTCACTTATTCGAATTTACAACATATAGACTTCTTTATGCATGGCGCAATCCCTACAGGGACATTGAAGGACGACCGCTCCTGAGAATTGTCACCAGTGCTGCACCTTTTGAGCCCTTAATGTGCCCTACCGGGATTTGTATTTCGATTCGACCCGTAAGTATCCTTTCGGAGAGACATATGCGATCTACTAGAAATCGTAGAATCCATTTTTGAAATGTACCTTGAACAACTTTTTTGGCACAATCTCAAACCACACTTGTGGTTTCTATGGATCATTTTTGACCTCGAATCATACTTATGATTTCTAGAGATCATTTTCACCAGTTACTATCGGCACATACTTTATATTATTGTGCCTTTGGTGTAAATTTCATTAAACTCATAAGAAAGAGCGAGAAATCAAGAAAACGGGCGACTGCTGTAACCTTCATACTAGATATTTGGACAATGTTGTAGAGGTTGTAAATATAAATATATAATTCGCTAAGTGTGTCTGTTGGTATGTCGGTGTGTTTGTGTGTGTGTCGGTGTGTGTGTCTGACCGGAAATTCATAACTCCTGTCTCCGTGGAATTAGAGCGTTCAAATTTGGTATGAGTAAGGGGGACAGGATGGAAACACCTATGGTAGGTGGCAGGTCCGGACTACATTCACAGGGAGCAGGTTGTGCGCGATAAAAATTTTAGGCCGCAAATTCATAACTCCTGTTCCAGTGGACCCAAAGCGTTCAAAATTGATAGGAGTACCGGGGGCGGAACACTTATGGTGGGTGACAGGTCCGGACTCCGTGCACAGGGAGCGGGGCGTGCGCGATAGTAATTTTGGGCCGCAAATTCATAACTCCTGTTCCCATGGACCTAGAAAGCTCAAATTCGGTAGGATCACACTTTTCGTATTACCAGTGGAACCTCGGCATTCTAATAGGTGATGCAGGATGTGACAGGATCGTAGGTACTCTGTGACAAGAACTGATGATAACTGATCAGAGAAGACGAAGGACCTAAGAGTGCCACCCACCGATCAAAATCCTAACATCTTCGGTATCTACGATGCAGCTTTGACCGTTCACTATGTTTCACTCGATAAGACGCTCGAGATGTTTCACTCGAGATGGTAGAGCAGGGTGACAAAAGTGAGTGGTAAGTGTAGTGATAGGGACCCATTAGGGCAATACGCTAAGCAGATTAGAACTTTGTTTATTTCTTACTATTAGACTACGTCCGCTACCCAGCAAGGTTTTTGATTCAATGAAGGATCCTCTTTGCTCGATGTCATTTGCGAGAAAACTTGTATAAACATAATCGTCCATCCAAATGATATAACAAACATGAGTAACGATGATTTTATTATCTCTTACATTCCATTCATGGTAATATCTAAATGTCCAAGTCCAATATTAGCATAGTATTCAATCATATAATAATAAAGCACTCAAGAATCTGAATAATAACAACTTGAGAATTGAGACTCGGTCGGACGGATTGTGTTGACGAAAACCACCCTTACATACCTTACGCAGATAGTTATTATGGACATAGAGTAACAGGGGAATACGAAGATAGTAAACAATAATGGGATCCAACAAATTTTAGGTAAGAGATATAAGTGTCAATAAGTGACCTGTTAAAGATTAATTAAGGATACCACCGCAGACTACATTGAGGTCATCAAAAGGGAACATAACTTGAAAAATAAAGTTTTTAAGCAAAAGTTATATAATTGGACTCAAATTATTTAAAAGGATAAACGACTGTAACCTCAAACGAGAACAAGTGTCGCGAACTGGGGTGCGTAGGGTGATGAGCTCCTTACCTCCGTTGAAGTGGTAGCTCTGCCAAGCGTCTATGCCGTCCTTATTGTAACAGCCCCAAGTCGTGGAAGATGTGAGAGCCTTAAGAGCGAGGATACTGCGGTAAAATGCTACGGCCCTCACTACCTTCCTCCATTGCATCTGCGAATCTAGTACCTCTGCCCCAAACGTATATGCTTTGTATATCGTTGAAAATAAACTATTAATAATAAGACACCACTAGAACTAATAATAAGAATAAGACACCACTGAGAATGCAATAATGAAGATACTTGCCCGCTATCAAAGAGAAAAAATTGAATTAATAAGTTCACCTTGTTACATATGCAAATGCGGAAAGCGAACATACGAGCAAGCTCCTGCGTCACCACTGAACTTCGGCACCTGCTGTCTTCGGGGAAGAGAACAGGTGCCGGAGTTCGGTGTCCGCGGACGCCGCGCACGTACCGTGTGTCTCGGGTAACGGAACTTCTCCCCGATTGCGGCATTCTCCCTTGCGGCATGCGGCAAATGTCACTGCAGTTACCGTACTCACCCAGCCTCCCTTCCAATCGATATGACGCAATATTTTTCATCGATTGCCTTTCTTTTTTATTAGAATTGATCATTTTTTCTGTGTCTTTTTCGTTTTTATGTGTATTAGACTTGATTAGTTAGAATGAATTCTCCTATATTAGCGACGATCAAGACCGCATTGGAATTGAAGAGAGCGGTCAGCCAATTCAAATAACTAAAGGACTCCCTACCCCACCCCGCGCTCCAATCTTCCACCGCAATCCTGCAAACCTTTCCTCCATCAGTCCAGTCCTGGTAGTTCGATAATCCTGGTGCCTGCTTTCCGAAATCCCTCCTGTGGACGAGGTCGGTGGACGACGACGATTACGACGATGACTACTGCGCGAAGAGAAGAACCGACCGAGGGATATTGACATGGTGAAAACTTGCAAGGTGCTGTGGCAATCGATGCGAACGACGCGCAATTTGATTGGTGAAAACTGTACTGCGTGTCGAATAATGCGCATGCGGTGTGGGGACAGCCCATGCGTAGACGGAAGTCGTGGGTTCATTAATTCCATCTACGCATTTAGAACTCCACGATCAATTCAAAATAACGGATTTGTCCAAAGTAGTAATCATTTAAAAACCTTATAAGTTTGCTGCCTATCACAGTTTCAACAAGGATATAAACAAACATAGGGAGTAATAAATACTAATAAATCAGAGGAAGCAGGCGGCCTGCTGTCTATACCAATGAGCTGATTCATGATACAGGTTCTGCGAAACATGACACGCGACGGGATGAACATTGAACTCAACTACCCAGCTTTTCATATTCACAACACTTCATGGAATAGCTTCTCTTGCCGCGCTGATTTCCTTCTCCATCCCTATATTAGAGGCTTTCAGAATTCGGTATTGGACGAGTTATTGTTCGCACGATTGTCTTATTTCTCACCACATTTGTGGCTTCTCTGCTGCCAAACTTTGGGGTCTTCCTTGATCTGGCAAGTTTTTTATGCTCATTCATTTGGATTTGTCAAGTAATATTGAAGTATATAATTCCAACATTCCAGCGGTCCAGCGTTGTGTTGAAAGTTGGCCTTTTTAGTGAATCACGAAATAAACTGTTAGCTCGAAATCGCTTTTCTATCGCCTCTCCACAACGTCCTCGTGGGTGATATGCCCATTTAATTAAAAAAAACTATATAGCGACGGGTACTGTGCACTCACTACGGTGCCCTCTGAGTAAAAAGAGGTCTGTTGAGACAGACTTCCTTGCATTCTTGTAAGGGAACGCCCGGATAATATGCTGAAGCGCAGAATGTCCCCTCATTCAAATGGGCATTTGACCACCACGAGCTGTAGTTTGAGCTGCCTGTCACCGGAATTGAGAACGCGATCAGATTTATGCACAAGAGTGGTCATATCTTCTGACAGAAAGCATAACTGTTGTAACCGTCATATAAGCACTCTTGTCATGCATGAATAAGATCGCAGCTTTTGATCGACTGGTCGCTTCGAGATAGTACTCCGATGACATTGTGCCCTATATTCTCCTGGGAGGTAGAGGTTAAAAGGACACCGTGCGCAACAAACCACGGCAGCGGTTCACATTGAGTTCGAAGAATGCTTCCAATGACTACCCTTGAATTTCCCTTGAATTCTTCTTACATATTAATAGTCCTAGATAAATTAACATGAAGTGTCAAACTGATTGTTATCTGGTCTTTAAATGAGAGTTCATTGATCGTTCCAGGTGGGAAGCACATCCATGACTGCCCTCACCTTGGTTTTTCCTGGGCTATTTTCCCTCTACCTCGAAGCCGCTGAAAAACTCAGAGAAGAGGCACCGCGGATAAGTAACTCACTTGAAATGGACAACAATCCAATCCCAACTATAAGACAGTTCGTACCACTTTTTCCTCTTTTTTTCCGATAAATATTTCTGAGACTGCGTTGCCTTATCTTCACGATTTTAGAGTTTTCGCAAGGACAAGCAATATACGTTTACTGGTTGAAGCTTTTGTAATATGTGAGTTAATCTTCTATGTATTCTTGATTTTGCTTTTGTGCTAAATGGGGCCTATATGGAGTGGGGCCAGGGCGGCGAGCAAGGCATGCCGTCCATGTACAAGATCTTACGCCTAGCATGCCCATACTAGACGTTTAGTGATCGCACCAAGAAGACAATAATCTTTGTTTCCTGTAAATCATCGGAAACCCTAGTATTGTTTCAGGTGGTGGTGTGATCTTCGGTGTTATTTCAACCGTAAATGCATTACTACAAGCATCACAGTCCCCTTTGGCCAGTCCATGCTTTGTACAGCTGTTCTCAAATCGTACAAGCTCAAGCTCATCTATATCAAAATTTTATTGCTGTGGAAAGTACAGGAATATCAGCTCTAATAGCTGGATTTTATGTGATGCATGAGTCGTTAAATAAATATTAAATAATTTGTTTCTGTGAGCTTTCTGCCCATCGAACGTGCTTAGTTTGTTAAGTGACGGAACCCCCAAGTTTGCTCGAAGACTCGTAACTCCCGACGTTTATTTATTTATTTATTTATTTATTGAAGACGTTGCATAAGGGAAACGTGGGAAAAATTGCTAATTGAAATTGAAAGTTGTTACAAGTAATAATCAGGTTTCGCACCTAAATCCAAATTTCGAATAGAAAAGGGCTGTCTATCTGTGTTTTCTATCTTCATTTTTTTAAAAAGTCGCAGTTGCATTTTGTATTCGTCATAGATGTTGTTGATACTGGATCTTCTCATTCCTGAGCTTTAAGGAAGGAACTGAGAAGCAGAATCTAGCGTGAAAGAGACGATGGTCCGATCTCGTGTAGAACAGCGATGTCAGTCAAAGTTTCCGATGAAGATTATGTGATTACTCCATCATGAAACTGTCTACCCGGTGACTCCCACTTCCATCACAAATGATAGGGACTGTGGAACTTCGTGTTCCTATGGGTACTTGAAGTCCCATAGGCCCTCTCATTGGTGGGTGGCATGATAAACTCGGTCTTTCACCCTGCTCATTTCATTCCGTTGCCTTAGTGTCCATATGTAGCTCTTCGACCATTCTCCTAGAGCCAATTTTTTTGCGTTGAAATCACCGACGAAGACCTTGGAGAAAGTGTGGCTTCGCAGAAGAACCTTCCCGAGTTCGTATAAAGCGCTTCCAGCTCAGCCTCAGAGCTCGGGTTGAACCCCATCTTCTCAATCGCGAACGTCCGATTCGGGATGTCAAGTCTTTTGTACAATCAATCAATGCTCATGGCCACGTCCCTACTGACGAGGACACATAAGCCGCCGGCGCCTCTGCTGCCTTTCAAGGAACAGCTTGTCTCCAGTCTCAAGTGCGGTGCCTCCTGGTCTCGAGCAGTCCGATGTCATCCTGCTTGATGTTCCTAGCTTGCATAGTCAGAGCTTGGATACACGCTTCCGATGCAAACGTTCGTGCGAACGTTGAATTTACAGATCGCCATTTTAGTACT
Organism: Haemonchus contortus; assembly: GCA_000469685.2. Classification (NCBI taxonomy): domain Eukaryota; kingdom Metazoa; phylum Nematoda; class Chromadorea; order Rhabditida; family Trichostrongylidae; genus Haemonchus; species Haemonchus contortus. The sequence continues at coordinate 14,880,295 of LS997565.1, forward strand.
TCTCCTCTGAGCATCCTGATTTGACGCTAAGCCTTGAGCAGAAAATCTCAGAGCTAAATCAGGAGTGAATACTGTCCGAAATATACCCACTCAAAGCTGTCATATTGGGGCTTTCCCGTACTGTGGAAAATGAGTCCCATTTATATTAATGTCTTTGGTTTATTGGTATCCACGAGAAGCTTTTCAGCATCTAAAGTAAAGGTTGACTCCGAGTAGCTAGCCAGACTATCCCAGAGTGGAAGAGGAGCTTCGCATTCAGAGGTGGGTCCGAATCGCCACAAAAAGTCCCGACTACTTTCCAGTCACTCGAATGCAAGCGTTTGGCTGAATCGATGAGCAGGATACCAACTTAATTCGCAGACTCTCCACACACGTACACATAGATACTCTGCGATATGCAGAACCTGTATTGATCCGAGACTGGAAAAAACAGTTAATGATTTATATTTTTGTAATCATGTCACTTGGTGAGCCAGTTGAAGAACGAATGTACATTGGGTATCATCCATATGCGCTCTTTATAGTTGTAGCTGAATATACGAATCAACCCATTGGCGACCGCGCCTTTTAAGCGTGTCTGACGTGTGGGACCGAGCGCGATTTTTGCGAGCTGTTGCTGTGAGGGGGCCCCCGCCGGCGGGCCACGCGGGCCTAGGAGCAATCCGATTTTTTTGCGCGTTGTTTCCCTAAGATAAAGTTTTATAGAAAGGTCATGGAAGTAGTGATAAGTCATCCACAATTTGACATCTCTTGTTGTTTTGTTGTTTTCTAGGTGGGAATGTTCTTTCAAACCATTTCTGAACCTTCGTAGCTTGTGGAATTGAGCCCCTAGCAGAATACGAAAGCATTCTGTCCAGTTACGAGAGATGGGTTTTCTTCTTCAACTTTTGATGGACCGGTTAGAAGCAGAAAGCATTGTTGTGATAATTTTCAAAACTTTTTGGATTAGCCCAAAGAGTTCATTGTGAGGAAAACACGTAGCCGCTACTACGAGAAGAAACCAACAAAAAAGATGAGCCTATGGAAACCTGCTTTCAAAATATTCTCGGCAAACGTCCTCTTCAAAGGGACCTACAGTCGGAAAGTGAGCAGTCGGGAAAAGACAGCAGAAGATGCACTGGCTGCCTCAAGGAACATAACGAAGAAAAATATCGTGCCTATGAATCATCGAAGAAGTACACTTCAGAGCAACAATGCCACGATTACTTTTATTTTGATTAGTTCCGTTTCTCATAGCTGAAATGGAAGTTTGAAGGAAAGGTTCAGATCGGTCTAAATTGTCACTAGAAGAATGTGTAGTGAAACAGTTGGGAACGCTTCATTTTGCAGCTTTTAATATACATAGTTCTCACACAAAACTTTCTTTTCTTGCGTTTCTTTAGTTGAAAGTAAACAATTTTTTGAACCGCTTCGCTTCAAGATTCTCTAGAAAACCATTGACATTGCTGTTACTTGAAAACGACAAAAAAATCCAAAATCGCTTTGAAACACTAAAAATACTACTTTGGCCCGTATTCGGGCTACGCGGTCTCAGTAGCACGACATGGTGTGGCCCGCCGGCGGCCACGCGGTAGCCAATGGGTTTAAGGCACAGCTCACGGTTATTTTGAGGTACTTAAGTCGAATAGAGGAAGTATTGGTTAGTGAAGGAAGCGAGAAAAACATTGTGAAATTAAGGCCCCTCACAAGTAGTGAATATAGAGGTTGCACGAGATTACCATGATAGAAATGGCGTAGAGGGGGTATGACTTACAAAGAGAGATGACTACATAAGTCAAAATTTTCCAGAATAGCCTTTCGCTGTCACCATGGGACATGACAAATTGTTTGAACTTCCTATATGAGTTCACTTGTGAATGGTGCAGCCTCTACGGCGCCACTGAAACCCATGCAAATGGATAAACTTTAAACCTTCATAATGCCCTTTCTAGCCCATTTTACGATCTGGCAGCGCCACATATGGTATACGAGAGGGCCACTGATTTATCCTAGCGAGGTATCCATAAGCCATTTTTATCGTAAACTGTGCCTTTAACATGTACACAAGACCGATGTGTAACAACATGGGATCAACCATCCTTACACTACCAGGTTAATGTAATACTACATATCATGTTGATGAACAAATGTTGCGGATTTTTTTCAACAAATTTTATATAAATTAACGATAAAAATACCGAACAAAAACATGTTCAAATAATTACTCCGGAACCTATTTACCATCTACATCAAGCGCTGCTTCCCATTTACTAGGTAGTCGGTTTTCCAAGGCAGGCAAGTTTCGATTCTTGGCGGCGATCCACGCCCTCGACATCAGCCCTAAGACATCCATTTCATCGTAAGTTCCGTTCGCTAGCCAATTTTTTAAAGAACTGTTGACGTGATGATCCATAGAAGTTTCTAACGGTTAATATGACGAATTTAAGAGCGAATCCCATCCCTTACTTAACTTTGACTGACTCACCGAAAAGTTCGTTGAGATCGCGAAATGATATCTGCCACTTTCAACCTTTCTCGAAGTAATAGAGCATAATGTGGCAAATATGAATATGACTTCCAGATACGTTTCTGTTGAGGACACCCACAAGATTATTTCCATGAAAATCCCGAATCCCATATTCAAATGTATCGCTAGAAAAGAAGCCGCGGAAAAATCCGCAATGATTATCCTTCAACTTAATATACTTTGTATACAATAACAGCATTTTATTTCAAAGTACATGGCACCCCTTCTATACGATGAAGGTGCTGACGTGATACCCAAAGTTGAGACCGTCATGAAGATCAGTGGTTTAATAGAAAAAATGAAATATGCGTATACATCTTGGTGAAGGGCTGGCTACTGGTATTTGCTGAACAGCACTGTTTTCATCATTTGGTTAATGTTATCGCAAAAATGAGCAAGTATGTGATTCTTCCAAGCCACCATCATCGTACGTGCATCATCGAATGGCATCATCGAATGAACAGTCATGTGAAAATAGAAGTGTAAAGCAATGACTGTCAATAAATTACAAAAAATGTCATTAGAATGGTTTCCACTCATCACACAGTTCCCCCTGTATACTTCTTCCCTTGGCACTTTCCTAGTTCTAACCCCATGGACGTTTCTCTGAGACGACTTTTCCCCTATAACATCCGCCCGCCATTTTCGCTTAATCTTCTGTATGTCTACCCTCATTTATATTTGTTTCTTTTCGAATTTTTCTCACCATCAGTACTCACCTGAGCGCCTCCTTATCAAGATGAATGAACTCGATGAAAATGACCCCACATATGTTGGGCTCCTTTGGTGGCGAAGTCCGTTCCTCCAAGGGGTGCCACTGGAAACTGCCCACTCTGTGGGCTGAGCTGACCACGGACATTCGAATGCAGGCGACAGGCCCCGTGACAGGCCGGCCTACGAACACCCCAGTCACATCAAAAATGTTAATGTCACTCAAAGAATCTCGATGTAATGCTACGGCGTCCGCGGGAGCCGACGCGCACTTGCAAGGCCCGGTGAGTGTGAAAAGTATGCGAGGGTCTCCGGTGCAAGGACGGCATCGGGGGGCAACTAGGCTAGTCCAAAAGTCCCGCAACGTATGGAAGACTCGCGTTGCGACGTTAAATGTTGGCACATTAACGGGACGCTCGTATGAGTTAGCAGAAGCTCTAGAGCGTCGAAGAATTGATTTCTGTGCCGTGCAGAAAACGAGGTGGTCCTGCTTTAAGTCGTGGGACAGTGGCCACGGCTTCAAAGCCGTTCTCTGTGGTGGACCCAAAGCCACCAATGGAGTTGGCATAATTGTCTCTGAAAGGTTCCGTGATTCGATAGTGGGCGTGGAGCGCTTCGATGATCGCTTAATGAAGATCATTGTGGTCATCGAATGCCAAAAATACCATTTCTTCTCAGCGTATGCTCCACAGGCTGGATGCTCTGAACAAACCAAGGACAAGTTCTGGAACCTGCTAGATGAGAAGACAGCTGAAGTACCGTTACAAGAAGCACTAGTTGTTGCAGGTGATCTTAATGGTCATGTAGGAGCTACTAAAGACGGTTATAGCTGTCATGGTGGTTTTGGGTATGGGTCACGCAATACTGATGGCGAGCGAATTCTTGAGTATGCAGATTCGCATAATCTCGTCATTGTAAACACGAAATTCCGTAAGCGTGACTCTCATCTCATTACCTTCTATAGCGGTGAAAACAGAACACAAATCGATTTCGTCCTTGTCAGGCATCGCGATCAGGGACTCGTAACAGACGCGAAGACAGTACCTTATGAAACGGTCGCTACACAACATCGACCGCTGATTTGTACGCTAAAGATCGCCCCGCCGAAACCGAAAGTTGCCGAAAGGTGTGGGCCAGCGAGAATCAAGTGGTGGCGACTGAAGGAAAAAGAAAAGGAATCGGCCGTCGTCTCCCGCACTCGACTACCGGCGGTAACGACTATCGATGAAACTTGGAAGAGTGCTGCTAAGGCGATAACTCGGGCGGTCGGAGCTCGGCATGACCAGGCTTGGCCGGCGAAAGATTACAAGCAAACATGGCTGTGGACGGATCATGTCAGGGATAAAGTACGTGAGAAGAAAAAGCAATACCACGCATTCCTCTCGGAAAAGACAGCCGATAATTGGCAGCGCTATCAGATCGCGAAGAAAGAGGTGAAGAAGGTCGTTGCTTCTGTGAAGGCAGCTCATTTTGCCGAATTGAACGAGAAGCTCGAGTCTCGCGACGGTGAGCGGTATGTTTACCGTCTCGCAAAGACCCGCCATCGCCAGACCGAGGATATAGAAAGGTTCTTCGGCATAAATGACGAGAATGGTCACCTCCTGACGGACCGCAAGCAAACACTGAAACGATGGCGAGAGTACTTCGAAAACATCTCGACAGTCGAATTTGCTCATCCCGCCATCCCTTGCGCTCCGCCAGTATACGGTCCTGTCCAGAAGATAACTGTGAGGGAGACAATTACGGCTATGAAGAGGATGAAATCAGGCAAAGCAACTGGTCCTGACGACTTAGCAGCGGACCTGTGGAAATCGAAATGCTGGAATCCTGCAGGGTGGTTGACGGACTTCTTCAATCAGGTCGTCGCAGAGAAGAAGGTGCCTGAGAGCTGGCAACAGAGCACGACGATTCCTATCTGGAAAAAGAAGGGCAGTCCTGGAGACTGCGCTTGCTATCGCCCAATTCGCCTGCTCTCGCACAGCATGAAAATCTTTGAGCGAATTGTGGACAGTCGTATCCGCGACATCGTCGAGCTGACCACCAATCAGTGTGGTTTTGTCTCTGGTTGCAGCACCATTGATGCCATACACGCCACTCGCCTTCTACTAGAAAAGCATCGCGAAAAACGAAGACCGGTACATCTTGCCTTTCTAGACTTGGAGAAGGCTTTCGACCGCGTTCCGCGTGACGTTATATGGTATGCCTTACGACAGCATGGCGTTCCCGAAGAGCTTATTGAGTGGGTGCGCATCCTTTACACTAGCCCAAAAAGCCGAGTGCAAACGGCAGCGGGCACATCGACGGATTTCCCCATCTCCGTCGGAGTACACCAGGGCTCTGCGTTATCCCCACTACTTTTTGTTGTCGTCATGGATGCCATTACAAAAGACTTCCAGAAGCCGGCTCCATGGACGCTTCTTTATGCCGATGGTGTGATGCTCGCCAGCGAAGACAAAAGCGAGCTCGAGTCACAGGTGCAGACCTGGTCCGACCGTCTGGCTAGGTTCGGGCTCAGGTTGAACGTCAAAAAGACTGAGTACTTGACCACTGATTCGAGCGAGCCAGGCTCTATCAAGATCAATGGCACTGAGCTCACACGGACAACAACCTTCAAGTACCTTGGATCGGCACTTGCGTCTGACGGCAGCCTGGGTTTTGAAACGAATTCTCGCGTGAATGCAGCGTGGTTGAAGTGGCGCTCAATGACTGGCGTACTCTGCGATAAGAACATCCCTGAGCGACTCAAATCAAAAATCTACAGAACCGTCATCCGCCCCGTCGCGATTTACGGCGCCGAGTGCTGGCCTACGACCAAAGAAGTAGAAGCTCGTCTCAGTGTGATGGAGACCAAGATGCTGCACTGGACAGCCGGAGTAACACGACTAGATCGCATAAGTAATGACGCCATCAGGGAGCGATTCGGTGTAGCGCCCATTGTCGATAAAATGCGCGAAGCCCGACTCCGTTGGTATGGCCACGTTCTCCGTGCGGACGAAGGCAGTGTTCGTAAGATCGGTCTCAACCTAGACGTGTCCGGAAGACGGCCTAGAGGGCGCCCAAAGCAGCGATGGCTCGATACGTTGCACGAAGACCTCAAAACGGTTAACATCCACCCCGATCAAGCGTTTAATCGGGAGAAGTGGCGTCAACATATCAGAAAAGCGGACCCCGCCTACACGCGGGACAGGCGCTGAAGAATAAGAAGAAGAAGATATGTTGGGCTCCTTTCAGATGGCACCTAGGAGTTTTTCCAATGCTTTGAAAGCAAGATTAAAGGAGAGGATGAGATTGGACCAATTCCAAGCCTCTTAATTGGAGTGCGATATCAAATCAGCTTCAACCCAGCAAGGAAATAGGGTTCAGAATTTTCAGCGTTTATCCGTTCCTCACTCACTTGGCGTGCGACCCGCATTCGACTTTCATTCAGAATCGTAGTGGAGGTTAGAATACGTGTGTAGCTTATACAATGACCTTGCTGTGGCCAGCCGATGTACTACTGAGTGCTTTCCTTCTACCAGAAGAGTCTCGTACCAAATGGCCGGCAGCGGATCCTTGGTGTCATGGGAAAGTATCGAACCGAGGATTCGAATCGTGGACCATGCCCGTGCGGTATTACGCCCCTAGCCATGGCCGGCCCGCCATAGCAAGTGAAATGAAAGAAATATTTATTATACTAATACTGAAATGTAAGAGCAAACACGAGGTGGTCTAGATAAGTCATGAACCGCTGGATCCTTCATCGACTTTCTTAAGTTTCTTGAAATTTACGTATGGCATTTCCAGTACTCTCAATATTGCTTCTATTTTTTGATTTCACACAAACATCCCTACCAGATCATTTCCTGAAGAGTCGTTTATTCTCGGCAAATCTACAGTAACAACAATGAATCAGCAAAATGACTAGTCAGCCCTTTCCGTTGTCGTATTGGCACTTTCGTCTGATAGGCACTCCGATCAAACAAAATTTCTTATCACATGAGGCTGCTCTTCTGCTGTTCTTTGTTCTGTTCACCTCAAAGACCATCTGGCATCGACTAGCTCCGCTTCCTAGCAGATGTTTGATTTCTTTCGAATCAAAGCATCAGACGCTCATTACAAGGTCTCAAACCGTGAACAGCTTCCATAATGAGACATATTTCGTGCTTCATCCACTCTAAGCTTGCCTGGAACTAAAAACCAAGGCTAACTTCAGTCGTTCTTTTTTATTTTTACCTGTCCTCGCTACTTCGCTCATTTTTACCGCCAGTCGCCAAGTATAATTTCCTGCTGTCCCACATCAATTCAAGTCAACATTTCCCACTCCGTCCATTCTTTTCACCACGTCGCTTTACTCGCCCCACTATTGTTTCCTGGCCTTTTCATTTTTTTAAGCGTTCCTTCGAAGTGCCTCGTCTCTATGACACCACCTCTCTATGTCGCAGTGCTATGAATGGCGTGACTCTCCGTCACTAGACCGCCCACCATTAGCCAAGTAGCACAGTTATCGAGCTGAACGTTGGTTTGTTCCAACGTTGTTCCATTAGCAGAACATCTATTTCTTCCCTCTCGCGACGCGTCACCCTCATTTGTGACTCACTCCACGCACTTTGAACATTGTGGCAGCCAACGTTGGTCCTCAGCTTCAAGACGATCCCATGTGAACATTATTCACTTTATGTTTTGACGAAACACGAGTTCGCAACCTTGAATGAGCGGATCTTCCACAGGGGATAGAACTTCCATTGAGGAGGGATACTTAGGGAAAGACTAGCGTTGTACTATGTACCGATTTCTATAATCAATGAAAGGTAACAGAGGAAGGCACTATGTAGGGGAGGGGGAGGAGGAAGGGAAAGCAGGAAGTGGCAAGAACTACCCAACATCCGAAAGATGTGAACTCCTCGCTTCCCTGATCGCCTTTCGTGTACACCACCATAATCGTAGCCATGGGACGCACGCAGGGCTTGCGGTACCGCGCTAAAGCAGTAGGTTGCTCCCAGAATGGGTGGGGCCACAAAACTAGTACACTTAGATACCACGTGCATGCAACATCGCCATGACATACGCTGCTTATCAATCGGAAGATAAATATCCTGGATAAGGCTATCAAAATATTAAGTTGAGTAAAAAGTTTTGATCGACCTTTGTCCCTTTTTTCGTAGGACCGCTCGGAAGGACTTTGTAATGGGTTATGGTAGACCGATCCCTAACCTGTATTTTTAAAAGGATCTATAAGCATCCCCTTGGAAGTGCTTCGCAAAAATGACTTCAACCTTCAACTGGCGTCCCAAGCTGTCTGAGAGCTATCGTCTATCACGAATTACTGTAAGGGCATAATCCACCGACGGCTGTCGCAAATATCTATGGTGCATCCAGAAGGGTCATCGTATCTCAGCCCATGGGTGCCTCATGACGAAACACCTCCAAGACTAACAGAGAAGTAGACTATGTTCAAGGAAGGTTTTACTGTGTCGTCCGTGGACATTCTCAGGGAATGTTCTACTTTGGATAACTTGCTCAGGACTCCAACGTGACCGCTGAGATTGACGCTTTTCAGCTACTGAGTTTGGTCGACGTTGTTCGAAGGAAGCGTCCGCAGCGTGAAAATGTTTGCCTTTTTCACGACAGCGCTCAACCGCATGTTGCGAAATTATTTTGTCAGTAAATTGCCTAACTTAGATGGGCAGTGCTACCCCATTCTACCTATTCGCGAGGTCTCGCTCCGTCTGATTACCATTAGTTTCTTGCTCTGAAACATCACCTCCGTGATAGAAATTTTGATGACTGCCGTCAAGAAACTGCCGGTTCGTTCGACGTATGTTTAGGACAACGATGGAGACTATATTACTAGTTGAGATCCTCTTTCAATGGGAATAAGACTTTTTAAAGTGAAGATTGAAAAGGCAATCAAAACTTTTTACTCAACCTAATACAATAACTTGAACTCTTCTTTGGGTTGTTCTTTGCAGATACTGAGTTCATCTATGTGTTGGCGAACTTGGCGAAGCAGGATAGTTTCAAATCCGAATTCAAAAACGGTCGCCGATTCAGCCTATGAATGGTTATATCATGATGCACCTTTTTTTTCTAAAACCTTATATCTAACCCCTCATACTCTGCATTACTACAAAAAATGCGAAATATAAAATTGACATAGTCGCCCAGAGCGCATTCATAGTAACGACGTCACGAGGTCGACGCCGACGTTGGCGTTGCACCATAAAAGCGCCCTATCTACCTTGTTTACGTTTTCCGCCCTTCTATCGTTGAAATAAAGAAGCGACCAAGCCGTATCCGAAAATGACATCACATTTGTCCGCCGAAATGTTATCTGAACACAAAGGGCGGAGTGATCAGTTCGGCAAAACATCCGAGGTTTTGCTGAACTGATAACTCCGCCTTTTGTGTTCCTTATCATTCGATTTAAGACAGGTTCCTTCTGAACTGCACCTCGCTAAAAACCAAAAAAAAAAAAATTAAAAAAATCAACGTCCCGTGAATGTGTGACACGTAACCCCCCAGTACCTTACCACCCGCCACCGTGCGCTTCACCCGGGTTTCCTTTGCGTCGTATATGTGGCGGGTGTTTTGAAGGCGCTTCAGCGTGTGTTTGGGTTACTGTGTCACACATTCACGGGACGATGAAACCCGTCTTGTCCTGTTTTCCGCTTCACTACTGCCACCGGCTTTCAAATACCGGTAGTAGTCGCCAATTAAGATGCAGGGGACGTGGAGAAATCGCAGACAAGGAACTTTTTTTTTACGGATAATTATTTTAGCGGCCACCATATAAAAGTTGTGAAAATTTTAGCAACGATCAATTCCGTTTTCGCGTGCGCCCCACATTCGACTTCCACTCAAGATCGTAGTGGTGTTTGAAGGCGTATGTGACGTGCACAATAATTGGGGCGATAAGTCTATGTAAAAGTCGGGCTACTATCCCCCAAACGAGTGTGACACAAATTAACCGATCGCGAAGAAATTGAAATGTCGGCTGATTTACACGAGTTTTGGACCGATATCTGTCTCAGTCTTAAGTGGCTTATTGTCACGAAACACTACTCCATTACTCTATTTCTTTCAATAAACTTGAATTTGACAAAATAGGAATTTGATCCAAAATTAGTTGCATTCATACTTTGGGTCACCACATGACCGATGACCGATTTCTTTTGGCCACGCCCCCTTCGCAATTAAATCCATCGGTATCGATTCACCTCAAGCTAGGCGTGGCCCACGGAAATCCGACGCCGACAGCTCAACGTAGTGTCTGGGTGTAGCTATTGAATTTTCGTTCTTGTGGGAAGCAATGACGAATCGCAGGAGTGGGCGTGATTTCACATGTTTGAACAGGAATTGCACAACACCCACACGGAACTGAACAAAATTCCTTTCGCTCCCGAACGAGATCTTTTCCTGGCTGCCGAGGCAACTTGCTGGGATTAATGATTTATGGGGTAAGCCCTGTTATTCCTTGCGCACCCTCATTAGGATGCCACCGACTACAGCTTCGCCTGGAACAGCTTTGAAATACCCCCACACTCTATGGAGACTACCACCCGTTTTGTCTCACAATTTCTTTTCCTCATTTCTTTTCGGTGAACTCTCTCGTCTGCGCTCTTGACCGTAGATTAGAGATGCAGACAATAATTGGATGATGTCCGGGCAGTTTTACTGAGCTTTCTCGAATATTTTGGGCGTTGCTATTTCAACCTTCTTCTATTGCTCATTCCTGTTTTCTTGGAAATTGTAATGTCAAGTACAGCGGGAGCATTCTTCCGGTCACAGTTTTAGTTTGACTGTGGCAGTAATTCAATGGTTCTTTCACTTCTGTCGTTTTTCCTCCTTCAAATCACTCCTTCACCATTCTACGATTATTTTAGGTTTTTTCTTTATCATCGAAGTTTATTTTCTGATAAATTATTTGTTCTATTTGTAAAACCACGCATTTTTCTTGTTTTCAGGGAGTTGTTGAACCGTCGACAATTAGGGCATGGGAGAGGGAGGTGGCGGTCGTCGCCACCATTTGACTCTCGAGTCTGGAGAGCATTTACTCCATTTATATGCGTATAAATCGAATTCGTTAAGAACGGTGAGTTGCTTGTAACAGTTCAGCTGGGGAATAGTAAGAAGCTGGTTTTTCTTTCTATTGAATTGTTGCCTATTCAGGGTTTGTTCTACATATTATCTATCTTAACCTTGGGGCTTTTTCGCTTAGTTCTTCATTGGAAACAAAAATGGCATATCCGATTCCGTGCCACACGATCTACTTTTGCCTTTGCTGACTTTGTATATATCGTGTAAGTTGTCCTTCGAAATAAGCTTCTAGTTTAGTTCAACCTAAAGTTGTGTCGGTAAGCTCAGTCGTGGTAGACGTGCATGCGCTAGCCTTCACAACAAAATCCTATTTTAGGGATGATCATAATGTTGAAGAATTTCATCCAATTAAAACTACTCGTAGAACTTTTCATGGACCTCCTTTGGTGAGATTTTTTAAAATTATTCATAACAGTACTGCACTGAAACATTCAAACCAAATTGAAAAACAGTGAAGTTTGTAAGGAATATCCAACTTATCAATGGGATCACTTGCGATAAGTGTTATGGATATGACTGAGTTTGTGTCCAAACAGAATGTATATCGATCTGCAAGATTAATATCATTGCTTTGCTGCTTTTTTCTCAGATAGTTGTACTCAAACGGCTACATAACAGCATTTGTTTAAGTATTCCAAGTTGATCTAAATTCCAACCTTATTGCTATGATGTGAGCCATCACAATCTTGGTGGATTCATTCACATCCCACTCAAACGCCCATACATTGCCTTATATCTACTGCATTCGTTGCTTCTAATCATAAAGTTTTTTTTTTCAAACGAAGAAAAAGGCGTGTTGATAAGACACTAATAGTATACGTCTCTCAGAGATAACTCGTGACCTGGGAGCATCGGATAGTAATGATTGATTGATGAGTTTGTGATCGTAGAAATTTGGTCTTACCTTAACTAGGTTCAAGAGTTACATTGCTTTGACATCGCATGATGAAAAAATATAATTATTTCTTTTTCTTAAGCTAGTACCTCACGAAGATGGATCAATGCGAGAAGTTGATGAAGTGAGATGGTTCGTTTATCGAAAGCTGGTCTACATCTGGGTGGAGAAAGTGAAAAAGATAGTTGATCTTGATGATGAAAGAGATGGACATTGGGTGACGCCGGGTGATGTCATTAGTCAGGTTAGTGATTCATCCTGGTTATTTCCAGTTGAATTCCTTGCTTCTAGTTTTTCTGTGTGTTTTTTGTTCGAGCTATTGTGAAGGTAGGCTAGTGGTATCAACAGTATTTCTGTGTGTCGTCTGTTTCCGTTTCTTCTTCATGAGGATCTGGAAAATTTCACTCAATGACTATGAAAGGGCAGGGCAAACGTCTCATGGAATTGATGTTACAATGGCAGTAAACATTGCCTTTCTGATGATATGGTGCCATTGAGCACAGTTGATCGTCAATCATAATTAATTGTCACCAAACATAGGTATCAAGGCCAAGCCTTTTTGACAACCTAAAAACCTAGTTCTCAGCAATAGGCAGCGGCGCTTTGTCCATAAGTATTCTTAGCGAACTTGTATAGTACCTGTGCAGTTTGAAGGCCAGTTTAGGTTAAAATTTCGATAAATTTAGATTCCGACGAAACGATTTTTTGAATAATTACATGTACAGTATTTGGTGAGAATTCGCTAAAAGGGAGGTGTCAGAGAAGGTGTCATGTGGTAGGGTGCTGTAGTTTCCTTCCACTCATAGTCCCTCAGGCTCTGAAGTATAACTGCAAAACAATTGGGTCTGTCCTTATGGTAAAATTGAAAGAGCACTGGTGAACTGTAGTACAGAAAATTGAAAAATCGACGTTCATGAGGAGACTACATAAAAAATTTCTCTTTGCAGTGTCCTTCTCATGTCTTCCATGATGTTATTAAGACGGGAACTGGTTTCAACGACCATGAGGTAACGGTTAAAAGTCACTTCGATACTTACAACTAATACGAAAATCTTCAACCGATTGTTAAGGTTTCTCAACGCCTCGCAACTTACGGGTTAAATTCTATAGAAATAAAACTTCGTCCTATACCTATGCTTTTATTTATGGAAGTGATTTCACCTTTTTATATTTTTCAGATATTTAGGTTAGTTTTATTTTTGTTTTCTTTCTGACCTAACATTTTGTTGCATTAAATTAAGTCTTCGAGTTTCAGTGTCACTGTTTGGTATAATGATGAATATTGTTATTATGCTTCTGTTATTGTTATTATGTCAATTTGTTCTATTATAATGGATGTTCTCCAGACGAGAGGGCAAGAGAAACGGTAATAGTTTCACAGCACATTTTGACTCGTGTCACTTACTTTTTTAACGCTAAATCCTCAATTCTTTGCTGGCACAAGCTTATGCACTTACTATTCTAGATTGCGAGCAATGGTCCATTCAAGTAGTGAAGTAGAGGTGCTAAGAAATGGTGGTATAATTACTCAAATCGATAGTGAAAAGGTGATGCTTTTGCTACTGGATTTCTTTCAATTTCGTTGGTAATCAATATTTCAAAGTAGGCTTTGTTTAAATATAATTTGTTCAAGCTAGTACCTGGAGACATTCTTTTGATTCCACCCCATGGTTGTCTCCTTCATTGTGATGCAGTGCTCATGAATGGAACTGTTATCGTCAATGAGAGCATGCTAACTGGAGAGTCAGTCCCAGTCACGAAGGTTGGAAATCTACTCATATTTTTATTGCAACAGGATTATTCTATTATTACTTTGTGTAACCCAGGAGTGCTGGGCTTCTTCTTCCCCATATAAGAGGATTCTTTCTAAGATTCTGGGCCTTACGGGTTGCCACTTCACGATGTAAAATAGATTCTTTAGGTTGCTCTTACTGAGGATGTACGGGAGGAGAAACATTTTTGTATCGAAAAGCATTCCAAGCATGTACTATTTTGTGGAACACAAGTACTTCAGACCCGATACTACCGTGGTCAGAAAGTTAAGGTAAGCAACCAGTAACGGTAATGGCCGCAATGTCCACCTTCCTTAGTTTGAAATTGTTATAGTGGAGTTAATTTGATTTTGTTTAAGGTTAATACTCCGAATAATCAATGTTTATGTTCAGGCAGTAGTGCTGCGCACTGGATTTTCCACTATGAAGGGACAGCTGGTCAGATCGATAATGTATCCTAAGCCTGTAGACTTTCGCTTCACAAAGGACTTATTCAAAGTGAGTTTGGCTAAGAATTTAGTGTGCCGTTTTCATCGAATCAGTGCAGTATAATTTTTCTTGGTTGATTTTATCACGAAAAAATTCGAAGTGTTTCAGTTCGTTGGGTTTCTTGGCTGCATCTCCGGTTGTGGTTTCATTTATACTATCATCATAATGTGCCTAAGAGGAAGTAGCCTACGACGAGTTATTATTCGTGCGTTAGACATCATCACAATTACGGTTCCTCCTGCTCTGCCTGGTTAGTTCATCGTTTTCTTCACAATGACCGATGGCCGAGCTTATTTCCAAACGCCTAACATTGCAGCGGCTATGTCTGTCGGAATCATTAATGCACAACTCAGACTGAAGAAAAAGAAGATTTACTGCATTTCCCCATCTACGATCAACACATGCGGAGCAATCAATGTTGTATGTTTGATTGCATTACTTTTTGTTGTTATATTTTTTATTTTTTTTATTCCAAGTAGGTATACAGCTGATAAATACTTTGTACAAATTCGAATCCTCGACGATCTTCTCAGCTGTATGGAACATTTGGCTTTCAGGTCTGCTTTGATAAAACTGGTACTCTGACCGAGGATGGCTTGGATTTCCACTTACTTCGAGGAGTAGTGCCACCACGTGGAGCTAGCAAACCAATTTTCACTACTGAATCGAGCCATATGGACCGCACTCAGCTGCCGTTGGAAGGGGAACTTGTCAATGCAATCGCAACATGTCACTCCCTCACGAGGTGCGACTCGTCTGTTATTTTGTTGCTGCGATTTTGTTTTAACCCATTGACGACCGCCTGGCCCGCCGGAGGCCACACCATATCGTATTTATACTATTTATTAAGTGTTCTTATAATTTTTTCATGTTTTCAGGTATCAGCTGCGCTCACAGCCTCCTAGAGAATCTTGAGGCGTTGTGGTCCAGGGATCATTCATTTCCAAGTAGAGTTATAAGAGAAATTAAAAGTTAATGTACGGTTACTATAAAAGTCGCGGTCGCCAATGGGTTAAAATGACTGTAGCCGTCATGGCTTGCAGTTTCAGGCTTGAACAGAGCAGAGCTTTTCTTTGATCTATACTGTTCATATTATTTACTATTCCAGAATAAATGGTGTCTTACATGGAGACCCACTCGATCTCGTACTCTTTCAAAAAACGGGATGGATTCTCGAAGAGGCTGGACCGGATGGGACTGATCATGATGAGACTGAGATGTATGACATGGTCCAGGTAATGCTTTTAATAAAGGGAATCAAGTCAAAAGATTTCTTTTTTTTTTCAAAGTGATGCTTTACGTTCGTATACCAATTGCTATTTTCGAACATGAATATGGACCTATTTAGCCTACTGTCGTGAAACCACCAGCGCACAACAGTAAGGGCGGTTGTGAAGAGTACTCTGTAATCCGTCAATTCACTTTCAGGTAGCTGTTCAGTTTTAGACCTATACTGCTTTTCTAGATTTTTGTTTTCTCTTTTCTCTGATTTTTGAAACATTGTTCATGCTTTCCTTCCGTAGCTGTGAGAATCCTAATTTTTCAAGCGTCCTTGAAGAAATTTCTTTCAGAATTTACCGTTCTTACGGTTTCTTCTTGACAGTAATAGGGTTTTATTTTTCATGTGATGAAGGTTCTTCTACATATACGCCTATACATTTATAGTTCATCTCTTCAACGTATGTCTGTGATTGTGTTCGATCCCTCGAAGGATTCACATGCAATGACACTGTATTGTAAAGGCGCACCAGAAATGGTTGAATCGTTGTGCGATCCTGCAACCATTCCTGCGGATTATTTCGTAAGTCACGTTTTCGTGAAAGAATTTGAAATTCGGTTCCACTCTTGTTTTTTTTTCTTCGACTCCTTCTCCCCAGCGTTAACCCTGCACCGTCGCTGTTGTTGTCAACGTCTCCACGCCCTTCTACAGCTTCTTCTTTCGTTGTTATGGTTTCGAGCAGGTCGAAGTCTTCTTTATCACGTCCTGTTATCTCTTCTTTGAGTCTCCCATGAATCTCGAATTTCATTGCCTCCTTTCTCAGAGTATTCTATGCCCTTCCCAACTCGTGTCTTCACCATTGCAGACGGCCCAGCTGAGCACATTGTGCCTATCGGTTGTTACTAGTTTCTCCGGCCGCTCTGTCAGCCTGGGCTTGAAGCTGGTCCCGACACCATTTTGCAATTGCTGCAGGACCATCCTTTCGCATCGGCAGGGGCCGAACCCGTTGCATTTCTGTGTGCAGACCTAAGTCTACTCTCTTAACCTTTTGGCCATTCCTGCCTTAAGAATCGGCTTAACTCGAGTCTTTTAATGATAATTTCTTTTCTGAATTCATCCTCATTGCAGGCTGTTGTTAACGAATATGCACAGCATGGATTCCGCTTGATAGCAGTGGCTCGCCGTTCTCTCAATATAAACTTCAGCAAAGCTGTCAAAGTAGCAAGAGACAAGGTCATTCTTTATGCCCTTTGCTACATATTCGGGATCTCTAAATTTTCCGATATTTGGTAGAAGAACACATAGACTTATAGGGCTTTGAATGATAAAGTATGTATGTGGGGATGTTTCAAACCTCAACATTTTAAATCATGGTGCCGTTATAATTCATGTCAAACATCTCAATCGAATTTCACGTTTTATATTTCGTTTGCGTTGTTCAAGTAGTGATATGAGTGTCGTGTTCCTTTAGTAGTTTGTTAGTATGCGAGGTTGGCAGGCGGATGTTTTCAGCTGCCGTTCCAAGCGTTGAGGTTGGGCGGAAAATCATCGTTGTAGCGAATATTTTCAGGTGGAATGCCAGCTAGAACTCTTGGGTGTTGTTGCAATGGAGAACCGTATTAAACCAGTCACTCTAGGAGTCATTAATCAACTAAACCGGTACGCTAATTGATTCAAAATAATATTTGCTAGAGTGGTATGTAGTCCCCCCTTTGGCATCTTTTTTTGCATAACTGCTTACCGATATTCGCTTTCAGCGCTCGTATCAGAACTGTAATGGTAACCGGTGACAATCTGCTCACAGCCATGAGCGTAGCTCGAGAATGTGGAATAATAAGACCGAATAAACGGGCTTTCCTCATTGAGCATATTCCAGGGGAAGTTGATCCACGTGGGAGAACAAAAATAGTTGTAAAGCAGGTATTATTTCTACTCGAGGAGTACTGAGTTTACCGAACTCATGTTGTTGCGTTACAGTCCGTTTCTTCATCGGGTGATATATTGGACGACGACCCAATTCTTTTGAAAACCGGAGCGGATATCGAACTTGGGAAACTCATTCAGAGCAGTTACCATCTCGCTATATCAGGTATTTTGGAAAGATGTTACATAAAACATTTTCGAGAGAGGTTATTCCTATCCCTTCCAAGTATGAAGCGCTCGCGTCTGTCGTTTCCTTTTAAATTTCGGTATTATCTGAGAAAGCACCGGGAAAGGTTCGATTAGATTCGAGATGTGTAGAGCTTACGGCAAGATCAGCAGAGCACATGAGCTTTACCCATGAGGCAGGGCATGCATCATTTGTTATAGAATCGGAAATATCTAGAAACCCAGAAAAAAATGAGGAATGGTATGGAATGGGTCAGCGAATAAACTGAGGAAAACCCATCTATAGTCCTTTCCTGGCGAACAGGGCATCGTCACAATTGCCACAGTTCGGCAATACTTATCAAACTATTCCAAAAGTTCATTCCACTATGCCCAGGAACCCAGAGGCAAAAGTTGCTGTAATGGGCAATGTCTAATGTATGCTGATGACCGTGCTTGAAACTAGGCGAAGACTTTCCTACGAGGGGCGGGGAATGCCCTAAGCCATATGCTTTTACCAAAAGTTCATGTTTGCGTTCAGAGCGTTCTTCATGTGATGCAGGCGTGCAATGCCCAACTAGTCGTTCATAACTTGGTATCTAAGTTATGTGTTAAAGTGCCATGCAGCACCTCTCGCTTGTTTTGTCCATCGAAATTGCACAGTAGTCTGTGTAGAAGTCACTGATGTGCGCATCCAAGGAAATTTACCAGAAAACGCTCTGTGGTGGGAAAATACCGCCTTTCTGGTCAGTTGATATAAGCAACATGCAAATGTACGTGCCAGTTGTAGGGCCAACATTCGCTGTCATTACCCATGAGTATCCTGATGTCCTATCCTCATTGGTATGCGTTTGCGACGTATTCGCCCGAATGGCCCCCGATCAGAAACAGCAACTAGTCAACGGTCTCCAGGAAGTCGGATATACTGTCGCCATGTGCGGGGACGGCGCCAACGATTGCGCAGCTTTGAAGGTAACTCTTACCTATGGTTGTTATAGTAGTAAATCTGGATTTGTTCCAGGCTGCACATGCTGGAATTTCTCTTTCCGACGCTGAAGCTTCCATAGCGGCTCCGTTCACTTCAAAAGTTAGTTCATTTGTGGATTTCTTCTTCAGGAATGATACATGTGTGTGCAGGTCGCGGATATTCGTTGTGTACCCACTGTAATCAGTGAGGGACGAGCTGCTCTGGTGACTTCTTTTGGAATATTCAAGTACATGGCTGGGTATTCACTAACGCAGTTTGTTACTGTGATGCTTCTCTATTACATTTCCAATATACTTACTGATGGGCAGGTAATGCGGATCCAATGTTTTTCTCGCTCTGTCTCCATAACTTTTGCTCTTTTAGTTCATGTACATTGACATGTTTCTGATAACATTGCTGGCAGTCCTGTTTGGAAACACCTCGGCATACGATAAACTTTGTCCAACTCCTCCACCAACACGGCTTTTATCGGTTGCGAGCATTTGCAGCGTACTAGGCCAATTGGCTATCATGGGCGGAACTCAGGTGGTTCTTTCTAATTGTTATTGAATGATTTATTTCAACTTATCATTCTACTTGACGTAACAGTTCATATCTATCAATGAAAGACTCGCTTTCTGAGAAAAAATCTATAAAAGAACAGGAAAGAAAAGATAGAAGAGTGAGCTAGAGGGTGATAGATAGAGTAGAAGCTGGCTTGAGTCATTTGCTTCTGACCTGTGTTCAGCGTTATCACGGATTTGCTCGGATATTTGTCGGTCCAAGTTGTAGCCGAGAAAACAAACCTTTGTTCGGTAATGTGTAGCGTCCCTTCACCTCCTAAGTATTGAATCTGAAAGGTACCGACACTATGACCAGATTTAGTTCCTACGCGCCTACAGCATTGGATACCGCTACGTACCTGGTTTGTTAACATGCGGTTCTGTTCCTGTTCACCTCTATTCCCTCGCTGAGTGGTATAGGAAGGGGCTGTTCCAGAAATTATTTCTCAGGAACCAGTAGTTTTGCATCAGTAGTCGTACATTCGTTCTCCGAAATCTGGTGAACCATAATTTGTGATCTTCCGATAATCGAGTGAATTTGTGATCTTTCGATAGTCGAGTGAGCTTTTTTAGATCGTTAATAATTAGTCGCTAATAGCATTTTTCAGCTGATGGTCTTCTTGCTGACAACTAAACAGCCTTGGTTTGTTCCCTACAATGCGCCCCGAGGAGCTGAGGCTGAGGACAAGAGGAGCATGCAGGCATGTTTTTTACTTGATTTCATTTTTGAGAGCATTAACACCAAAGGTTCTTTCGTTTTTTCCGTAAATATTTTCTCAAGGCTAGAAGCAAAAGGGCATTGCAACTCTCTTCTATTTAGACCTCATTGATAAAAAATCATCAGCGCCCAAATGCTGCTCAAATCGTTGACTTTTGACATAATCTAGTCCCAAACGTTGGCTTTGTTATCATTCTGATTTTGTATTTTCTAACCAGGGGTTCGCCATTAATAGAAAGCGATGTAGCTCCGCTTGTGAACGGTTTTGTGAATCCAAGAGAATACAGTCAGGTCTTTGAGATGAAACACCTTCTCATGTGTAGGAGGAAACAGTTGAAAGATGAAGCGCGAAGGCTTTGTTTCTGTGCAGTACTCAGCAGTACTGTGTTGGTCTCCTTCAAAAAAAACCTTTAAAATTGACTTACACTGTACTTAAGTGATTACTGCAATCATGAGATAGCACATATTTACGAAAATGATATATAAACTATGTAAATTGTCATTGTACAATTGAAAACGATTTTTTGTCTTCTCGTTCTTTTTGCATTCGGGTCATTGAGTCCCTGCTCCAACAAGTTTGATCGAAATTAGCTTCAATATTTGCATTACGAAGGAAATATGAAATAATAGAGTGTGTGTTCGGAGTCCACCAGAAAATACCTGGCGTGTGTACTGTTTCTATAGCTTTTTCGCAAAATTATTTTTTTACATTGTTTTAGATTCCGATACTGCAACCATTTCTAGGGTACGGCTGTATTCTACGTATCCGTGTTCCAGTACATTACTTTGGTTGTTGTTTATTCGAAAGGACCACCCTATCGGAATACGCTCTTCAGCAATCGTCCTTTCTGCGCATCAATCGTGTTTGCCACCCTGGTTAGTATAGTTTCTACTATTCATCTACTGCTCACAGTAATTTACGCCATAGGCGGCGTATTTTGATTACCTGAGTCATAGAAGACCCCACTCAATCTCTCACCAAGCGCAATCCATCGCTTTGATCGGAGAGCTTTTGTAAATTTGTCGCGAGTGTTCCAGCCACTCTTTGCAAAAAATCACCTTTAATCATCGGCCGCAACCGCGTCAGTGGCTGAGCGTAGATCTACGATTCTAGCTTCTATCTTTTTGACTCTTACTGCATAATATGTACGCCCCGCGTATAGCAACTCCAGCTGTCTCACTCACCAGCGACCTCTCATGGTTGAAGCAGGCAAGAATTCCTATGCTCACAACTAGGTCTGCTCTGCAGCGCAGACCTCTGGAAGGTTATTTGACACACCTATCATTGAACAACTTAGGCGGTAATAAGCGTTCTAAACAAACTCTGAGTCCCTTTGAGCTATTTGAGGGATCTTATTCGACGCCTCGCCTCATTATGCCTCTTTCAGAGCAAACCAGTTTAGTGTTGACCGGAATAACTTAGAGTATTCTCAATTCATCTTCAACACTGCTTATCAGTAAAGATAAGACTAGCACTGTAGGCATAATTCGACGCCCCGTTTTAACGCACAAACGGTTCGCCCTTTCTGGGCAGACGTGCACTCAACAAACTCTATGGTTCTTGAACTTTGCTCCTCAGATTCTAAATCTGACCAGCTCTAAAACTTTATCAAGTGCTACCGATTTTTCAGGCAAGCGTAATCAGCAGCTTGCACACAGTCTTTTCTTTACAAATACTGTCCCTCACAGCGTCCTAATTCCTTTTGCGCATGTTACTTTTTCAGTTTTCTCTAGTCATCATTTTGTGGTCTCCGCCATGGTTGCTTGACTTTATGGGCAATATGGATCTGCCATCAGCGGAGTTTCGTTGTCTTCTAGTGCTTTACGCAAGCATCAACGCTGTGGTCTCATTCCTATACGAGAAAGTTTTTGTGGAGCGATTCATACTCGATTACATGGAAAGGTTAGTAATACTTTACCTTGGAATCGCCTGTTTCTTTTTTTTCTTTTTTTCCTGTCTATTCCTAGGTTCCCTACTCGTTCAAATATTTACAATGTTGAAGTGAGTCAGAGGATGGTGTTTGGTGAGATTTGTAAGTTAAAGTGTAAGTATAAGTATTTCTTAGAGGACGCAACAGTTCTTACGACTTCATCATAAAAACTGCTTCGTCAGCTCAGTTCACTTCATCTTATGGAATCACGACAAAAAGAACTCTGAAAGCCACTATTTACTAGTAGTCGAAAAAACCGTTCCTTCGAATGATGATATCTGATTAGCATAGTGTTTAGACTGGCAAGGCGACGTCGATGTGAGGCCGAATACACGGAGGAACTGCACTCGAAGGCCAGCGGTCCGCTCTATGAGCGGATTCTGTCTCGAATTGGTGCCGAACCGTCTTGGCTCATCCCACGTCTGAGTAATTGTAACTGAGTGCGCACCGTTGTGATGTGTAATGGTATATGAATTACGTTGTTTATGCTCCTCTTTTCTTTCTATTTTCCCTCTTTGTCGACGTCTTTTCTAAAAAGGAGCAGAACAAGGATCGAGGGGTCCAATCTTTTTACTTCGTTCTCTCTCCCATCATGCTTGGATTCTTCGTGGACCACGCTCTATCCGTCCTCAGTCTATGACACTAAGGACTTTCATAGAAATGCTTTTTCAATTGGATTCTTTTTTTGAACTGATCCCGTCTAATTAAGACGAAACAGTATAACAGATTGTTTATCTTAACAAATTTGTTGCCATATTGTTCTTCTATGTTGCATTTTATCTTCTTTCTTTTTCTTATCCCCTTCCATTCTTTTGAAAAATAATCAATCTTGTTATTGTTGAAATTTGGTTCTGTTATTTTGCTGTAGTTGCTTAGCTGTTTCTCTTTTTTCCAGCTTTCCATGGGCTTTAACAGCGGTTTCCCCCCTATAACATCAGCATGTGCCTTCGTTTGCTTCCTCAGCTCTCCTCCCGCTCGCATCTATACAGGCCATTTGAATTTATAATGTATTTATACATATTTTACTCTTTTGATTGTTGATACGCATATAATCCCTCGCTGTTGCTCTTTACTGAATTTCATGACACTTTCATAGTCGTAATTTTCCCGGTGGCTCTATCAAATGCATTATAACAGCACCGATGTAATATACTCGCTCATTAATTCTGATAAATAGTCATTTATTCAACTTTTACAGTCCTTTTCGCAGTCCAACACATTTGGTTTGTAATAGCCAAATCAGAGTGTTGTTTGGAAGGGGCGGAATAGTTGTTTGGTACGATTACTCCAATTGTTGAACTGTGAGATAATTCATGCTCTTCGCTGCATTATCGGTTAGGATACTATTTAGTTGCTGTGAGATAAATAAGTATGTTGAAATGTATGGATTTCTATAAAACATGAGCCTTATTGAACATTCTATGTCCATAAGTCCTTGCATAAGGATGAGCCGGTCTTCTTGGTCTTTTCGGACGCGTCATTAACTTCTACGCTGCAGTTTTTGCTTTCTCCGTGGACAATAATGGCCAATCCACTTCTGTGTAGGAGGTTCTGGCTCTATGGTGTAAGGTGTATCGCTCCTGCCAAAGATGACTGACCGGATCTGTCCACTAGAAGGTAACTTTCGATAACTTCGTTGCCAAACACTGAGAAGCGAGCAGTCTCCTACTCCCAGTTCGTACAGTTCGCTGGCTCGTGAATTCGTTGCCCATTTAATTCCTTCATGTTTACTATAGGGCCTTGTTTGCTTTGTTTCTATTGCTTCTGGTGATATTGCCTTTTTAAAGGGTTCCATTTCGTTTAAGCGCATCCGGGAAATTGTTTAGTGATTTGCGCTGCGGTTAGGATTCGTTTATACTTCCATTTAATTTCTTGTTTTACATGTTTCCATATGGTACCGTTCTATTTCCACTATATTTTCTTGTTGCCTCTTTTATATTGTTGTTCTAGGTTTTATTCGGATTCCTATTTTTTCCTCTTGCTGATTAGTTGAAGTACGTTTTTCTCTCTTTTCTGTTTCTGGCATTTCTTTCTGTTCCATGTTTTTGACATCCATAGTTACCCTATTATTTCACTTCCTTTGTAGTTTCTTCGCTTTTTGTCGTTAGGCTTATATACCTTCAACTTGCGGTTTGTGAGTGGGTTGACAAATAGCTTGACTGGGCGCTGCTCTATGAATCTACACTACTTTTGACACTCCTAGTGCATTGCAAAGAAGTCGATGTCGTTGTGCTTTCTCCTTTTTCATGTTGACTGCTTGTTTATTTATTTATTTATTTATTTATATTTATTGTTCTTCTCCTCGATCGCTATTCTTATAGAAAAACTTATGAGTTCGATAGCTTCAGCGGGATTCTTTGTTTTTTTTGTTGTTTCAAACTGCAAGTTAACCATTCTCATCAATCCAGTTCACTTCATATAGAAAAATTATGTAATGTGGTTCACTCTGCGGTTAGTTTGCAGTTGTTCAACGCATTTAAGAGCTTCGAGAGCATTGCATTTGTTCCAACACCGCTTTGAAATCAGTCAACGTTTCGTTTACAATCATCGAAAAATGTTTACAATCAGTGGATGATGTTGTTGACCAACTGGTTTGTTGTTGTTGCAATAAAAGATGAGCATATGGCCTACATGAGTGCAAGAATGTGATGGTTGCACGTAAGACATATCTGTGTCGCAGGACGAAAGTAAAGTATGAAAATATACATGAGTTAGTTAAAGTTATCAATTGCAACACAATTTTATTATCAGCGATTATGCTAACGTCTGCCCCTGATAAAGACAACAATGAACAGGAAGTCGAGGCGTCGGGTGAGCCGTGCTGTGAAAAGTTTGTTGCAACTACCTTTCGGTAAACTCAGATTTGGTTTCAGGCGTGGTTTCTACCCAGACATCGGAAACGGATCCAACTTCGTCGGAGGAAGGTAATTCAGAACTTCTGCCTGTTCCCTTACCGTTCCAAAGGATTCTGTGGATCTTTAATATTACTTTTAGTTTGTGATGGAAAAGGTAAACCGCGTCGCCACCGACGAGTGCGTCTTGATGGGGAGCTTTTTCGAGGCGTTGCTGAGGCGAGCAAGCGTGGTATCCATCCGGTCATACGGTACCCAATTCCGGGTCAGCAAAGAGAACAGCACTTTACAAAAGTTGATGTTGTCTTGTATCATGGTTTTCTTCTAGGTGGACCCCTGTGCTACTCGTTTGAATACCTGCGCAAGACATCCCGAGGACACCTAGTGTACAGTTGCAGTGGGTGCAAACGAAATGGCAGAACAACGAGCGTGGCGGTAGGTAACATTTACACGACATTTTATTTTTTTGTGTTTTTTATGGGTATGATAGTTCAGGTCATGAATGGGTCAAACCTTGTTGGTGACCCGGTACTACTGCCACACGTGTGCCTTCCAAGGAAAAATGTGCAAGATCAAGTGACCCGGATGGTTTATAAGGTAAGAGGATTGGACCATATCATCCGTTTCGCAGCATTCTTAAAGGTACTTTTTACACGTATTTAGTCATGCCAAGAAATAGCAAAGGATAAACGGTTTGCTCATTTGAAGCCGAAAGAACTTTGGATGAACATAGCCGATAAAGTGCACTGCAATGAAGCGGCCGGTTAGCTAGGTTCTATCCGCTCAACTTCAGGTGTTCGAGCAGTATTTTCAGGTGAGGCAGAGCGAGACGAAATGCTGCTTCACTTTTACAGAAAAGGGTATGAGTCGCGGCGCCAGCCTATTGCAAGGTTAAGCTAGTGCGACATGTAATTTTAAGTTCGTCACATGCAATTGCAGGTTTCAGGGCGGTCAGGAGGTTGCGCAACACCCACATTGGAATGGATATTGTACCGCAGGAGCAGGCCTCATCACCTGATAGCTCAGCAAATATTCAGCACACGAGCGACGAGTCTAACTCTCCGTTGAACTCAGATTTAGTTTTAGCTATGGTTGCTACACAGACATCGAAAACGGTTTCTGCTTCTTCGGAGGGAGGTAATTCAGAGCTTGTACCTGTTCCCTCATCGTTTCCGAGGAGTCATTGAATCACTGTTATTGCCTTCAGTTTGTAATACAAAAGATGAACCGCGCCGCCACCGACGAGTGCGCCTTGATGGGGAGCTTTTTCGAGGCGTTGCTGAGGCGAGCAAGCGCGGTATCCATCCGGTCATACGATACCCAATTCCGGGTCAGCAAAGAGACTAGCACATTGCAAAACTTGATGTGTTCGCTTGACTTGTTTCATGGTTCTCTTCTAGGTGGGTCTCTGTGCTACTCGTTTGAATACTTGCGCAAGACATCCCGAGGACACCTAGTGTACAGTTGCAGTGGGTGCAAACGAAATGGCAGAACAACGAGCGTGGCGGTGGTTAACATTTACTCGAATTTTTATTTTATTTGCGTTTTTATGGGTATGATAGTTCAGGTCATAAATGGGTCAAACCTTGTTGGTGACCCGGTACTCCTGCCACACGTGTGCCTTCCTAGGAAAAACGTGGAGGACCAAGTGACCCGGATGGTGTATAAGGTAAAAGGATTAGACGCTATTAGACGTTTCGCATCACTCTTATAAAGTACATATTACCCGTATTTAGTCATGCCAAGAAATAGTAAAGGATGAACGGCTCGCTTGTTTGAAGCCGAAAGAACTGTGGATGAACATAGCAGATAAAGTGCGCTGCAATGAAGCGGCCGGTTAGCTAAATTCTATCCACTCAACTTCAGGTGTTCAGACAGTATTTTCAGGTGAGGCAGAGCGAGACGAAATGCTGTTTCACTTTTACAGAAAAGGATATGAGTCGCGGCGCAAGCCTATTGCAAGGTTAACCTATTGCGGCATGTATATTAGGTTCGTTACTTACTTTCAGGTTGTTCAGGGCGGCCAGGAGATTGCGTAACACCCACGTTGGAATGGATAATGTACAGCAGAAGCACGCCTCATCACCTGATAGCTCAGCAAATATTCAGCACGCGAGCGACGAAATGCACATCTACCGCTCTAGCGAAACTTAGAGGCACGGTTTTTCTGAGCGAAATTTCTGTTGGTCTTTGTCGCGAATATTGTTTTTCCACCTTTCAGGATGCGAGCTAACGGAGACTTCCTGAGCCGGATGCGGAGGGCGTCGGTGACTAACAGACTCACGTCCCAACTAAGCAGGGCAGGATAAGCAGGGAATCATTTATGATGTATAAATGTATAAAAACTTGGAAGCACACCTACCGTAAATTTGCACAGTAAGCAAAGAGCAGATCAAAGAAGTTTATCAAGTCCTGCAAGAAGTATCGGAGACCTCGAAATATCTGAAGTAGATCTCTTCAGTGTCGCACGCGTAATGGTAACCACCAGGCGCATATTTTTTAAGTGTGAAGATTTGAAAAATGTGTCGTTTGAAAAGTACTGGAACGGCTCACAAGGTTGGTGAGTTATGGACGAAACTCGGCCTCGGACGGGACTCGAACCCCTACTTGTGCTATCCGGCACCGTGCTCTTATTTCCAAACATCAAGAAACTTAGCCAAACAACAGTTATCTAAACAGAGAGGAAGGCTGAGACGTACACTTTCCAATGAGTTTCGCATCCCCACAATCATTTGATTGAGGTAACTGCCTTAGTACGACCTTGCGCTGCAGTCTGAATGCAGGAATCGAACATGCCGGCACGTTGTTTGCAGCGTCATACGTGGTGGACAGCCGATGTAGAAGTCAATGCTTTTACACTTTCAAATATGGTACCGTTCGATCGACCCCGGAGAGATGGACGGTCTGGGCGAGCATCGATCTGCGACTCGAACCCTTTACCAAGTGTGATAGTGCGCCTATAAGCCTATATGGCATATATTCATTTGCTAGGTCTCCATAGGCACGTGAATATATGCATTATAGGTTTTTGCAAAAGCGAGTTCTGGGAAAGAATATGTTCTTCGGGGTCAGCAAGAAGAGGCGCGATTGCATGGCATTGGGGAAGCGCTCGATATAAGTGCTAATTTCGCGTAATCATGTACGTTCCTTGTGTCGCGCCGGCGGTGACGCCTTGCTCCTCGCTATACCTTGGCATCGGTGTCGGCCGCTCAGGAGCGGCGTCGCCGTCGGCGTGATTGCCTGATCGGGGTCTTACGCTGCGCTCGCTCTCGCCCCATTTGCCACGCGGGATATTGCTTTGGCCCTAGCGGCCCCTACGCTGTCCCTGCACTCCTACCTCTACCCTACGCGTGCTACTTCCTATGCCCCGAGATAACCTGCCACAGCCTATCCATAACATTCAAACCAGATATGACCTTCACGGCATCACCGTCTACGATCTTAAACACTAACACAATACTATACGCAGTCTTCATGGATACGCCAATAAATAAGGAAATATTAATACGACATTGAAAAGGTATGGTAAAAAGAAAATGCCTGTTATATACATATATACATAAAAAGGGAAATGAAATGCGTCAGCAATTCAACTACGATGAAAAACCAGCAACCTACGTCTCAGGTGGTACGAACCCAGTACGTTAATCTCACGAGGGGAGGCGACGTGGCTCGGGACCGCTCGGCACCTTTGGGCTTCCATGCCCAAGTCGATCACTTCATCTTCCATCGGATTGCATCATACTTCCATCGATTGCATCACACTTCCAGGCTCGAGCGGTACGACGACAGGACGACGGACGGTGGCGGCCGGCTGCGACGATCGATGCAGACACACTGCCGGCTAGCATCAGGCCAGAGCACGCGTCGAGTATAGCCGACGCTCAGGCACCGATACGCAGTGCGCGCTGGGACCCCTGCGCGCCCGACCAGGCGTGGCCCTTTAATAAGTCGGGCGAAAGCCACGACACCTTGATTTAGCGTCGAAATTCCATCCAATATTGGGCATTTTTTTGGGGTTGTTAATATGGAGTAAATCTGACGTAAATCTACAAATCGACACTAACACAGTCAGTTGACTAAAGGTGTGGGTTTCAGCAATGCCTATGTTTAGACATTGCTGAAACCGGCACGTTTAACGCTGTGAGAAGTTCGACGTAAGAAGAGGGGTATGGTTACATTCACCCAGAACTGGATGGACGCGGCAAACCGCGCAAACGGCTTTGGCGCCTATCATTGGGGCACGGGTTTCAAGTAGATTGGATAAGTAGGGCCAGCTGATGCTACTTATCTATCCCACTTCAAATTTGTGCCCCAGTGATAGGCTCCAGACTCGTTTTAATCAACACGAATTTCGTCGCGCGGTTTGCCGCCTCTGGGTTCTGAGTGAATGTTCCGTCCCCCAAGAAGAGTGTCCACATGAGTTCTCAGTCAAAGCACTTCTTGTACCAGTAGTGATGCCTAATTTATGAGTTGCTTTTTGAAGAAATGGTTCACGATAGTCTTGGGTTATTCAGATAATAACAGAAAATGGAAGATTACATATAAAGTAGTGCGATGGAGGCGAAGAAAGCGCGCGAATCAGTATTTTCAAGGTGATAAAAGGCTTCTGAAAAGTCGTTAGAGAAGGCTGGACGTGAATAAGGCCAAAAATATGAAGTAGAAGGGGTATTTGGACGAGCCATATGATGTATGTCATGGCGTACGTGTGGGTCCTGGTGCGAATAGCTGACTACGGCAAGCGAAAATGACCTTTGAAAATTCATTCACTCATTAATATGATCTAACAAAAGCACTATCAACAGCAAAAATGATTTACCTTTTTCATCCTCATGAGGTAGAAAGCGAGATATCGATCGCAGTAGCAAGATGATTAAGAGGAGATAACAGAATAAAAGTAAAACATCACGGCGATCAGCTAATTGCATGCGATTCCTTATTGCTAATAGCTCAACCTGTATTGCCACTTCTTCTGACATATCATCGGTCGATGGGCGAGGCAGCCGGGCGATTCGGTGACGGGGCTACTATTATGCCCTAGCTCTCGAGTTTTGGGACCTTACAGCGTCCTTTTTGTTTTCCTGCGGGCCACTGGGTAATCTGAGGGGAAATCTGAAGAACCGTTTTTATCGTGAACTGCGTCTTTAAATGATTCTACCAATGTATCGGCCCGGTTTCGTTACTTGCGTATGGAATCAGATCACCTCATATTTTTTTACCGCAAGCTCCGCCCGCTAATTTTTTTTCAGATCTAATTTTGTAAATATGTACGTCACTTTGATGTCTATCCACAAAGACTTTGCTGGGAAACTGTGATTAAGGTTCAGGAGTAGGTTAAGATTTTGATCACTCTTGAAGGCACAGTTCACGATAATTTTAGGTAATCCAGATTATGATGAAAAATGGAAGATAAGATGCCCAATGAAGGAGAGGGAACAGCGTGAATCGGTGTTTCTAAAGTGAAAAAAGGCTTCGAGAAATCGTTTAAAAAGGGGCTGGACGAGAATGAGACCAGAAAAATGAAGAAGATTGGGACGTTTGGACGAGCTATACAATGTGTGTCATTGTGTAGGAGTGGGTCCAGGTGCAAATACCTGACTACGGTAAGTGAAAATTCATTTGCATACAAACATGAGCAAACAAAAAAACCCTGCGGCAAAATAGCTTACCTTTTTCAGCCTCTGGAGTAGAAAATTAAGTAAGGGATAAAGGCAGCAAAAAGAATAACAGAGGAAAAATGCATGCGAGAAAACATGGCCTCATCGCTCGGCGATCAGCTGATTGTGTGGGGGTCTTAGAACAAATAATTGCAGTCTGTATCGCCTCGACGCTCGTCTGACGTAACATCGATCGAGGGGCGGGAAGGTTGCGCGAGCCGGTAACAGGGCTTCCATTATGCCCTAACCGTCGAGCTTTCAAGCGCAAGAGGGTCCTTTCTATTAGCCGTGGGGTCACTGAGTATTCCTAAGAGAAGAACTCAGTAACCATTTTTGTCGTGAACCGTGCCTTTAAATGGCATATGTATGTGTGAGCTTTCGTTGTAAACGATGTCATTGCTGGCGACATCCTGGCTTCGGCAAAATACTCATATGATCAGTAGCATTACAATCAAATTCATTCCTGCTGGCATGCACGACGAATAATGTAAGTGATAGTCCAGAATAGTGCAAAAGGGGCGAAGTGAACGCAAAAATAAGTGCATTTTGAAAAGCATGAGATTTCGAAAAGTTGAAGGTTTGACGAGAATGTGACTACAAAAGTTGCACGGAAGAGGTCTTTGGACGAGCAGTTCAAATGTGTCTGCCATTGCGTACAACTTACAGTAAGCTGTCTGCATGCAACGTATGCGTCCCAGCGTGAATGTGGTGCATTCTCTACAGACTTTCCAACGGCGTGACACTCGTCTGCCCTCAGTCTGTACGTCGGCTAGGAAGGTTTTGGGACCTTTGATGCACTATGTAGATAGTATTTGAGCCGACAGCGCCCCTTGTACTATGCTGGAGGGTACCCGTGGACTCTTCTAAGAATCATCTTTATCATGGACTGTTCCTTCAACTGAACGCATTAAAATAAGATGCGAACTCGAGAATTGCGTCGAAGAGGATTCGTCAAACTGATTGAAGTTGAGGAGCTCCTGGAGTTCGGCTTCTTTATAAATTTCTGCTTCTCTCAAAGCAGTAAAATACCCAATTGAAAGGTTACTCAAAATTCCATGTACTGCTTCATATGAACCTCGGCATTATTGTATCATTGAGTTTACTGTTTTCTTGAACTCTTCACGAGGTTTTTAAGTATGCTTTATTAGGCCGACGTTTCGGCGGAATCGCCTTCTTCAGACGTTTGATCGGATAGTCACAGATTGTTGTGATCCTTTCAGGCTCTGAAGAAGGCGACTCCGCCGAAACGTCAGCCTAATAAAGCATATTTAAAAACCTCGTGAAGAGTTCAAGAAAACAGTAAACTCAAGGTTACTCAGAAGTTTTTTTTTGAAGGGAAGATGTGGGAGTCACGAAACATAAGGAGGACCGGAACCCTAGTTACAATGCCTACCCTGATTATTCAAAAAAAAGACGAAAAAGCGCGGATTCGCGTCTTTTTTCTCTCTTCTTTAAAACTAGGTTACTTTCACTTTTTCACACATAATTCTACATAAATCAAGTCAATTCGACGAAATCTATAAAATGATGTACTGATACGTCATTAGCAGCGCCGCTCGCCATAATGATAACCAGAGGGCACTCCGTTCTATTGAAAGTATTCAGGGGTCATGGAACAGCCATCGCATTACAAAACTGAACAAAAAGTAGAATTTTGCATTTCTCATGTCTTACTTACCATTTTGATACCTACTTTTTCCGAAATGGACAAATTTAGTCATGCACCAGTTTTGAACGGGAGGGCTTTCTGAATTGAAAAATAGCAAAACTGAGCTAATCCCTAATGTCAGTGAATGAATGACGTGCCTATACTTCGCAAACAGCTGTTTTCTGTAATTTCTAAACTGTTTGCCTGACTGCAAGAGGAAAAGCGATTTCATCGTCCAAATCGCGGTTTGCAGCATATTTTGACGGAGACTGTACGTTTTTTTGCTTTTTCATTGGCATTTACGTTATTCAAAAGGCTGTTGCGCACTTCAACATAGGGAAGAATGCGGAACTCCTGGAGCACATCTATGGTTTGTAGGAAAGTAAAAGAGAAAAAGAGTTAACTGTCTTCAAACCCTCCCTTCATTTAGGCTTCTGATGCGGTGAGTATTGTAGTACTATGAAGCGTCGTCTGATGACGGTACTTCAGAAAGAATCTACACTAGAACAACCCAAATGCAACCAGGAACAATTCGATACGATGAAAATGAGTTTTTAAAATATTTGACGTTCAGGTAATTCATTGAACCTTAAAGTTCAGAAGATCAGATTAATTCATAACAATACATGAGATGGGTTAGAATCATGGCCAATCAACTACTATTGGGCCCATCTTCTCGCCCTCCCTTTCCCCCACTCCCTTCACGCTCGGACAACCTTTGAATTTCTTTGAAATAAGTGTTTCAACATACTGCTCCGAAAACCAAGGAAAAGTATCCGGAAAAGGAGATCTTGTTCGTTCCTTTTTCTCTTCATGAGCGAAGCTTATGAACAGTAAACGAATTAAGGGAGAACATGTGATATCACTAGATCAAAAAATTTATCAGAGATTAGACGAACTTTGATATTTTGAATCTAGTGGGACTGTTTACTCCTCACTCTGCTAGGAGTGATTCTACTGTAGAGGTAGAATGGGATTTCGCTTTGCTACGCCTCGAGTGTTGGTAGGCAGTCAGTCATAGCCGTTCGTACCCGCTATCTTTGGACAAATATGTCTAATCCTCATTTTTCTCAAAAACATGTAACTATTCGTCCGATGTGCAATTTTCATAGTTCTTAAACGCCTGCTCAAGTGACCGTCAAGTGTTACGCCCACACGTGATGGAATTCCTCTTCGTTCATGAAGAAAGGTGCACCCTACATTGCTTTTCTCCTGGAATGTATATTTAACAGAAGTCTGCAGTATGCCGAAGTATCTCTTGAATGAAAACATGCTCTTATTCTGCCTTTCCCAAAAAGGCTCCCTTCAATGACCCATAAGTTGGGTTCTGTCTTCTGCCGGTCATTTCAAAAAGTTATTAAAGATGTTGTTGCCAAATGCAAGATCATTTCGATAGGAAATAAATACTGGCCTGGTGACCGCGTGGGTTTGGGAAAGTTGCGGTCCACAGTTACGCAAATTCTCACAACCCATAATGATTTGGTAGCAACCCTGGATCAAACTTATGTGTGGACGTCAAATATTTCGACTCCCTAAAAGCGTTTGACAAGGTGTGCCATACCGAAATATTAGGGAATTCAGTACAAGTTGAAATACACCCGACAATTGTGCGTAGGATTGAGTCTTTTCTGTCCGAGCGTGTATTTAAAGTAAAGGTTCCTTCTCATCCGTCAGGCTCACCCCAAGTTGGGTCTTTGCTCCGGTCAGGAATTCACTAGGGAAGCACTTCCTCAGGTACACTTGCAACGGCATTCCTCGTGCTGTTGTATAATAAGAAACGACTCACTTAACAAAAGGAGAATGGTAAATGATCTAAAAGCCTTGCACATAATTCTTCTAGGCACAATTTCATCTTATGCTACCAAGTTGTTTTCTTTTAGACCTTCAAAAACAAGTGACAATTCAAATAGATTATGCTTTGCGGTCAGGGCTTCACTAGGCAAGCACTTCTGCACGAATAGAAATGGCTCAGAGTATCTTAAGTTGTCAAGTGGCAAGAACGCCAATTGTTCAGTCTCTCCAAGGTGAAACGAATAAATTCTCAGTTTTTCAGGAATAGCGCTAGTTGCCACCTTAGCCTTTATTGTTGTTATTCTCACTAACATCCGTGTTATTATTGTCTTCTATATTTTTTGTGTTGCATTACTTGTCCATTAAAGGTACAGTCTAAATAATTTCGAGTTACCACTTTCAGTCGAAAAGAGGAAGTCTAGGGTGGGAATAATTCATCGGTAGTGAAGAAGGCGAGAGAGTTTGCATGCCGATTTTGAGAAAAATAAGGCTTTTCAAAGGTAGGGATTGTAGAGGCTAGACGAGATTATCATGACGGAAATGACATGGAAGGGGTATTCGGATGAAATTTCAGTTGTTGCCATTGCGCAAAGAACTGACTACATCATGTCAGACTGTACAGAACTGCCTTTCACTGTAACTATGGGTTATGACAAGTTGTTTGAACTTATTACATGGGTTCCCTTGTGATCGCTGCAGCTCTACAATGTCGGTGAAACTCGTCCGAGGATACAGACGGTACAATCTTTGGACCTTCATAACGCCCCATCTAGGCCGTTTCCAGGTATGACGGTGTCACATAGGGCATACGAGAGTGCTACAAATTCATTCTAACGGGGTATTTTGAAAGTCATTTTTATCGTGAACGGTGACTTTATTAATGTATCGGGTTCTGCCATTTGATTTCGTGTTTATGTCTTCTTCATATGTTTCCTAAAAACATGTAATAAATTACAGATTTCAAAACGCAAGTACACTGCTGTTGGAATGCTCAGAAAGAAAACTTTTGCGTACTAGAGAGGGTGGTCAAATGGGAAAAAAGGCAACGTAGGATTCCATTCTCTCCCATGCGTTAGCGAATGTACTAGCAGTGTAATTATGTTCCAATCTTAGCCTCATATGCCTATAAAACTTCCGCTGCCCCTCAACGGATCTGTTGATTATCTGGGATCAACAACCATATCGTCTGTTCCCACTTGCAGAGGACAACAGCTGCGAAACACGGAATTACATGCATATAATGTCATCAAAAATACTCTAAAATTGAGAACCCTACCCTAGCCTGTTTTCGGAAAGGATGTTGTGTTCCTACTGTACCCATCAAATGCAACCAAAGTTAGGGGTCGAGTTACCCCACAACCATGGCTAACTGTCGAACTGACCATCTTTTTTGAGGGACGATGAACTTCGAGAGTTTCATACACTCAAATCCAGTAGACCACAGCAATTTCAAACGCAAAAAAGGTAACGATACTTCATGTCCATACAACCAGCATTATTGATAGGAGAAGGAAAAGTAAGAGTAGAGGTAACTTTTTTTCGTGGAAACATTTGTTCAAATGATTAACTACCCCTTTTGTGGCAAATGGGCAAGTAACAGATAGGAATTTGTTTTGAAATCATTCTGTAAAAGACAGAAAATTGCATGTGATAAATCATGCCATAAAAAAATAGCGCTGCGTCCATAAATAAGAGGCCCATAAAGTCGAAACGCGTTGGAAATACCCATGAGCATCATTCACAAAGCTCGTCAGTGTTTGCAGCACACAAAATCTCCCTGGACGGTCATAATCAAGAAAAAGAGGTCTTAACCAAAGGAAAAACTTATGAATGAACTACTTTATAGGGAATATTGGTTTTTCTGACTCTCCAGTGACAATTTTCGTCCGCCTCCATGAAATTGCGCACCTCTTGGCAATAAATTTACCCCGTCAGTGTTCGTCATTGATGAAAAACATTCATTCGATGCTAAATTCACCATTTGAGCGACGATACCAGAGAAATGAACGTCATATTGATTCTCTGGCATTCAATTTCCCTTCGGCGATTGAATTCTTATTTCTGAAGACTTTTCTTCGTCAAGCTTTTCCTCTTCTGGATTCGTCGTCACAAGTGACAAAGTGGTCAGGAAACGGTAAGGTGAGATGGTTTCTTGTCTCTCTAAGAGCAGGTTTTTCTGTGTGGACGAGACTTTGGACGGGTTTAATGAGAACCACATGTGGTTTCTTTATAGGCATCAGCGCTTCAACACAGATGCACAATTGCAACGAAGTCATCCTTGTAAGAGTGGAGTGTTCCCCCCGATGAATGTGGTCTCCACGTCCTGTCCAATTTCTAAAAGCGCTCATAAAAGGAGCAGAAAATCTACCGCAATCTACGCTTATCTGTCGGAAATGGCATCGTCTTGTCCAAGCCACAAAAGGGCAAGGGCAACCTCATTCCTGCTACGGAGAAGTTCCGTTTATATTTTCACTTCTACTTTTCATTTTCATGTATTTAATTTGATTCGTGGTCTATATTTCATACTGAGCTTTCCCCGTTGCTCTCCTATTTCTTTGTGGCTCCTTTGTTTCACTGCAGGGTTTTCTCACTGAGTGGCTTTCTCTGAATATTTATTCGAGTTTACCAGCTGATATTGACGTTTATGTTTAGTATACTCCTAGTTCTTTTCAATTCTCTACGTTCCAGTACCGAAGCCGTTATCTACGACTGATAATCAAACCTTTTTGAAGCTTTCCCTTTTGAACTGGAGTCTACTGCCACTAATCATTGGCCCAGACTTTCTTGTGGTATGTTTCAACGAAATATCCTCCAACCTCTCTGCTGGATAAAACTCCAATTCTTCCCTCCAGCGAAGTCCAACTTGTAGCTCCTTAACCTTCCGCTTTCTTCCCTTTCTTCCTTCCTACCGAGCAGGAGCATATTCAAGTGCTCATTCATTTTTTCTGAACACTCTGCTTTGGTTTGAATTTCACGCGCTCTGTCCTTCAGCCCTTTCTTGGGGAGAACGAAGTTTTGACGGAAATTACTCCGAATACGTACTAATCACATAGACGGAATATTATTATCCGATACTTTGCGGTAAATACCACCATAAAATGTCATCGTCTCAATGGTCGCTACCGATGGAGAGTCGTAGCGTGTGTTTCTCATCTGGTCGCCCTCTCACCGCCGACACCGGCGACGGTGTGTCGGTCGGCGGCAGCGGCGGCTGCGGAGACGAGAAGAGGACGCACCTTCTGCGAGTGTTTGAAGGGCGAGCTTGATGGCCCATAAATGTAAATGCGAGCCATTGTCAATGTGGCCCTAACCGATCGATCTTCATCTGATTTCATACCACAACCACCAACCTCCACAGCCCTGTTTTTCGACACGACTCCTCCTCGTCGCTCTCCTTCCATCGCTCCACCACATTTTCCCCTCCTCCTTATTCGACAACCTCATTGTACCATCCCTCCTAACTTCGTATTCCTATTCTACTGAACTAAAAAGAAATTTTACAAGTATACAAAGGGCTTTATTTCTTGGTAAGCCCTTTGTTCTGGCTAAAATATTCCAGGTATGAAGTTACTGGTCCTCGCCACCTTGGCATTATTTGATTATGCCATCACCAACACAATTGTTCCTTACAACTGGTTGTGAGTTTGGACTTTCTCCTCATAGGCTTCCAACTGAGGGATTCATAGAAATATCACGATCTAGGGAAGAAATTCAGATCACTGGCGTTACTCAGTTCGTCCGAGTACAATCCGCGCCCATTAAGCCACGGTGATCGAGCACATTACGAGGTTCTATGCAGCCGTCTGCTCGGGCTGAATCCAGTCCAAAGGGCTCTTTGTGTTCAGGTAAATCCTGTTGTCCGAGAAGCTCAAAACGTGTTTTTTTCATTTTGATATCATGAAAATTGCTGAAAAAGTGCATTGTTGATTCGCTCGTAGGGCGTTCTTGGGAACTTTTCTTTAAAAACTTTAAAAGTTTTTTAAGAAAAATTGCTTTTCCCATTTCTTTTTCTTTGATTTTGAGCCATCCCTTCTACCTCTTACCACAACAACGTTATGATAGAGAAAATCGTTGAGCGGAACCTTTATGCTTCGCATTTACTTATTTCGAGTGCTAAAATCCCTCCTCCTGAAGAGTTAAATAACTTTTTTTTCAATTCAAACTCTCAAAGTCACAAGTAAGGTTGGCTCACGTTCACATCGATGTGTTTTGGATGACTCAAGCTCTTCTTCGGTCGTCCATGACCTTTACTCGAAAGGCTAACTTTCACACTGTTTTATTTCCATTTATTCATAGGGGTTTCTGCAATATTACAATGTAGTAGTAAAGATTGCAGCTGTATGTCATGGTGTATACTACTTTTTTCTGACAGCGTTTACTCCATGGGCGAGGCGAATTTTATGGGTTAAACTGTGGAATTTCAGGTTTATAGCGAATCATACCTTGAGGAATTGCAGTCGTAAAAGTAAATGGCTCGCACTCAATAGTCATTCCACAAATTAAAGAGTTTTATGCTACTTTGTTTTTGAATTTGAGACACTCTATTTCATGACCGTAACCCCTCTTTCCACTCGAGTTGGCATACTGCTTGCAATTTTTTTTTGTAAAGTGGGAGGTTCATTTTGGGTATAATCCCAGAACTTCGTCGACTTATGCGAATTTTTTTTGTATTTATTTGTTTTACTTTGGCTCACTGAGAGCACAGTTCACGATAATCCCTCTTTAACTATCCTTTTAATTGAAAAGTGGAAGTATTGGTGGAGAGTAGAGCATCGGTGATAGAGAAAATCCGCCTACTTCGCAAGAAGGGCCTACTATAATAAAAGTAGTGAAAATAGAAGTTGTACTAGATGGTCATGAAGAATATGGCATGGAGCGAGTGTCCGGATGAGATTTCAATTGTTGTAGTTAAGTAAAAAGCTAATTCATTGTGCCAGACTTGGCCAAAGCTGCCTTCCCTTTCCCCGTGGGTCATAACTAATTGTTTGAACTTCCTACATGCGTATTTCTTGTGAAAGGTGCTCTCTCTCCAATGCCGTTAAAACTCGTCCGCTTTTGGGTGTGGCATACAGTCAACACAATTTTTGAACCCATATCACGTCCCATTCAAGGCGTTTTCTTATTTGGAAGCGCCACATATTCTATA
Source organism: Haemonchus contortus (assembly GCA_000469685.2). Taxonomy (NCBI): domain Eukaryota; kingdom Metazoa; phylum Nematoda; class Chromadorea; order Rhabditida; family Trichostrongylidae; genus Haemonchus; species Haemonchus contortus. Next base: position 14,919,324 of record LS997565.1, read on the forward strand.
CGAGGAAGTCACAAATTCATCCTAGGGGACCATTCAAAAACCATTTTAATCATTGACCGTGCCTTTAATTTTCTTTAAATTTAATATTTTTATCTGCTGTAGGGTGTTAAATAAGACATCACACCAAGCTTTGAAGATTCGAGGAAGCCATCTTGGCCAAACATGCATTCTACTTTTTCAGTGTCCTTCAATTGGTCTAAACAAATTCGAAGAAAACTGGTTTGAACATCGGTTGGCTTCCGTAACTTATTGCCCGCCATTCAACCTTTTCTACCCATTCCCATGATATAGCGCTTCAATTACCCAAAGCGTCCAATGATCCCATTGCTGTGGCTTCTTCGGCAATTAAATAAAGCAACTTGGCAAACGAGCACGAAACTTCTTTACGTGTGCGCTCTAAAAGTCAGTAGCTCCCGGTCTTGATTCATACTCCAACTTTGAGGGGCCAAGTTTTTAATAGCTGCACTACTTCGTCACATAAATGTTTGTCTTCGGAATCTATTACGGCTACACGACCTCATTTTACTAGTCATTCAACCGATTACAGTATTTGCTGGTTCGTTACGGTACAACACGGTTACGATGAAGTTTTTTTCGCCGAATTTGTTCATGACTTTTTTTCGTATCTGTTGTTCCTTCCTGTACAAAGCGACACGGCTGAATAATTTTGAGAATTACTAATGTTTTCGTCTAAATAAGCATTCAAAATACATATCACTTCTATGATAATATTTCCTTTGAATAGAGAAGTTCTACATGGTCACAGAGCATAGTATGATATTTTGATGTAATATTTTACCATAGAAGGAAGGATTTTTTATTGCAATCCTGATGCTAACAGACAGCTTTATATTCTAATTTGCAATTTTTTATGTTCGAAGGCGATTTTCATTTAAATGCCGCACTGCCTAACATTTCAGTATAATTATTTTATAACCGTGTCATTTTCACGAAACTGATTTTTTTTCGCAAGGATGGTGAGTTATGGGCTTAGCCTCGGGTAACGTTGTAACTTATTGTTCACTTTTTGTTGTTGCAATGCACAAACAGAGTGCGGTTAATGCTAGCTAGGGAAAAGTAATCGTTATTTTGTGCTCGAAGTAAAATTTCTACATGGTACACAATAAATTTTTCTTCCTTCCCCGACAACATGTCGTGTTTACGCAGTACACTGACTCGTTAGAGCCTTTCATTACTGGAATGGATTTCTCTTTCTATGTAGGAGCTTATTACTGTTTGGGAATCACTGGTGAGAAGTGGGCGTCGTTTTCGTAACTGGAGCTTTTACAGAATGAACTATACAAGAACTTTATAATGCCTCTGTCTTTTACGACTCTTAGAGTTAAGATAGGGACCAAGTTGAATGGATGGCTCTGCAGGCAGTGAGAGTGACATCAGCTGAGACCAACAGGGACCACTGTATCTTGGTCTGAGTCTGAACGGCTTGATTCATCCACGTTGCATATCAGCGGCCCACCGAAGCCGCAAATGCAATTTTGGCGTCACAGTTCATGATAGGGAATCATTTTTTGCACTCATTTATCTTAATTGAACTGTTCAAGCAGTATTTGTCATTCGTCCAGAACAACGTTATAATGAAATTCCGAAATATTGCCGATCACTAAGCTTTCAATCCTTTTCATCTTCTGCGCTAGCATAGAACCATGAAATATGACTCCAATTAGTTTCTGCTCATTGTTCATTGCGGCATCACCTGATGAATGAGCGGCAATAATACGAAGGCTTTTCTACCGCTCAGCATTTTCAAAAGGATGGAGGTGGTGTAGTAGCAAGTGCGCATTATCTCACACTAGTGATCCGAGGATCGAATACCGCTAAAAACTATATCCGCTCAGGCCGACCACGACTTCCATCGTCTTGAGATCAGACAATCGGTATTAGAGTCGTCTGAGAGGATAAAAGCACTGAGGTGCACATTGGCTGGCCACCATAAGTCATTCTTTAGGCCACACACGAATTTAATACACCATTACGATTCTGAATAAAAATCGAATGCGGAGGCGCATCCCAAAACATGGTTGATTGATGCCGAAGATTTTATCTTATTCTTAGAACTATTCGTTTATTTATTTTTAGTTTATTTACTTGTTTATTTATTCTACATTCCAACCGTTTGCATAATAACTACGATTCATGTGTAACGCAGGATTAAGTCAACCAACGGGTGGACGGGTTGTGTATTGCACGTTCTATGTATTGCACGACCAAAAGTTTATCAATTCTAAAGCCTGACACTACGCTCACCTTTGAAATATTTCAAACTTTTTGTGCTTAAACATTTTCCAAGTACCTAACTCTATCACTCTACCACCTCTACTTATGCTACGTTTTTACTTTTCCTTTCTTATTTATCACCGCTGTTTTGCCGCAGCTTTCCATGCAGTAACAATTTTGAGGATTTCATTGACCAAGTGTAGCCGTAAAGGCACAGTTTGCGATAAAAATGGTTTCTGGGATTTCTGCCTAGGATGAACCTGTGACCGACCCTCAAGGATAGCACAAGGGACGCTGGTGCGTCGAAAGACCACACAGATAGGGCGTAATATGGGACCCAAAACCGGCTGAGTTTTTACAGCGTTGCAGAGGCAGTAGTGGTTGCACCAATCGGGACGCACATGCATGTTGCATGCAAGCAGCTGACTATAGCCAGCTGTACCCAATAGCAAGCACATTTGGACAGCTCTTCCAAATGCCCCTCCCGTGCAGCTTTTGTCGTCACATTCTAGTCAAACTCCTATTTTGCTACTTTGTTAAAGCCTTATATTTCTCAAATTACGTCAGTTTGCGAGTTTTCTCCGCCACTTTTGCACTATTCTGGACTATCGCTCTCCTAAATTATCGTGAACTGGGAATTTGGGAAATTAGTCTCACTTACCTGTTCCAGTAACAGATGATTGATGTTGATTCAAACTTAATGCAAACTGTTGACTAACGATATGTTATGAAAAGGTTAAAAATTTGGCATTGACCAAACCCTTTTAAAGATGCGCTTATGAATTAAATTTCCATGCAGTATTCAAAGGTGTTTGAGAGTGTATCTGACATATACAATGAGTTGCTGAGGCCAAGCCAGTGCCTAATTCGGTGCTTTCACCCTCTCGAATGGGCATTGCAACGATCATACGTGGGATGACTGTGCCGAAGAACCTATCCTCACCTTCGCCTTTTTCCTTCACTGAAAAGAGGTGTAGGCGAAAAACTACTTACGAGACCCAAATTGATTCGACGTGATTAATTAAGGTCGTTTTTTATATGATTTACTATTTTTTTTCTTTGAATTCTATTACATGTTTCCTTGAAGCAAGACTTTCTTACTGACACAGTTTAATTAAGATATGAATTTCTTCAGAATCCTTTCTCAATACCATTTGTTGCACGAGGAATCAGGGAAGCGATCTATGAGTGCCAATCTCAGTTCAAGTTTGAACGGTATGATGAACTTTAAAGCTTTTACATATGGTTCCGAACTATATTGTGATCCAGGTGGAATTGTTCTGATCGACATGAAATCACACCCACACCACACGGCAATTTTCAGGATATTTTTGGAAAAACTCTTCGATCAAGTAAGCCACTTCTTGTGCAATAAGCATTTTCATCTTAGTTTAGCTACCCGCTGAACTAAGATGAAAATGCTGAAAACTTTAACTGAAATTCAAACAATTGCATTGGATTGTTTTTTTTTTTGTCTCCATTCCTTTGTGTACTGCCTAGAAATTCGCAATAGCTCGTGCTCTACTGATTTTATCATTGTTGTTATACGGTCTCGAAATGGTTGGGCGAGTGATATTTCACGGCTTTGTAAAGTGAATCTACATAAAGTTCTTGACGCCATAGCAGTTTTAGGTCTTCCGCGTTACAAGAAATTGTGTCAGAACGACTTGGTGATTAATTCTGGTAAAATCTCTTCGTTTGCCATAAGTCGTCGACAGAGAACTGACTTCTCTCGTTTATAGACCATTTCTTCCCACATTTTGACCGAAGAAGGGTTCGATAACACATGCGGAAGCAGAACGATACACATTTACTAACTTACCCCTTTTGGTCAGGTACTAAGGCAAGATCTCCAAATGAACTGTCGTGAAGTTCGTCTGTCATCCTCTGTTGACACTCTATTTTTCACTTTCACCTCTTTATCTCATAATCTTCAGCAAAAATCTTTTCTGGAAAATGGCAATACTTTGCACTACTTCCTTAGTCACTTGCTCTTGATGTTGAGGAGTTTATCAAAGGCAGAGGTAGATAATTTTGGGGTATCTAGTTTTAGTCCAATATTGGAAGTGGTAGTCTAGGCTATTGCAAAAGCGGCCAAGAAAACGCGAAAATCGGCGTTTTTATAGGAATACAAGGCTTCAAAGAAGTAGTAAAATTAGAAGTTCGACGAGAATGTGACAACAATAGTCGCACAGGAGCGGTATTTGGACGAGCTGCCCTAATTTGTGTGCCATTGCGTATAGCTTCTTACAGTAGGCTTCCTCCGTGCAACATGTGCGTCCAGGTACGAATGGCGAAAACCATTACCATGGACGAGCCTCTACAACTCGTCCATGGTAATGGTTTTCAAAATTTTGGCGAGTAGAACTGATCTGCAGTTGTCAGACTCCTTTGACATAGCCACATCAAATACTAGGAGGGGATGCTGTCAACCCAGGATGCCAGTCACTAGGACACAGGTCGGGTTCAAAAACCTCACTGTCAGATCCATTTCTATGTTCAACAAATTGCTTTGCCAAAATTCATTGAAGCTATCATTGGCTGACCAAAAGGCTTATCCCTGAAGACTGGTTTGTCTTATCAGTTCCTTCCTTCTTTTCCCTCATCTGATCTATCAGGGGTATCTCGGTATGTTATTACCTCACTGAATGGTTTTGTTACTGCTTAGTTCTGTTTATGATTTAGTCTATTTCTGTTAACTTTGTTTGCAGCAGTGTTTCAAAATTTTCTTTTATCTACCTTTGCAGAGTGCCTTTTTATTCATTGAGTTTTATGTATGTCACGGGCTTGCGGATTATATTGCATTTACCTCAGATGACTTGTGTTCACGCCTTCAATAAATAAATAAATAAATGAACGACGAGGTGCGATTGATGCAACTTATATAGCCTCTAGAAGTCGTCCTTCTTTGAGCGTTTACGTGGGCTAAGCCGGTTTCGGGTCCCTTATTACGTTCTATCCAGACCGTTTTTCAACCAAACAGCGTCCCATGAGCTATCCTCTGTTATCTTAGGTTCACCTTAGGAGAAACCTAAAAACTCATTTTCATTGCGAACTATACCTTCAAACTTTGTTTGTCTCAAAGCATCTTATACTAACATTTCAGCTACCAAGGAGACGGCTTTCTTAGCTGCGATCGCCAGTGCCGGCATAGTGCACGCTATAACGAAGGGGTGCAATACAGGTAATCTCACCGATTGTGGATGCGACAGTAAGCCAGCATTGCAGAAGTACGTCGAAGGGGTACGCCTTCCTAGCAATGACTCACGATAACTCATCTACTCTAATATCATTCTACATTCAGGATCAGTCAAATCCCATGGGACGACATGAACAGTTCTCATGGGGTGGTTGCTCGGATAATGTCCCGTACGGCCAGAAATATGCTAGACAGTAGGTGCTCGCCTGTCGATTCAATCAGCTGAGGCGAATCTGTTCTCATTTAGGTTTCTGGACGAGTACGAAAAGCAGCAATTCGAAAAGGACCGTAATGTGAGCCATCTGGTCATGAAACATAACTTCTTGGTAGGACGGGAGGTGAGAACTGTTTCTTAGTATGATTAATGAAAGAATTTCTTATAGAGAAGTGAAGTGTCTCTGAAAGTGTGACTCGACCGCCAAGCTTTACCTGGCCCAATCCCGAACAAAGAGTTGTTCCCAAAGTTTTTCAGGCAATTTCGCAAAACATCCGACGGCAATGTCGATGCCATGGCGTGTCGGGATCTTGTGAATTCAAAACCTGCTGGCTTCAGATGCCGAAATTCAGTGAGGTGGCAGAGATGCTGAAGAAACGATACGATCACTTCGCCGTTCAGGTTGAGATGGATGTAATCACGCACCTTCACATTCGCATTCTCTATTCTTCCTTGTAGAAGATATGTAGAGGATTTCGTAAAAAAAAACGAGCACTACTCATCAACTGCACGCACCCCCTTTGAACTGACATCGGTCTTATCGGCAATTTAGGTGACGAAAAGAGCACGGAAGCGACTGAGACGCAAGGAGCGAAGTGAACGTCAAAATCCAATTCGTGGCAACGAAATGGTTTACGTCATGCGATCGCCGAGTTACTGTGAACGGAATGACGCAGCTGGTAGGTTATTTTACTCATATGGCTGACAGAATTTTGTAAGGGAGGGCGTTCATAATGCATTATATCTGAATTCTCAGGTTTCTGGGCGCCTCTCAGTCAGTGGTACATACATGCCCTCGTTGCGCGCCTTTGTACAACCCCTTCTGCAACACGTTTACTACTCTTCGGGCTTGAAAAAGAGGCGCACATAATCTTTTGGCAAAGCAATCAATGGATTAGGATCACTAGGGCTGATATATGTATGTTAAAAATGAACGTCTTGATATAGGGCAAAACAAAAGTAATGGCTCCATACCACAAACAGCTTTAATGGAAGGAAGCCTAGAGTAATGAAGCTAAAATGAGGCTTTGGTTGCATAATTGCAACCAAATCCAATGACTCCATGGCTCATCAGAAAGTGGTTACATTGGAATGTCAACGGCGCGAAAGAAAGCAGTCTCTAATAATTTCTAACGTCTCTATTTTTGTTTTTTCCGTCTCCGACATCTAATTTTTGGCTGGCATGGCTATCTGACGAGAAGAAGGCACTGTCCAATGGGCTCTCTGGACACTCTCTACGAGGGACGAAATCGTGCACAACATTCGATTTTTTCAAACTTTGTTGCTGGAAGGCTTACCTTTCTTCCGCATGGTGATAAGGAAGCCGTCATACCAACGACCGATGCAACGGCGGGAGTATGATGTACACCTTCCACTCTCCTTGAATTCTCTAGTTGACTCATGATGCAGTGTTTGTGGAATGGGACATATGAAGCAGGGAGAAATAGGGCATATCTGCTAACCTTTCCATAATCCGTATGGATGGCAGGTTCTGCGATGAAAATTTCATGAAGTTTTCTAGATAAAGTTAGTGTTAGATAGGGATACATGGCTAGGAAAAAAACAAGAAATCTCTATCAAAATGATGTCGGGGACTTGAAAGCTCATTATTGAATTAGATTGTTCAAACCGTCAATCCAAAGTCGGATGCCAACCATTGGGACTCACAAAAGCTAGTACTATTGAGACGATACCAGAATGCAGGCACTAGTAGAACTATGTCGATTTCTATTACCAGGGTGGCGGTACTTCTCCCGCGGATTCCCACGGCAGGTGGGTGTTTCCGCGGCGGCTACACTATGCTTCGACTGGGAATTCAAACCTTTCGCTTCAAAGCGCGCGATTGGGTGGGGCGGGCGCGACGCGATTTTTGGGAACAAATTCCCATGCTCCCGTTATTTATTGAAGTTATGAACATCAACAAAGGATGTAATGCTAGAACATTGGTCATAAAAACTAGCTTTCATCCCAGAAAGCAATGGAAAAATCTTGTTTGTTGTTTCCCACTCCTTCCGATTTTTGTAAGCCCTTTCATCCCGAAAAATCTCCAGGTTTTGGCTTGTGTGACTCTCTAACATTGTTTTCTTTTAGTATTTAAGCTTCATTTTGTTCACTTCAGGTATTCTCGGTACGAGTGGACGAGAATGCAAGCATTCGTCATACAACTCGGACAGCTGCGACCTTTTGTGCTGTGGGCGAGGCTACAATACGAGATTGGAGCGTCGGATGACCCAGTGCCACTGTAAATTTGTTTGGTGTTGTCAAGTGAATTGTAAGGAGTGTATTGAAGACGTACAAGTACATACTTGCAAATAACCCTCGTGATCCCCTTGTGATCCTTTGTGCCCATTTTGTGCAACCTGACCATAAGGGTGCTATAGTGACGATTCTCGGTGATAGCCCAATTTACCGCCCGCCCAAACATCACAGAGTTTGCTTATCATCAGACGACTAGGCCGTTTTCCTATGACACCAAATTCTAGGCTTTATCCATCCAATCCAGGCAGCACAGGTCAGCTAGTCCTCACTTCTCTGCATTACACACATGATTAGTCAGCTCCTTTATCAACATATATTACTGACTCAATCCGTTTGCTTGAGATTACATCCCCTTTAAGCAGCTGTTTTATCAATAATTAGTGCACCTGACATCGTTTGTGAATAATGTCAATTTCGCATCGTAATAATCTCGTTGTTATTCCAATAAACATTTGATGTGTACTATAAATATCTATAGGGCGAAGGTAACGTTGTGGCAGGTGACACGCCATCACACAGCACGGTTACGAGTTCGATTCCGGTATAGAAATTGGATTGTGCTAGTTGTAAGAATATATACAAATAATTCGAATAGCATTAGAATAGTCACACACCACGAGTACAAAACTTCTTTATGTCCTTAAAACTCGGGTAATCAAACCATCGATACAAAATGAATACGTCAGAACACCAATACCGAAACTATATGATACTGTCAGAATAAATGTCATCCAGAGAACTTATGTATTATGATATGGCTAAAGATAAAGATAGGAGTGAGATTGATATAGGATGACAGAGGTGAAGAATGAGATACAACAAAGGCATGTGAGATTATGCTGATAATATTGAGGTTAAACAAGTTCACGACCTAGAATCACTATAAAAGAAAACAGTAAGTACATAGAAGCAAAGTAAGTAAAATTAAAAGACAGCCGGATAGGTGCGCCGACGTCTAGGATATGACTGGCGATCCGTGTTGTGGGAATTTAGTTACGAAATTCTCTGTAGTCACTATATGGGTCTTTTGGATCCCAGTGTTGTGTTGTAGTGTTCACTCGCCTTTCATAACCCCAGGTTCGTTACTCGGTGCCAGACTCGGCTGGGAGAATGAAAGCGCTAAATTATTCATCGAACGACCAACACAACTCTTTGTATAGGCCGCATACGAATTCAGTTCCGAATGAAAGACGAATGTGGGGTGCATTTATTAGGCGGAACAGACCAACGCCAAAGTACTTCATACCTCATCCTTCGGTAAATGTCTATGGCAAGGTTGTAACTCAGGGTCATACGGCTTAAAGCGCTGGCTACTTGAACGACCTTTTCCGGTGTTGAAGTGTTTCATAAATTTTTTCACACTTCTTCCCTCTTGGCGCTTACCCAAGTTATGGTACATCAAAAGCAAAAACCTCTTCCAGTCCACTGTGTTAGTAGTGTCGTGGCTTTTGCTTTGTGGACAGTTCCGACGTGATATTAATAAGCTGACTAAAGCTTCATGGCCATGTCTCGCGCACTTTTAAGGGAACCAGCAAAACAAACATTCAAGGCTCACCGGCTGGGCTTTCCTCCTTCTTATGACAGAGTTGTAATAATCGGCGAACCGGCCGCTCTTCATTTGGGAAAATGTTACTTTTCGTAACACTGAATCGGACAGGGGACTAACAGAGCATGCAATTGATTTGAAAATGTGCCGATGGTTTGCCTACGGTTAGAAGTATCTGCCTGTTGCTGTTCATTTCAAAAATAATGACCCCTGAAGGTTTGACTGGTAGGCACTCAAATTCGATATTAGTGGTACTCACAAATGTTGTCAAGGGACAATAAGACTATTATCAAATGCCGTTATCGATGAAACCTCTTCTCTCTGAGGATATATTATTAGATCAGAATCCAAGAGTATTACGGGTCGGATACGTTTTACCGAAAATGATATCGAAGCAGATGGAAACTGTGGTCCTTCATTAAGTCACAAACATTGCTGGGTATCTAATAGCAAGAAGTGAGCCGAATTTTCATCTCCTCATGATGAGCTACCTTCGATTGGTCACTATAACTACTCTTACCCGTTATGTCGAATGAATTCAAAGAGTCAAAGTTGATTTAAATAACAAAGGCATTAGAAGTTAATTGTTCAGCGGTTCTCCCTCTCCAAGACTCTTCTACCGTCAGTGTTCCCTTCCTCCACCACTCCTATTTTGAACTTTCCAAGTCCACAGAAAAAGCACTTATGAATTTGCCCCCTGTGGACCGAGTCTAGTCCTGCCCCTTATCATTGATGTTCCCATTCTACGTTCTGTACTCCCACCAATTTTGAACTCTCCTGGTCCACGGAAACATAGATTATACTCAAACACCTATTTCACTAAAACCCCATTCCTGCGGGAGAAGTCTGATTCTGCCACCCACCATGAGTGTTCACATCGAGCAGCCTGCACTTCTACCACGTTTAAAGTTTTGGGTCCACGGGAACAGGAGTTATGAATTTTCGGTCAGACACACACTTACACTTAGACATTAACGCGTTATATATACAGTGTGTTTCAAAAGTATGTGCACACCCAACATTTTGTTTTTTTGGTAATACCACTGCTTTCTGTAACCTGTGACCTTCACCATTCAATTCCTTGTGTGCGATAACCTACGAACACTTATTCTGAGAGAACATCGTAGCTGCTAACATAATTTTTTATTAAAGAAAAAATTCTCCTTTGTTTCAAAAGTATGTGCACACTTAGCAAAAAGCAAAAATTTAACCGAGATCAGAAATCAATAGGGCCCCCTGAATTTCTGTAAAGGTTATTGACCACGAGGAATCATTTGAGAATGGTTTCGTCACGGTACCTTATCTAGTTGCCTTTGAAATGAAAAATTTTGAGTGTGCACATACTTTTGAAACTTCAACTGGGCCGCTCTTTTGCATGCATTGCTAGATTCATTCGAGACCGTAGCAGCTATCGCTCACAACCTATTCCTGGTCGTCCACGTATTTTGACTGCTCAGGACAACAGGAGAATAGCCCGTCTTGTGGCGAATACTTCTTTGTCTGTGAGTCAGATCCTAGCTCAGATGGGATTATCAGTCTCGCGGACGACTGTTTGGCGCTCTCTCCGCTCTGATGAGTATACCGCACGAGAGACGATGAAGAAGGCTACTCGACTCAGTAGTCGCCACAAGCTGACAAGGCGGGAGTTTGCTCGCGCAGACCATCAAAGAGCCTCCTCCGAAATTCTTTCTCGGGAACAAAAGTGGCTTTCGGCGAAGGTCCCCATAGTAATGATGAAATCCATCCGGCCCATCGACATTGAACTTCTTTTCATCATAGAAGATCACCTAAGAACAAAATGGGTACAACACGTTGTTTGTTCTAGAGGTAGGAAAATCATGAAAATTCTTGAACAACCGTACGTTGTCCCATGATGTTGCCATGTTCCTACGAGCAAACTTCCGCCTTGTGAGCTTGTGGCGACTACTGAGTCGAGTAGCCTTCTTCATGGTCTCTCGTGTGATATACTCATCAGAGCGGATAGGGTGCTAAACGGTCGTACGCGAGACTGATAAACCCATCTGAGCTAGGATCTGACTCACAGACAAAGAAGTATTCGCCACAAGACGGGCTATACTCTTGTTTTCCTGAGCAGTCAAAATACGTGGACGGCCAGGAATAGGTTGTGAGCGATAGCTGCCAGGGTGTCGAATGAATCTAGCAATGTATGAAAGAGAGCGGCAAAGTCGCCATTCGAAAAGTATGTGCACACTCTAAATTTTTCATTTCAAAGGTAACTAAAGATCCTACCGCAACGAAACCATTCTCAAACGATTTCTCGTAGTCGATAACCTCTACAGAAAATTAGGTGGCCCTAATGATTCCTGATCTCGGTTAAATTTTTGTTTTTTGCTAAGTGTGCACATACTTTTGAAACAAAGGAAAAATTTTTCTTCAATAAAAAATTATGTTAGCAGCTACGATGTTCTCTCAGAATAAGTGTTCGTAGGTTATCGCGCACAAGGAATTGAATGGTGAAGGTCACAGGTTACAGAAAGCAATGGTATTCCCAAAAAAACAAAATGTTGGGTGTGCACATACTTTTGAAACACACTGTAGTAGGATGTTTACGGTTTTTGCACTGGAAAAGGCAGTTCTTACACGCGGAATGATGGATATTCAAAGGTTTTTCGCCTACAACTCATTGCAATGAATTAATGGACACCCAAAAGGAACAACACTCTGTGCTTCAGGGTGAATAAAGGGGAAACTTCCATCGAAATTACGCAGGATTCTGCAGGAGGACAGCTTAAGATAAGCAGGGTAATAGTGGCAGGGTTTGTAATCGAATTCTCCTGCGTAGTTAGAATGGATGCTTACACCCTCTTTATACTAGAAATCACTAGCAATCTGTGGCAGTCAATCTTTCTTTCAATCACGATCACTATTCATAGAATGAAGTATCTTTATTTATTCGTATGATCAAGAACCAGCCCTCAATGAAAATTCAGCACAGAGACTGATCCCGTTTGCCAATTCGTAATTTTTACATTCGATCAAAGAAGACCAAGGCAAAATGCAAGAAGAGCATAGGGTTGCGGGCTCTTCAGAATTCACAAGCTAGTGTTTTGATTGAGTGACCCTGAGCGTCAGTCAGCGACAACACTGCGTTTTCCTTCGTCTTCTCCAGAAACACCTTTCTACCGTCTGGACAATTCAGCGCATAAGCAACATCCTGCAAAATTATATAGTTTGAATAGATAATCTTATTTAAGTGCTTCTTTTCTGGAATACTGCATTACTCCTACACCATGAAATGATAAAGCAATATAAACGACAAAATTTATTGTCAAAGTGTTAGGAGGGGAGTCAGTGTGCCAATGGTTTGATCTACGATTATCAATGATCTATTGCAGAGTTCGCGCGGGAAGAGAGTGTCGAGTGAAACCGATGGTTCCATATTTTGAGTCGCCGTTCTTTCTTTCGTTTCCGTTATCCAAGAGCTTTTCGTTATCATTTCGATGAGATATTTCCCAATAAAAATACGACGCACCCAACCTTTAACAACGCTGCCAGAAAACACCAACTCGACAATAAATCAGAAATGTACTTACCGAAAATTGGGTACGTTTAATGACAACTAACGTAGCTTGACTCGTGAAATGTACTTTTACTTACATGTTAGGGTGTTGTGCTACTTTACTTATCCCAGTGCACCTTCTAAAGCTTGCTTCAGAGTGCGATCTTTAGGTATCTTTTGTTTTTAATTCACTTGGGTTCCTTTTGTTCCCTCTCGTTTTATTGAACCTGCGTTGTCATGTTACCACTCATTTCGCTCTGACGTGTAAATACAGAAATGAGTAGATAAAATCCCACAAAAAACTTTATCATTGATGTTTTGCATCACCATCGCCAAAGAAAATTCAGAAAGAATTATCATTCGTCTCCTATTTCACCGCATAATATGTACACCTTGTCATTTATCGATACCGCTTATCACGAATACGGGATCAGATTAACGAATCAGCTCTCTTGAAAAGAGACCATAGGGAAAAACATGATTATCGAATCAAATGATGGAGTAGAATAAAAAGACGCAAGTGGAGGTCCTGCGCGTAAGACAGAGTCTTGAGCGAGTCCAAGAATCTCACTGAACGTCACAGCGAGAGGGGGGGGGGGGGTTGACGTTTCGGGTTTTATTCGTTTTTTTATGTGTTTAACCGATATTGAACGAATTGTACCAGCTGCATACGTTGAGCAGAATCGAAACCACGCAGGTCCGCAACACTCTCAAGGATATGATGTTAGCGCAAAACACACAGGAGATGCCCATTTTGGACCCCTCCCCCCCCCAGACATGGAACTTGACTACCAGATAGATTTTCAACCGGACCATGAGGTAGAAACTTAATCGGACCACCGGTTCAACCGAATCGCGAAGAGGAGGAACGAGGGACCCGCATGAGCGAACTAGTTGAGGAAATACGGTTGAAGCTAAGAGCACTGTGGGAGCTGGACGAACTGATCAAACAATCGGAAGGAAAACCCACGTGTTCGCTATGCAATTTCAACAAAGGAATAATAGTTAATGAAGAAGACAAACACACGCCGTGCGATCATTGGACTACACGACTCGTGTTCGATCATAAATACAAAGTGGGAACGTCGACAAATTTTGAGGATCAAAGGAAGGTGTGAGCGATCCTGAAAAGGGTTGCATCTCTTCAAAAGCAAGAAATATTTCACCAAATGCTACCATTGTGGGTCTTCCTGCACCACTCCGCTATATGCTATCTTCCAGAGCACAGCAAAGGCGTCACAATGAGATTGCAACGAGCACGAGAGGGAAGTGGCAATGCGCAATAAGCTTGAGGACACTGCACCATGCACCCATGCACGGAAAACTCTTCTACGCCATATGTAGGGGCCTCATGCGCCAAAACTCTTTGTGAAATTATGGATATATATATATTATATTTCTCTTTTCTCTATATTTCTATTATTTCTCTATATATTTCTCTTTTTCTCTTCATAGCGGTACGTTGAAAGTACGACGGTCTTGTTTTATCACAGAGGTACTGAGAGGTATGACCTTTTTTAGGGAATTTTTCATCTGTTCATCCTCCGTCTAACGTTTGCGCCGGGTTTATTTTGGTCCCATACTATTTCAACGGCATCATGCGCCGAAGGGTCTTTTTGTTAAAGACGAATATGACTCTCAATCGTCATCATCTCCTGTAGCCTGTAGTATTTGCGCCGGCATACCGCGGTCTCGAGTCTATCGGACGGGTTGCGAGTATTGCGGATACGCTATCGAATTTACAGAGCAAGCTTTATTGAAAACCGATCATAGAGGAAAAACACGATTACCTAATCGAACGAGAAAATTTTTAAAGGACGCAAATGGAGACCCCGCGCGGAAGACAGAATCTTGAGCGCGGGAAGCAGTAGGAATGGCCTAAAAAAGGAAGCAAGCCCCAGAACCTTAGTGGACGTCACCGCGAGGGGGGGGGGGGGGAGTGTTTTGATGTTTTAGGTTTTGTTCGTTGTTTTTAGGTGTTTAACCATGACCGTCGATTCATATTGCTGTATTGTGTTAGACGGACACCATAATCGCCGTTCTTTTTTTATAAAGAGGGTTTATTTTCCACGTTTGAGGTTGCATAAAACTATGTGTTACAATGTGATGTTCTGTCACTGAGTCAAAAGAATACCGCTCGGCTCGAGAGTCATTTTACTGCCGACAGTCATTTTAATGTGATCAATCATACAACACTATGTCCACACAACCTCATGCGTCACACAGCCGAGTTGCCAAACACCACCATTGTGTCTCTCTCGATGCTCGAACCATATCAGGCGAACATACCTATAACATGTATTGGAGCAGTGTTGAACACCTCAAGACTGACATTTGTGAGCAGCCGTCTGTGCGCGACCAAAGCGTGTTAAGGAGTTACATCCTAGGTGTACGAAACTCGATTCGGGCTTATGCATCAATTTCATCAGAGAGGGATGGACATCACAGTGTAACCAATTTGTGGTCGCAGATCATTAGGAAATCATGGTGCGGAGAAGACGTTTGATCTCATAAGACCGCGTGAGCAAGTCATTAGCAATACAAGGTCAATTCTAAAAATTCAGGCGTATCAGTGCATATATTACCTGCTTTACAAGTGTTCATAGTCTTGTGAACATCAACAATGATGCTATACAAACTTTCCTTCGTAAACAGAGCAAAAGCCTCATAAAGTTTTACGGAATCACATGTCGAAATCAATATCTTCGAATTCCCAGGAGATGTTATTGACCCAGCATTACGATTTCCTGGAAACCCTTCTTGTTAGGAACGCGGGTTCGACTACAGCGGATTATTGGGAATCCTGGGATGCGGTACGGTCACAAGAATTCGAGCGAGCAGATCAATCAGATCGAGACTCTATCGCGGATACGTGATCAGACTGAAGAATTAAATTCCTCGAAGAGAGATCATAAAGGGAAAACACGATTATCGAATCAAACGATTAAAGGACGCAAGTGGAGGTCCTGCGCGGAAGACAGAGTCTTGAGCGCGGGAAGAAGTACGAATGGCCTAAAAAAGGGAGCGAGCTCAGGAATCTCGCTGGACGTCAACACGAGAAGCGGTTTGATGTTTTGGGTTCTGTTCGTTGTTTTTATGTGTTTAATCAAGACCGTCGATTCATGTTGTTGTAATGTATTGTGGACAACTCAATATTCGCTCTTTTTCTGGTGATACTTGTTGATGTTTAAAAAGAGGTTTAATTACCCAAGTTTGAGGTTGGATAAAACTATCCGCGGTGTGTTGTGTTTTGTCTCTGCGTCAAAAGAATACGCGTGGCACGCTCGAGAGTCATTTTATTACACACCGACAGTCATTTCGTGGTGCATCGGACGAATTACTTTACCGCTAGCACTAGTCAACGAACCATGAACGGCTCCACGGAAGAAAAGGGACCATGTAACCTTCCCCCCCCCCCCATCACCTCCCACAGATCTTCAAGAGCGGTCACCGGAAATCCATTAGTCAAGTCATAACTTAAAACCTTGCCGTAGAGGGACTTCATCACAAATCTGAGTTAGCTTTATGTGTCTGTTTGCATGTCCGTTTTCGCGTCTCTTCGCAAAAAGTCACGAGGGCGCGATGAGGATTATGAAATGTCGTGTGATAGTAAGGGTGAGGAATAGGGTATAAAGTATGTTCGCTCTAACCAATACGCTTTGTGATGTGAAACACGAGATAGCGTGCAAAGCCCAAGAGGTCAATCATAAACCTTGTAAGATACGCTCGAGCTTTTGAGCCTAGCACATGTAGGAAAACGCTCGACTCTACGCAAAACCGAGATCAAGCCGTAATCGTTGCGCTCTGGTTGTGAAGCTCTTCGCCTAGAATAGAACGGCCTACGAATTATGGTTGGAATAATTTGTAAGAATTATGGGGCAGAACTTTTTTATTCCAGCCGCAGGGAGTGTATCTCCCTATTTAATACAGTGGTTCAGAAGAATTTTTATTCAACAGAGAAACGGTGAGACGACAATGGGAATTCGAGGGCAACC
Organism: Haemonchus contortus; assembly: GCA_000469685.2. NCBI lineage: Eukaryota > Metazoa > Nematoda > Chromadorea > Rhabditida > Trichostrongylidae > Haemonchus > Haemonchus contortus. Next base: position 14,936,292 of record LS997565.1, read on the forward strand.
GTCACTCGTAAGCTCCTCTCTAAGCAGACTGGTGCTAAGGCGGGTCGCACCCTAGCTCCGACCAGCACACATCTGGGTGGTCGGACACAATGAAATATCTTTCAACAAAGAGGTCGCGAGGTCGTGGTAATGCGCGACAAGTTATAGGAGTAGCTCTAGGAGAAGCGAGAGTCGGGGAAGCGTATGACAGGATCAACAGTATGGGTGTTTCGGCCAAGTAGAGTTGCCAGCCTTTTTCTCGCAGCATTGCAAAGCACTCGAGTCTGGGAATGTTACGTTACGGTATTGATGCGTATCTCATCACACATATTTAAGATTCACCGTCACCGAGAGCACAGCCGGCAACACCTCCGTACGACCATCAAGCCGCACGCTCATTACTCGTGCTCCTCCTCCCTGTCGCCTCCGGGCCCAACTTCTTCCATCTGCTAGAAGCTGCTGTCGGTCAGACAATCTCGATCTCAGCTAACGATAGGACTAATCTCCATCTTCATTCACATATTCGAGAAATCTAAATTCTTATTCACGTTTACCAGAAGCATTCTTATTCTTATCCGCGCTGAACAGGAGCAAAGGATTAGCCCTGGACAGTGGACCCGCATGTGATTACCAGTAGCAGCGAATCATGATAGCCAGGAAGATAATCATAAGGTAAATATCATTTAATAAGGCCCTTTAGGTCTTATCGACAGGATTGGACCTGGTCACTCATTAAGCGCGACCTTTTCATCAGGCGGTAGTGGTCATTTTACCGATTATAGCGCAGTGTCACTAGTTTCCACATTTTATTCTTTCGAAATCGAGGTCTTTCTTCTCGTTCTTCTTCATTCTCGAAGTCCACCCCAGCGATTTTCTCTGTGAGTAATATTTCACTGGTTAATAGCTCGAACGTATAATATTGATTTTTTCACTTGAGTTGTACATCACCAGTGTTTGTGGATTAAAGTTTTGCCCGGAGTCGAACAAGAGCACTGGTCCGGGTAAGGAACAGCGTTGTGGTATTGCAGCCATATCTTCGATGCTACGTGGAAACAGTTGTCTAAGTTTATTCGACGTAAAGTTTCTCCTTTTGTGCGCATCTGATTTGCAACTATCAAAAGATGGGGTCCTAAGAAAGCTTTTTTAGCTTGACCATACTTAGTTGGTTTGCTCGTTGCATAATAAGCTACTACTTGAAAAGTACTTAGAGGAAATTGTTCGATGGTAAAATAAAAACACGTGTAGCCGCTAGCGCCTTAACGAGAGCTGCATGTTTCGCTGGCAATTGAGCAAGTGCTTCCATGGACTAACAGATTCCCGACATTTTTCCATCCCAACGGCATTGGAAGAACATCAGCACAGACAAAAGTGTACACTGTTTCTAATTGAACGCCCATGAAGTCAATCAGATAACGGCTTGTGGCATTTCTTCCTTTCCCAACTCCACAAGTACGCCACGTTCAATCCACCTGCCGGCCCATGGTGAAAACTAATTCAAACCTTCCCGAGTTTGCGCCCCCGAACTTCTCTCATTACCCTTTCGGTAGTTATCCATGGGCAAGCCTCGTTTCTCTTCGTGGCCGACCTTCTCCATCACGTCAGACGATTTCACCAGCGAGGTAAATCTCAAGCTCTACGGTCACATTCTGCCTTACGGTTATCTGTTTACCAAGCAGTGAAGCGTCTTTTTCCGCACATCCTTAGAGAACGACCAAATCGTATCCGTCTTCTTTCCATTGTTGAACTGATGCACCCAAACCACGTAGCCAATTCCCAACATCAATGAACCTCTTCGCGTTTTGTATGCCATCACAAAGAATACTTTGCTGGCAACACCGGAAGGACCTGCTACGTCCGTCGCCCTTCCTGACTTACGTGCTTTCGTCGTACTTCTTTTCGATCATGAGTGCATTAATTAGTCATGTTTTAACCTTGATAGAGCTATTGCTCATTCACTGCTCTGAGGTCAGGTTATTGTTCACTTTATGCTTGTCACTGTCCAACTGTATTCTTTTATACAGTACTTTTCTTCGGTGCATTGATCTTATGTTGCTGGTGAGAACTGAGTCTTTAATTCTTGTTGGTGCTCATGAAGTAACCTCAATGAACCCCAACCCCCCTCCCCACTGACCTTATGGATAGCAGTTTTTGTTTGGTAAAATTACTCATGTCTTGACCGATAAAGATTCTCTACGCAAGTGTCGCACCTGAAGTAGAGGGCCAAACCCGTAAAAAATATGATTGCTGTAGTGCATCGGCCAATACCGAATTTGGAAGACTGCTGGATAACAGCAGAAATCCCTAGGGTGAGCTGTGAGCAGTTGAACAGCAGCCCTTTGACCTGCAACAAGCCTTTACGATTGCCTGCACTGCAACAACTTGCTGACAATTCTTGACCAAGTATTGTCTTGAATTCCATGGTTGCATCCACATCGTCAATAGGTTGTTAAACAGAGTGCGTCAATTCCGTACAGCTTATTGAATCACTACAGGGTGACCCACATGAAGTGTGACGGGCAATAAAAAAATCAACTTATGTGCTTCTGGGCTGGAGGAAGCGGTGATCGCTTGGATGGAAAGGAACGCGATGAACATCAGCTGAACCTTTCACAGGATTGGGCACCAGCCCACAGCACAAAGAAGATGCTGCAATGTTGTGAGACCACGCTTCCGGGTTTTTGGGACGAAGCGGTTTTGACCTTCAAATTCCCCGATCTCAATCCCTTGGTTTTTGGTGTATAGTCGATTCTGGAGCGAAAAGCCTGCGCTTTCAAACACAGGTCTTAAGAACCTCTGAACGAAAGTGCTCTTGTAGAAGCGTGGAATGAAAGTGATTGCGCGCATTCTTGAAAACTTCCGAAAGAGGTTGGATGCTTGCATTAAAGCGAAAGATGGTTATTCTGCATGCGAGATGTGATATGTTGTTCACAATTTTGTGATGATTGTGTAGGAGTAATAGTTTCCTATTTGGTTTGATCTGTATAATTTTGATGATAGTTTTCTGCGTCACACTTCATGTGGGTCACCCTGTAGAATGACACCTGACTTTCTACAATTCGGCTTGCTTTTCGAAATACCTCACTATACTTGCTCTTTACCCGTTTCGGTCGTAATCCATACACACAAAGGCCAAGGAGTTGCTTGGATGTGGAGAAAGGGTCAACAACTGACCGATTTTACGGAAATGAACGCCATCGAGACCATAACGACATTTCAACTTTATGAATCATTCCACCTAGCCTCGAGGCAAAAGAACTTGTGGACGTGTTGGATGAGTCTGTCTTCACCAACGAGCGCAATGGAGAATCAATAGGATCATGAATCGTTTACAATCAACTTTCTGGGGTATTCTATCTAATTGCTGTTGCGACAAAATGGTGAAACAACAACGAAGTGCAACAGCTTCAGCACAGGCGAGGGCATCGCAAACAGTAAGCACAAAAAATTTTCGTGTTGGATTTGAGGAACAGAGCACATACCAGGGATCCTCAACGGTCACGCAATGTAGAATTTCCAAAATAAATTATGATGATTCTGTGAAAAAAAGTTCATGAGTTCTGTTTTATGTTGGGCCTCGTTGCGTTCTATTCTATTATAGCATTATTGCTAAACTGTGTGGTGTCGATGGCATACCCTTGCGTGCATAATAAATAAGCAAATAAATCTTCAATAACTGTCTCCCGTTGAGATCAGAGAAAGGGTAACAATCCACGAAAGAGGGGTTCGATTGTCCCTGTTTCCAAGGTGGAACATTCTCGAACTCCTTGCTAGAAGACGCGCCTGCTGTGGAATTATTCGTTTCATCCACAACATTCTTGAGAAGAAAACGGCTATTTTGTGTCTCGTAAATGAACTTGTTCAACAGCAGCTCAAAAAGATGGAAAGAAAGCAAGGGAAGCATGGAAAAGGAATTTGTTTGAACATATCTTCAACGTTTAGTGAGATGTTGCACTGAGGAGGCCAGGTCACTGTGAACATGCCTGGCCCCAGGTTCAGACCTAGCTTCAAAGATAATTGTTCACCGTTACTGGGTCCTAGTACCAAACTGCCACAAGAAAGGCTCAAAAACACCATATAACCAATTGTTTTGTAAGTTTCTTTTGTTTCTTCAGCTTTCGCTTAGTATATATCGTGCAGCCCTCCACGCGACTGGTACATATCTCCTTCCTCCCACCTGAACGTTGCTCCACGTCGATGTCGAGAAAGCGAAGAGGTTCAAATTACGATCCGCTGAAGAGTTGCTCGATATACGCTTGGATTATTACACTACATACTCCTACTTCGCTCCCATACGCGTCATAACACATCTACTAGACGGTAAACAAGATTTTTCCATTCTGAATGTTAATTTTGAATAGAGTTGTAGCCTTACTCACGCCGTTTTTCTTTTTTTGTATCACCAGCTTCCCTCCATTACGCAAGTGGTGAACCATTTTAACATCTCCTGGGTTTAGTGTGAAACTAGGACTCAAATCAGCGGGAGTTCTAAATTTCATAGAAACATTCAAGTGAGTCTAAATTCGTCATTTCACCAAAATTGAAACCCACGATTGTGATTGTGATGTGCCGGAACTGATTGAGTCTGAGGGGCCACCCGACGGTAAAGACTGAATAATAGTTGTTATATTCATATGCTACATCTAAGAAATAGCTTTCTAAAAGTGTAACTGGAACTTGGTTCAGGTGAACGTGAACAAGTACAGGAGTTCTACCCTTTACTGTTCTGGTTCTTGCTTTGCCGGCGATTGTAGCATTAACTTGCTACCGCATATTTCGCACTGCTTGTGACTCAATGATATGTTGGAGTATAGAGGGCTTTGCAAACACCCTTTCGAGTCAGAATAGGTAGATTATCGCAGAAAAAAGAGGAAGACCCCCGGTAGCGCTGCATATCTTCGTAATCGTACTGTTTTGATAAAATGCTGGGTTAAAAGTCAACAGAAGTCAAACAAGACATCAATCTTTCCGGGTCCAGTTATTCGATTTGTTTGGGGCGATAAGAGTGACTGTTCTGTATGTCAGCCAACCCTCGCAGTTCATTGTATAGGCTACATACCTTTCTTATACTTCTTCATCTCAAAAACATTATAGTATCAAAAAAAACGGAGCAGGAAGGATGCGAATGTGGGTGCATTGTAGGAACTGGTCATCCTTTGAATCCCTCATAGCCAAGGTGGCCTTGTACTTACCAGTGGTTTTACCACGCTCCAGCGCTGCCATAATGGAAGTATCCTCATACCCAAGGGAACAGGATTATCAGAGCTTGGTATGCAGCTCATGGATCCAACGTGTTTCGAGCATGAAATACACTACGTGTCAAACTTTTAGAAGCTGTAAAATATAAGAACTGTGCTTCCTTTGTACAGCTGTGCAGTGACTTGGTGTGTCGGATCGTCGATTTGGGTGTTTGTCTGTCTGAAACTTATGATGAGCATCCCAGCTCTTTCTACATTTCCTTCTTATATAAAGCACTAACTGGGTGGGTCGGTTAGTTAGAGGAGTAAAGTGAGTACTGCGGAGTGAGATAAGTAATGTGGAGTGATGTGGGTACTTAAAAATTGTGATTTCGATCTGTACTGGCATTGTACTATATGTATTTATGTCTATACAAAAATCGGAGGTGATAAGGTAGATGTCGGACTTTATCAACATTGAGCGCTAGAGCGCAGATAATGAGGTTAGTCCATAATTGCGCTCGGGAACGTTCCTTAGCCGAGAATGAAAATTTTTGATCTAAGCTTGAAAATGGAAGAGCATCTGGTGGATGAGTCAATTGACTATTTAACTCATAACCCATCCTGGATATATGTGACGCCCCACCCCCCCCCCCCCCTCTCCCTCCACTACTACTATTTTTGACTGCTTTGAAAAAGCCAGGAATAAGCCCCGGCTGGTATATGGTATATAAAGAAGAGTCACATCATATCCAGAATGTCACTTCTTTCAGAGTCCGTACCACTCATGTAGGCTACAGCTTCCTCACCACATCTTCTCAAAATATATCAGTGAAGGAAGGGAACCTGGTTGACGAATTTTTTGGAGCCAGAGCGATATTTGAATTGAAGACCCTACAAAGGAACGAAAAACAGTAATAAACATACCGATGCTTCTGATGCTTGTCCTCTGACACGAGACTGTAATAAAGGAGTTCACTTTTATCAATGGAGGCTTTTTTGGAGGCACACTTTACCTGTACCGTCATATTAGGGTACCCTCTTCAAGACAAAAAGCAGAATTGTTGGTACAGAATAGTGGCCGCATTCATACTAGGTGCAGTGTACGGCAGTTGAGTGCCGTTTACTGGCCAGTGCGTTGGTGGCGAAGGGAGCAAAAAAATTGCAGAAGCCGCGAAGCATGAATGAGTGCTTTCAGAGTTCAACGACGTGCCGACAAACCGACCGACCTACGGCGTTGTTTGCCAGGTATTGACAACACACGGCAGGTTACGTTCAGGGCCATGTGAGCAGTAACGGTATCGAACGCAATCTGCTCTAAGTTGTCAACATGTGGCCAACAACACTCTCGATTGAACGTCGTTGAACTCTGAAGGCATCCAATAAGGCTTCTTGAAAGTGAAAATCAGGGTTGATCAAGATGACCCCCACGATAGTGATAAGCAAGTAATACTAGCTGCAATACAAGATTCCGGCTCAATGCGATTGCGTAGAGCCTGCTGCGGTGGACGATAGGCAAACCAGACTGTTTGGCCCTTCTGCTGGATGCAGTTGCATTCTCTCTGTTTGATTTAAATTTTACTTTCACTTATTTTATGCTTCTTCTTGACCGCGATTTCATTCTTATAGTTGTGGGAGTAAAATGAAAGCAAACAGAGAGAATGCAAACGCATCCAGCAGAAAGGCCAAACTGTCTGGTTTGCTTATCTCCTGCGGTAGTGAAAAAATGCCAGCTGTTGCCGTACACTGTTGCCAATCGGTGTCTTTAACTGTTAGGAATGCATGCAATCAGAATTTTGTTCAACTATAACCTTTATTTCGCGATCGACCCTTTTAACAGCAACACGCCTAATGCCATTGCAGACTCCTCAATGAGGTTCAAGCACGCCCGCCTTCGGGTACGGTCGTCGGCGGAACCTCCTTCCAGCCTTCGTTGTGCCTTGGTGTGATGCAGTCGGAACGGTGTTTTCGCGGTGAAAGCGACGTTGCGCACGAAGGAATGCAGCACATTGAAACAGAAGCAGCGCAACGTGTGAGGAATACAGGAATAAGAGGAGTGACAGAAGAATCTGTGACATGCTGAAAAATAATGATCGCATATCGATCGAGCTATATGAAGGACAATAAAACTGCTAAAACAAAGCACCTAATCCGCGACTGTCGAGTGGGGCGAGTCGATTTCATGAAACCGATTCAACTGCCCGTCTCCCATTGCGCCCTATCTGGTCGTTTTCGATCCTATCATGAACTGCGTTTTCAAGAATGAATTTGTGATCTACTATCTGTCTCCTCAAACTCTTTATGATCGAGATATATTTCAGGAAATAAGCTCTCTGATACTTGGTGGCAAATCGCATCAATTGTGCATAAAATCATTAATAGCAATCAGTGCATCCCTTCAATCCAAGATAGTTGACTTGTTAAAGTCAAAAAGATAGATTGAAGTTGACGATAGACAACTTTGTTCATCATGAAACTTGTTTTCTCATTGCGTCCGGTGCTTTCGAAAGTAGGAACGTGAGGATGTACTCTTGAACTAATTCTCAAAGCACAGTTCACGATGATTAATGTTGTAAGCGTGGGAGAACGAAAGCGTTGGCGCGGAAGAGTGCATCACCGGTAGCGAAGAAAGCTAGGAAATCATAATTTTAATCACAATCATAAAAAACCATGGCGGAAATGGCATGAAAGAACTCTCTACAATGCTGCTAAGACTCGCCCACTTTCGGTGTGGACTTTAGCCAAACCAGTTTTAGGGTTGCGGAACTACTCCCCGAATTCTCACGACCAGCAGCAGCGGTTCCGCGGCAACTGTTGTATTCTTACACTGGGGATTCAGACCTTTCTATTCATAGCGCGCGATAGAGTGCGGCGAGCGCGACACGCTGTTCGGGGAGAAGATACCAGACCTCCCATTTGGAGCCCTTATTGCGCCCTATTCAAGCCGTCTTTTGACCAGACGGCGCTCCTTGTGCTTCCCTGGGATTCACAGGTTTATCCTAGGAATTTATTGTGAACTGCCTCTCCGTGCACCAATGGGTGAGCCGGTCAAGGTCAAGTGTTCGATAGTAACATCAAGAATCTCGCGAAAGCCCTACCAAAGCCGCAAGTATAGCGTGGACGCAGATATGTATAAATTCGCATAATCATAAATTCGCGTAACTGAAGCCTTACCCCGTTCATTAGGAAACTGTTCACAACGTTCTTGTACGAGTAGTTCTTCGGATAAGTTGCTGGTGTTGGGTCGCAAACGCTTTCAGCACAATTCATTACCCTGAAAGCAGATTCGGAGATTTAGGAATACCCGGGGAGGGGAGCCGGTCGTTTGGCGCGATGGGCGGGGTCGCGCCGCCCATTTGAGGCGGCGCGACTCCGCCCATCGCGCCATTCAACTAGTTCAGATCGCGTAATCTTGCGCTCTCCTCTCCTCTATAGATGATAGAAGCCCAATCCATCAACTATAGAGGAGAGGAGATCAAACGAGTTGAACGGCGCGATGGGCGGAGTCGCGCCGCCTCAAATGGGCGGCGCGACCCCGCCCATCGCGCCAAACGACATACACCCCCCGGGGAGCCTCCGTTCCGCGCGTCCATCGAAACTAGGTCACCCCGTCCACTTCGCGCGCAGCGCAGCCCACTGCGATCCCGAGCTAACATTACAGTAACACCAATGGTCAATGGAGCAAATGATTTGTTTTAGTCCGTGTTATCTTCTGTTCGATTCGTCCAACGCAAATTGTACGACGCCCCATTGACAACAGTGACGTCCATCAAGAATCACGGGCGTCGCGCCACGTGCGACTGCTGCGGCGTGGCCTAGTTTCGACAGACGCGCGGAACGAAGCGCACCCGCACTTATTCACACTTGTTAACACAGCCTACGATAAATAGATCCTACCTCTCATAGGCAATGAAGGCAACGGTACGAACCTTACCTTACTTCATGAAGCGGCCTTACTTTCTCATTGTCAGCTTATCAAAGATAAGGTCCACTGTAGTAGTATCAAATGTAAAATCATTATTTATGAATAAATGTGATTCTAATCCCTGAAGTGCCTTTCAGGACTTCCGCTACGGTTCATACTCCTTCTGCAGTCTTGTGGGCGTTCCCACGGGAAATGCTATAGAAAGACACTATCTATTTGGATGCGCACAATATTGGGTCGTTCGCAAAGTAATTACGATCTTTGAGAAGGATTTCTTCACGCGCTTTTTTCTAAAAGATTTTAGAGGTTTGAACGTCTTTTGGGCATTCCGGCACATTTCATTTTTTTACTTCTATTTTGACTAAAATACTGCGGGTGTTCCCCTTGATATAGGTGAAACATAAACTGACAATGTCTAATCACAGAGCACATGTAAAAAGTGGTCCACACATTTTCGTTCCAGCAATTTTTCCCTTCAAGATGGACCAACCAGTAGGTATGGATGATGAACATTCAACAACACTGACCGAAGCCGATTTTCATATAACCCATGTGAGAACTCACTCAGAAAACTAACACATCTATGGGAGCATCACCTGTATCACTTGTCGTCCCGTTGATCGTCGATTTCCGGTCGCCAGTAACGTCTCCATTCGTCCCTGTCACGAGCCAGAGTGGTCCACTGAATCGCTCCAGGGATACGAGGATCATTCCTTTCGTTCGGAGCTTTCGTGAAGTAGTCTGACCATCTCGTTGGCGGCCGTCGTGGAGTTCGTTTTTAGACCCGGGGGAACCAGCCAGTAACCGCCCTGGTCCAACGGTCATCACTGTATCGCATAACAAGTCCGGCCCACCTGATCTTCCATTTTTTGGCGTAGTCAACGGCATCCCTGATCTTCGTTCGTTGGCGGAGCTCGGAACTCCGGATTCCCTTGTGCACTTGCGTGTACAGGGGAACTCCGAGCAGCTTTCGTAGAGTCCGAGTCTCTGAGGCGTACGTCAAAGCAGGAAGAACAGCATTGTCGAAAAGGTGAGCGCGGAGCCGGATATTCTTTGTCTTCTCCACTACTAACTCGATATTTTTAAACGCTCTCCACGAGGCGCGTTTCTTTCAGCACAGCTCCGGACCTAAGTCGTTCATCATGATGACTTCCCGACCTAGATACACATAGCTAGAGCATTCGGAGATATTCTTTCCGTTATGCGTGAAGGGAGCATCAGGTACAATCCGTTTTTCATGAACATCGTCTTCGTCAAGTTAAGTCTCAATCCGATCTTTCCACAAACACTGTCGAACTCGGCCAGCATTCGTTGCGCCTGCTCGATGTTCGGTGATATGAGCACGATGTCGTCTGCAGAGCAAATAAATAATGTAAATAGCGGCAGTCGACTTTCACTCCTAAGTCTTCCCATCCCAAATGACGCATGATATTTTCGAGAGCGGCACTGTAAAGTTTGGGCAATATGGTATCGCCCTGCCGGACACCCCTCTTCTCGTTGACAATGACGTCCTTTTAGAATGGTGAAATCCTGATCGCGAAATTGTCGTAGAGCTCACGAAGCATCCTTATATATTGAGTAGGAGCACCCTGATTGCCCAAGTCTTCGATTATCGCTTCTGTCTCGACAGTGTCCAAGGCTTTCTTCAAATCGATGAACGTAAGACATAACGGCATTTTTTGCTCTCGCGATACTTCAATGAGTCTTGTAAGAGCGTGGATATGATCGTTTGTGCTGGACGCTCTTCGAAACCTTGCTTGCTCGCATGATTGTCCTTCATCTAGTATTCTTGTTATCCTGTTTAGGATGACGCGAGCAAAAAGCTTATAGATTACAGATAGCAGGCAGATTGGGCGATAATTGCCAAGGTCGTCTACAGTCTTGCTAGTTTTCCACGACGTGGACACTTTGCATTCCGACAGGTACCGCGTGAGAAGCCTAGCCAGAGTTCTGACGATATCTGGTGGAAGACTCTTCAGATGGTCTGGTTTGATCCTATCGAGACCGGGCGCTGTACAGTTCTTCATCGACTTGATGGCATGCCGTATTTCGGAAGGGAGAACCGAAGGAGCAATATATTCGTCTTGCCTAAGATGGTGAGTAGGCAGGTAGACGTGGCTGTCGAAGAGTTCCGAGTAGAAGTCGTAGATGACCTTCTCCATTGCCCTTCGATATGCAGTAACTGTTCCGTCAGGAAGACGAAGGAAGTCATCTTGGTCTTGTTATTGGCGAAGCTCCGTCGGGCTTTGCGAATACTCTTTCCGGCATCGGCGGCTTCGTCCATGGCTGCTCCTCTTCTCTCTTTCAGATCCTCTTTTATCGCTTCTCTGCATAGCTTCGCAAGTTCGGAGTTTGTTGGTGATTGCGTGTAGCTCGCGCGATGCCACGCTGGCCTATCAGCTCGAGCGTCCCCGAAGGGAGTCGTCTCTTGGCTACTTGTAGACTCTCTGCTAGCGCTATCGTGGAGGTGTTCGACGAGCCGGTTGCATTCTTTATCGATGTTGTCGATAAGGGGATCTTCCCATTCACTCGCAAGGGAAGCGAAGTAGTCCCAGTTGATAGAGGTTTTGGGGCTTCGTTTCCTAAACCTCATAGCTCTCTCCACGCACTGAGAAACAGAACCTAGCGCGGAGGAGACAATGGTCCGACCCCGTGTAGAACTTCGAACAACAGCGACATCAGTCAGGCAAGACCTCCGATTGATGATGATGTGGTCTATTTCGTTATGGAACTGTCCACCAGGTAACTCCCATGTCCATCGTAAATGGGAGGGCTTCTGGAATTGCGAGTTACCATGGATGGTGTGGCTCGACATGATAAACTCGGAGAACCTTTCACCCTGCTCATTCCATTCTATTCCGTGAGTCCCGATGTGGAGCTCTTCAGCCGTTCTTCTGGGGCCAATCTTGGCGTTAAAATCACCGACGACGACCTTGAAGAAGGTGTGGTCCTCTCTGAAGAGCCTCTCCAGACCCATATAAAACGCCTCCAACTCCTCTTCTTCGTAGCTTGAAGTTGGTGCGTAGGCAACTAAGATGGTTAGAGGTGGAGTTGAGCCACATCTTCTTGATCGCAAACGTCCGATTCGGGTTGTTAAGCTGTCGTACGAATCGATGTTCATGACCAAGTGCGTATTGACGAGGACACCTACGCCGCCGACGCCTCTGCTGCCGCATGTTCAAAGGAACAGTTCTTCTCCAGCCTCAAATACAGCGTGGAGCGAGCGATGCCTTCTCGTTTCGGTCAGTCCGACGACGTCGTACTTGATCTTTCCAGCTTGCATCATCAAGTCTTCTATACACGCTTCCAATGCAACTATCCGTGGGTTAAAAGAACAGATGGGCAGCCCGTTTTGCCCTAAAATTTTAGCAGCCTCTCCCGAGCGGTCCTGCCCAACGCTGCCGTAATGGGGGCTCCCTCAGGTTCAGGGGAATGAGGCCCATTTCTATTACTGTTTTAGATATGTAGATACCCAACGTGCAGCTTGCCAGGCACTGACGTGGGGGCTGGGTTGACTTCGGGTGCTTGCCAGGCTATCCCGAAATGGACGAGGGGCTTTGTTTTTGGAGACTGCTCCGAATCGCCTCCCAGATACTGCCCAGTCACTCGAATGCGAGCTTTTGGCCGAGTCGATGGGCAGGAAACAACTGCACCCACAGACTCTCCATACACGTATGCGTGGATACGTCTGCGAGAAACAGAGGGTATATCAACTCAGCACAGCAGGATCAAGGACTATACCCCCTGAATCCACCTGCGTCTCTGGGCAAGTACCGGTGATCTTTGGTCGGCGATTAATTCCCCTATCCGCCACCTGAGGACGCCCTACGTAGCTTCGTCACTAACCAGCTGGGCATCCTTCAGTGAGAGAGAACTCAGTGAAGGAGATCCGTAGATCTATGGGAGTAGTTGATGAGAATATCGGAAAATGCGGACTAGTGAATGAGCTAGACGTTCAGGTGCCGCATGTGATGGGGATAATCCACTTGACGCCGCGAGTTAGTGGCTGCGATTTAAGCTTCAAATTCAATGAAGACTACCCGTTTATGATCTGGATAGAGGCTGTTGGTAGAAGTCGGAATGATCTGGATAGAGACTGTTGGTAGAAGTCGGAATGTTCGCGATAATCTTACTCTCAGTCGATCATGGTCAATACCGAGTGGACCTGCATAAGCGAAGTCCAAAGCTGCTTCACGTAAAACGAAGGTCAAGCTGCTAATTTGATGGGATTACACGGGTATGATATAGCTTGTAGTGCTTCCAAAGAACCAGGAAGTTAACTTCCTATCAGAGCGGGCACGATGAAGCAAATGAATATTTATTCATTCCAAAGGGACTTTGTATACGGGTCTTATCTCTGTCTTCTCACTTATCGGTGGTTCATTTTTTACGTTCAGGGAGTGTTCTTCATATCCTCATAACTGTGCTCGAATACACAAACAATTTATCTGAATAAACAACACAACAACGTAAAGCGATGCTTTTCTATTTATTATGCTCTCCTCTCTCTTTAAATACCGTGCGCGACACTCCCTCTGACGCTTGATGTTGGTTAGTCGGATGACATACAGAGTCCATAAAACTCTTCAAAATTTTCCAAATCGCGTTCGATTCCTTTGACTTTTTTGTAGTATTCCTAGATTTCCTCCGGCAGTGTACAAAGTGTTTTGTTGTGCCTCTCAGTACATGCACCAACTTATTTCATCTTAACGACTGTGTTGTGTCGACTGTCCAAACAAACATAGCTTGCATCTTGTTAGCTTCATTCGTGGGGGGTGAAAATGTGGTTCGGGGGGGGGGGGGGGGGGGAAGGTCGCATAGCAGCGTTAGTATAACAGGGAAACTAACACGGTACTACTTGTTGATCCCTGCAAAACTAGCACTGTATCGCGTACGAGGAAGAGCCCGGCCATTTTTGCGTTCTTATGCAGTTTAAGCCTGAGGATGTACTTTTTAAACTGACTCTTAGGAGGATAGGTGCACCGGGGTAGGTGAAATTATTACCTCGGGTGAAAGTCTAAAAGCTCGCCCATCCCGGTGCTCCTTCTATTCTAAGGCTTCGTTAAAACACCGCATGTCCGTGGGGTAACACGAAGTAACGCGTAATACCGTGTTAATCCATTGACATACTCACACGTTATGTGTGCCTCCCCCCTCAACTACATTTTCGATTACTTGCAGTTATCTGAGTAATGTTATATTTGCTCCAAGCAGAGGGGACCATTCATTTTTCGATGAGGTCTCATCTTTGATTATCTTTGTTCGTCTTTCGTTCTGATACATTTCAATTTTTTCCGGGTATTCCTTGATTTTCGTGATTAACTTCTAATTTAAATTTCGGTACTATTCTACTATTACACCCCCAAAAACTCAAAATTTTAATTTTCGATGAAACTTCGCCTATAGGGGTAATCCGATGCCCTGATAACGAATATGACCTTCATTTTTGGCGTTGGCGCCATTTGGCGCCAAATTGCGCCAATTTGGCGCCAAGGGTGTTTTCACCAAATTTGCTGAAAACTTGCCTTTAGGGGTTATTTCAGGTCCTGATAACGATTATAACATTCATTTTTGGCGCTGGCGCCATTTGACTCCAACTGGCGCCATTTGACTCCAATTGGCGCCAAATTGGCGCCAATTGGAGTCAAATGGCGCCAGCGCCAAAAATGAATGTTATAATCGTTATCAGGGCATCGGATTACCCCTATAGGCGAAGTTTCATCGAAAATTAAAATTTTGAGTTTTTGGTGGTATAACAGTAGAACAGTTCTGGGGGTGTAATAGTAGAATAGTACCTTAAATTTCTTCTCGTGGGTAACTACTCCCAGCTGTGTTGTCATTGTCAGATAAGTAGGAGAAAGTATTGATGGAGTCATCGTGACTCTTAGGCTGTTCAAGGTCGTAGTCCAAATCCAGAAAATCTTTTAAGGCTGCCAATGCCATTTCATTGGCAGCCTCAAAAGATTCTACTGGACGACTTGAAGGTCAAGAGCCGCGTTACTCTGATTATTTGTGTACTGATCTTCCTCGACTTTGCACAACAAGATATTTCTTCTTCTTCAATAATGACATTACTACAGACGAAGATTTCAGGATGATTTTGGAGGATACAGGGCTTTGCGAATCTCACCCGTTGCACCTGAGCAATTGATGCAGTGTTATAACAATCAAACACGGAATGAATTTTTTCTCTTCTCAAGCACAGCACAAGATTTCGAGCACATTCGTTTTCTGTATTGGATGTTTTGTCTAACAACACTATTTCCAACTGCAGCAAAACTCGGCCAATGAATTTTAGTGCTGATGACGCATTAAAACCTTGCTGCCCATCACAAAAGCAATCAGGACGTTTGCTACTGGAGCATCTCAAAGCATCTGACTTCTTGTTGATTATCAATCGCTTTGAAAATCATGGTTTTTCCCTGATGATTGGAAGATGATTGAACTGACAAGGGCGTGAGATGAAAATCAGTGCCCGGTCTTTTCGCAAGATGTCGCTATCTGTCAGAATTCGGCAGGCACTGAGCGAAACAGCTATCGCAAAATGCATTATCCTACTCATACAGTTCCAGTCCATGACAACAAGCGAAGCAGACCTTGCCTCACGGCTCGAGTCCTTGGCTCACTCCTTGAATCCTCAGCTTTCTCCTCCTGAATATGCTGAGCTAGTGGTTGGTTTCAGCAAATGGAACCAACACTTCGTTCATGAAAATGCTACCCCATTCTTTGAATATTTGGACGAATTGTTCGGATTGATGGAGGTGTACTTATAATAAAGTGTTTCCTCTGGAAGCCTGGACTTGTACAAGACTAGTACATGCTCCCACCAAAACGACACCTACCGGAGCTCTTCGAAACTGTGATTTAGCCTGGTGGGGGAATGAATGCTTTTTCGAGAGTATGAGACAGAAAGGATGGACACTAATTACCATTGGTCTGATCACAGAATCTGCAAGATGGTATAGGGCACGAATCAGCATTTCGGATCAAGGAGATAATCAAGTCATTCTAGTACATATTCCACGTGCAAATCATCCTACGATGAGAGAGCAAATAATGCAAACGTGCATAGAGGGTTTTAAGCGAACACTTGCTTCAATAACAGAGAAGTTTAGAGTAACTATAAAGCCATTTGAAACGTGGATTGCAACATCACTACTAGAATACCCTAAACTATTATCAAGCAGGAGTCGAAGTCGAATCTACATTGAGAAGTGGCTTTTGTAGAGGGGATGTTATGGTCACATCATGGATAAACTTTACAACATCAATGTTCCAAACTTTTGAGGATAATGATTGGTTCAATGAATTTCGACACGAGTTCAAAACCCGTCGTCGTGCTTCACGATATCAAACAGACTTGCATCTTAACAGTGTTGTGGTCGTTAATCGTTACGGCTGAGTTACGGTCAGATTCACTGGAAGCACAAGCAAATTTTTCGCGCAATCATTCTAAATGCTGAACTCATCACGGACACTCTAGATTTCTATGCTTGACTCATGAATACGCAAATATTAGCAAAAACATCGCTGTGACATCAATTCTTCAAAAAGACCGAAAGCATCTACATGCTGCATGGGATACCTTCGTGATATCAAAGCAATCAAGTTATCCAACAAAAAGCCACAAATGAAGGATTACCACGAGAGTCACGCGGAAACTTAAAACATCAAGAAGCTTAGAATGTTAGCCCTGCGCCGTTCCAAGGGAGCCAAGTTCACATGGTCCCGTCTCTGCAGCTGGTCGCCTTGCCGCAACCGCAAGCTGTATGTATGCCGATGTACCAGTCGCCGCAAAGCAATGAGGACAGTCAAGAGGAAGACGCCGTGGCCGGGGGAGAAGACCCCTGGCGTGGGTACGCCGCCTCACGCCGTTGCAGTGGGCAAGGCGGGACGAGAGTGTCCGCCGCGACCATACGCGCGCCAAAGCGGGAGGCTCGCGGGCCCAGTCGCGTGAGCGTCCGAAACGCCACTATGAACAAAATGATCGTCGCGAGGATTCCGCGTGATTAAGTATGTGAAAATGTGTCTAATAAATGTGTTTGACGGTGTGGTAATTAGGTTATTGTAATGGTAGGGACGTAAGCGCAGGAACCGAACTCCCCTAGTTGTGTGTGTATTCGGAGTTGAGTGACCATGTGGTCACTACGGAGGGAATGTTAGGGGTAGACCGGTTTAGGTGTAGATGAATGGAAGGATGGACGAGGACGAGGAATGGAAGAAGTCAACAATGGGATAGGAAGACAATAAGGATAAGAAGATGTTCCCCCTATATAAGTGCCCCCTGGTGTAGTAATAAATATTCTCAACTCTTCTGTCCTGTCGTCTTACCTGTGCCAATAAATCAAAATACAGCCGATGCCGGTGGACCAGGTTACGAAAAGGCAATTGTCCTATGCACTTGGGCGTAAAGGGTCTAACCTTTTACATGAACCAATAGACATAAGTCCAGCTCATCCATTTGCACTTTCCATGCGCAAAAGCATAACCGGACCTCAGCGCTTGCAAACGCGAAAGGTTCAGGAAAGAGAAAGTCAGTAATAGACCCATACCTCTTTAACTCATTAACAAAAAGAAAAAAGGTTATGACCCTCGTCGTGGTTCTCAGCAAGAAGCTGCTAGAACGCTTCCCACACGGACGAAAAGACGCAATACTTCAAGACAATCCGGAACTACAACACATGCCCAACTATCCACTAACAATCGGAGGATAAGCTTTGACTGCTCTCGAAGGCGCATTATACGCAGTCCACTAAGCGTGTCCTTTACTGGGGTTACCAAAAATATATCGGGAAAAAGCTACCTTTGTTCAAGACGAAAACAACATTTGGCAATCAAAAGGACGGGCAGGAATAGTGGTATAATACTGAATCCCGACGTGAAAAGTTCCTTTTTTGTATTTTCCAAAACATCACTGGCCACGATGATCATACAAGAGGCCCGTGGAACATACCATCAAGGCATCAAATACACCATGGCAATCATCCCGTTCATGGTATTGGATCCCGAATTTGAGAAAAGTCCGCCCCTCTGTGGAAAATTTTGTAAGATGTCGCACGATCATCGGGCTACATTACGCTTATACTGCAACAGAAGATTTACCTAGTTGTAGGGCAGTACGCTGTCACGCATTTCAACATATCGGTTTAAATTTTCGACCAACTGTAAGGAAAAACAATAAGAATGCAAAGTTTATGGGTGTACGTGAAGATAGCGTGCGCAGTGACGCATTCGATAGACCTGGATCTAATCCGAGACATTATAAAAGAGCATTTCTGTACGCATTGCGAAGATTCATAGCTCGCGGCGGGGCACCGTCTACCATCACAAGCGAGTATAGACCCACCTTCCTTTTTGGGGCAGAGATTAAGTCTCCTTCGGCAACTTAGGCACAGTTTAATTCGAAACTCGACCAACTAAAAGGCCAGCACGACTATGAATGGAAGAACGCCCGACGCACCTTAGCAAGGGGGTTTTTATCAATGCTTGATAAAGTTCATTAAACATGCACTCTGTAAGTCGTTTAAAGAAAAGTCCCATCTCTCAATAGGCAATTTTACCAGTCTTGGTGGAAATCGAGGCCTGCTCAAACTCTAGGCCGCTGAACTATTAAGGGTAAATGAGAATATCGACACTATCCGCCCTACTCACTTTCTTCAGAAGGACATCGTATTCCAAGCGAAGTGACCGATCCAGATTGCCTGCTATCGACGGAACCGCGTTCTGTCAACTAAACTAGGAGCAGAAAAAGCATTGATTTCATCGTGTCAAATCGCAGATCAGTTTTGAAGTATTTGTCATGAAAGTTACTTAATCAGCTTAAGGGAAACACGCAAACAACATATTTCATCCAAACACCATCACACGCCCAAGAACTGGAGGTGTTGTTCTCGTGAGCGACACTATTCTCCCGAGGAATGATTGGAGTTTTTTGAGCATGGCGCACTCTTTCTGTCAACTCCAACAAAGGTTGCACTGTCGCCTCTTGAGTTACAACAAGTGGGGATCAAACACAAAGATCCCAGGCCATCTGGATACAAAGCTGCCTATGCTCACACTACCGGCTCGAGGTACTCCTTCAAACTATGGTTCAACAGTGACAACCTCAGCAAGAAGATACGAACTTACTGTTTCCTTCGTTGATGTCGAACAGAGAAGGCATACAAGAGATCTAGTGGAATCGATACAACCAAGTGAACAAAGATATCGAAAAGTTTGTTACTGGTGAAGAAGCTGTACAGACTCTTGACTAGTGAAACAAAAGGTATGGACCCAAACATAAGAGACTCGAGTATTTCAGAAGATAAAAAGAGAAATCTTATCCTGCCGACAGGAGATTGATTTCAACACGACGAGGAGGAACCTTCAAAAGTTATTTGTATCCAAGAAGACATTGATATTTGGCGATAAGAGTGTTTGAGGATAACTCGCCCTGCACTCACCCCAGGTGAAGTTCCTTTTCGCGATTACGCGAACCCAATCAGGATGGATGAAGATGCTGCGCTGAAAAGAATGGATTACACCTCATTGAAGACTTTACTGTTCGCGATGTGAATTCAAGACCCTTCATTTCGAGAAATACGTCTCAGAATGCTTCGTCGAATTGATACGCAAGCAGAAGACGCGCCTATCACAACATGGAAGCAAGCCATGATGTGCATGCCATGCAGAAAAGTCACAAGAGGAATAAATGCAAAAATGTTGCAACCTCCGGCCTCTGAAAACGCTAGGACATATATCAACGTTTATGACCAAGGAAACAAACTACGTTTCCAATGACACTAGAGCAGATATAACAAACTGCTCAAACATAGGGCGAACTTGGATTTTCTCCACTGAACTCCTCACTATACCAGTCAATACGGCAGATAGATCGAAAATAAAGACAGGTCGAGAGCTTCGATTGGTTGATTTGATTTTCTGCAAAAGGCCGCACTAGTGGAAACAACATCAAGGAAATGGCCACTGTTACGATGCTGGAAGCACAAACTTACATGCCTTGAAGTTGTGGACACAACTACCTGCATGCAGCGTAGAATGAGAAGTTTCACTGCCGGTGAGAAAAATAGAAACTATCGGACATTCTTTAAATACAGATCTGATGGAGCAGTACGCAGAGTTTTCCAAAGGCAAGCTTGGTCTATGCAAGAAAGCGAAGGTGACGCTGTTCCTGAAAGAGAAGGCCGTTCCTGGTTTCAAAAAGTAACGACCTTCTTTGTGCCTCCATTTGGATTCCGAGATTGATCGGCTAGTTTCCAATGGAGTTGTTTCGTCAGTCGAACGTTCGGAATGGGCCGCACCGATAGTTGCAATCTAGAAAAAGAACGGGCAGATTCGTTTAAGCGCCGATTTCTCAACAGGATTAAATGATGCAGTTGCACAACACCCATTATCTACAGCGGAAAGTGTTCACGAAGCCGAACGGAGGACAATTTTTTCCACAAATTGACTTGACCGGCTCATGTCTGAAGAAGGAAGTCGATAACAAGTCGAAGGAGATGTTGACGATAAACACGCATAGTGGCCTTTACCGTTGTAATCATTTGCCCTTCGGAATAAGTCATAGTCTGCAGCAAATTTTGAATCTGGATGGCATGTTACAGGCCACACAGGGTAAGAGTCTTGCAGGACTTTCAAGACCCTTTCAAAAGAACTTTTTAGTATGGCTTCCATATCCGCCTTGAGAATGGAATTTTCTCATGCCAAGGGTTCGCTACCTTGAATTCTTTTCCGATAAAAATGGATGTCGTCCTGATCCGGAGAAAATCGAGCTGATCGAAAGATGTCAATGCAACGGAATGTCGAAATTCGCTCGTTCCTGGGAGCAATCAGTTGTTATGGATCATTCGTGGCCGAACTGCGCTAGATACGCACCCCTTCTGACACACTTCATCCACTTCTGACACACTTCGATCCCATCCTGGAAATAATAGTCGCTGCTGACGCATCGGACAATGGAATTAGAGCCGTGATTCGTCACAAGATGCCTTGGTACAGAAAAAAGCCTTGTCGCGCTAGTATCAGGTTGATGCATAAATATTGCCGATTATTTCATCAAGTTTTACTTAAAGAAACAACAGAAGTATTTAGCAAAGGCATGTTCAAATAATTACTCCGGAACCTATATACCGTCCACGTCAAGCACTGCTTCCCATTTGCTAGGCAGGCAGACAGGTTCCGATTCTTGGCGGCGATCCACGCCTTGACATCAGCCATCAAGACACCCATTTCTACAATTGGTTTGAACGCATGCAAAAGTGTATAGATCTTAATGTGGAGATTTTTGAAAGGCAGTAAACCGATTTTCAATAAATTTTATTTGCCTCTATTCCCAAATCTCAAAATATAAAAGACAACCTACGTAATGTGGCTGATATGGACATGACTTTCCAGATACGCTTCTGTTGAGGGAACCCGGAGAATTACCCATGAAAATCGCGAATCTCATATCCAAATGTATCGCCAGAAAAGAAGCCGCGAAAAAATCCGCAATAGTTATGCATCAACCTAATAGAAGACTCAGTGCAGAAAAGAATTACGGCCAAATCGAAGAAGAGGGACTCACCCTAATATTCGCTGTCCGTGAATTCCATCGCTGTATACAGGGTGACCGGGGCAACAAAAAATCGACTTAAGGGCTTCTGGGCTGTAGGATACGATGATGCCTTGGGCAGAGGAAAATGCAAAGGGCCTCAGCTGATCCTTTCAGCAGGATTGGGTATCAGCCAACAACGCAACGAAGACGCTGCAATGATAAGAGACCACGCTCCCGGGTCTTTGGACGAAGGAGTTTTGGCCTTCAAACTCCCCCGATTTGAATTCTTTGCATGATTTTGGAGCGAAAAGCCTGTGCCTTCAAACACAGGTCTTTTTACTCTCTGAAACAAAGCTGTCTTGTAAAAGCGTGGGATGAAGTTTCGCCGGAAGTGATTGCGCGCATTTTTAAAAATTCCGAACGAGGTTCCCGCCAGCCGGCCGGCGTGCTGGTTGCAGATCACATAACGTTGATACGCATTTTTGGACAGAAGAAAGTGATACCGATCTACACTTCAAATCGACTACAACGATGGAAACTAGTATTCATGGACTTCTAGTATTCATGGACTACGACTTCATTCTTTAGTATTGAAGCACGACTGAATTTGGGCAAACTCATGCAATATGGAGGCTCATTCTAGCGAAATGGAATCAAACGGAAGATAGATAGATCAAAATATCCTCACCATGTACGAAGCTACCAATGAAGCATTCCTGTGATCAGAATCCTGATTCAAGGAGTCTTAACAAGATGAAGAGATAGCTGCGGTCACCAGAATACTAAAAAAGGAATTTGGCCAGTTAAGCCTGAAAAAAAATGTGTAAATGGAAGGTTATACGAAATACATTGCCTTTGCAAGTTGGCCACAGAGTAACCAAAGTCATTACGTGGTGCCGTAGTGAAGCAACTCCACTATCAATGATAAGAATGGAATGCTTGCTAGAGGGTATGTGTATGGGTTGAAATCAATCAAGATGTGAGGAAAACGTGCCTCATTGCCGTTAATGTCAAGAAAGAGCAAAGATGCCAGACAAGACAGTTCTGAACTTATGACCTGACGAGACGAAACCTTGGAAGCGAGTTCACATCGATTTCGGCGGACCCATCAGTGAAAAGATGTATTTTGTGGTGGCTGTTTCGTACACAAAGTAGCCAGAGATGCTCGGGATGTCGTCGTCCAAATATAAGCGATATTCAGAGATAACAAAATGCTGCTTGCACGGTTCGGAAACCCAAGAGTGATTGTGTCAGACAATGGAGCACAGTTCCCATCAAAAAAGTTTCAAAAGTTTTGGGATAAACAAAGCTTAGAACATATTCACTTACCGTACTTTCATTCATTCAAACGGACAGGCAGAGCAGTCCGACGATAATCTGAATAGATCTTCACTCAAATCGATAGATGGAGAGAAGACAGAACTCCTTTCTCGAGCGCTATTATAGGACGCCGTGTACCACAACTTCCAAGCAATTTTGAC
This sequence comes from Haemonchus contortus, assembly GCA_000469685.2. NCBI lineage: Eukaryota > Metazoa > Nematoda > Chromadorea > Rhabditida > Trichostrongylidae > Haemonchus > Haemonchus contortus. Next base: position 14,959,386 of record LS997565.1, read on the forward strand.
TAGCAGAGTTATTTCTTGGACGACAGATACGGACAGCCTAGACGCTGCTGAAGGAAACAATGAGAAGTGAAAGCACGTCAACGATGGAGAGAGAGGAAAATCGTCAACACGGAGCATGTAAAAGAACGTATATAGAAGAGCCAGTCTATAAAGGGGATTAACGTCCCAAACAAAATAAGTTCCTGTCTACCCGAAAAGTCGCTATGGAGGAGGGAGAACGTCCGTTGCGCGTGTTCGAAAGTAGGTCACCCGCCCACTTCGCGCGCGGCGCACCCCTCGGTGGTCTCAAGACGACACTACAGTACCACCAAGTGTCGGTGGAGCGAATGATTTGCATTTGTCCGTGTTATCTTCTCCTTGGCTCACAGTCGTGGACCGAGCGCAATTCGTATGTCCCGCTGACAACTGCGACGCTTGTCAAAGATTGCGGGCTGACCGCCGCATGCGATGGCTGCGGCGTGACCTAGTTTCTACGGACACGCGCAACGAAGCGCACCCAATGGAGGAGTAGTATACGACGTGTTGAGGATGACTGTGGAGAAGACACACAAACCCCATGCGAACCAGATCAGAGGGAAGTGTTACCGGTCAAGCGACGACAAAAGTTGATTATCTTCAGCACGAAAACCCACAAGAAAAGTGTAATGAATTGCACAATGAAGAAGAGCAAACCATGAGAGATTCCAACGAGTATGGATCGAAACGCAGCCACAACATTAATGGGTAGAATGAACCGAGGACGCCCTTCACCCAATCGTCTTCAAGTACAGATGAAAATAGAGGAATACACCCGTCGTCTCTAGAGTTTATGTCTACTATTTACTATGCTCTCTCTCTTCCGTCTTTACCTATGATCGCGTGTGTGGCAACCTCTACTTATTAGAATTTCATGGAGCGTTGAAAAATCCTCCAAAATTAGCGAGCAGCGAAGGAGTAAGTTAGGCTGTGGTGAGGTCAGATCGCATTCATTTTCGGGTGACTCAGCGGAAATTATTGAAGCCTGGCCGGAAAGAGAAGCTTCACTCAGTAGCTAGCCCTACCTCGCCACATCCGATTCCTACTTATTTCGGTCTTTGCAGGAGTCCTTCTGAGAAAACTTTTACCGAAGATGAAGATATCAAATCCTGTGTGGTTCAAATCTTTCCCAAAAAAACCGTAAGTTCTGCGAGCAATCAGCTGTGAAATTACCACAAAGAGACCGAAAAATAACCGAGCAAAACCGAGTGTATTTCATTGATTAAGGTTTGCTCAATGGGAGAAGAAAGTTGTTTTTGAAGCTCTCAAAAATCGTAATTAATTTCCGAGTGATCTGATATATACCCTCCCCCTCCATTGCTTGTTAAACCCTATAAAGGCAGAACTCCCCCCCCCCTCCCCCCATCCCAAAGTCTGTACATGCTTCTTCTCGAATTCGAATGCAACCACCGATCCTGATGAAGCCCATCGAAACTCATGTCAAGAACTTGGCCTTGGAGCAGGCCCTTCTAAGCGATAGTGTGCCCAACTCGCTCCAACGTTTCGCAAGCAGAAAGATTGAAGATCTCCCTTCTCGATGAAAAGCTCCCATCTAGTCAACCGAATGCGATGTCTCGAAAACCTCAGATTTGCAACTCTCAACTCTGTTAAGGAATAGATGTCAAAGACTTTGCAGCATCTTCCAAGGAATCGAAAATGGGATGCTCGCACATTTCGTGCGATTTCACGATGATTGTAGGACCAGGCCGTTGTAAGCTAGACAGACTTCACCACAAAATGTAAATCTTGGTTTCGTTTTGCTCAAGTGAGAAGGGTTCACTAGGCAACACTCGCTCCTATCAAGGATAAATAGATACAGTAGCGCTCAAAAGTCTTCGGTGGAATGTTTTGACGCTTTTTCGTTCATAACTTTTTTGTTAGTAGCAAAATTTGGCTATGTTTAACTAGAGCATATTTCAAACTACCCAACACTATTTGGCTGCAAAGCTGCAATATCCACAGATAGAGCAAGGTGTTTGTTGCGGTAGCAGATTTTGCTAAAGCTAAAGTTGTTGACGTGTGCACTTATTCGCACCTTATGTGTTTTTTTTTTCTCATCTATTGTGTTCGGCATTACCGCTCGTACACTTTAGACATGACAAAAAGGAAAGAGATTCTAGAAAGACCATCATCTGTATTTCCAGTCGATTTTGAGTTTATGCTCTTTGGAATATCTGGAGCATGGTCAGATTGAAGGTTAATAGTGGTAAATATTCGCAATACACCCACGCTCTGAATATAGAAATTTCGCTTGATTAGATCCACTAGGAAAGGAGTCACGGCTGAAAAGTACGGCTGAAGCACCATTTCACCGAAGACTTTTGAGCGCTACTGTATATCGTGACCACTTGAGGAATCCGCAGCAGATGGGCCTTATTGGAACGTTAATAGGTAGCGGTAGCAGATAGCATTCGACAAATCAATGAAAAATAGTCCTTGCCGATGTTACCACCTCGGTGACTGGCCATTTGTCCCCTTCTCAGACCATTCCTCTACCGACTCCCATTCCTCGCAAATCGTCAATTCAACTACACGTGCAGAACAAACGAACCTGTCCTTTATCTTATCTACAGGGAAAGCTTTTTTTCCCTGCTACTTTCTTTTTACTTACTCGAAGAATAATTGAAAGCACGCTCCCTTCGAATTCATTGCTACCAAACAATAGCGGGGAGTAGGCGATCTGTCCACCCCAATGGCCCGTGTTCGCGGCCTTTCCCCCACCCCCTCTCCCGAGGTGTGTCGTGGGTGAGTCTTATGGCCAGTGACGCCTCGTAATCTGGAGAGTTGGTATAGTGCTGCGAGGTCAGACATGAAGGGTAGGAAAGTTTTGGAAGGAAATAAAAGGTTGATTCTGGCGGACCATTTTCCGAGGTACGGTGTGGTAAATTCGGAGCTGTTCCGCGCCATAACAAGAAATTCATGCTAGAATTACTTGCACAAATTACTGACACACAAAATTCGAAGGGTTCGAGATCTGAAAATCTCATATTTTATCGCAAATTTTTTGGCTAGTCTTCTGAAAAGAGGCCCTCATTGTGGGCGACGATAGTCTTTGGACCTCAGGTATATCACAGTACAAACAAAACTATTCATTCAGGTAATCATGGGAACCTTCATGATCTCTGACAATCACTTTCACAACGACGATCACCTCTACCGCGCCCAAACACGGCTGAAGAACTGGAAAGGGAGTCGTGCCACTAATGTCTGGCTGTCATCACCTCTTCGCACAGGTAGTATCTACGTCTATGGAGCCATTCTCGATGCGTTTCCTTTCAGCAATCTTACCCTTATACTCATTCAGCTCTCCTGTGTTTCCTCTCCATCTTCGACTGCACGTTCCCCAACCTCTGCGAGGCCCTACACCTGGAAATAAGCGCGGACCGACTACCTCTACACCAAAGCCATTTTTACTCGGCTAATTGACAAAATCACGCCTTCCCACAAGACAGCTCGTTATAATGCCATCAAACGGCTGGAACGGAGAGCGAGCGGAGCCGTTTTGGCTGGTGACAAAGGGCAACCGTTACTGTAGCGCGGCATCGTACGGGATAGCACAATTTATCGCACGCCCAAGCTACAGTAACCCGTCCGAGGACGGTGTACCGATTTCGCAATGCACCGAGTGAGAACGAGTTGCGCTTAGAGTTGATGGAATGGGGAAGGGTGGGAGGGGCGTTATTTTACAACACACTCGTCCCTAATGTTTCAGGTAAGCAAAGAAACATCATCAAATATATTGTCCTTGTAGAACGTCCGCCGGGGAAATGCATCCGTGATAGATGTTTGAATCAGAAAAACCCCCAAACGTGGGTGGTGCTGTCTTTCAGCCCAGATTACCGTAAAAGGAGGCCGTTCCATGACCGTTCTACCCGCACAGCAAAGTGTTTGGACAATTTTTTGTTTGGTCTATTCATAATTAAACTGAACTGATCATTACTATGAGCAAAACGGAGACTATTGAGAATGGCCCTTCTCACCAGCCCGCGGTTAAGCAAACCTCCCAGCTCAGTGGTAAACCCACACGGTGAATCACTCACCTTGCGACTCGATTCGTGCATTCTTCTTATTAGCCTAAAAGCATCTCTAGTGAAAATTTAGATGGTGTAGACGTTGGAAGGGGAAGGAGGGGGGGGATGGGGGAGGGGGGGGGTGGATCCCATTCTTCAGTGCTAGGCGCTAGAACGCGTCTTTCTCAACCCTAGCCGTGATTTTTAACTAACTAATCACTGTAAGCTTCAGGAGAAGGAGGCACGGGGTGGGTGAGATGGCTGAACTGGGATGGTGAAGAATTGAATATTGAATTGCTCACTCACCTCGGTACTCCTCCCATCCTATGGCATACTTAGGTAAAAAAATTGTATTCCTCTGAATAAGAAATGATAGTAACCATAAGCTTAATTACGGGCCCTGAGCCAGCTTAGCCCCCCCCCCCCCCTCAATAATATTATTCACCACATTTCTTTAGAAGCTTTTTCTTGAACGAATATTTCATGAGTTATTTCAAAGACCAGGGAACTAAGCCTTCGGAAATTTCACACATAGGACATCGGAAAAAGGCAAGGAATCACTATCAAAATTTTTCGTTCAATGAACTTTCGATCCAAACTACAACGTAGTCCGAGTGTTGCTCTACCAGATCAATAGGGCTGCCTGAACTGCCGGATTTCACAGGCAACGAAAGGCTTCCCTGGTATCATCAGTAACATTCACTATCCCGTAACGATTTTTTTAAATGTTTCCGTTTTCCAGGACCCTAAAACCTCCCCGGACAGAGCAAAATACGAATCGATCGATGACGGTCCTGCCGTGGTCAAACGAACGTGTCAATTCGCCGCCCCGCCCCCTACTGCTCTGATTGGTCGGCTGGCAGCGTCGTTGGCGGCGGCGGGTTCCAGCGGCAGACGGTCGTGCTCCCACTTTTTTACTTTTTCCTACCGGAAGTCGGGTCGCTTTTTCTGGGGGTCCACTTTTCGTTTTCTGTTTTCCTAGTCCTCAGGACTGTTTAGTGTTATTGTAGATGTTTCAGTTTCAGGGTCACAGGCAGGGTGTCCATTGGCTAGCCGTTTTAACGCCTCTGACGTTTCTCGACATTGTCGTTCATTATGGATTTGACAAGCCAGTTTCCTATCAGTTATTCGTTTTCTTACGACGGTAACAGCTACGGATGTCGTTCAACGTTTATGAGTCCGATATATTCTCAAGATACGTCCCAGCTTTCGGATTCTGGCATCTGTATTTCGAGCTCTTCAAAAGCCGACATTTTATCTGGTTAGTAACGATCTATTTTTCAATTTGTGTTGAATTCTCTATTTATTAGAACTGGATTTTATAGAGGATGTGCCAAGTTCACCGCCTGGTTTCCCTTCAACTCCGATCAAGCCTGAACTGCCAAATCAACGTCAACCACTTGGCAATTTGAGTGAAAATATACAACATGGAGGAAATACCCAAACATCATACGCTCCATTTCGCTTTCAAAATGATTTTGATAGTCAGGTAGGTATTTTTGCTTGTAATTAGGTTTGAAATAGCTCCAAGAAAACTTGTTGTTCAGAAATTTCATTTATTTCTGTTAAAAATATTCAAAATAAAACAGGGAAGTGTTGCAGAGAAGTACCTGTGTGTCCTTATTTAGGTACATTATGACTTTCTTTTTGATACCGAGTCTTCTTACTGTGTGGTTCAATTCAATTTAGTGGTATGTTACATTTTCAGTCAATGTCATTTAACACTTGCAGCTACTGATTTTCATCCTTTTTGTCTTATCTCCAATTACGTCAAAGCAGAGCTGTTTGGTAGGGGACTGTCCTTCCCCATAAGACAGCTTCAGTGGGTAGGAATTATTTCAATTAGAACTTAAAATTTTAGAGCAATTGTTGTGTCGATCAACACGACAAGACAATGCTTCGCTTTACTTCCAGCATTGTTAATCACCAGTTAGCGTTTCACCCACACCACATGTCTGAGTTGTTCTTATCACGGATATCACTTTTGTTTTATGCACACTGTAGGTTCAGAAAATGCACGGACCATGAGTTTCGTATTTTTTTATGCTCGTACGTTTCTCGTTTTTACGAATGTAGTTATTGACAAAGGCACGAAGTTTGAGTGCTGTATTTCTGCTCTGAACCATGGTCTATCCCTATCAATCAAGGTCTAGTTGAAATTGATTCCTTCCACTCTTATTTTTAAAAACGACATAAGTCGAAAGGGCTTTGATTCCTTGGTATTCGAGCTCAGGCCGATTTCCGCGAAGAGGGCGAAATCGCATGGCCATACTTTTCAACAAACTTCTTTCGAAACACCTCCTGGTTCACTCGCATTTTGTTAAGAGTATGGCACAGAGTTCGGACCCACTTAAAGCAGAAGCATGATCGAGCAATCAAGCCTTTTCACCGCTGAAATTAATTTCATTCAAAATTGAACCCACAATCACTACTATAATCTCCGTAGATGCAAGGGTAACGTTTCTGAACACATGTCCATTATGGAAATTCTGAGTATCTAGAAAGTTGTATGCCTTGCGATGCGAATTACTTTGTTTTAGATGAGTTTTTGTGTTCAGGTGCGGTGTTTCCTTGCAACCTTGATCAGCTTTTGTTATTATTATTCTTCCTGTCTCGCTGTGTAAGAAACATTCATTTCAGACGTCGCTATCGTCATACATTGGTTCACCGTTGTCAAAACTAAAACTGAATGAAACATCTGAAGCTGAAACCACTGCTGGTGACAACCGCACTCGAGCAGCTCTACCCAGCTGGGTTATGGACGGGCACGGTCACATTATTGCTCCACTGAAGAAGATACTCGAGGAGGGGTTACTCGCGACATTTGCGAAAGACAAAAGCGGTTGCACGTGAGCTCATTATCATTTTTTCGTAAAAAAGGAGTTTTGCTTAGAATTTTATATCGTTCGTACGCTTAGGTTATTGTGTTTACGCTGCACTGGGTGAAAGGTGCATCGTTGCCATTTCCAGATATAAAGCGAGATCGGTCTCTATCTTCAAGTCTTTCTTTAGGTACCTTCAAGCAAACTATCCTGGTGAAGGTACTCCTGAACGAGACTTGCTTGCGAGGGTCTTGTTCGAACAAAAAGAGTCATTTCTGGTACGTTTTATTAGGCAATTGGTTCACTAGGAGGCCGAAAGGGTTGGTAAAAAGTGATTTAGACACTTTGCATGGATGTGTTTGGTAACTTCTTCGTGCAATGTGCTGTTCAAAATGCCAATGCACAAGAGCAGAGATGGATCACGAGCCATCTTTTCGGTGGGCTGCACCCAATGTGTCTTAACCGCTACTCCTGCCGTGTGATCCAGAAAGTCATTGAGGTTTGTTGTTATCACGAGGGTCATATATCTTTGAAATGAATGTCTTTCTTGTGGCGGGAACTCTCAGCAGCATTGCGAAACATAGTTTCCGTGTTGTACTCCGTGAGAAAGTTGATAGAATTTGGAGGTATTGACAACCTGCCATTTTCCACTTATCGCGTGTGAGCTCAGCCTTTGCAAATTGCTATTTCTAGGTATATGGTCATGGTTTCAATTCTGAAAGGTATCATCACTAGGCCTCATTGTTATTATCAGTTTCTTGAACAAGGCTTTGTACTGTTTCAAACTGGTTATTATCTATTACTCGCAAATTGCCTAGCTTCCTATCTCAAGGTTACCTCCATCTTGACCTGCCCAACGCGAGATTCACTCCAGGGTATTCTGCGGATAGCGCGCATGCGTGAGTACAGTAGCGGGTCAATTGGAACATCTCATCACAGCTAGCTAAGGTTGTGCCCTGGATGCTGCATGCAAATAATTCCGAGAATATCACTGAGAAATTGTTTCCGAGGGTAGGGCCCTCACCTGAACTTCTCACCTTCTTAGGAATCTACCGACTGTAGTTCTCAACTCTTGGTCTCAGTGTTTCCATGTAATCCTTCTTTCATGTTTTCGAACTTGGGCTTTATGTAATTCCGGGACAGCGTAGTGCGAAAAAAGCCACGTTTTTCTACCTTGCTCGCTCATTCATCGTTGTTTTCTTCTCGCCCTCTAAATTCCCAGGTGATTTCGACATTCCGTCGCGGAGCAGAAAAAGTGCAAGCAAAAAAACTGCGAAAAGGAACCCTTGCTAACTTATGAAAATCGTCTTTTCGGTTGTTGGTTTTTAGTGGAAAGAGATAGCTATACTTGTAATAAACCTCAGTGAGAGCATTCATAACGGCGATATTAAGAATGACTGTGTAGAAATTTCAGTGTCTGCCTGAAGATATGAAGAGCCTTCTTATGTTGGAGCTGCATAATAAAGATCTTGTGGAGTTGTGTACGGACCAAAATGCCAATCATGTAGTTCAAAAGGTAAGCGAAAAGTGCAGGTCTTTTAGTCTTAATTTGAGCCAGTTGAAAAAAAAACGGGATGAATATAACTAAAAGTGGAAATCATTCATTCATCTTGTGAACTGTTAATACCACCAACTTGGTCATTTCTAGAGTTGTAGCCTACTATCAAAAAACAGCGTTTACAATAAGAAGAGTTTCTGGGGATTTGTACTTGGGCGATACTCTGGCCTAAGACAGGCTGTAGTCGACACGAAAAAAGGGCTTAGGAAGTAAGGAGCTGAAAATTGTTTTCATTTAATACCACCCCTAGATGTGATGCTTTAACGACCCCTATAGATACAGCGACATCCACTATGGAGCATATGTGGGTGTCGGAAGTTCAAGCAGCCCTGGTTTTGCTCACTGTGACCAGCTCTCGGCGCGATTGCACGCAAGATGATCAATTGGATTTAATTCTCAAATTTGTATTTATTTCAGATCATGACGACATTTCCTCTCAATCATTGGCAGTTCATCATCGAACAATTTATTCGCAAGAAGGAGGAGCTGTTCGAGGTTGCGGAAAACAAATATGGATGTCGCGTAGTGCAGCTAGCAATCGAAGTTCTCTCTGATACCAACAGGGTGACTCGTTATCTTCTCTGGCGGTAGCCATTAGTCCTAATGTGCAGCTGGATTAAGTGCTAAATAGGCCAATCAGCCTTACGACTGGTCGAACTTACGAAGAATTATATTTGCCATTATCTCCTCATCTAATATGGTCGCTTGACTGTGCGAGCTTGAAGGGAGAGTGATGAAAAGCTCATATGCTGCTATGTTGTACGCTGTTTTTCGAACTTTACCGAACCGCGAAGGAATTGATCCCGCTTAGGTTACCAATGGTTTTGCGCGTCTGACATTATTGATTAATATTTTCTTTGTAGAAGTCCAATAAGCGTCGTCCGCAACTTCTCGATAGTCTAATGGCTCATTTGGTTGCCAACTGTGAACGCCTAGCATGCAACGAATTTGCCAATTATGTGATCCAACACGTAATTAAAGCGGGCCCTTTGTCCGACTATCGTGATCGCCTTATAGAAGAGTGTCTTTTGTGAGTCCTGCACCTTAGGACTGAATTTTATCTACGCATTTCGCCGCTTCATAAAACTTGTGATTTTTTAGGCGTAACCTCCTTTCATTGTCTCAAGAGAAATACGCTTCTCACGTGGTTGAGAAAGCACTGGAGTTCGCACCACCTGCACTTCTTGCTGAAATGATGGATGAAATTTTCGATGGATACGTTCCTCATCCGTAAGAATACCTACCTTTGCATCAGAATTTTTTTTACACAGTTGCTACTTTATAGTGAAACTAAGAAGGACGCTCTGGACATCATGCTGTTCCACCAGTTCGGGAACTACGTTGTTCAACGCATGCTTGATATTTGCTGTGAAGCTGCACGCGCCAAAAAGTATACCTTGTCGTTCTCATTTTTTCTTTGACTTCTTTTTAAGAAATTGTTTCAGAAGCGGCATAAATTTGCCCGACATGGAACTGCGCATGGAATGGCTCAATCGCCTTGAAACTCGTATTTCACACAATCGCGTTCGTCTTGCGAGGTATTGTTGAACTTGAGATTAATATTATTGCCAACTTCTGCTCGGGTTACCACCACCCTTGCTTGACCACATTTAAGAACTTCAAGGGCCTAAGGCCGCTTTTTCTGTTTTCTTAGTCATTCTGGGTGTGACAAAGGATAAGAAAGTTGGGGAAGTTGTGGAGGTAGTTGTCACCAGTGCGTTATCCTTATTGACCCCTGAAGCCTATTTCCCGATAGCGCTGACTGGCTTGAAATAGGTAGACGGTGGACTCTTTTAGGATTGGCGATTTGTTCGCAAACTTGGAAGGAACTCGAACCCGTAATTGTGCTTTGTGGGCACCATGCTCTCTATCGCTGACGCTACCATACGCACTACACAGCCTTCTTAATGGTTTATGTGCTATAGCTTATATCTTACTAACTTATATACGCCTTATCTTACCAGTTAGGCGAGGGCAAGCAATGTCTCGGTAGTGTAAGGTATAAAAAGCAAGGTGCCCGGAAAGCACAAGCGCGGATTCGAGTACTATCCGTGGCCGAAGTTTTCCTCACAAATCGCCAACCTCATGAGGTTCTCGCATGCCAATAACAGCTGTTAGTAAGAATATCAACATAAATTCTTTGCTTGACTAAATTACCCTTACCCATGGATCCACGGTCGTGAGTACCTTTACGTTACACGAAGCCATCGAATTTTCACGGCAATGTTCATAGCTCTTCTTCAGATATTCGTCTGGTAAAAAGATTCTCTCTACTCTGCAGCAGTTGAATGATTGTCCAATCATTATTCCGAATCCAATTCGTAGTAGACGTCCGTGTACTCCAGCACCTGTGCCATCTAAATATCGTTGAGATTGTTAATGCGAAGTTTTCTTTTTTTTTTGCTGGTACATTTTTTTAAAGTTTCTGTGAATTTGCATGTTTGCATGTTGATAATTTTTTAATGGCTGTTTTTAAGTATAGCCTTTGCTCGGTTATTCCTTTCATATGCACTCGACAGTTCTTTTTTCAGTATCTGCATGATTTCACTTTAGTAAGCGTCATTGTAATGAAAGCCACTGTATATTTCGTATTGACCCGCTGTGAATGGTATTAACATCGGTTCCTGTCATCCATGTTCAATACGACGCTTTCCATGTACGCGTGTAGGTTTTTATTCGATACCTCTTGATTTGGGATGTTGGGGATGTGAATTGGGACTTTGTGAATTTGTTTAGATCTAGCACTATCACTTATGCCTTCTGAATCCCTCAAATGTATTGCCTTTGTGAGAATTTCTATCTGAGATTTATTCTGTAGATGAGTTAAAGTTAATAAATGTGTTCAATTAGTAGTTTTCCCCTGGCGGTAGCTTCCTTGCAGTAGGTTGCAGCCAGCCGACCGCCTGTTGCGATCGCATCACACATACTGCTCCGCTCTCATATTGATTATTGCACAATTGACCAGTTTCTTAATCACCATGGTTGAATGCTGCTTCTCACTCTAGCTATCCTTGAGCACCGCTTGACAAAGAAACGTCGTCGAGGTGTTTATTTGTACTCGAGCAGCCAGGCCTTAACGTCTATCTCTTCTGTGTTCGAAATCTCGCTTTGCTACTATTTACTTCTCGTTATCGTAATTAGTACCTCATTTTGCAGCAATCCAAGTTTTTTGATGTTTTAAAGTTACTGTGGGGTCTTGTGGAGATACTGCCTACCTGTATGCACGTAATAGATCCGGCTACCTCATTTCTCTAAGAGAAAGAATGCGGTTAGCGATTCGTTGAAGCCCATCGAAAGTTGTGCTCGTGTTAGGTACTTGGCTTTGGAGTCCGTTCAAAGGGTTCTCGAACGCTTAGAAGCCGGAAGCAAGAAGGTTGAAGATGAGCTTTCATGCAGTCATCCCACTGCAATATGAACAAATCGCCAGATATGTTATGCGCGTACAAGTGAATAGTGTCTTTTTGAAGAACTGCTATGGGAAAGTCCACAATACGGAGGAAATCCAGGTTTTTTGGAATTTTATGGTTTTTTCTAACGCCCCGGGATTTTTTATACTCCAAAGCGAACTATTATATTTGTTTACATGGTCATCACAGTGTATATCTAAAAAGGGCTAAAAGTCCCACGAGTCACATTAGAACTTAATGTGTTTTTGATGGGACGATGTCGTAATTTGCCCATCCTATAACCAGGGTGTGGAATTAGCGTAGTAAACCCACCCTTTTGTTCGCATAACTAGCCCATCCTGCCAGACGAGATTTAATAGGGATGATATACGCTGGTGGCTGATTTTCATCCACGTACTGCGTACTAGCATGCCAGGCTTGGAGCACTGGTTACATTGCATTCATTCGATGAAGCCCACTGTAAATGCTCATCCATTACTTCTTCTGAAATTGGCTTTGGTCAACACATTTTTGTAGTTCGAGGTGATAAGCAAAAATCTCAGGTGATAATCTCGTCTACGTGAATTCATTCTCCGAAGAGGAGGAAGCGACTTCGATTGTCATCGCTCTTTAATAGAACTTCTTAATAGCGAGAAATATTACGCATTCAAACCCCAAGTCATTCCTTACGAAGATCCGATCGTCATGATGTAATATATGCTCAGAAAAATTTACTTTAATTTTGTTTTTGGCAAGAAGCAGGTAAATAGGTATAAATATGAGTCCTACCAACCAGCTCGAGACTGTACCACCTCGATAACAGTACTGGAGCTGGAGGAGTCATTAGTGTGACCGTGTAGGAGGTCATGATCAGACCAAGGTGCTAAAACACCTCAAAACACTCTTTAGGTTACATGCATAGTTCCCAGGTTCCGGAGGTTCCGAGGTGCAGAGGAGTTTACAGCTTCGGGTCCAGAGGCTACCCTACACTTGCCACACTTATACGCTCTTTTGGTTACAATTTATCTCGAGCGTTCAATATGAAACGAGGGTTGTAGAGCATCTATTACAAAACGGCTAGAAAATTGGTATGTTGTGTTATGTTACCAAAAGAAAACCTGGTCCATCGGGCTTTGCCACATTGACTTCGATTTCCTCTTGCTAAGTAAACGACCACTTCCTGACTTTCTCTCGTAACTCGTGTAATATCTGTCCCAGTATATTGAGTGCTGTAACCAGGTGGAACCTTCTTGAACTACTAGTTGAATGCTTCCCCCCCCCCCCCCCCCCCTTTCTCAGCTTTCGTGTGGTGAAATAATCTAAGTCACGATGCAGAATAAAGCAAAGGTGGCGGGGAAAGCGTACAAATCAACGGATTTCAAGGAATACAATGCCACAAAAAATAGTCGTAAAAGGGAGTTTTACGAGATTATGTGTCTGGAAGTCCCATGCATATCGTCGATGTCCTTACACCCCATTACAGCATCGTGTAGCACCTAGTTACAGCATCGTGAAGCCTTAAAAAAGGCCGTTATAACGCGATCACCTTTAGGTGCGCACGTCGGCCACGCCCAATTTAGGAGTCCTTGTAGCGTTCTGTCGAAAACGAAACCTTTCCAATTTTTCTTCTACATCTTGGCAAGTGCGAATATTTTAATTTTCGGGGTTTTCACTAGATCTAAAGCGAAAACTGCTGGTCCACCCGTGCAAGATATGATCAGATAGAAGCTGTTAGACGTCCGAGGCAATACCGGAAATCACCTTTGTACTAGTCCCTTGTCACAGCATAACTAAAGGCTATACTGAACTCCTAAGTAATTTTTCTTTTATAGGTAGAAGCTAGAATGTGAGCGTTAACTAAAGTCGACGCTGGTTAGCTGACGAAATTGCGATGAATCAGATTTGGATTGTTCTGGAGAGGATATACATGACCTAACTGGCACTGGCTGTCAATTTGCAAGCGCCTTCAGGCGCCCAGAGAATGCTTTTTGGACCGTTTCTTCCAAATCCTCTGAGGAAGCACAGGGGAGTGTTCAAGACCAGCTTAACGTCAAGTGTTTTGCGCATCGTTCGACCTCATTGTGATAGTCTAGAGGACTTTTTCGGCCAATCTGAAACGGTAAACTCCGCTTTCAAGTTGGTAGTTCGTTCGTTTATTCAGCATATCTCGTCGAGAGATTTGTCTGGCGCCTTTTTGATACAGCGATATGAATGGGGATGTAAAGTGTTAGTGCAAAGTGATTGATATGTGCTAATATGTTAGATGTTTCCGGAATCTTGTCGTTTTCATTGGAAGCTCATATCGAGCGGAGCTCGAAGATTTCTTTGGCAGATGTAGTCCGGCGCACACATTGAAGTGCTTTTGCAACAATACGTTTCGATTCACGGAGTGTATCTCCATTAACACCCCACGTCCCGGACGGCTTCTTCTGGCTGGCCCACTCAAGGCCAATTATGCGATTCGCACCCCTCTGAAATCCCTCTCAAACACAATGACAAGCATGTTCCCTGCACTTTTTGTGCCTTTTGCTTTCAAGTACATAGAGTTCTTGATACTTTTTGAGCAGTATTTCATAAGATATCGAGCATCTGTGTTTAATCTGCCGAAACTCTCGGGATTATTGCTAAATTAACTATGATTTTCCTAAGAGTGCGTCCTGATATTCAGTCGCATGGCCTCCTGTTTTTTCTGAGTTCCAGTCATCTCCAGCTTTTCAAAGATGATAATCATTCGTCTATTAATTGTCTATTTTGAAGTCCGAAAAAATCGAAAGACAAACGAATTCTGGCCAACAGAAGCCCCGAATATTTTAGCATTGATCGATCTCGTTTTTAGATGCTCCTCCACGATCGATTTACACTCAGAATTGTTGTGACAGTTCAATGAGTACGTGGCCTGTACAATGGCTACCAGTGACCACGGGATGTATAAGCCAGTGCTTTTATCCTCTCACAGTCAGACAAGTCTGGTACCAATTAACCGACTCCGAATGGTTGAAGGCTTAATTGACCTGGGCGTATATCGATCCGGGATTCGAAACTGTGACCATGGTGTGTGAAGTGTTGTTACTACCCCATTTCCCCCGATTGTTTATGGCTCTTGAAAGCTATTCCCGGTTACACACGCATGTTCACTTGTTCGAACCCCGTATCAGTAACCGCCTAGGACGACAAACCCTTTCATCCCTGCGGTGTCGGTTAATTGGTACCAAACCCGTCTGGATGGATAAAAGAATTGACTTGTACATTGGCTGGCCACTGCAACTCATTGTATAGGCCACATACGCATTCAATACCACTACGTTTCTGAATGGAAGCCGAATGCGGGGCCGCATCTTTCAGACGGGATTGATTAACACCCTAAGACTATACTTTAATCGTCGTACATGATTTGCTATGTCCTCTACAAACTTCTTTGTTGCATAATGTGGCTTGCATCTGCTTAGCATTGTTTTCCACGTTTCATAACACGATCCAAAGTCGTGTCATCCGAGATTCCAAAAACGAGCTCTTTCGTTTTTTTCTCAATTGCTGACCGCCTTGAAAAGCATGGCAGTCACTGCTGACTTTATCAGATTTAGTGGATTGTTTTCAAAAACATGGCAGCATTCAAAAACGGAAGACATTCAGTTTCTTAGACACGATCCCATCGTCCGATTACAATTCACGTTTTGGTTAGTTATTCCCTTATCTTGTCATGAAGTCAGTGTCATATCGAATTTTGTGCAGCAGGGATAGGACAGAAACTTCATTGGTATGGAGGAAATCAGGTCATCTAACTGTTATTTATGGAAGTGGTTTTCCAACATTGTCTTCGTAGTACTGCACATTCTAAAGGCTCATTTTGGCAGCTGACTTTGACAACTGCTTTCTCGTAAAGGAGAAATTTGTTTGCCCCTCATACCGATACACAGTATATTGCAAAAGGGGTGATATTTTGAAATCAGGCAAGAGTGAACCGAAATTGTGCCCCGCCCACATATTTCCAGACCTTGGCCCATCTTTTCTTCCTTTACTTTGAATATTCTTTTGATCCTCATCACTAGCAATTCCAAGCTAATCACCCGGATATCTTAGAGAAGACATGGATTTCGGAGATGACATGAAGACTGTACTGAGGAAGTACTTCTCGACAGTGCCGAGGGGAATTAAGTGAAATGGAACGAGTAGCATCATAATTAGTGAGCATTTTGGATATATTTCGGACTAGGAAGCTGAACCTTTTGTTGGTTATTCCCTGTTGAAAGCAGTGGAGGATAGAAACCTGTTGTTATGGTTTGGAGGTGACTTGATGGATGAAACGTTCGGAAACCCGGGGTGAACAAATTCCACTCAAAAACCTGGATTATTGAGAAAACAAAGTTATTTCTCTGTAATGTCTTGAATTATCTTTCACTATGAGGAGGTGGAAGAAAAGGGAGGAGTTTTTTTTGCGTGTGGCTAAACTGCTCTCAGTGATTCCGTGAAGCTTCCCGATTGAAGAATTGCCTGTTTTAAGGAGAAGCCATGAGATGGAGGATTGAGGATGACTCGATTCCAATGCTGAAGTAGACCTTTCTTCTTCGTCTCTCATCGAGGCATTTATCACAAGCTTTTTAAAGTTGTTGGCCTCATGAATCCCCAGTTTTCTCGGGAGCCGGCCCACTACTATCTTCACTGCATTAACTGCGACATTGCAGGAGCTTCAGTTTTTAGGAATTTGCCTGAGAACTTCGTTTTTGACTTCCTTTTCTTCCACTGAAGGCTTTCCGGTTGTCAAATTGATTTCTTGATAAATGGCCGACAGAAAAATTGAAGGCATTGCTTAGATTTTTCGCTGCTTCTCAATGATTGAATCTTGGCGGCAATGGCTATTAGGCACCAAAAGGGAGATGGCGTAGTGAACTTCTGCAGATCAGATGCCCGGTCATTCCCCTTTCCAGTCTAGGTTGCTTTGCAGTATCATTTAGTACCGAAGGGTTCACGTCAGCACCAGCTTAACCAACCCTAACGAGAAGGGCGACTTGGTTATCTCACCGGGAGTCCCCTAAGAAGTAACGGAAGCTGAACGAGATCGGAAACACACCGATGTCCACATGTAGATATGATTGTCACCTCGAACAGGAGCCCAACAAGATACGAATCTTAGAGTAGCTAATCTCGATTTATAATTCTTCCGTGCTGACTATGGAATTTTCATAACCTACTTAGCTTTTTCTAGGAGCTCTTTTATTTGCTGAAAAACTTTTGCTTCGTGCTAAGTCAAGCCTCTTTTCTCATTTCGCTTTAAAATCCTTTTTTGGGATAAAGCCTTTGGAAGAAGGTGAGGATTGTGTGGCCTACGTCATTTTTCCCGTAGGGCTACTGCTTGGACATTGAAGCCATTTTATTGAGATATTCTTTACACAGGCTAGTGACCTGTGGTTTCCTACCGGGTCTTTTATTTGCTTACTGGCACTAGGCTAGCATCAATGCAGCAAAACTAGCGAAAAGCTTCTTTTGTTTTTGTTTATAATAAATGATGCAACTGAGAAATAGTTGCGTCAGCCTCGTCAATGACGCATGAACGTTCAGACTGAGAGATAAAACCATATTTAATCACTTGGACTTTAGGCCGTAGCGAACTTTTCAAGGAAATCTTTAAAAACACGCAAATAACATCAAATTTTATGCATTTGAGCTCTTTCACTTAGTCCCTGATGTTTGCAAATCCGATCAAAGCATGGGGGAGACAAGCATATGAGCATTTGCAATATGATAATTTGTCAATGAAAAGAAGGTATTTATAGACTCATTCCATATATTCTGATGCGATCGAATTCAAAAAATCCAAAAGTCTCTCTAAGTTTTGCGTGGTGGGCACTACGGGCTTCCGCCGCCTTCACTCAGCTGAATTGATGTGTTCAGTGGCGGGAAGCTTAGGGGCGAGTTTAAGGATTACCGACAAAAACGGTGAAGTTCGAGTCCGCTCATGTCAGTCACCCTCAGAGTGTCACCGTCGGACCAGTAGAGATATGAAATTGATGTGGATGGATTGATTATTGCTTTCCAATTTGACAGACAACCCTGAAGCTGCAGCGTAAAATAGGCTCTACTACGTATCGAAGAGTAAATTAAAATGAAACATTTAGCCTATTTGGGGAAATAGTTTATAGGGCTGGTTCAGTTTAGTCTTCTGCATGTAATCAATACTTGAGATTATGGTTTACGTTGTAATTATTGACTGCCGTCGAGAACGGGAGAATTGAACTTAGCGTTGAAGAACTTTGCGAATGCCTGCGGGGGGCTTAAATGTGACTTGCATGGGGAGGTCGGAAGGCTTAGGTGGTGCATTCGCTGGGAAAACATTCATCCAACGCGTTCATATCGAATTTACTATCTTCCTTGGCAATTTCCGGCTACTCAGATTTCATCCGTCTATTTCCTTTCTCACCATCATTTCTCTTTTCTCTCTTCGTATGGCTTTCTATGAACCTCGGTATATCTGATGTATTATCGCACTGTCTTTTTTTGAAGTCTTCGAAAGTTTTGTATATAAGCTTTAATAGAATGACTTTTGGAGGCCTTTTTGCCCTCTTTGACTGAGTTGTTGAAGGAATCGCTGAGCTTCTAAATCAAAAATTGCCTTTATATTCAATATTCCTTTTGAGTATTCCAACAGCCGCGATGATGGCAGACGCTGAGGAACGTCTGATGGTTGATCTCTTCCGCGGCTACAACTCTCTAGTACAGCCGGTTCGTAACAAAACCGAACTGCCGATGATCATCAGGATCGCCATGCAGCTCATATTACTTATTAACGTGGTGAGTAAGATTTTTGAAAGTTTTTCTAGCTTTGATTCGAAGGTTTCCCACGTTTTTTCCAGGACGAGAAGGAACAGGTGATGCACACGAATGTATGGCTTACTCTGGTAAGCTGATGATTCTGAGCTGCCGTATTTCGAAGTTTGAAGTTTTTCCCGTATGCCGTATTTTTTTATTTATTGACTGTAGATATACATCCACGTCCACAATAACCTGCAGGACAGATGATACGATGGTTGCTACAGCCTCGACTCGTTGTTAAAAAAAAACTAATTGACAAACAAAAGGCCTTCGGATGTGAACTGATAGAACAAGGCCATGAGGCCATGCTAAGGAAATAGCCTTGCCCAGGGAGCGTGCGCGAATCTTTCCAACTGAAAGTTTGATGATCACTCACTCGTAGGAGTTTAGAAAAAGGCGTATGATGCCGTCGAAGGACGTTTATTCAGGAGGGAATTGCTCCTATGGAAAATATTTTCAGCGAAGTTGAGTTCGTGCTAATAATTGATTTTAGTAGCGAGACCTTCAAATCTGTAAAATCCACTTGATTTGTGGTAACTCTGACTTTTCTGTATAGAGGCTGAAGTTTTTGAGCGTTAATCAATCCCGTCTTAGGGATGCAGCCACGCATTCGAATTCCATTCAGAATCGTAGTGGCGTAATGAATGCGTACGTGGCCTATACAATGACTTGCGATTGCCAGCCGATGTAAAAATCAGTGCTTTTATCCTCCCAGACGAGTCTGGTACCAATTAACCGACCAGGGAGGGATGAAAGGCTTGGTTGGCCTGGGCGGGCATCGATCCGAGATAGGAACCCATGACCATGCGCGTGAAATAGTGCGCCATTTGCCACTGCATCACCCGCTCTCTTGCTTGTATGGGAATAGGTATTCGCTGTGATAATTTGGTGTTGAATACTTTACATAAATAGTCCACAAAACTGCTATTTTTATTTCAAACTGGTCTGGTACAGGATAACTCGTAGTTTTGGCTGCACAATCCGTAAATCTTCTCAGGCTTATAAGAGGTTTACTCGTTTATGGATCCCTGAAACCCTTCTCTCCTAATTCGCACAGTAGGTGAAAGAATCACTGCCCATATACGTGATCCAAGAGACGAATCCGTCCAGTTCATTAGGACCCTCCTCAGAAGTTAAAGGCGTCGTGATGACGGAAATACTCGGCTTTTCCTTGGCGTTGCTCATGTCGTTTTGATTGTATGCAGGGTAACTTGAATTCCTGGAAAGCTGAGATGTCTTCAGGATTCGATAGTCGCGCTTTTTCTGCTTCATTTTTTTCCAAAGAAAGCTTTTTTACAATTCGGATGAATTTCAGAGATGGCGCGACTTTCAAATGCAATGGAATCCTCAAGACTATGGCGGAATCACCCAAATTCGTGTGGCGCCAGACAAAATCTGGTTACCGGACATTGTGCTGTTCAATAAGTAAGCTGATTACTTGCTTCAAGAGAAACACCTGAGAGATTGTGAGGTCGGGAAACGATCTTGACGGGGCGTTATAAGAGCTCCGAAACCGGCTTGACCGACGTACACGCCTGATGGTGGTTATTATGACCCTGTAAAAACCGCACCGTTCACAACGAAGCTGTAGGATGCCAAAGAGTAGTGCGGTTTTATGGGACGCCGAGACGGTTAGAGACTCATAATCTCGACCAACCCCTTTTTTGGTTTTTTTTGAAGTCTTGTATTTCTCAAGATAAACCAATTTCGTCCTTCGCCACACAACTTCCAGTATTTCACTTACGCTAGACACCTCAGAATTATCCCTTGGCTCTCGAAGGCACTGTTCACGACGATTTTGAGGTGACTTTTCAAGTCGAAAAGCGGAAGCATTGGTTGGGAATAGTGCATCGGTTTTGAAGGAAGCGAAAAAAAATTTCCGATTTTGCGAAAAATGAGGCTCCTAAAAATTGGTGGAAACTGAAGATGTACAGTAGCACTCAAAAGTATTCGGCCTACTTCAATTTGCCGTAACCTTTTTCCTAGTGGAGCAGATCGCATGAACTTTTGATATGTTCAGCTGAAGCATATTTTACACTGTCCAACACTACTTGACTGCATAACAGCCATATCCACATATCAATGGGAAGGCGTTTGTAGACTGTGCTGAAAGCAAGTTTGTAACGTCTGCAGTTATTCCGACCTTATGTACGTTTTTCTTCTCTTCTGGGCTCGACATTTGTGCTCGTACACTTAAGACATGGCAAAAAGGAAAGGACTCTTAGACGGTTCACCATTCGTATTTCCAGTTGATTTTTTGTTCAAGCCCTTTCGGATATCTGGAACATGATCAGATTGCAGGTTGATAGTATTAAATATTCACACTACACCAATGCTGCACATACTGAAATTTCGCTTGATTAGATCCAGTAGGAAAGAAGTTACGACTGAAAATTACAACTGAAGAAGCATTTCGCCGAATTCTCTTGAGCGCTCCTGTATCAAGACGGAAACGACATGGAATGGGTATTTGGACGAGATTTCAGTTGTTGCAACCGCGTAAAGAGCTGACTACATCAAGTCAAAGCTGTCCAGAACAACCTTTTACTATCGCTGTGGGTCATGAAGTTGTTTGCACTTCTTACGTGGGTTCTCTTGTGAATGATGGAGCCTCCACAGCGCCATTGAAACTCGTCCGCGCATACACACGAGGCAATCTTTGAGCATTTATAACACACTATCTAGGCCGTTTTTCGACCTGCCAGCGCCACATATGGTACCCAGACCGCAGATTTATCCCTAGGTTACCTCAGAGACCATTTTTATCGTGAACTGTGTCTTTTACTTTTTTTGCTATTACAAGCTTTCCCATGATCATCATACTGCTCATTTCATTGTAGCTTAACTTTCAGTGCTGACGGTAACTACGAAGTGTCGTTCATGTGTAACGCCCTGATTCATCACACGGGTGAAGTGCTTTGGGTGCCACCGGCTATCTATAAAAGCAGCTGCATCATCGGTGCGTTTCTTGACGTAGACTTTGAAAAAGAGTTGTGATCCCCAACGTCAATAATCAAAAGTAGTTTTGAAGTAGAAATTTAGGAAACGTAAGTAATGTATTGCTCTGGTACGATGTTCACCCACTTTTTTTCTTTTTTTGTTTATTATTTGTATTTTCTCGGTCAGGAAGCATTGCCCTTCTAAACGCTTAACTTTCGAACAATGTAGCTCCGTTAAAGGCACAGTTCACGATAATTTTGTGCAATCCAGATTATGACGAAAAATGGAAAATAAGGTGGAAAACAGTGTGATAAAAGGCGAAGAAACTGCGTGAATCGGTGTTTCCAAAGTGAGAAAATGCTTCAAAAATCGTTAAAAAGGGGGCTGAACGAGAAAGAGACCAGGGTCCTTTCTATTACCTTTGGGGGCCACTAAGTATTCCTATGAGGAAGAACTCAGAAATCATTCTCATCGTGAACCGTACCTTTGAATCACAGCCGTTTAATTTTGGACAGGATCTATTAGATTAACCTCACATTTGCCAATTCTCTACAGCGACACAAGGTTCCCTCTCATGAGTTGAAACGATTTTTCCTCCGAGAAGTGCCTCAGGTAATGGAAAAATGATACACGATAGGGACATATCTGAAGAATCAGGAGGGTTGTGGAAGAACTTCGATGTCCTAGCCACTAGTATCTAAACGGTGCATCTTCATGAGCGGTCTGGCGTTGTTGTGCAAAAGGATATTGCCTTTACAAGTCACTTAAGCGGAACATTATTCTCGTACAGACACCCCCTTCTGTACTGTTATGTGTCGAGCTGTCATTTCGTGAGATACCCTCCGACAGGCATTAGTCTTCTTTCACTATGTGTGTGAGTGGCTTTGTTCACCTACATGCAGTAGGAGCTTTTGGAGAATTCGAGCAGAGCTATCAGGTATTCTTGGAGGCTTCAAGCTCTTCTGCCAAACCTGTAAATGAGCTCCTCGATCTGACTTCCACCACTTTTTCAGAGTACTGTCATTGTCCAGACACGCCTTACGAACTACGGGCAATCTTTGATCTTTGTTTCCCCGAACTAAAATTTGGCATCTCAGATGCGTACCTTGTTATCTTGGGAGCTTTAATCCCGAAGGCAGACAAGGTAACATACCGCGAGCTTAATCTGGAGCACTTCTTCCAAGTCGTTCTCAGTAACTTCGTGAACTTTTGAGTATGAAGATAGAGATGGTTTCATTGTAGATAGTAACGGACGTCCCCAGAGAGGGTAGTACGAGATTACCATGATAGACATGACATGAAAGGGAATTCGGACGAGAGTTTAGTCGCTGCAGTTTTGTAAAGAACTTTTAACCCTGAGCCAAAGCGCCGCGCCCGAAGTGCCGTCCCTTGTGCCCCTAGGTCAGGACTACTTTCAAGCCTTTACTGCGTGATGTCTAGACTGGTATTCAACCCGACAGCTACCCATATGGCGTAAACGGTGGCAACCATGCCTTTTGATGAGCAGTATATTTTGCTGTGCATGATTAGACTAAGGAGAACAAGTAAAGCTCCATAGGTTCCAAGTGATGTCTATTTTCAGACGTCGAATTTTTTCCCTTCGATGATCAGCGGTGCATTCTGAGATTTGGCAGTTGGACCGTGAGTTTTTCTTATTTTTTTTTATCTACTAGCAATGTCTTGTATTAACTAGTTTAGAGAACAACCAACACAATAAACGTTTCTCTGTCAAAATTACCATACGCTTTCTTCGCATGACCTACAAGAGTGGCTTCGACCATGCCCTAAAACGTTTCCACGAAAGCAGTTCAGGAAAATGGGTAGAAGAACCTTTGGCAATGTATGGGGCCCTAGAACGGTGGAGGTGGTGTATCGGCAAATAGGGCACTATCACGCGCGCGGTCACAGGTCGAATCCCAGATCGTTACCCTCCTAGGGTTAGCAAGCCTTTCATCCCTGCACTGTTGTTGATTGGTATCAACGGGTGAAAACACTTGCTTGTACAATGTCTGGCCACTGCGAGTTATTGTGTAGACAAGAAAAGCATACAACACATCTTGGCGGTTCTGGATGAAAGTCTAATATAGTTAGAGAGGGTGGGAATGTGGTCGCTGTAAGGGTATGGAAATGGGATTACTTATGGGAGTATTAATTGGGAGCATATTCGTATGGGAGGATAAAAACCCTGGTTTGAATCTGGACTGGCCACCGCAAGACACTTTATCGGTCTAACACACATTCTATTCGCCACTACGATTCTCAAGAGATGTCGGATGCACGGACGCCTCCCAAACTGATGAAGCCAAGAACTTATCAATCACCCTTTCTGGTGCTCTATTGGATCCGTGCCAAGCTATCCGCTTCCCACTGGATTGTCAAAAAGAAAAACATCAAAAAACGGGATGTTCTGAGAATGTGGTGAGCATCCTTCGATTATGGAGGCTTAGGCTGTGTCATTTTCAATTTCCATTCCTCACAGGTGAAGGGAAAGAGGACATAATTTTGAGTTTCCTCATATGTAAGCGACCTAGTGCAATCTCCATCTTGGGAACTGCTCATCCTCGCTTGATGATAAAACATAAGACACGAACCAAGAACTGATTTTCAGTACAATCGTGACGAACTGAAATTGGACTTCTTACATATGGATCGGGTCGATTTTTCCGAGTATGTACCGTCTTCGATATGGGATGTGATGGATGCTCCTGCAGTGCTCACTGAAGATAGGAGTCGGATTGAGTTCCAGATCAGGATAAGGTCAGTTCACATGAGCTGAATGCATGATGAACTCAGCGCTAGTGTTAAATGGAATCTATTTTCTGACAAATTCCTCAGTAATTTTTTAGTTTAGGAGAAAGAGGTTGTTTTATACAGTTGTGTTGGTTTTGCCAACAATACTGATGGCATTTTTGAATGTTACAGTCTTCTACCTTCCCACAGCATCAGGCGAGTTACTCACACTCGGAATGCTTGCTTTCCTTCATTGCAAGAGTATCGCTAGGTAGCACATCTTGCCAACTTTTTGTCAAAAAGATCAAGATAAAGTCCTCATCTTAGTGGGAGAGTTCAGGCGCGGTGGGTGTTCGAAGCCCGGTAGCCACACTAAGAGACTTATCTTATCGGCGTTGTGGAGGGTGCATCATTTACAATGGAACATACATATACATATGTGTATTGAACAATTGAAACAGCTGAAGCAGCTTCCTTGTTCAGCTGGTCGTCATGCACTGGCTACGTTCATAAAGACGACGCCGACGCTGGCGTCAAATCAAAACGCTGATGCTGTCTGTTTGTACCGCGCAAGCCGACGACTCGTCCGACACTGACGCTTTTGAAATGAAAAAAGACAAACGTTCATAGGCGTGAAATCCTTGTGAGTTACATGGACGATCAGCCGGATTGATGTTCACAGCCAATGTTGGCGTCGACTCAGGACGTCGATGGCAGTGGTAGCTTTTGATCCGACGACCTTGCGGCGTCGACTGGGTAGCATTGGTATAGCTAATCGTTTACACATTTGAACGCGGCTGAATCGCTTGATTTTCCTTAAAGATGATCAATGAAGTGGTGTAAGATCTTGCTTTGTTTAAGGTGCAGGTAGCCGTAACTTTCTCATGGTTATACACTGGATACTTACAAAAATTACAGAATTGTAAACTCGGGAGGTGCTCACTCCAGTCTTTTCATTTCAGTGCTTCCTTGATTACGTATCCAATAGGTGGTGGTACGTAGTTCTTCACGTCCTATGTTTGCCTAAGGCCGTTGGGCTAGCGGTAACGAGATCCGAACGGCACGTTAATAAGCCGTGTTTGGTTCTTTTTGATAGGCGATACGATTTGTGCGGTGACTGCTGCCCTGTTCAATGGAAGGAAAGCAGCAAAGGGAACTCCTTATGCCGGATGAACCCGCACTATACCATGTAATTTTTCAGGCGAGAAGATGGGTCTGACGATGAACGTTTTGCTGTCCATCAATGTGTTTTTACTTCTGGTCTCGAAGATTCTGCCGCCGACGTCATTGTCGATTCCGCTCGTCGCTAAATATCTGCTGCTCACTTTCGTGCTCAACATCATAACCATTCTGATCACTGTCGTCATCTGTAACATATACTTCCGATCTCCTATTACGCATCGCTTGCCGCCATGGGTTCGAAGTGTCTTTTTGGATGTGAGTGCGGTTAAGCAGTAATGTTATAGTTATCTTCAAGAGGTATGAAGTTGTGAGAGCGAGCCAAATACTGGACGCGGTAGGTTTCAGTGGCTACCCCTTCTGATGTGCATGCAGCGACCAGGGCGTAAGGACGTCTTGCATCAGAAAAAGAAGAAATTGGAGACGAAATCCAGCCAACATCTGACCACACCTAATCACCATCCCCATTGCAAGGTTGCTGATACTGTTCGGTGAGTTTCTTGCCACATTTTCGCGGAACCTTCCATTTTTTCATGCAATAGTTATGAAATTTGGTTATGAAAATGAGGTTTAACTTCTCAGAGGAGTCTTATGGGCTGTGTTTATGTTACCAAAACCACATGATACTGCAATCGGTACCATCTGTAGTGCGCTACAGCGGATCGGATTCAGAACAGCCTCAATTTCGTTTTTTTAGAGCATTTTGGAATATCGCCTTGATGAATCTGCTGCAAATTTTTTATCAATTTTGATTTTTTTTTTTGAATTACGAATATTTTCGTTGAAAATTGCCTTCTGGTCGAACAAAGAAGTCAATGTTTTCGAGCCTATGAAAAAATGTTCTTAAAAAAAGCTTGAAAATGAGAAACTGATGCTATTTGTGTTTATAACGAGGAAAACATCTTGTGATTGCAAAAACCTGGCAAAACACTCTTTGTCTTCCCTAGGAGAAGAAGCTCTCTAAGAAGTTTTTGATTTTATCTGAAAAATCTGAAGAGCTTCGGACAATGGGAGGAAACCTCTGAGTCTGAGATATCTTCAACCACTATAGAACATTCACAATCTTGCAAGCGTGTCTCCTACGAGATCGATAGGTTACTTTATTTATTTACATTTATATAATCTCCGCTATAGGGTGCTCCCAATTAACATTCCTTCACTTTTTTCATAATTTGTGCTTCTTTCACTTTATTCATACTTTGTGCCTATATACACACAGATCCTTTCCTTTTAAGAGATGGCGCTCCACTGATTCGAATAAGCCATCCTTCATGTGAAGATCTTTCCCCAGATGCTCAGCGAGCCGTTGATGCCATCGAATTCATCACGGAAAACATGAAGGATGACGAAACTACTAAACAGGTTAATTTTCTGAGTGTTCTCGTCACTCCAGAACTTGTTGTTTTAGAGACCTTCGAACTATTTTCAACAAATATACAGGGTGCGCCATAAATATGGTAACAAAGTAATTTGGCCTCAGAAGCAGCAGTTCATATTGAACATGGTGAACTCATGTGAACTATTTACTATGCATCGCATCTACAAAACAAACATCTTATATAACCGTTTCCTGTACTAATTATATTTCAAAGACGCTGCGGCTACTTATAGACGGCGGCACGTAGAGTTTTTTTGAAAAACTTGAGCCCGGGCTTTTTTCATTGATTTCTCAGGAGCAGAAACAGTGATGCGTTTTGAAGCGCAGGCTTTCCTCTCTGGTATGGACTGTATCCAGGGACCCATCACATTGTGGTCCGAGAACTTCGTAGGAGGATTGGAAGCTGGGATGAAGTCGCGAACATTTCCGCAGCACCAGTCTTGATCCTTTTCCTTCCCATCCTTAAGCAAGTGCGCCGTACATTTTAAACCGTACCGCGAAAATAATCTTTGGCCCTCCGCTGCACCCTTTCAGGAAACCCCTTCTTAAAGAGGTTCGGAGTAAATTTTGTACTTCTCTTGACCGAAATTCGCGATATCGCTCTGATGGTAGAGACCCTAGCCCCAACTATATGAAAGAGGGGTAATGGCTCTGAGAGGCGATCTGACTCTTCTCAACGGCTTCAGCCTTCTTAGTGTGGAATATATGTATACTTTGGGATCTCAACATTTCTTCCACGCTGAACATCCTCTAGTCAAAAAAAAAATGTGTGTCGAAGCGCGTGCCGCGCGCAAGTAACGCACGGCATCTGATTTTTCTCTTCAATTTCTTCCCGACAAAAAGCTTATAAGGCGTCCGAATCTTATCTGGATACAATTTTATTTGCTCTGGGCAGACTCTTCCCATCAGATTAGAGCATATAAACAAATCACCAGCCATATTTCTAGTGTTTCTGCAGGTTCCGCAGCGTACTCCTTCCCAAGCAATTGTATTCGGAAAAGGGGTCGTATGTGAGGCAACACGACCGTATTGAGGTTTGTTATTGACCTGTCTACGCAACGCGATTCAATAGATTGTCATGTGGGATATGTTGAAACGAGGAACGAACCCAGAAAAGCACTCACCAAAAGCGCGCAAGGACGGAAGGGTTGGTGGATGTCTGCGAAGCTCTATCGTTTTCGAAATCTGACGAATTGAGAGTACCAAAGTAAACATGGTGGCTAAGGTATACCATAAAAGTGAGGGGAGGTGCAGATCTGGTGAAAACCTCCAAACAAGGAAATTATGGAGCTTTGAAAAGTTGTTACCATATTTATGGCGCACCCTGTATAGCCACCCTATATCTTAACACGGGTATACCGTTGCTACACTCTCAGTACTGTTCAAAGTCAAAAGGAGCTTTAGAGATTTCTCAGTCTGTAATCCCGTCTGAGAAATGCACCTACGGTTTAGACTTTTGTTCAGAATCGTGGTGGCGTTTCGAACGCGTTTGTGACCTATATCACATTCGCTGGCCAGCCAATGTACAAGTCAGTGCTTTTATCTTCCCAGACCAGTCTCCTACCACTTATCCGACTCCGAAGGGATGGAAGGCTTGGTTGGCCAAGGAGTAAGTCGATCTGGGATTCGAGCCCATGACCAAGTCTGTGTTTTAATGACCCGAGCACCGAAAGCCTGTCTTCTTTCGGAGTTCAAGAAACTATTACCGGACTAGTATGGGTGAATAAAAACTCGGGTTTATACAATATCCAGTAGCCCCCGCAGGCCATTCATTGTATAGGCCACAGACGCATTCAGTTGCCATTACGATTCCCTATGGTGGGGAGGGGACACTCCGGAAATGCGACTGATTAACGCCAAAGGCTCTGCCTTAGTTACTTACACTATCTCTTTTGAAATGTCTAATGGTTCTCCTTCAGTATCGAGACGACTGGAAGTACATCGCTATGGTAGTGGATCGTATACTACTCTATGGCTTCTTTGGAATCACCCTAGGAGGGACAATTGGTGATGTTAAACATACATACTGTTTTTGAAAGGCTTATGATCCTGTATTCTGTCATACTGCAGATGATGTGCTATCATGTTTCAGGGATTTTATTCTCTGCGCCAACCATTTTCGAACGAGTCGATGAGAAGAAACATCTGCAAAAGCTCGTTCAACTTTATAAACAGGGCCTACTCGATAACGACACTTTTACGTCGCTATATTAAGTATTTCTTTATAGACGCAGTATTCCCAGCGTCCAAGACGAAATTCCCATAATTTGAAATCGTTTGTTCGACATTAGGACATTTAATAGCAGACAATTTATGCCTGATTATTACGGTTTTTCGAGTTCTGAGAAGCTTCTCTAGGTCCTTTCGGCAGGACATATTTTCTAATTCATAAGTCGATAGCCTAGGACCGGTAAGAATATCTCCGAATCAATCAGAGCTCAACAACGCCACATAGGTTCAGGCAAGTTTTTGGTTCCAAAACTCCTTTTCGAGCGGACCCTATATTCGAGAAATTGTTTGGGACTTGTTAGATAATGCGAATGGGTACAGTTCATTATGCTCAGTCTATTTTACGGTTCTGATTATAACCAGTCTCAATAGTTGAGCAGCATATTTGCAAAACCTTGGCTCAACGGATCTTCAATTCTCTACTGACTCAGAAGTACTAAGCTGTACGAAAAGAATCTGTCACAGATGCAAAATATCCCAGACCTATTCCATGATTTTCTGCATGCTTCCGTATGAATATTAATAGAAGGACACTACTGACCTGTCGGCTTCACAATTTCAAAATTTCAGATGTCACAATCGGCTGACCAGATCGAGGTTCATCTTCGACCTTCTGTGCCAGGCTGCGAAACTTCGGAGCGAAGTATGCGCAGAGTCGCTTAGAAGGGGCCTGAAGGCGAAGTGTTTGGCACGAGTCACAAGTTCAACGAGTTTCAGCAGCGGAGTAGCCGGTTTCGAACTCTGGTCATTACCTGGTTAAATGAGTAAGGAGGTGGCCGCCATAATTATGCGTATACTCTAGGGTAGTGTCCTTCAGAGAATACCGTGGAATCTTCCAGGAAATTGCGGTAGAAAACTCGACTACTGCAAAATTTTGGCAGATGTTTTCTGCACAAACTAGAATTTTGCTGACATAGATATGGTGTGACATAAAAGATACAGTTACGTGGGCAGCGTCGAGAATGTAGCAGAACGTTTTTAACAGGGAGAAGTGAAATGTAATAAGTTTGGGGAAAGAGCAAAAAAGAAAAGACAAGAAAGTGAACATGGTTAGAGCTCGGATTAAAAACACGAGCTTGGTAACGAAAGCAAAAATCTAGGTGACCTGAGGTTGACCCTATCGTAGATGAGCTTCGTGTTCCCAGCAGGCATGTCGTACAAATGCTAGTGAGAAGGAGATCGAAGTCTAACTCAAAATTTGGAGAAAACGTAGATGCCCTATTAATTATATCTCCCTACATTCATCTTTGTTTAGGAGGGTTCTCAGTGGCTGTGAAAAACTGGTAGATTTGCTCTGTGCATGAAACTTCTCCAATGAAGAATGGTCTTTTTTTTCAGTGAGAGGGACAACGATGGATTTTCGATGTTTTTCGCCAGCGGGCGGTCTTTTATACATTAAGAAGGGCTAGGTAGCCTATTCCTGGTAGCTTTTCAGCTGCGTATAAGACTGCCTAATGTTCATTGTTCAATTGTTGGCTTTTAAGGGTTTCAGCCACGTTTTTTTCTGGAAAGTCAGTCCAGGGTCCCTGGACTCGGTCGACTAGCCGAGGAATAAATTTCCTGTATATGCCTCTATCAACTTCCATGATACTTGACACTGTACCCCGATCTGTTTCTCAGAATTAGGGGGATAGCAATTCAGAAATGCGGAATTCTTGCATTCTCAGTTACACTGCTCTAGAAATGAGGCTACTTCATGGTTTCGTGCTCTCTCGTTCGCTCATTCGTTCGTTAGTTTCTTTTCGTTCAATTTCGGCAACTTTTGCATAATATAATTATTACACTTTATTATAATAAAACACCTTCAGCTCCTCAGCTCCACTTCCGATGTGTTGTGCTGAGCCGTGAGAATATGGAGGATGAGCAGCCCTGACTGTACTCACTACTGTTCTCATCTAATTTTCATTTATTTTTTTCGCAAGCACATTGTTGACCTTTGTAATCCTCCATTGCGGCTAGTGGTTACCATCTCAATCTATTTTTTAGGGGAAGAACTGCTGTAAGACTGGAGCACCCCGTGTGAGACTGAAGCACTTGCGGATCCTTTTTAGGCCTCTCGAGGCAATAGGTTATTTAGATCATTTGCTATGGCGGAATGAAAACTTTTCGATACTTCCTCTAGGATCGGGTGGAACTCAACAATTTCATGCTTTTACTGGATTACCTTGAGTTTTGTATGCGTTTAGCATTGCCAGTTCCCTTCCGTGATTCCATGTTCGCAGCCGTTTCTCGACATTCTCAACCTTATTCATAGCTGAGCCAAACCCTTGGGAGCTAAACCCTGCTCTAACCCCCACATTTTACCCTGTGTTTTCTCCGTTCAATTAGACTTTGACAGCTCCCTCAGCTTCGCTGACCGTAAAACGTTTCCAATGCGTTTCCTCGAAAATCTATGGTTTCCCTCTCTCAGACCAGCAAGTTTACAAGAAGTGATAGCTATCATTTCAAAATTCATCGACTACTTGTTCTGCCAGCAGAACTTGGGCAAAGGTTTTGCACCTCCCAAACCGGACTTTTTTTATCGCTCAATATTTCGAATTGTAATACACCTTTGCATTGTACTGCATTGTTGTTGTATTGGTAGGTCTTGATGAACTTATTGATCGACGTGGTTAAAGTATCGTTGTGCCTTGAAATGGTGTGAAATAAAGAAACTGTTTTTGAAACATTTCTACTTAGATACCATCGCCGGGATGATGTCGGACGCTGAAGACCGTCTGATGGTCGACCTCTTCCGCGGCTACAACTCTCTCGTACAGCCGGTTCGTAACAAAACCGAACTGCCGATGATCATCAAAATCGCCATGCAGCTCGTTCTGCTGATCAACGTGGTCAGTGACATTTTCTAAGTCTTTTTTACTTCGATATTTCTCATTCACTTTTCAGGACGAGAAAGAGCAGGTGATGCACACGAACGTATGGCTTACATTGGTGAGTTGGCGTTTTCGGAACAGCCTTATCGTTGACCTTCTGGTCCTAAAGTGCCTAGATTTTTGCTGTGATATTTTGTTACCTTGTTTTTTATATTTATACAAACTTTGCGGTTTTTTTTTGGCGTTGGCTTCATTCGATGCCAAATAATGCTATACTCTTACTGCTTAACCTCATTTTTTTCTTTTTTCAAGTGCTTTGGGAGTTTAAGTTGGTGAGTGAGGCAGAACTCGGCATAGTTTAAACTAGCCGTCCTTGAAGAAAGTTCCAGTTGCTGCTCTTTGAGAGGTCTTGGCTACCACGCTAACACAACAACGGAAAGAGTTACTGTCCATGTAGGTGGTTCATAGGACCCGATCCGCTCAATTTATTAAAATTTTTTCCGGATCGACTAAATGGCTGAGGACGCATTGATCATCCTCATGTTGTTTGGTTAGTATAAAGGGTAACTTGAAGTTCTGGGAGGTAACGAACAGTTGAGGCATGGATCATCGGGATTGACCCCATCCAGCTCTTCTGTTTTGTGCTTCACCAGTTGGGCTACGCTTACTAACACATCCAGCAACGGACGCTTTAAACAAGCTATGAGTTTTTTTTCGATTCAAGCTTCACTTCTAGCTCTTTGAGAACGCCCCGCCCACCGCGGATCACGTCCGCCTAATTTGTTGTCTCTTTCCTCGCTTTTCTCCCCTTTATCCAGCGTCTAGGCTTTTCTTGAGCTAAATTGAAAAGTTCCGCACTTGGCAGCGTCGATCACGTTTGTGTGACACCCCATGTGGGCGGACTTCCGTTCAACTGATATGTGCTCAGTTGATCTTGCCAACGGCACCACCCATCCCAAACTTGACAAGACCTCTTCAAGTGTTTTTTCAGGCTTTCCCAAGTTTCATGACAGACAGACGCCAGCGCGTTATATATAGTATTTGAATATTGTAAGGATTTGTCTATTAATATCATTGAGGAAGCATTTTTTGCAATAAAGTAAGTTTAGAGATGGCAAGATTTTCAAATGCGATGGGATCCGAAGGACTATGACGGAATAACCCAAATACGTGTGGCGCCCGACAAAATTTGGCTACCGGACATTGTGCTGTTCAATAAGTAAGCTATTTCTTGGTTCTGTTTCTTCTTCTTATTCTTTAGCGTTTGTCCCGCTTGTAGGCAGGGTCCGCTTTTCTGATATGTTGACGCCACTTCTCCCGATTGAACGCTTGATCGGGGTGGATGTTAACCGCTTTAAAATCTTCGTGCAACGTATCGAGCCACCGCTGCTTTGGACGTCCTCTAGGCCGCTTTCCGGACACGTCAAGGTTGAGACCGATCTTACGGACACTGTCGCTCTTTGCGCGGAGAGTATGACCATACCATCGTAGACGAGCTTCGCGCATTTTATCGACAATGGGCGCAACACCGAATCGCTCCCTGATGGCGTCATTACTTATACGGTCTAAGCGTGTTACTCCGGCTGTCCAGCGCAGCATTTTGGTCTCCATCACGCTGAGACGGGCTTCAACCTCCTTGGTTGCAGGCCAACATTCAGCGCCGTAGATTGCGACCGGCCGGATGACGGTTCTGTAGATCTTGGATTTGAGACGCTCAGGGATGTTCTTATCACAGAGTACGCCAGTCACTGAGCGCCACTTCAACCACGCTGCATTCACGCGAGATTTCGTTTCAAAACCCAGGCTGCCATCAGACGCAATTGCCGATCCAAGGTACTTGAATGTTGTTGTCCGCGTGAGCTCAGTGCCATTGATCTTGATAGAATAATAATAAGGAGGATAATAATAATAATAATAATAATAGTAATAATAAGGATAATCCAAAGTTCGACTTATCTGGAGTAGTCACGCAAGAGGATTAGTCGTAACGCTTGGATTACTCTGGCGATCTCTCTGTAAGAATATATCCATCATACCACGACAATGGCGTTCTGTTAGGGTGTTCGGAAAGGGATGCACGCTAAAATTGTCCATTTATTTCTCTCCTGCTATAGAAGATTTTTCAAAACAGTTTTGTCTATTAGAAAAAGAATTTTGTTGTGCATTTTTTGATATACTTTTGTCTAGGTCTACTTTGTTTTTTTTTTTTGAAAAAAAGTTGAGGAAATGCTTGAACAAAAATTTCAAAGCTTGCATGTGGTTCGACTTCAAGCAAGGCAAATCGGCTGTTGAATCTCGTCGTGCCATATCCTATGTAGTGGTGGTTAGACAGGAGACAGCGGTTGGATTCCGGCGACACTACAAAACTTCCTCCGAAACCGGATATTCACGGCAAAAAGGTGATGCTCTATCTTTGGTGGTACAGCACAGCTTTGATGTACTCCGAAGTTCTGGATTAGGATCAAACGGTTACGGCAGACATCTATACAAAGATCAATTGAACCTCGTGGAGCACAAGCACTGCATCGTTGAGGTTACGATCGACGTCGACAAAATTCCTCCCCGACGACGCTCGTTCACATGTCGCAAAAATCACTTTGGAAGAAATTGGGGAATTGGGCTGGGAAGTCCTGCCTCATCCGATATAAAGCCCAGACCTGGCACCATCCAGTTACCATCTGTTCCGGTCCATGCATACGTTCTCTGCGTTAACATTGGCAACAAGTCACTGATAGTAATGAAGATTATCTTTCATATCAATCTTGTTTAATTTCGTTTTTATGATAAAAATTTTTCAAACTCAAACGCGCATTGCTTTCCGAACAACCTAATACACTAGAGAGAATTGATCCTCCTGATGGTCCTTTTGCCAACAAGCATCGAACACTTTCTCGGATGCCATTTTTAGGCCGAACTGCTAAGAAGCACAAGGTCACTTGCGCTGTTTATTTTTGACCGATGTTCACGCACCCGCTCCCCTTCTCAATTATCACTGGAATCACATCGTCTATTAATATCCTGTAGTGATTACGGTAATACTCCATGGTTGATTGGTATTCAATCAAGCAGCTTGTACAAGATGAACTCTGTTACCTTCTTCCTCACACTGATAACCTTCTACAGAGGCGAGCTCTCCCTTTTGTGCACTTACGGGAAGCTAGCACGCCTCTATGTTTCGGACTTTTGCACTTACATATGAACCACTTAAACGAGTCAACTCCAAATTTCTTTGGCCCTCAGCCCACCAACCCTATGCTGAACTTTTTTTTCCTACTACAGTACAGGATTCCTAATAATTTTCGACCCCATCAAATGGGGTAACGGGTGAATACCATTACCCCAGTACCCCAACACCATTACCGGCTGCACAGAGCGATCACTACTAGATTTATCCCTACGTTAGGGTCTTCTACAAAGCGAAACATCCCTCCCATCCACTATTGGAAAACGGCACCGCTGTTCCGACCTTTACCCAATTGAACCCTTTCGATGAGTCAAACCGAGGGCTTTCTGAATCTCAACCCAACAAACTCATGTTAATCTTTCCTTGTTGAGCTTGGTTTTTGAAAACCATAGGTTTTCTGGGAAAGGATCTAAGTTTCAGTGCTGACGGCAACTACGAAGTGTCTTTCATGTGTAATGCGCTTATTCATCACTCGGGTGACGTACTTTGGGTGCCACCGGCTATATACAAAAGCAGTTGCATTATTGGTACGTTTTCGGTTACATATTTCAAGCTCTGATTGAAAGTCTCAGAAACGATGTTTATCCACGTACCTTGCTTAGTATTTATATAATATCTTAACCTCTTCGACACGTGGTTGGATTCCTTCAACTCTATATCGTTTTTATCACAAAAAGCAGAGCTATTTAAAACGTTTTGATCAATGGGTCTTATTGACATACATTTTCAGACGTCGAATTTTTTCCCTTCGATGATCAGCGATGCAGTCTGACATTTGGCAGTTGGACGGTGAGCTTTGTCATAAGAAGAATTTTACACAGACAACGCCACATTAAAAATAAGAGTGGTGTGATAAATAGGAAACATAATGAAAATATATATAGCATACTTAAGTTATGTGAAGAGGCTGTTAAAGGTGCTGTAGGAGGGGCGGAGAATGAAGCTAAGCTAACCCAACAGTCGCCTCCACAACAAGCTGTCACTTCATATGAACCGACACTTCAAAGTTATTAAAGTTGTTGCGGAAATAAATAAATAAATAAATGTGTATATATACCGCCTCAGTCAATAATACCGTTGCCACGCGTTAGACTATCAGCAGGACGGTGCCGTCGAAACACAACTCTATTAAGCGTCATCAAACTTGTGTGATTAAACAAACATTTATTAGAAACTACAACCGATGCAAATATTTGAAGAAACTCCAATCTATAAATGAGAATGATTAAAGGAAGGGAGCGCAATAGAGAATTGTGAAACAGCAATCAATGGGAGCATTCTATTAGAGACATCAATCAATGAGAGCATATATATGAAAAACACCAATAAGAGAGAATGGTTAAACGAAAAAGAGCACAATAGGAAACGGTGAAACAATGGTCATCGAGAAGAAGCTTTAAGCATAGGTGAGAAGGGTCAAGGGAGGGGGAACAGTAGAGAATTGCGAAATAGGAAGTGTAGGTCGCGGCTATATAGTACATATTACCCGCGTTTGGGCGCGAAACCGATATTTGGTCTATTGATGAGGGAGATCATAAGGCAGCAATAAGAATCGCGATTCAACAACCGCGATAGTTATGATTAGGTATTAGGTTGATGCATACGTTCTTTTCCCAGACTTTTGTAAATATCTCAATAGCGAACCAGCCTGAAGATTAGAGGTATTCACCTTCTCGACGCTCATGCAGCTTGTCGATTCCATCACCCCAGTGGGACGGGGCTGGGGCTTGGAGAATTCCTTTCTTTGGGGGCCTTTCTGACTTCACCTTTTGTGACGAACTTGTGAAAATTGTGCAGCACAGCGACCTTCAAATGCAGGGTGGGCGAGTGGTAGCTATTGTGATGGAAAAGTACCATGTACGCTTTACGCACACATGATGACGAAATACCAACATCAACCCAACGAAGTACGTAGGGATCAAACACGGTGGAAAAAATTTATGCATCTCCTAGTATTATAACGTTTGAAGGGGTCCAAACTACAGCAGGATAATGTCAATTCAAATCCATATGTTTGGTACTTGCTAAATTTTTGTTGTTATTTTATTCCCTAATCAGGCCTCGGTGATACTAACCTGAGTCTTTACTGCCTTTGAAGTAGTTATAGATCGGAAAAGTGTCCACGAGAGGCGGCCAGGAGTCTCGATCTGGGTCTATAGCTACTATCGATGTACCGCGTCGATGCGGACAGTTTTCTGTTCCAATTAAGTCGAAAAACGCATCTAAGGCACTCATACTCTCAAAAAAAGAATTATAAGTAGGAAGCCATTCGCCAAATCATGTCGAATGTCGGTTGCGCAGCTTGTTCTGGTTCCCTTATATTCAAAAACTATATAATCTCCCCACATAAAACTGCTCAGCCCTTTCCTGATCGACGAGCTTTTGTTTGTGAGCTGGGATAGAACAAAGAAGCATAAACCGAAAAATAATTTCCAGTACAATCGTGACGAGGTCAAATTGGATTTCCTACATTCGGATCGGGTCGACTTTTCGGAGTATGCGCCATCATCGATATGGGATATGATGGATGCCCCTGCGGTGCTCACTGAAGATAGGAGTCGAATCGAGTTCCAAGTCAGAATAAGGTCAGCTCACGTTCAGCCGCTTGAACAATGAACTCAATACTACTTGTTTACGAGAATTTTTGAATCTTACAATTTCTTCAGTAATTTTCTAGTTCAGGAGGAAAACGTTGTTCTACACAGTCGTGTTGATTTTGCCCACAGTATTGATGGCTTTTCTGAATGTCACTGTCTTCTACCTTCCCACAGCTTCAGGTGAGCCGCTCATATCGGAAATATTGTTCACCCATAACGAAAGAGCATCGGTTGGTAGCATACCTCCTTGCTAAACTTTCGAGAAGAGATGTATATTCGACCCTCGTCTTGATTTCACAACTCATGCTTTCTTTGATACCTGTGAAGAATGTAGAAGGGATGAAATAAAAAGGATAGGGAAGAGTTCTGTTTTTGAAGAATTTATCTTCTTTGCCGCTCAAGGAGTGAAAGCTAAGATATCTTCAATAAGTTATGACCGAATTTGGTTGGCAGATGACAACGGGTAATGATGACTGCAAGGTAAATGAGAGTGAAGAAATAGAATGAAAATTAATATGATATGAATGAGATTTTTAGGCGAGAAGATGGGCCTGACAATGAACGTTCTGCTGTCAATCGTTGTGTTTTTACTTCTGGTCTCGAAAATTCTGCCGCCGACGTCGTTATCGATTCCTCTCGTCGCTAAATATCTTCTGCTCACTTTCGTGCTCAACATCATAACTATTCTGATCACTGTCGTCATCTGTAACATATACTTCCGATCTCCTATCACGCATCGCTTACCGCCATGGGTTCGAAGTGTCTTTTTGGATGTGAGTGTCGTTAAGCAGTGATTTCAGAGTTATTTTCGAGATGGATATATGCAATTTGAGAGTTTCCTGCCGAACATTTCACAGTAGCACAGACTTCCGGGAGTGTTTCGAAAGTTTCCATAAAAGTACTATATAAGGGCACCAGCTACTTGTAAGCGCATAGCATATCTAATTCATTCAGTGATCTCAGTTCTTCACTCATCTCCGACTCTTGATTCAGGTTCTAAAGTGCTGGAACCAGACGTGCATAGAGATGCATAACTTAGAGGGGCTTCAGGGTCAAATACTTTTCACAAGTTTCGAAGGGCTACAGCAGCGAAGTACCCGGAATCGAGCTTCTGAAGAAGTCTCGACGATAATGGAAAGGCGGTTTGATCAGTATGGAGCTGGATGCACATTATTTGCGCATCTAAGCGGTGTCCTAAAATAGAAATTCTGTAGGAATTTCGAGCACCCTTGGGGAACTTCTGGGCGTTGCGAAATTTTCGATGATACATTTCGATCACCAGGTCATAGCTATGCCAGTGAATTTTAGTGGTTACCGCTTCTGATGTGCATGCAGCGACCGAGACGTAAGAACATCCTGCATCAGAAAACGAAGAAGTTGGAAACGAAATCTAGTCATCAGCTTACAACAGAAAATCATCATCCCCACTGCAAAGCCGCCGAAAACGCTAGGTGAGTTTCTTCCTATTTTTCAACAGAATAATCATTTTTGAGCTCTGGCCGCTCCTACATTCTCTGCTTACTCTCCAACTTCTCTCTTGCTTTAACCTCGGCGTGGTCGTTTACGTTGTTAGAATTCTTCTGCCGTTCGAGGTTTCAGGTGGAACAATTTAGCAAAATAACGGCCTAACGTTTCGACGTAATCGTCGTCTTCAGATGCCAGGCTCCGAAGTCAAAGCGGATAGCATCCGCTGTCGCCACAGGCGACTGTCAGTAGTCTCTTTTTACTTTTCAGTGATGTTACGGACAAAACACCTTCAAACTTACCCCACCCTCAGTGCAAATGCTGTCAAGTAAAGTGCTCTAACCAAAGAAGCTTAAAGACACAGTCCTTGATGAAAGTGGTTTCTGAAAATTCCCGCTAGAACAATTCTGGTACCCCCAAGAATTGTACATGGGCCGCTGGGCAGGAAAAGGGCCTCGTCAGGGCTTAATAGGAGCTCTTAAACTGGTCTGGAAACTGGTCCACAGACACTCAAAGTTGAAGGGCCTCCAGGTTGTTTTGAAGGCCTTTTTAATACCGTACTATTCATAGGACGAGTCCAATAGTACCTTCTGAGGAGAGGCACACAGACGGGCATCTCGTACAATCCCCATTCTTGGTGCTTTTTTAAAGTCTCATATTTTTCTGAATCCAACAGTTTTCACGCTTTCTTCGCAACCCCAGCACTATTCTCCACCATGACTTCAATTATTTCGCTTAAAATTAATTCCTAAAAATCATCGCGAACTGTGCCTTCAAGAATGGCATTTAGATAGATTTAGAATAGTTCTCATTTTCAAGTATTATTCCTTTTAAGATAAACGGATCAGATTCATCCTCTGGACCGTCCCATTTGTATTTGCAAAAGTATGACAATGACCTTTTGCCGCCTGTTTCATATTTTCTCAGTTTGAAGCGGTTACTAAAGAAAGAGCAATTTGTAGTCGCGTGTAAACTTCAATGGTCTGACGGTTATTCCGTTAAATAATCAAACAAAAACAAGGGGTTAGTGTAAACAAATTGATTGTTTATAAATGTAAGCAGCAGTTAAACACGGATTACTAACGGCTATGTCGTCATCATTAGTTCATCTATTCATTTATTTTTTTCATCCTTAATTGGCTTTGAGTGACCCAACGAATTGCTCTTTTTCTTTTATAATGGTGTAATCTGTTATCTCACGTTATGTTTATTAGCTGCTAAGGCAGACGTGGTATAAAAGGATATCAACCTTTTGGAACCAACTTAAATAAGGGAATAAACATAAGGAACACATGTAAGCGTCAATAGAAAAACACGTAAAATGAGGTAACAGTGCAACTTCAAGGTTAGATATAAAACAAAGGCCTATAAGAAGAAGTGGTCAACCCCAAGGAACTATGAAAGCTCATACTTAGATAAAACTGCATTTGAACTGTGCGTTTGAACTCATGCGTTTGAACTTACAATTAGACAAGGAATCCGGAATGCTTATGTTTTTTATTACCTTTTTGAAGAGGCTGGCCGCTTTAAATGAGAAACTTTTGGCTCTCACACTGGTTCTAGGCCTAAGAAAATTTATTTTGGTCTGATCGCTTCTGGTTCGAGACTGAGCCGTATCATAACGATCAGAAGAATCAAATATATTACTTTGGTACAGTAGCTTGTAAATCATACATACGTCGAATACCTTCAAGTATTTGTTGCGCATAGATGATTTAGGAATCCTAGAATAGAAGAAACTCCTGTATCGGCAAGGATTTTACGCGTGAAATTGTTTTGTAACTTCTCAAGTGCTTCAACATCCCTTCTCCTAGAGGGGTCGAACACAGCAGCAGCACTCTCAACCAAAGGCCGAACGTACGTTTTATACGCTTTAAGAAGGATGGACTTATTGGTGGAGACAACCCCTTGAAGATGTGCAGTGTACGCAATAAGGCCAGGGTACACCGGGCTCTGATGTGTTTAGAAAAGTCAAGTATTTCAGTAAAAATGAAAAAAAACTGAAAAAATCAAAAAAATCAAAACCTAGGTCTCTCACAAAAGTGGCAGGAGTGATTGTAACTCCTTCAACTGTATAAAGACTAGAAGAATTCTCGGACTTCTTGGCAATCGTCATACACTTGGTTTTATGTGGGGCCAAGGGAAGCTGCCACCGCTTAGCCCAATCATTTAATTTGTTTATCGCCATCTTCAGTCGCTCCTGGTCCTTCGCTTCAGTTTTGGCTTTGTAAATTTTTACATCGTCAGCGTACATTTTTCTCTATGCTACTGAAGAGTTCCACGTGATTGCTTCCTGCACTCTTTCATACTTAGTACCGACATGTACACAAGGTTCCTCCCTTTCCAGAGATGGCGCTCCACTGATTCGAATAAGACATCCGTCTTGCGACGATCTTTCACCAGATGCTCAGCGAGCCGTTGATGCTATCGAATTCATCACAGAAAACATGAAGGATGACGAAACAACAAAACAGGTTCATTTTCAGAAACTTCTCACAAGTCAACCACTTAAAATTTGGTTGATGCATAATTATTGCGAGTTTTTCTCAGCAAATTTTATTGAAAAAACGATAGATATATTTAGCATGTTCATAGCCACACATTACCCATGTTACACAGATTTCTTCGGCTACATGGACTGCTGAGGTCTTCGATTTGGATACATCGGAGTACTCTTCATGGCCGCACACAGCCCCATCCCAAAAAAAATAATGGCAGCTGCAGAAGTTTCAGGGAGTAGGCTCAGATTGCCAAAGTCTATGATGAAAATCTGAAGCTCATGTGGCTCCGTCCCTCATGGCTAGAGCCCCTAGCGCACGTAATGGTGTGCGCTAGGGGCTCTAGCCGCCTGGTTTTCTAAAACGTTGAAACAAAGGAATCAGTAGCGTAGCCCGTCGTGTAAATGATGCGGTACCCTAAATTACGCATTTGAGTTCTGTTGGGAATCGAAGAAAAGGCTCAAAGTTCCTCACCTATGCTTCACCTCTCATGACACTGCATCTGGAATCAAATTCAGCAGGGT
The DNA here is from genome assembly GCA_000469685.2 of Haemonchus contortus. Lineage (NCBI taxonomy): Eukaryota > Metazoa > Nematoda > Chromadorea > Rhabditida > Trichostrongylidae > Haemonchus > Haemonchus contortus. Next base: position 15,001,517 of record LS997565.1, read on the forward strand.
TTCCTTCCTTGCTATTTTGCCAAGCTCTCGGTTGTGGTTTCACTAGATAATGATTGCAGACAAATAGACACCGTGAAAACGCATAGGGTTTACAGGTAGAGCTGGAAAATCCCGCGTTTCTGGTGATTTGCAGAGGACCTTAAGTACGGTTCTATGTACAATAAGGTCCTCATTGATAAATCCTAACATCGCCCTATATGGGGCGGAGGAGTGTAGTGGCAAATGGCGCACTATACACACGCATGGTCAGGAGATCAGATATTCGGATCGATATACGCCTGGGCCAGCTAGGGCTCCCATCCCTCCTGGGTCAGTTATTTGGAACCAGACCCGTCTCGGAGGAAAAAAGCACGGGCTTGTACATTGGCTGACCATCGGAATTCATTGTATAGGCCTCATCCGCATTCGAAACGTCAATACGATTATGAATGGGAGGTAAATGTTATGGCGCATCCCTCAGACTTGATTGAGTAGCGCCCAAAGACCTTATTTTTTATCCTTTTCGCCCATTCTAGATTATTTTACTCTTGTATCTTCTATCAAAATCATTTTTTTGGTTGGTTGAGTTAACTTTAACTCGGAGGCTTCATCGAAGCCGTCGCTATCGTCGCTGGTACATTGAGTCGTGCTGAGGTTGATGAAGGGTCGATCGTGGGAGAATACTTCCCTGTAGTGTACATCATAAACTGTTTCAATGTCGACTAATTTAAAATTTAATATTTTTCGAAGAGCATGTCGAACATTTCCTGAATGCCTATTTACTTTTCCTTCAGTATCGAGACGATTGGAAATTCGTAGCCATGGTAGTGGATCGTGTTCTGCTCTATGGTTTCTTTGGAATCACCCTAGGAGGGACAATAGGTGACGTCCAACACTATTCTTTAGAGGCTATTAGTCCTCCACTCTGTCATACTGTAGATTACCGTACTTTCTAGGGATTCTATTCTCTGCGCCCACAGTCTTCGAACGAGTCGACGAGCAAAAGCATTTGCAGAAGCTTATTCAACTCTACAAACAGGGCCTACCTGAAAACGACACGTTCACGTCACTATACTGATCCTTGTCCTGGTCGTAGTAGTTTCGACGTGCCTTCAGAGGAGATCTTCCATCTCTTTGAGATGTTCGTTAGGCACTGGGAGCTTCGGGTGCAGTCGATTTCATGTATGACGATTACGGTGCCATTTAATTGTAAGCTATGAAGGACGTTGCTATTGCACATAAGTAAGACATAATTGTATGTATACAATGTGGAATTGGTTGGTCGGTATGGGGTGGGTTTGCACATATTCTAAACAACTACATTTCAACAACAATGCGAGGGTTTCCAACTTCGATTCCCGAATTACTTTCCAACGAATGACAATGTTCGAGGAACTGTAGAGGACTTGTGAGTTCTGCAAATCGGTACTCTACGCCCTATCCATTTTACGGTTCTTTTGTAGGTAGTTTTAGCAGTAGTCAGTTTTGAAAGGGTGTTTAGCTTTTTGCAGCATAGCTTTTTGGCACTTTTGAAAAGTCGAAAGTTCATAAAATGTATGCAATAGTCTAATTTTATATCTTCTCAATGTGATTGAAATACAATAAAAGATTTATTCACTCGAGCTGTAGAATTGTATCTTCTGGCCTTTTCAGTCCCATGTTACTCACTCACATTTTCTTGGCATTTATTCCCCAAGGTTCCGTTTATTACCCATTTTCGAGCAACATTCAGGCGCTACTGGCTCCGAAGAGAACTGCGATGTAAGGGAAGGTCTGACTGCTCCGACTGGTTTTGGAAAGTTTCTCTAACCCGGTGTATCCCAACATCTACACAAAGCTAAGCAGAGAAGATCCATCCACAGCGGGATCTTTGTATCTTGATCTGGTCTACTGCCGGAAAAGGAAATACTGCAGACACACATTAGCAGGAATAGGTGAGGGGGAAGGAATCAGCAGAAGCACCAACTAGAACGAGTTATTCACTAGCTCCCACAATCCTACATACTTTTATGTTTAGCTAGTCAGTAACAGGCGAAAGGTCTCACTTTTTGAAAACGATGTCCGGAACCAATTCGTTCTAGCTTTTCAGGCTTTTGAGGCTTGATTGTTTTGTTTGATGCGAGATCAGTGAAGAATTTATTTTAAAGTGGTCAAAAAAACGTTCGTAAAATCGCTTTACTGCGTGTCATAGTACGTATTTATTCGCTCATGGATTCGATCTGAGGTTTTGATGATGTGGCTTCATGTGAAAGGACATGAAATGGATCATCGCTGGTGTCTTCTTTTCCATTTTTGGTTAGAGAAGTTTCACCGTTAACAGTCTTGTAGGTATACAAAGTAGTACCGTTGACTGTGATGTTGAACACTTCCGTGGAATTCCCGTTAATATTCACGATGGACGAAGAGGAAGAAATTGTATCTACTCCTGGAAACGTGGCATTGTACCGTTGGCCACCGATTACGGCCGAAACATTCGTGACTCCGCCATCAGTATTGACGATAACGCCAGAACCTCGAAATGGCTTGAAAATATTTTCAATCTCATCCCATATGTTTGTCAGCCAGCCGAACATTCCAGCCTGAAAAGAATGTAAGGGCATAGTAGATGGGGTTCAGAGGCCATACATAAGCTCCTCATGAGCAGAATTTATGAGGTTGAACTTGTACCCAACCAGGCAATCTGACGAACTGATCCCTTGTAAACGATGGGAGGCGGTCGTCTGGTTTGGCCCCTCGCATTGCACAGCCCATTCAACGCGGTTTCTGAGCTGGAGAACTCGTCCAGGCGGCTCACACTCCTGAATAATAGGCCGACCCACTGCCTATCGGGCTGATACACGCTCGGTCGATGAAGCCACTATTATTAGACGCGGAATTGCGGTAGCCTGGTATTCTGCCTACTTGCATCAATTAGCACGGTAAGGAGGTTGAATCACCTGGACGAGTTGTCCAGTTCAGAAAGTGGGATGGGAGGAGCCGCGCCGAACGACATACACAAAATGAGATTGGTAACACAAGCGAAGTGAAGCTCACATAAAGTGCAGGTGAGGTAGATCGAGGGGCTATCTTATCATTACGATCGGGAAGTAAAATCGAGTTGGTACCTTCTCAAGCAAACTGAGCAGGTTCTTAAAAATTGATCGGTTAATCACAAACATCGGGTGTCCTACACAGTCATCATACAGGTCGAAAAGACATCCAAAAGCCAATAAATTTGGATAAAATTGGACAAGGTAGGCACATTTTAACGTGAAACTGGCCATGAGAATCCAGAATGACTCTTTATGCTTGAAAAACTCACATGGGACACAGGGTGGAATGAGTCTTCGTCCGAGTAGAACGGCCAGAAGCCCCATGCCCTACTCTGAAACGTAGTATAAATGTGAATAATCGCATGATGAAATGTTCTATCTTTTAAAAAGCCGCACAATGGCGAACCTGAGTTGCGAGTAGGAGAATGAGGGAAAGTGCAAAAGTGAAGCGCATTTCTGCTGCTGATGAATGAACAACACATCCGACATTTATAGAGCTCACGTTATTGAGCAATTGATCAGTGGTTATACGTCAACAAACAGTTATGACGCATAAGTCAGCAAACATTCCGGTGAGAAAGGGCATAAGCACTAATATGGCGAAATCATTACCCCTGCTTTTGTAGGCTGAGTATCGGCAACTACCAAACAATCGAGGGTCGTTTCTTGTCTAGTGGTTGCCTATCTCTAGGTTAATTTCTCTCATTAATGGCGTTTGTGTGGTTTTATGTAGTTCTCTTCGGTGATCCTGGTCTACTGCTGTATCGAGATGGTAACGAAGCCGTGCCAATTCGATACAGCCCTCGTAGAAGTGAGTGTAGCATTCAACCTCGTTCTTCGTAGAACGAGAGGCAAAGGTATCGCGACATCCATATTTTCCGACAGAAGATCTTGTGTTCCTGGTATAACAATAATGTTTCCCTAATTGCTATGGCCCATCACCGAGGATCAGTTGAAGACAACAACTAATTAGGACTACTTTCTTATGCCATGAGCAAAAACTGAAGGAATCGATACTTGGGGCTGTTTATGTTCGCATGCTGATCGGCCGGAATCTTTTTTGGCTGTCTATAAAAAGAAAAGTATTGAAGGATGATGAGTAATTCCGTATACAACTGATCAAATACGATGGCTTCCGTGCATCCGAATTACACCTCCTGTTTGTGGCACGGGGGTTGGGAGTGGGTCTTGTCTCTGCCTTCTGCAGTGGTGAGAGTTCTTCAACTCAACATAACTGATGAGAGGATTTCACGGAACCTCCCGAGTAGCTTCGGGTGACGGGCGAGAAAGTGACCACGCCGTCATTTTTTTGGGAAAGACTTGCTCTCTGATAGGTCGATGTTGGTCTGCCTGATTTTTGTCTGCCTGTTATTAAAAGATCCGCTCTAGAGTATGTGGAAACATTCTGGAGCCCCATAGCCCCATATTCTTTTAAATTGAGTAATAGTGCTGCCAGTGCTGATGCCAATATCAAAATGACCCAAAAATCGTGACCGTAAATCGTGAAGCTCAACTTTACCCGTGCAAATCCTTGTTGCGTGTTGTTCACGACTGACGTTTGACGGCTTCTGGATGAGCTGATGTAGCGTGAATTAGGACATTCTTCGAACTAGCTTCACGGTGCCACTTCACACTAACAAGGCCGCTGGACACTTTGACCTGTGTGTTATGATAAGAAAGCCAACCTTTATGTGGTGTCTCTCGTGTGGGATTAATGTACTGTGACTGTTCATTCATAAGACGAAAACACTCGTCATTTTGAACTGTGTAGACGTCACGATGAAGCAGTCGTCGATATATCTTCAGTACATTGACGGATGACGTTCCAGAACCGTATTCCACCCATAAACAAACCGGCAGAAGCGGATTCAGTCATTAACCCATAGCAAGCCCTCTCATTCGGGTGAAGTATTTCCCTGCTCTTTTAAAGGCACCGTTCACGATAAAAAAAAGTTATTGAGTTCTTACCTTGTTAATACTCAGCGGCCCCCATGGGTTGTAGAAGGGACCCTCTCACTCCCCCAATCTCGACGTCCAGGGCATAGTGGCAGCCCCGTTGTTGCCGTTGTTCGCGTTCCCGCCACTCGATCGGTGTCTCGTTAGACGAGTGTCGAGTCAATACAGATTGCTATTATTCGTTCTAGGACACATGCACAATCAGCTAATCGCCGAGTGATAAAGCGACGTTTTTCTCCCATTCTTCTTTCCTCTGTTTTTCTTTTTGCTGCTGCGATCCCTTATTTAATTTCCTACCCCTAGAGGCTGAAAAAGGTGAGCTACGTTTGCTGTTACTAGGGTTTTTTGTTTATTTATGCTTATAAATGAATGAATTTTTGCATACCACTGTCTGTTCTTCGCACCAGGACCCACACGCGCGCAGTGAAACACACTGTTTAGCTCGTCCGGACGCCCCACTCTTCTCCATTTTTCTGGTTTCTTTCTCGTCCAGCCCCCTTTTTAACGTTTTTTCGAAGCATTTTTTCACTTTGGAAACACCTAGTTATGCAGTCTCTTCACCTTCATCGCACTAATTTCGATCTTGTCTTCCATTTTTCATCATAATCTGGATTATCCAAAATTATCGTGAACGGTGCCTTTAAAGACGTTGCAGCTCAAGCATTCCTTTACTAACGTCATTATATGAATTTCATTAGGTCCAAAGGTACCGAGGTTATTACCATGCCTATCAAGCATTTCGGATAATGCTCGTGGCGTCTGCTCGTTTCGGACATTAGTATAATGCGAAACAACGTCGAAAGAGTCAACTATATTACCCTCTCCAAAGTTGGAAATATGTAATAGATCAAGGAAATGCTTAGTAGTGGACAGTTGAGATGAAACCAAGGTCAACAGATGGCATACAATTTTTTTAAAGAAACTACGAAATTCCATCGGTTGATCCTCCCACATCACTCATGATGGAACGCATTTTGTAAGTGTCCGGTGATATTGACAGCGTAGCGGTGAAGGAAAGTTCATGGGTCTTTATGAGGCTATAAAAAACTGGGACAATTAGGATTATCCAGTTTAAGTCTACTGACCAACTTTCCTTCATACTTTCCGCGGCAGTAAACAGAGGACTCACTGACATGGCGTTCGGTTAAGGTTGATCAAGTAATTGCGACACAACGACAAACCCACCAATTTCTCGCTAAAAGTGAGTCACCCTCTGTGTGGAAAAATGACGTCTACTATTCAGTCTAGCTTTACCCACATCCAATTTCAAACTACCACTTCTAGTAATATAAGGTCACAGAGTCAAAATCGATTAAGATCCATGCTTACTTCACCCTGGAGTAGCTTGAGGAGTAGCTTGAGGAGAATAGCAAATTGTTTCGCATCCGTCTCGACTGCCATGAGGCTAGACAAAATTTTTGTTTCTGATTTCGCTTGATGGTTTCTGGCCATTCATGAAACACAAAGCCCTTGTCCATTCTCCTGCTAGAACAGTTCTATTTTGACCTTGTAAGGATTGAACACTGGAGTGCAATATTTCAGCACAGATCTCACATAAGCCTCGTAAGCGCACAATGCACTGGAGCACCAGTCGTCCACAAGGCTCTGAACAAGGTTTACATGGCAACCGTTGCTTTTTTCGCAATTGCTTCACAATGACCCTCAAAACTGAGATCACTATTGATGATAAAACCGAGAAGAAATGTTGTTCGACTGCCATCAACGGTGCATCAATGATGTGGTAGTTCTGTCGCTGATTAGGTTTCCTCAGACGCAGAACATTAGATTTGATATTAGGAAGGAGTGAATTCCATTCCCTTGACCACTGCATAACAACTCCTACAGCACACCGAAGTATTTTAGCGTCACCTTCATCTATGACAGTATAATAAAGATTGAAAACGTCCGCGAATGTACAAACTCCAATTTTCAGATAGGTGCTTGTCTGTGTGTGGAGCATGTGGAGCATTGAACATCTGTGTTCCTATTAAGATGTTCAGAAATAATTTTGGTGGAATAGCTTATCCTACAGAATATAATACACACACTCATGGTAACCAAAGCATGTGCTTTACGCGATTTCTGAACAGGGTTACAATTATGCCAGCCAACCTTTGTCACAGAACACTTCAATAAACTCTTAAGTGAACATTCAATGACACAGATAGTGGATGCCGATCGTTCCCAATACTCAAAGTTTGCCACTAAAATAAAGAATCTTCAGATTGCCATTCAAATCCATGAAATATTTCCAAAAAAATTTTCTCGATCCCTTGACAACAAATGCAACAGTCAGTGTATATACGCCTTTCTCCGGAGTGGCTCATCTAGGCCCTAAAGGCAGCTCAAGCCCACATTGTAGAAGAAAGTCCATACTGAAGCGACCTCAACCTTTATTCTCCGTCCAAATTCCCTGATCCATCATACTAATTGGTATCTGATAGACTGGTCCAGAGATAGCTTTTTCAAGAAAAGCGCCAGCTAACAAGTACGATCAGCTCAACTCTGTCATCCAAAAAGTGGGTGATTGCTCAAATTTTTTTGTAAGGGGAACTCATCGAGCTGGCCTGTGCATTGGCACCATCTCGCTCGCGCCGAACCCTGGTGAGCCAATGCCCACCGACTATTGTAAAAGTCAGAACACCGCACACCGTACTGCTCGTGTGCTCCGTGAAAAACAATGACAGAGAGATAGAGAGAACCGGCGCCCACCGCTGCGCTGTTTTCCCTGAGGCAATCTTTTGCTGTCTGTCCTTTCCCACTCAATGATGTTTACAAACAGTACGAACAGTAACAGGAAAAAAAACTTGACTTTATTTTGAAGTCGTAAAAAAAATGTTCGAAAAATCGCTTCAATTGCGTAAGCCACTTCTGATCATAATACGTATTTATTCGCTGACGGGTGTCGTTTGAGGTTCTGATGATGTGGTTTCATGTGAAATGACATGAAATGGATCATCGCTGTTGTCTTCTTTTCCATTTTTGGTAAGAGACGTTTCACCGTCAACAGTCTTGTAGGTGTAATAAGTAGTACCGTTGACTGTGATGTTGAACACCTCCGTGGAGTTTCCATTGATATTCACGATGGACGATGAGGAAGAAATTGAATCTGCTCCTGGGAACGTGGCATTGTGCCGTTTGCCACCGATCACGGCCGAAACATTCGTGACTCCGTCGCCACTATTAACGATAACATCAGAGTCTCCAACAGATTTGAAAAGATTTTCAATCCAATCCAAGAGGCTTCTGCACCAGCCGAATATTCCATCCTGAACAAAACATACAAATTTAGTGAGGTATTTGGCCTCTATCATCGAGTTCATATGAACGTGAGGTTATCTGGGCGTCACGGTGGAATATGAAACGCGATCAGGAAATCCGGAAAGGTTTTTTTAGATTGTCCAGTCGCGCTCTACATTTCACCCTTATTCGAACTAATTGAAAAACAAATACTGAATAAATGAATGGAGTTGTCCTGAGCTCATCATGGGCACTGTTCATTGGGTTGTGAAGTAGAATGATTTTACGAGTAGAAGGTTAGTAAAAGACTAAAAATTAAAAAATTTGTGTTCTATCATACCTGCTAGAAGTAATTTTCTCTGCTTTACATTGCATTGGACTCCATATGGGAGGGCACAACTTGCAGGACGACGTAAGGGAATTCTTCAGAGTAGGGGGAACTAAATACATCGTAGGGAACGGAAAACAAATTTCTATTATTGAAACATAGCTTCACTCAGATGTTGATTTTAACTCGCGATACTCCCACTTTCCGAATCTCAATTTCATGCCAAATGTTAATCAATGTAAAAGCCAAACACATGGTTCTGCGGAGCAGATAAAGACTATTCAAGATGTGTAAAAAATTAGCTGAAAACTCGAAAAAATAGTGGATGCCAAAGTGGGAAAAATTGAGCGTTACTTAAAGTATAACATATAGTATGCTTATCATCCACCTACGCCCCTCGAATTAAGTGATCTTGGTCACCACATACGTGTTGAGGGAAGACTCAAGATCCGAAACGGAAGTCCAAGATGGTGAATCCTTATGGGCTAAGATTATAGGCTTATTTTTTTCGTGCCAAGTAGTGAGCTTTCGTTAAACACTCAAAATTTATATGAGATACATAGTCCAAGGGGCCCTACATCAATGCGACCTGGATGCAAAATTTCCAGCCAGCATAATTCCAGGCGACCAAACCCGTCAATCATTCATCAGACTCAATCACAAGAACTTCCCAGAACCGCATAGTAGGACAAAATCATGAACTCAAGCATGGACATATGCAGTCATATATAGGGTAAACAACAAAAGTCAAAAACCAGGATGATACTTCATCCTTCATCTACCTACATTGGAAGATGCGTCCTCGCCGTAGTCGAACGGCCAGAAGCCATATACATTGTCCTGAAAGGTAGTACGTGTGAATTACGGCATAGTGAAGTCCTTCGATCTTCTTTCTAAAGCCAAAGCAACAACAGAAGACTAGCGAACCTGAGTTGCGATTAGGAAAATAAGGGAAAAAGCAAAGATGAAGCGCATTTCGGGTGCCGATAGATGAACAGCAATATGCTGGGCATTTATAGAGCTCACGTGATTGAACAATTGATCACGGTTATATGTATAACAAACAGATATGGCGAATAAGTCAGCAAAACCCCAATAAAAATGGGCCCAAGCCCTGATGTGATGAAATCATCACCGCTGCCTGCCCCCATTGAAGGTTTCTGTGTTCATATAAATAGATACTTGCGAATCTCTAGATACGTTTCTCTCAATGGGACTGTGGTGTGCTTGAGTACAGGTTTCTTCAATATTCATACTTGTCCTCAATTATCAATCTAAGTGGAAATAGGAAACAGTACCACTTCGATTCAGCAGTCGTAAAAAATCAGTGCAGTGAATGTTTCGAGGTCGTTTAGTGATAGAAAACAGAGGTAGTCGTGATCCATATTCTCGACTGAAGAGCGTAGTGTCCTGAGGCAAAAAATACTTTGTTTTTTTTCAACTCGTGAGATCCGTAAATATAGATGTGTTCAAGACATGGCGAAGTGAAGTTATTCTCCCACGAACAATTGTGATGGATTCATAGACGAGGTTCACTCATTCATGTCTTCCAGTTGGTCAGTCAGAACCGTGTTGACTGTCTGTATAAAACATGAAAAATATTGAAAAATGATGAGTTATTCCGTACATAACTAATCAAACAAGACGGCTTCCGCGTAGTTACAAGCATCGAGCATCCTCTGTAACATCGAGATATGGGGTCTCCATGAACGATACCCCACTGTTTAGGGCCCATGTGCTAGGCCACGATTTTGTCTGCGCTTCCTGCGTTGAACCTCTCATCTTGGACGATCTAGGGCTGTTTTCACGAATCGCCTAACTTCTTCACTTCTGATTTGGTTCAATGACTTCCAAAAAGGCCCACCTGGGCCTCGTTCAAGCGGAGCGAAGTCGCCTCTCATAAATTTCGTCTAAGGGCCGTCCTGAAGTGTCGCTGTTTGCAAAGGATATCACTGGACTCTCTCCATTTCACTCATCCTTGAATGTTTGCAGCTTGAAGTACGGCACCGTTAGCAGCTTGGTCACTCCTTGTATATCATCCACTTTATCGATAGCCACTCAAAACGATTCACGTTGCTTCCGCGCTATTCTCAGAGTTGGGTAACATGGCCTCTTCCACATTCAACCAGGACCCATTTTTTGCTAGAAGAACGTCTTGACATTTCTGCAGCTTGTTCCAATGTTCTTCCCTACTTTCCGCTATCAGAGCGATGTCATCAGCGTAGGAGATGGTCTCCAGTGGTCCACGCTTGAGTTAGAGATCGGAACTATCACGCTTTGCATATGATTGTTACCATTCTTTACACAAGCGCTCAAACATGCCATGATCCTTTGACGTATCTTTATCGACATGGCGTTTCTATATGCCGTTTCTTCGCGCTCCGAAAAACAAGAAAATAAGCGAGCTTCAATAATGTGTCAAGTACAGCAACATCATTTAAGATTGGTGGGAAGAAGTTTCCCAGCCAAGGGCGGCACAAAATGTTACATTTCTACTGCCTTTAAAGAATCCAATTCATAAAATGGGCCGCGTTTACAGCAGCAATGCAGGAATGTTTCAAGTTTGAATGACTGCTACTTCTACAGTTTATCTGATCTGTAATAGATTGGGTGGACCTTTCCTTCATTACTCATGTGCTTCTCCTCTTTACATCCGTTGTGGAAAGGGTAATAAACAAAAAGTTTGAGGATGTAGTATTTGGTTTTCGTCGCAGTTCCGTATTTGGAATGAGCCCCGCATTGGAATACCATTCAGAATCGTAGCGGCTGTTTCAACGAGTGAGCGGCCTCAAAAATGACTTGCGATGGCCAGCCGAAGTACAAGAGTGTTTTTATGATTTTGGTAATAATTGACCAACCGCGAAGGAATGGAAGGCTTACTCGGCCTAGGCGAGATTGATTCAGGATCCGAACCCTGCAACATGTGTGTGAGAGAGTGCCACTTGCCACTACACCGTCTAAGCCCATTTAGTGATTAGTAAAATAAATAACATTCATCCAGCTCACTATGGAAAATGAAATATGCTAATAATATAATGCCAGGCCATCGATATTTGTATGGTGGGCATCTACATTGAGAATACACCCAGGGAGCGAGAAGCTTTCGAGTAGAAGCCCTTCCCCAATCACGTCATTCCATCCCATATGAAGTATTTTTGAATGGAAAGAAATTGAATAACAACTGCTATTTTAAGTGGAGGGGCATCCTTCGGTGAATGAAGAGAAGAATATTGCATCTCAAGCACGAGGGCTTTTGTTTTCGTGAGAGCAAATACTTATTTGTATTCGGTCCAAATCCATAAAATTTTCATGAAAGCCTCTATACCACAATTCATTGTCATTACTTCTTCTTCTAACAACAAAACCAGTTCAGCCATCGGTTAGTCTAGTTCAGTATTTATGTTTAAAGGTATAGTCCATAATAAAAATTGTTTCTAGAATTTCTCCATGAGACGAATTCGAGGTCCCCTTGCATAAGATATCTGGCGCTAGTATTAGGTGGGAAAACGGCCTACTCAGGAAGTTACAAAGGTTCAAAGATTGCACCGTATGTGTCTTCGGACGAGTTCCACCGGTGTTGTAGAGGCTGCACCGAACATGAGGAATCCAAGTAGGAGTTTCAAACAACTTGTCATGACCCATAGCGATAGTCAAAGGCAGTTCTGTACAGTTTTGGCTTGATGTAAATAGCTTTTCGCGCAAATGCAACGAGGGAAATCTCGTCCTAATATCCCTTCCATGTTATTACCATCATGGTAATCTCGTCCAACCTCTATTTCCCCTACTTTTGAAGAGCCTTTTTTCTCGAAATCGGCGAACTCTCTCGCTTTCTCCTTTACCGACGAACTTTTACCAACCTATATCTTCCCTTTTCAAATAAAAACGAGTGACTCAAAGTAACCATGAACTGTGCCTTAAATGATTTTTTTTAAAAGAAAACCAGACAGAATGATCGTCTTGCGGTTTTGACATTTTACGACCAGCTCCAGACTTCTCTCTCCACACGTTCTGCTAGTCGCCAAGGACCATGACGATTTTATTCTTGATATTCATTGCGACAATGTTGTTCAACCGCCCTGAAAGATCCCTGATAATATTCGTTGAATGGCTCTTAAAAATAATAACCGTCTGTACATATTGTTCGGGGAAAGCCATACTTATTGAGTTTACGTCAAAATAAAATAAGGAGAGGAAGAGGCACGTGGCTAAAGTTTTTTTTTGCTTTTTTTCTTTTCTTATACTTCCCTGATACATTTGAAGATATTGCCCTCATTTATTCGTCATCGCACAGAAATAGAAGCAAAACGCTCAAATCACAGACTGGGCTACTTTCAACTTAGCAGCCGGAAAATCGTTGAGGAGATACCGTTAGCGCCAACCGTTAAGCACGTCGTCGACCAGCTTTTCCCGTCATTATGACGATTGTGTGACGTTTGTCTTTTTTACCGATGGTTCCGGTGCTTTCAATTATGCTGCAATTACCTGCAAGGCACAATGTCGACAAACCATGAGAGATTTCAAAAAAATAGGAATACTGTAAATTAATTTGCATATTTTTTGACTTGAAAATTTTCAATGAGCCTTTTTTGACCTTATCACAACTAGTAGCTGAACCAATCCTGGAACAAACGTGAAAACCTCAATAAAGTTAGTCCAAAGGAAAGTCTTGGGCGTTAATCAATACCGTCTGAGGGATGCGCTCCGTATTCGACTTCCATTCAAAACCGCAATGGCCTATGCAATGATTTGTGGGGTCCAGCTGTTGTACAAGTTAGTGCTTATATCCTCTCAGACGAGTCTGGTGCCAATAAAACGACCCCGGAGGAATGGAAGGCTTCGTTGGCCTAGGCGGATATCGGTTCGGGATTCGAACCTGTGACCATGCACGTGTGAATTGCGCCACTTGCCACTACACCACCTCCCTTAAAAATCGTTTTAATAGAAAAGTTTTGGTTTTCAATGCTCTGTTCAAGGTCACAACCCCTACATGGCTGAGCTCTGCACCCCCTATTTATCCCTGTCTTCGATATGATAAAGGACTTCTTTTCTAGGAATCACATACTCATTAGAATATTCGCCTTTATGACTTTGAATGGAGGCGTGAATCGTCCAGAAATGATTGTTCAACTTTGAAAAATTGTTCATTCTAACGGAACTGGCCAAATGTAATGGTCATGTGTAGGTGTTTGACTACCTACAAGGTAGTAGACAGAACAAAAGGTAGTGTAACTCGGGTTTTCATTAGAGTATTATGACTGAGACTAATCTCTGCCAAAAAAAAAACCTTGCTCTTTCATATTCCATTCTGACTTGGGATACGATCTAAGCGTATTCCCACACGCCATTTTTGCCGCATTCATTCTTTCACTATCTATTAAACCTGATAATGGAACGACCTCTCTTTTTCATTGGGCTCGCAGCAGCTTGGGAATCGGTTTTGTGAGTCAAAATGATTGCACCCTGTCCCCTAGACCCCTTGAGTGGCGACTTACCATGATGGCAGGAGGTGTAGCTATTCGGAGTACCGCGATGCTCTGCGGTGCAAGAAAAGAGAGCAAATGGGATTTTAGGAGTCTAACTAGCTTGCCTTCTTCGCAATGCCGAACATTCTAACACATCTAATTTTAGTAGGAATTATTTCAGCCGGTTCAAGGCACCGAGATGGATTAAAACCGCACTTTCGCAGTCTCAAACTTGCAACTTTTTCCAATTCCCTAGAAATCATCAACACTATATTCAAATGAGGTCTGCATGATTGGGGCCGAGACGATGTAGTGCGAAGTGGAGCAATACCATACTAACGGTCCGGGGACCTTATTTTGGATTGTTACCCTCCTTGGGCAACTGATACGCATTGAAAGTTTCAATGCGACCCTGATTGGAAGTCGAATGCTTGGCGCATCCCAAAAAAGGGATTGACTAAGGTCAAAAAACCACCCTCTATCCAATCTTCTCTGCTCCATGGATAATGGACCTTTACGGGGGTAACCCTCAATGGAACGGTAGCTTGCAGAAAACTCATAAACTTTCAATGTTTGTTGGATGTTGCCAATTAAACATCTCCTTTTGCAACAATGTTGCCCGCTTTAATAACTTTTTTGTCAGCCAACGTCATGTCAGCATCGAAAGCTTCAAGTTCATGAGGAGAAAGGGTAAGGCTCATTACCTCGTCAAAGGATGAGCACATTTAACGAAGGTGTTAGCATTTTTGAGCCATGCTAAGGTTCTCGACAAGAGGGAGGACAAACAATTTCCCGGAAGTAAACATTCCTTGTGACAACAACAACAGCATTGACAGTTTCGAGTCTATAGTTCTAAAAGGATTGACCGGAATTTGAATAGTTCCATTCATTTCCTCTTTGAGGCTTTATTGTAGATAGACTTTTTAAAGCCGATAGGGTACCATGATAAGACGATCTCTCAGCAGAAGCCGTTTATGTAAACATGCTGTGAAAAAAGATCTCATTGCAGATGAACCTCATTAATGAACGCTCCCATCCACCGGTAAAACATTGAGTATAAGAAATAATCTATTTTCTGAAGTTAGCCAAACATTATACGTTACTGCTGAATCCATTGGAGCGGAGGTGGTGTCGTGGTACGTGGCGCATTATCACACACGCATGGTCACTGGTTCGAATCCCGGATTGGTATCCGTATAGGCCAGCCGAGCCTTCCATCCGTCCGGGGTCGGTTTTTTGGTACTGGGCTCGTCTGGGAGGACAAACGCACTGACTTTTACATCGGCTGGCCACCACAAGTCTTTTGTGTGGGCTATTTACGCATCCAATATGCTACTATGATTTTGAATAGCCGTTGAATGCGTGGGCGTGGGTCTGACGGGATTGTTTACCTCCCCCCCCCCCCAGTACCGTTATTTTTAGAACTTCACATTATTAAATCCCTTGGTTAGACTGGCTACAACCATATCTCACTAAACGAAATTGAAGGGTATTGAGATGGGAATATTTGATGCCGGTTTTAAATCGGCAGCCTCAGTTTCTAATCTTTTTTTCTAGTCCCTGAGAAATGGAATTATTAAAAGTGATTCAATCAAGATCTTCTAAATACTAATAATGGGGAAAACGCACTTTGAAAGGCTTCGGACTCTGAGGGCAGGACAGAAAAAACGATTTCTGATTCTGAATTGGGGTGCATATCCGTGGGTGAAAAAATAGGCGTGGGCAGAAATACATACGTCATGAATAGCCGGACTAATGCCTGTACGATGTGTGGATGATGAGAAGCCTCATAGCCTATCATGACGGCTTTCCTTAAGTTTTTTTTGTCTTGTATTATTTGCCGCATTATGACGTAGGTTGAGACCTCTCTTCCTAATCAAAGTCATTGTGTGGCAGTGACGGTAATGGTGGTGTAGTGGCAAAAGGAGCACTATCACACACATTGGTCACGGTATCGAATTCCGCATCGATATCCCCCTAGGCCATCCATGCTTTTTATCTCTCCGGGGTCGATTAATTGGTACCAGACTCAACTGGGACGTTAAAAGCAGTCGTACATCGACTGGCCACCGCAATTCTTTGCATAGACGACATACGGATTTCCCACGCCACCCGAGTGCGTGGGTGCATCTCTCAGACGAGATTGATCAACGCCCGGAGGCCTCATGCTTGCCCTTCTCCTCGTAAATCTCTTATATAGAATGAAAAATCGACTAAACGAAGTACTCTTACTGAATATATGTTTTTGGCTTGCGGCCAAACTTTTTAGATGACGCCCCTTTTACAATACCTTTTACAATATCGGCAATATAAGAAACCACAAAGACGGTGAGGGGCAAGAACAAAGTTGCAGTGTTTGCAGAGCAAAGATTGTTCCGTTGATGTCAAGCTCAACGAGTTCTACGAGAAACATGGCATTAATACAAAATGAAAATGTCATTCAATATTGACCTTCACTGATGTTTCAAGCGGATTTCTCGTCATCCCCTTTGTCCCTCTTGCCAGCGAGAGCTTACGGTTGTGCTCGAGCATTTTTTCCATCTGATAAAAACTGGTAGTGTTGCCATTCGAGATCCTATGAACTCATACCATCCAACCGAAATTTCTCTTCAGGTGGCCCAGAGTTACTTTCCTCAGAGACAGCATCGGTCCTCGATCAATCTGTAGAACCGTTAAACCTAGTGTTGTCGGAGGCATCTTCTCCCCGAAGAGTTGCAGGTGCATCATGTCTATCTATGCTCTGGAAGCAGCCTAATCAACTGTACGAATTTAGCCTCAGTGAGTCGATACCTAGGGATGATTCGACACTACAGTATCCAGTTCATACCGTAACACCCTAACCCTGCTGCATCGGGTTCGTGCTTGACGTTGGTCCCTTTTCTATCACCCACGAATTGAACCTTGACTTTTTCAATACTTTGCTTATTTTCCCATAAATACATCTTACCAGTTAGCCCTTGGAAAGAACATACTGAGTGCTGCTCATAATAATGAATGTACTCATAGGCGCTCTCATAGGAGGTGCTTTCTTTATGCTCGCTCTAGTGTAAATAGCTATGCACGACGTATTTACTGTAAATACTTCAGGTTATTAGCTGAGGCAAACGGCCTTAGGCGAAGGTTATGGTGTTTATATCTTACAATTTTGGGCATCGTTGAGGCCACCGAAAACAAAGACGGCCATATTTCATTGAAAATTACCCTATGCCTGCTCCAGAGATGATCTTATGCACCCGGATTAAGTAGTGGACGGCTAATCAATTCTAGGATGCATTATTCCTTGAGTTGTCTGATGACTTCGGTTTTTTCTGCTGCTCGCTTTGGGGATGTTACTATATCAGTCTACCCGATGGCGTTGACGACATACGCGTTAAACTGGGAAAACCAATTGGGAACCTTTGACAGCTTGTTGACTCGTTGGCCTCGATATTGGAGAAAGTTCAAAGATGACCGCGTGAGCCGATGAGACTCACGAATGCCTCGGCATCTTATTCGTAGCCATACAACTTTGGAGCATCAGCGCTCACAGGTACCTTAGTTTTACTTCCATTCACTTTTTGAGGGTTTCTGAAAACGACGAAGGGGAGAGTTTTATGTGATTCGTCTATACTACAATTACTCATACCAGACTATTCACAACTTAAAAGATTTCAATCTTGCTCTCTGTGATTACAAACGTCTTTATTTTTTTAATTTTTGTGGCTTCGAGGAATCACTGGCTTTTTGTCATTAGATTTCCGCTGACTCGAAATGCTCCCATCTGGGGCCACGGAGGCGGAACCATCAGTTTCTCCACCCAAGGCGAGTTTATTTAGGTGACTTGTTCAGGTTTTCCTCTTGCTCTTCTTATCCATTGTCCTTGCTCACATACTTCTTCGCTTGTACATCCTTTCCTTTGCTTTCCTAACTTAGGCTATTAATTGAAGTCTCATCGGCAACCCTATCTTGGACATCGTCTATACTATACCCACACACACCGAATCATTCGACTGTTGACTGTTGTTCCCATGGTAGTTCCGCCCAGAGATGTAGGGGGTAGCAGCGCTTGCGCTTACTTTGAGCCTCAGTATTGCCATATGGAAACTACTTCAAGACCAACTATCTGGGACGAGAACTGCTATCCACCTACTACTGTTCGGTCTCCCTCCTGGTTACTGCGTCGAATACTGAACTCGGGAGCTAGATAGTGACCTGCATTTCATACCTGCAGCTCTGAAGCGGCCCCAGATGAGCAAAGGCCTTAATGGGCAACGGTGGTTTAAAGAAATGCCACACTAAATCCGTTTTCCACAGATCTGCACAAATAATTCCACCCTTCTTCCTGATAGTTCGCCTTTCCTGACTGCAGCTGCCTCCCAACTACAACGATTCATAGGCGAGCCCTAATACTTTTTGAATTCAATCACAAATAGCAATAATAGCCAGTCCCTTGAGGTTTCAATGGCTAACTGAGTACTAATTGCTCTCTTCCCACGCCTCCACCCACACCCATCCGGACATAGAGAGGACATCTACTCGACATCATTGTAATTATTTTCAAAAGTCGTACATCCTGTTAAGCAGCCGCTGAGATCCGGCTCACTGAGATCCCCAATGAATTAAAGATTGGATGAATAAGCATAAATTAGCTTCATTTAATGTCTAGTTCCGCCCTTAATGGGTGTTGAGGCAGGCCATGTACGTGGTAATGAATTAGTTTTCGCATTTATGCCCACGAATCCAGTGGATATAAGGGCAGATGTCTTAACAAACGACCACATTTGCTTACTCATTGTCCATTCTCATTTCTACTTTTTTTTTCAAATTTCTTGATCCTCCCTTTCTAATACGTCTGGGATGCGAACTGCGGTTCGTCTGTATATGATCGTATGCCATTTGCCACTACTATCGCTCCAAAAATTCAATAGTATGGGTTGTCCGGAAATTTCGCGCCTTTTTTGAACAGTCTTGTTTAGCAACAGTTGTACAGAAGATCAAGGACCCAACCATGAAATGTTATATATTCTCTGGGAGGGTAAGATCTGCTCCGCATCCCTTTGGATTCTATTACCATTCCTCAAAGTCTTTCTGTATAGTACTCGAGTGAATATTGAGCACGATTGCGTGCATTTTCGGCAGCTGATGCTTTTCTTCTACCTCAAGGGCGAGAATGCGGGTCAAGCTGCGAGAAAGACTTGTAGCGTTCAAATAGAGGATGCTCTTGGGAAACGTACAATGCGTGAGTGGTTTGCGAAATCTAAGCAGGGTAAATTCACCCTCGAAAATCGGCATCTTTGGGCATTCAGGGAGGCTATTATCAGTTGAAGACGACCAAATCAAAATGTTAAGAGAAACGGATCTGCACATCACTACTCGTGGAATAGGAGGAAGAATTAACGTTTCGAAATCAACCATCTATGGTCATTGGTTTTGTTGAGCGCCTTGATGTTGGGTACCTCACGAACTGAGCGCGAGCGCAATGTGATGAACCGCGCCTTCGTGTGTGACTCGTTGCTCGAACGAAACAAAAATGAGCTGTTTTTGAAAAGCACGGAAACGGATGGGCGAAAGTGGGCCTTGTATAAGAACGAAGAGCGGAAACGTTCATGAAGTCTCCCCAATGAGCCGTCACAAACAATGCCAAAAGTCAAGATCCAGGTGCGGAAGATTATGTTGTGTTGCAATCATTATGAGCTGTTGCCGCATTATCAAGCGATAAATTCGGAAAGGTGCTGTACCCAGCAAACATTTCAAGGCTGCGGTAGACCAGAAAATCGCAGAACAGGTCAATCGGAAGGACGTTGTCTTCCATTAGGATAACTTCAGACTTTGGAAGGTAAATCGCTCAATCCGCTACAAGACTGCAAGAAGCACCTAAAAGGGTTTTTCGATTCTAAGTCTAAAACCTTCAACAGAGTAGGATAATGAAACTTACAAGAAGATGGCAAACTATGCTGAACACAATGGAGTATATATTGCATGATGAATAGCTTTGTTCGCATTAAAATTTGCGCTCGAAAGTGACTCGAAAATCTTCGGAAACTTTATCTAAAACCCAATAGAAAGAAACCCAAGCAAATGAATTTCCAAAAAATAGGCGTGACGAGACGAACAGTGTTTGGCGACAACAAGTACTGATACTAATCAGAACCATTGAACTCACAAATTTTGAAATTTGTGTAAACATCATATGTTGCGTGAGAAAAAGCTGTTTTTACAAAAAAGTACGACAGGTCCGTTTTCTTCGTGACTCTTTAAATATCGATGCATTAGCTGCGTACCACACCGATCTGTTAAGCTTTGTATAGGTTCCAGGGTTGGTATGAACCTCTTTTCAAGATTTTTTCATACAACAAGAAAGGTGCTGAAGAAATAGTGTACATCTTAACTTACAAGTTATGTTTTAACGTACTACGAGGTATAAAGCGACAAAATCCCCAGTATTTTTCTAGTAGCTAAACCAATACTTCTGATAGGAACATTTGCGTCAGGATAGGGAAAGCTATGCATTTTACAAGTTTAGATTAACCTTATAATAGCACTCTGTGATTTATGCACTGCGTTATAATTAAACTGCTAGATCCCATTGATTTCCATATCTTTTTCATAAAAACTTGAAAGATGGTTTTAGAAATTTTCATAGGTTCTTTAATCTCGAGAAACATTGCTTGTACTTAATTTTATGATAAACGATAAATTAATTTCTTGTCATTTGTTAGGAATAAACAATTCATTTCAAATCGAGCTTAGTTCTAGACAGGCAACAGAGGGAAAATGGGAGGTTGCTTAACTTGAAAAAGGCAGTCTACCGTTTACCCGATTAATGCTCGAGAGTGCTCTAAAAGCTGGACTTTTCGAGCATCTAATGTTGTAGGTGAAGAACACATAAGACGGACCAAAACGGTAGAGGTTCTACACACAGCTTGACAGCACCCACTGAAACCAATCGGTAAGGGTGCAAAGGAGTATGCACTGGATACGTCCCGTTTCTACTAGCATATAATGTCGTCGCAATGAAGTCAACATCTAAAGAGCGCAAAAGAAGTCGTGGATAAACATCTGAAGAGTATTCTGCATGCTGGCGATATCACTGAGTGGTTCTCTTGTTATACGCGAATAGTTTGCCTGCCACGCGGGTTCATATTTCTTACGCGACTCAATGCGCGAAACTCCCTCAAATGCTAACTACTAGGTGAGAAATGTTTATCTTCAAAATAGTGAATGCGTGTTAATTGAGAGATGATAAATAAAATAGAGAGTGAATACTTCAAACGATGTAAAGACCCAGCTTACGTTCCCGCTCTCCCTTTATATGTAGTCATTTCGCGCGCAATATTGGCGCTTGATCTGCTAGCGCGGGAAATAACAGTGAGAAGGCTAGACGTCATTCACTTTGGTAAGAAAGCAGAAAGATTTCCATGGAAGGATAAAAAAGGGCATTGCTGCATTTAGAGAATCGATGTAAGTTTGAGCTTCTCCGTTCACAAAGTCGAACGGATAGAATCGTAAATTACGATGAGGAGAGCGTTCAGTGCAACGAAAACTACCTACAACTTGGTAGATGTTCACCACCAACTGTAACATGGACCTCGATTAAACAGCTTGAATGAACGCAAGCGAACGATCTGTAACATTCGGCTGAGTAACCCAAATTCCTATACATTCCTTTAGTCTACTGCAGAATTCCGTTTCATTTGTATGATTTTTTGAAGAAATTCATTTCAGTTGAGTTCAATGCTGAATCATTCATTCAGCAGTAATCCAAATATCCTCTGAGTTCGTTTTATTGGCTCAAAATAGCTGTCGTGAATCGTATCCTTGCGCCAAATCCAATTATTTCGACCATTTCACTTCAACTCCCACACCAGTGATTCGAGAAGAGTTAATAGGCAGTGGTGCTATGTGGGCCAAACTGGAATGAGCCTTCCTATTTAAATGGCAGCCGACAGCTTTGCTAATCCCATTCCTCTGACATTGTCTTGTCCAACGGTTTCCAGCTCAGCTTTTCCCGCCCCTTAGCTGCAGTCCTGGCCGATTCCCTTTCCTCGAAAGGGGAAACCCCACTGAAACCCTTCTTTCTTGTCCTCTGTCGACATAATGGCTCTGTCTTCTGAAGGAATGCCTCTATTTTTTAGCTGGCTTGAACGTCCATCTAACGTTCCGTGCAAATCGAAGTTCCTTGATGAAATGCCGATTTTTTTTTACAAATTCAATATTCAACTAAAATACATTCAGGTCCTCCACGTGGAAAATGCACGTCATACTCAGACTGCTTTTGGCCATGGTAGCCGCAGCAGCAGCATTCACGAACGGTTCGTTCTCACATAAGAATAGCCAACCGATTAGGATGAAGGTTGAATTTCTTCCGAACGGTTCGTTCTCACGTAAGACTACCGAAACGACTAGGATAAAGGTTGTATTTCTCCCAAACTAATGCTCTTTCCCAGGTGTTGCTCAGATGGAACTCCGTCCGACTAGGGAAACCACTTCACCTTGCCAATACTGTACTGAAAATGAAATCTTCCTAGGCAAATAATTAGTATACTGAAAGATTACTTTAAGGGTGGGTAGGACATTCACCAGAATGGGAAGCCAATCTTTCAATACTGGCCTCTTATATCAAATGATCCGTGCTTAACATCCTCCTTTATTAGACTACTCACATATTCGACTTCTATCCACTTTCTTTCCCATAACTGAGTGATTAGTTGCATTCCTGGCCATATCAGACATTCTTGGCAGTCTCCCTATAGTTATGGTGCCCTCCCCTATAAGGTCATTCGAGAACGTAGGAATTTGCTTCATGGCAGTATTCGAAGCTCAATACGTATATCATCGTTCAGGCGACTTTTTTGTGCGATCAGCAAAATGGATTCCGTCTGGCGGTGCCGGGCTAGTGTCCGGAAGAGGTAACTTCAGACCTGGTTTCACTGGACGCGACTGGAGAAGTGCCATAGCTGAACCCAACTTCAGAAAGGTTCGTCTGCATTCGTACTAATGTTGCCTATCGTGCTTCACAAATAATTGGGTGACCAGCTGCCCTGACGAGTTAGGCAGTCGTCATTTGAACGAGTTCACTTTCAAATAGCTACATTTCTATTTCGTAAAGGGGATTCCAACAGGGAGAAGTTACTAGTACGTTCTTGACAAACCTCCTTTTCTTCAGAGATCAGTGGAGTCGTGGTACAGCGACGAGTACTAAAAGGTCGTGGGCAATCGAGGAGGGAGGAAACATCATAGCGCTTCAACAACAACAACGTCAACAACAACAGCACCAACTTCATCCCATATTTTAGCTCATTATTGATTAAATTAATAAAAAACTCTCTGCTTTTCAAGGTACAGCCGTTTGAACAAAAAACGGAAAGGGAACGGCTTTGCATCCCTCACTCTCTTTGCAGTGGATTTCAGATTCATTTTACACCCAGATCACCAGACCTAGGTGTTTGGTGGTTGGGTCGAGAGTGGGAGACGAAACGTTCCCCATTCAGACGTGTCGGATGAAGTGTGTCACTCCAATAAGAGAAGTGCAGGAAAGCTTGGACGGGATCTGATCCCCAAGGTGTCCGAATATTTGAGCACTTGCACCTCTGCAATGCCCAAATCCTTCATTTTTTGCAGCTTCATTCCAGTGCTTCCAAGACTCTGAACGTTGATAAATTTGAACCAAGTGGGGCGCCCTATCCTCAAAGGATGAGGACCATTAGCCGAATCAGAAGGTCCTGTGAACGGACTGCTAGTAACGTAATTTGCCTAAAGTTGGCGTTCCTTCGGTTCTTCCCGAACCCGAAATTCGAGAAAAGGTGGTCCCAAACTCGTTACCACACTGAATACGACAAACTCCAGAATCTATTTTCGTTTCCGCCGATCAAAAATATACGACGTCAGGGCTTTCGTAATAGTTCCATCCCGCAGGTTTCAATTAGAAGGGGGCGATAGATTGATGAGTATGATTGAAATGAAAAACACAACAACCAGACATGCTCTAATACGTCATTAGCCGGTATGGGGCACATCAGGAATATCCATGCCTTTTACTAAAAGGATCGGTTCCATATGGGATATGATAATGGGACATTTTTGAGAGGCCATTAATTCGCTGAAAACTGCTCCATGCTGATCATATCCATACCGTGCTCCCATTTTATAAATGCTTTGATGCTCACGTTGTTTCCACAGCATCGGGTATCGGCAGAAAAATATTTTTAACATTACGTACTAGACTTTGTTAACACGATTGAGTGAATCACGGTGAACATTGGCGAGCCATGATACTACTTCACAGCTTTTCACCCTTCTATCCTCTCACCCATAAAACTTATTTGCTTTATAAATGTTGAAGAGAAAAATTGACTCCAACCTGCATCTCAACGGTTATCTTCGACAGAGTTGTTCTACACAACAGGAGTCTGTGAGCATATATACACCTTGAAAGGTACAAGGGTTCCCGATGTGATTCGACGATTCACTCAAAAGGGCATTCCGTCTATCTCAAGTGCTATCAAAACGGAAAGGCTCGAGCGTACGGCGTTGAGGACATAAGCATTCCATCAAAACAACTCATTTTTATTGAAGATGATATAAAATAAAACGAATCGGAAGTAAACTTCATGAATTCCTTCCGCACTCGTAGTGAGTCGGACAGATGCGACGTTGTTGACCTATATAATGGTCGAGTGGATTATTCGACACAATTACTCCACTGTCAAACTTGTACGACTGGATCTTACGTGTTCCTTAGCAATGGCACCCCATGATTTGTTTCCATGAACTATTTCAATCTGTACTGGTTCCGAAAAAGGCTGAATGAACAGCCGCATCGATTTCAGAAAGCTTACTCACTATACACTTATGAATTATAACATATAAGGATTATAGAGATATGGATCATTTCTATCCAGAAATCAGCGCAGAGCGCTCTCAGCAGAAATGATTCGACTTTTTTTAGTGATTATTTATGGAAATTGATGAAGCGTTCAGCAAATAGTCCACGACGGAGCAGCAGACTTTACCTATTCCCGTCAACTGGAGCTACGCCTTCCCTACGCTCATTACTAGAGATCTGTGAAGCAGTAGTCATGGAATATGATTCCAAACAAGCCTGTCTGTCACTCCATCTCCCATACATGCCTCTCAAAAACTTCGATTGACGAAAAAGGTTTTTGAAAAATGTTTGTGAGAATTGTTTGATGTTCTCGAACCATTTCAGATATCTTTCAATGTACTCGTACGCCCCTACACAGCCAAGAAGCTGAATAGAGCCAGCAGTTAAGCCTTCTTGTAAGGATCTATGCTTCCACATTTAGGACACTTCAATGTGGCCCAGCTATTGATTACACGTTTGGTTTCCATCACCTGAAAGCCGTAGATTGATGATAGGCATTTCCTAAAGAAATTGGTACACGTGAACGTAATGAGATGGTCTACTTGATTGACAGACTTCAGGTCCGATTCCGTTGAACCGCTTCACCTAACAGCATACCCTTTATCAAGACATCATAAAAAAGCTGACGAGCCACAGCTGTCTCAGCTTGAATGAGATTGGATTACAATCCGATGCATGTTCGAAATGTGTCTATGGGGAGATATCAATGATTCTGTTTCCCCTCCAAGAAGAAATACGGCCTCACTGCTGAAGCTTTATGAAAAATGAACTTTAACATACGAATTTAGAATGACAAAAAGGGAGGGGGGTGCCCTGTATACATTCCTTCTTGGACAGTTACATGGGACCCCTCCTCATTTCAACACTCATTCGTCCCCATCAACAATGCAGACATACCGATACATATGGATATGCTCCCAATATATAGACTGGGAACGTTAAATGGATACGACAGTCATTGATAGCTACGATTTGTTCCCAAGAATGGAAGTGGTGTGTAGCAAGCGGCGCACTATCACACAGGCACTACGGGTCACTCGACTACGGGTTCAAGTCCTGGATTGGTGTCCACCTGAGCCAGCCAACCTTCTTCCCTCCAGGGTCAGTTGATTAGTACCAGAAGCGCCTAGGAGGTAAAAGCACTGTCTTGTACATCGGCTGGCCATAGCAAGCCATTGTATATGCCACATACACATTCAATTTGCCACCACGATTCCGATTGGAAAACAAATGCGGGGACGCACCCTCCAGATAGGATTGAACAACGTCCAGATCTTTTAGGACTTTTTAATTACGTCCTAGTTGAGGAGGGATAACGTTCTATTTATCACCCGGAGGACCCACCTGCTTCCCAAATGAACTACTTTGTCCTATCAACGAGGAAGCCAAACC
The DNA here is from genome assembly GCA_000469685.2 of Haemonchus contortus. Taxonomy (NCBI): domain Eukaryota; kingdom Metazoa; phylum Nematoda; class Chromadorea; order Rhabditida; family Trichostrongylidae; genus Haemonchus; species Haemonchus contortus. The sequence goes on from LS997565.1 coordinate 15,027,770, forward strand.
GTTAGAAATAGAAAAATACAATTTTTAGGATCGGATCTAGCGTTGGAGCCAAGTTCAAACCCCTAAATAGGTGTTCTGCCAGTGTCTGTACATCTGTATGCCTTTTCATGCAGCATGATGGTATCGCGCTTCTTAACTCTTCATTTTTCATTTCATTCGGAAGTACTGTTCTGATTCATATTCATAAGATTGTGAACTCCTGATACCCTCTTCTGGCAAAGTTATAAGGCACTGACTTGATGTATGACATTGGTAGCAACAAAATCTGTTATTCAGCTCAAAAAAACTTATTCCGCAAGTAGAGTTTTGCCTCCGAAGAACTCTGTAACCGGCTGATACTAACCAAGTCATTGAAACCCTAGATAAGCTAACTGACGACGGGTATTAAACAAGACTGACAATTGAAAGGATAACGTCTTTGGCCGTTGATCGACTCCATCTGAGGGATTCGGTGGCCAGCCAGCCGAGAGACTGACAAAAAAAAGAGAGAATTTCCGTAAACCTCGGAATCATGGTCTCTACATCTATGCACTCGACTCCCACTTCCTGGAATGGCATGGGACTTTTTGAAGACTTCCAATCTGAGGATTTCTGTCACTTCCAAAATATCATCCGAGTGGGAACCAAGTCAACCGTGGAATATATGACCAAACAAGAGATTAAAAATTACCCTGAGCCACATTTTCATGTTCCATATAAATATATTACCTATTTTCAATCATCTTGCGTGATACCTCCCTCTGCATCGCCTAGGTAACACAGAGGCATCATAACAGGTGGCAGTGGCTACAGAGTCGAAATCAAAATTGGGCTAGACTTTTTGTATAGCACACAATAAGTTTCACTCCTCGAAGTCAGACTTCTTCCGAAAAGTACCAAGAGAACCACCTCAAACAAGCATTTCTACTCTGCAGACTCAGCACTAAATTGGTGGTTGCGAATCTCGCTTCAGTGATAATCCCAACTTCCAAAGGATTGCAAATTAACGTTTGGGGAACATGGCGTTTGGTCAAGGTGAAGCATAGCGTAAAGGATGAACACCTTAGGGGAAGCAGCACATTGTAGAAGGGGTAGGCAGGTAACTAGGGAGATCACAGGTCGTTGAGAAAGTGGGCAGTTACGATTTATTGCTATGCAGCGAAGGTTTGGGTGTTGTTCAGTGGTTCGCGGTCCGGGAATCGAATTTTCCGTGACCAGTCAAGTCTTCCATCCATTTAAAATCGCTTATTTGGTACCAGATCCGTTTAGCAGGATAGAAGCGCTGTCTTGTTTATTGGCTGACCACCGCAAGCCATTGTGTAGCCCTCATAAGCATTCAAAACGCCACTACGATTCTGAATGGAATTCGAATGAATTGGTCCACGGCGAGAGTGACCGATCGCAAAAAAAATAGCCTTTTAGGGTTTTTGAGCGCTGTGCTTTTAACGTCCTACGCAGAAGAAAACTCCTGTCCCTTAGATTCCCTCTCCCCTTTGAACGCACAGTTCACGATAATTTGGATGCACCCTTTTTGAATTGAAAAGCGGAAATGATGATGTAGAGTAGTGCATTAGTGGCGAAGAAAGCGAGAAAATACGCCTACTACCTAAGGCCTTTTAGATGTAGTGAAAATAGAGGTTGTACGAGATTACCATGAGCGGAAGGGCATGCATCTAAGCACTGTTCGGACGAGATTTCATTTGTTGCCACTGCGCAGAGTTGAATATATCTAGCCAATATTGTTTAGGAATGCCTTCCTCTGCCACCACAGCTCATGACAAGTTGTTTGAACTTCTGACATGGAAGTCCTTTGAGATGGTGTAGCCCCTACAATGCTGTTGAAACTCGCTCGCTGTAAGTGTGGCATTCACATGATCGATTCTCCGGTTCCTTACTAAGCCCTATAAAAGACGTTTTTCGACTTTATAACGCCAGGTACGGTATAACGCGATGCCTCGAATCCATACTATAGGGAGATCTCAGGAATCCATTTTTATCGTGAACTGTTCCTTCAAGTCATGCCTTATCGTCCCTTACCCGCATGACGTATTTAGCCGGTAGCCGTGGAAATGATGAATTATCCTAAACAAATAAAAATAGATGATATCCTCGAATTAGGCGTGACGTCAAGAAATGGCAATTCACTAGCCTATTTAACGCCTTTTGAAATAAACTACCGAAAGAGGACGTCATCACACGCCTTCTCAACAGACTCATCTTGTTTTTTTGACGTAGGCGTACTAATGACGAACCCCATTCTCATCTTAACCCAACCATATTATCGTATCCATTGCCTATAAAAGGGTGATGTGATAAAGGCGGAAATCCAGTAGCTGCTCTCAGAAATGGGGATACTATGTATTCAAAGTACGATTTGTCACAACTGCAAGCCTTCCTGGAGGTGGTACCAGGTACTATCGAAGGAAGGAGGATTTCCATATTCGTCTTAATTTAATGAGATTTCCCGAGTTACGCACTCGAGGGGACCTAATCTCGAGTGCATAAACTCAGCCAAAAGTCGACCAAACCCTCAATAAAAAACTACAATTAAAATTAAGAAATCAATCTATATAACTAGGAAACAATCTATCCAAGTACTGACTCAGTCTGGCCTCCCTTTCATCTCCAAGAGTAAAGGTTCAAATGTTAAAATTGGATTTATTAGAAGAACTTTCACTAAAGCTGAAGCTCGAGACTTAGAGAGTCGAACTCATAACTGAATTTGTCAAATTGAAAATCTAATAACAATTACTCTTTCAAGAATAAATCTCATCTGAACTTCAACACATGGTATAAGAGACCAACGAAAACCATGCAAAAACAACAAGTAAACTAAAAAAGACATCGAAGCGAATCCCACTCCTATTCAGTCAAAGAAAGAGGTAACAGGAAATACAAGCTATGACGGTACCGGGTTCACCTGGCGAACAGTGATGTTCACTCGACTGGTGTTCGCGAACTGCTGCAGTAGAGGATCGTTGAAGGTGAATTGTTGGTGTTGATGAATAGCCGCTACAGCATGGTAGACAAGCCGTTGGGAGCCATACATCACCAAAATATCTCCAGAACGGAGCCATAGTGGAATGACTTCGTCGTCAAGCGTATTACCTCCCGTCAGATAGATTGCTGATTGGCCAAGTGAGAACGAGACCAATGGAGCAGATGTTCGTTCTGACCTGAAGCGGCTGAATAGGAATCAAGCTACAGATAGAGGCAGCTACCGACAGCAGTACTCGGTTTTCGCTATAACCTCTTAATTGTACGTTTACTCATGCAACCACATTTCAACAGCAGTGCCGTCTCCTAACATCGTCTCTTCAGCATGAATGCTAGTACTGAACTGTTCATAGTCTAGTCCAGGCTTATGTCCTGCTCACCCCTTTCTTATCATAGGATTCAAATTGAATAGAAATCTTCAAAGCGTCTGATCACATCGCTTCTACTTTATCCACCCAGAGTTTTCAATAATTATCAAGAACATAAGTGGATACATATGCCATTCCGTCGATGACTGTAATTGTCTTTCCAGTTTTCGGTTAAAGGAGTTAATATTTTGAAAGACGGAAAACATATGGGTTTAGGACTTTTTCGTTTTCGTTTCCGTTTTCGTTCCAAAAGACAGGTTTTGGTGGACTTAGTTGAAAAGTTGTCTTTTTAAATAAGAAAATAGAACTTCCGTTCTATGGCCTGGAGGGTCTGAACTTCTTTGCTTCCCTGACTCTTCTGACACCACTTATCAGGGCGTTCGAGAAGTATCTGCCTAAAATTTCGCAGTAGTCCAAATATTTTCTGGAATGCTTTGGGGGCTTCCGTGGAATAGCTATGTTAGCATGCAACATAGTTGCATGCGCATAGAGTATCCAACTCCCTCTTTCTTCTTTATTTGGCCCTGTAATGGCCGAACTGTCTCTCCATGTTCGACAGGTACTTCTTTCAGAGTTTGAATCTGGCCACTTCGCTACTAAAGCCATCGAAACTTGCGTCACGTATCTGCTTTAAAGCTCCTCCTACAGCAGCTCGCTTGCCCCGTTACAGCGCTCCTGAGCCGAAAAAAAGGTCGAAGATGATTTGTTCGGTCGACTACGGCATCACGAACTCTCTGCATATGGTATGCACATATAACTGTGTAGTGTTCTAATAGTACTTCTATGGGAGCATCCGAAATGTCCCAAAAGAAATCTGGGTTCGGTGGAGTTTTTGGCATACATTTCCATAACACTCGAATTTTTCATCGACAGCTCTTTTCCAGAAAAAAAAATAGCTACAGGTGGGATAGCAGCAACCTCTTGTCGGTAAGATAGCGCTATCTGCCACATCAAATATTTACAGCGACTTACCTATCCACATGAGGCGAAAGCGTCGACTTTGGCGGGTAGTAGTTCACTATGGTCGCATCTGCATGCATAGGTCCCAGACCAAGATATCGCGTCACAACCTGCAATGAGTAGTGGAGTATAAACTGTGATAAAACTGCTAAGTTGACTAATTGTTTACGTATCCGTTACGACTTTGCTTTTAAAAAAACGAATAAATAAAAAGGTCACATCTGCAAACTGGACGAGCTCTTTTGGGAGAAGGTCTCCAGTCAATGGATACTCTTTAGTGTCCCAATTGTAGGCGATCCCTAACGTTGTCCATCTAAGCGATTTGCCAGCTAATCGAAGAACGTCACTAAAATGCTTACGATACAGTAACTTTTCTGATAAGAATTAGCTCCGATAAGAAGCTTTCTAAAAGCAGTATGCTCTACCTTTTTGGACTGGTACCATGAGCCGTAAGATTGGTGATGTTAGGAGGTTCTGCATACTTAAACACTCGGTGGAGCCATATTTCGACAGCGTCATCCCTGAATGATTATATAAATTAAGAATGAAACTGATGCGTGAAGCTTGAGATGCTAATTGGCTTTGTTTCATGAACTGAGTACTCCCACGCCTCGACTTCCACGCATATCCGCAACAACATTTGAGGGCCTATTTTGCCTATACACTGACTTAGAAGTCAGCCTATATCACAACCTGAGCATTGATCATCTTAAAGGGAACTGATGCTTTTTAACCATTAGGGAACCTCCTGGGAGTCTAAAGTCCCATCTAGTTCACAAACAGTATGCGAGGAAGTTCAGAGCTAGCAGCAATTACTGTCCCACGATATCAGCCCTTACCTTATCGAATTTTTTTTCGGCCCGGCCGATGCACCATGTAAAATAGACCGTATATGCTTGATAAATAACACTGTAATTTAATCGCCACGCGTTTGGACAACAGTGAAATATCAAACAGGAACTTTATTGCTAAACTAGAATGTTACACGAAAGAGCGATAACAAAGTGCCTTTGCTGAGGTCTAATCTGAAGTCCCAGAAATCCTATATGCCTTAACAATAATCTCAGATCTCCTAAACCCCAAGGAATCTCAGAGCGAAACACTACTATGCTCGCTAACAAACAAGGTCGCAAGAGATGAATGTGAGTGTAAGTGCGAGACTGAAGAAAAGGTGATAGAAAGGTAGTTGCGGCGTTACAGGCAATGTATTTAAAGCCTGCCTATGTTGTTCATACCATCGCCGTTGAAAATTTCTGATTTTTTCTCCCTGATGAGCTCGCAAGCTCGCTTATGTTATGGGAGAGAGGAAGAATTTCTCGTTCAGCACGAACTCGCGGAATCCGCGATATAGGAGGTGTTCCCTCTCGTTAGGAATTGCTATCCACCCGATTTTTCCGCAGAAAATTTGATAGGTTATAACATTACGTCTCTCAGTGCAGAACGAGTTCAGTGGTATAGTGACGCCAAGCAAAGCTGTTCTAAGCCCAGGTGAAAGGCCTGATCGGGTAGTGTGAAAGAGGGGCGAAGTGCTCAAACAACTGCGCTATGCTTCTTCTATGACTACGATAATTCAAAAAACAAGTACCTAAGGACATTGGGAATGATGTACAATCCTAATCGGTCTTTCAAAGTTTTGACATTCCATTCGTCCAAAGGTTTCAAACCCAGCTCTTCCAATTCACTAGCCGTGATGTTCTTCGAATTCAGTAGCTGACGATTAACGATTCCAAATTCACTACTGCTAGAAGGATCTGGAAAAATAATATATTTTTCTTCGAATTCACAAAATTACATATGTTTAACAGCCTTAACTTTATTTGGCTTACCGAGAACACCGCTTAGATCCGGTGGCGGGGCCCGTCTTTTGTACATTTTAAAAACCCTTTTAAATAATGTCGATCGAAGATCGCCATCGCTACCATAGTGATCACTTCCTCCAGACTGAAAATGAATGCTTCTTTTTGGTGATTCCTTTGACTTGTCCTTCACTGTCATCATGACTTGGACGCTAATGAAGGTGATTTACTGGTAATTGTATACATCCACCGGTAAAGAAGTAACATGGAAGGGATATAAAAAAATTCACCTCCCCAGAATTCCGCCTGTCCCCACTAGATGCGTCAGAGTTATTTCTGGTTTTTTGCGATTCGTTCATCATGCTTCGCTTTGTATTTACGTAACAATTCAATCTTGCCTCTATTAAGGGTATCCTCGTAATCCTGAAAAAAATGTTAACAGAAATCCATCAAACACCTACGATGAGCGTAAGGCGTTTTTTGTTAAGTCTATAATTTTCTTCAAAAAAACAGAGGAATGGAAGAAGATGTGAATAGAGGCCGCCAAAATGGAGGTTTTAAAATTTTAGAGTAGGCGGAGCGTGCGTCGATGTGGGCGGAGCTAAGACCAATGACCCAAAGCTCTGCTCAAAAACGCCCTAGAGCCAAGAAAAAGTGGTTAGAGGCTGTCAGGGAAAGAGTTGTTTATTTTCATTGTGATCATTGGGCTATGATCACGAGTTCATTACTCTTTCACAGTATTCTTTGTTGTGGGGCGAGCATTTTCGCGCGGAGCCCCACTGGTATGTGTATAGGTCACAGCACTCTAAGAAAACTCTACAAGCAGCGGACTCACGAGCTACTACGAATTCCGTGCTCTTTTTTTCGGATCATGTGCCTTTTTTATTTAAGTCCTACAACTATATATTGCTCGAAAATAGCAATGATTTCATTTGTTTGAAAAGCATACCTGCATAGGCTTCCAGTAGTACGAAACCACATTAGCTCCTACGATTACCCCTACAACAGCTACGGCAGTCTTTTTTACGGCCACTTCTATAGGAACACGATACGGCCACCAACGAGGGGTTCCAGACATTGAACAGCAAAGTTCGTGGCGCCGATATTCCTAAAACAAATGCATTTGTGCAACATGAATAGAATGACAGTATTTCTTGTAAGTAGCAACATTTGCGCTCAGAACCGTCAAGTAGAAATCTCGTAAGAAAGTTTGAACGAGTCTCTTGACAATGAAAGAGTTGAGGATAAGGTGTCCCAACGAAAAACGAAGAAGTGTACAAGGATCCATTTGGAAGAAGAATTTCAAAAAACTACAGGATAGGAAGAGGAACTGACCACGTGTGCACGCGGACAACTCGTCAGAAAAGTAAAAAAATCACCTCGGTCCTTGGTCCTTTAACGGCCGCAAGAATCTATCACGCAATTCTATACAATCTGAAACCTCTACTATGAGAAAATATGACAATTCGGAATCCGAATAATGATGAAATAAAGATTTGCTGGTCATTTACAGCTTATTCCAGCACCAAACAGACCGGGTAATTTTTCAAACTTTATTGGACAGCAATACTTCTTATGAACTTCAACACGTTTAAAAAACACACGGGGAAGACAAACTCACATTTACTACGAACCGTATAAGATAATTATGTGAATAAGCAAAAAAATACACATACTTGCATAAAACAAAGTAAAGCTAAGTAAAGATCTCAATAATGTTATACTGAGTTAGAATAAGGTAAGGGTAATGCGATAAAATGGGATAGCTGTTCATGGTTAGGGAAAGAATTTGAAGAAAAAATAAGAAAAGTAAATAGATAGATGAATACAGAAGTGTTTCCTTGATTTCGAGATAATGCAATGAAGCTATCGTGGTGGGCCTGATAACCGATTTGTCTTACCTGCTTCATACTTCATGTCCCGTTTTGTTAATCAGCCTGTTTCTTGTTTACCCATAACTAAGAAGAATGGGATCATTAAATCTTTACTAGCGCAAACCGGTATTTAATTTAGTTTCCTTAAAACTCAGCCTTTTTTTGACTTTTTTAAGACTTTAGATAAGCTGAAAAATTACTGTCAAGTGCTAATAAGTGCTGATAGGCAATGTGTAGTTTTACTAATCTTAAAACCACTGTAATCGCAGAATTGATTTGGGTAATTCGGTATAATACGTAGAAGAGGATAAGAGATCCAAACGTTGATGCAAACTATAAATCTCCATCTTTTCCTCAACTGCCGACCAATACAGGTAATGGGTAGGAAGAACGAGGAGCCTACAAAAAACAACTCATTTGTAGTAATCATCGAATAACCCTGGGTTTCAAATGATATATAGTATTCAACGGTACAACGACGATACCGTCAAACTGAACATCAATGTTATTTAAACTACCGGGACTTCTTCAGGATTTCTGCTGCATCAAGTCGTCGTGAGTGAACACTTGGCCTTGAGCCAGGACGGTTTTGTCAATGACTGCACGGTTCACTTCTTTCTCCTCCTCCTTCGCTTCTTTCTTTTTCTTTCCTTTCGTCTGAACAGTCAAACTTATGAGCATAACTACGTATGTACCGTAGTCAATAACGTTCCTATTTCAGAAGTCAGTCAACTGGCACCAAAATCATATTGTAGGGTTCTCCTCAGGACGGTCATGGAGTGCTCCCAAATGTTAGTAACCATTTAAAAACATTAGAAGTGGAAAGCGTGGAGCGCCTCAGAACCGCCTATTTAAACTATTGCAAAAAATGCGCCAGGCTGATGTAAGAATATCCGGCTACATGTTGGATCACTCTCAATATATCTGCGTGTTTGATTATTCCGTCGGTGGGTATTAGTGGCGTGGGCACGTAACTCTTCCCATTCTATTTATTTTTTCAAACCGTCTCTGTATTTGCGGTTCCTTATTACGGTGCAACCACCACAGTGGCATTAACTGGGCAGCGGTCTTCTCCGCACCTATTTCCAGTTATGATGCAAAAATACCTACGCAAGACTAGTGAATGTCTGTGGTAATTCGAGAAAGTCTTCTAACTAACTTACTACCACCCTCGGCTACATCCAAACGCAATCTGAATAGAGCCGAAAAGTCTGAAACTGGTTGTCCAACATCGACCTGGCAAGGGACGGCTATCGCTCATACTCATACCTAACACCCAAAAAAGGCATAACATTCCGGCTCGCTTTTTTGCGGTGGCTCGACAACGAGGGCCCTCAAATTTGTCGTGTTCCACTTAAAAGATCTATACATATCTTGCTCGACAATTGAATAGAAAACAACGTAGTCGGAGATACTACACAGAGTTTGATTGCATGAAACTGTACTATATCACAAACCTTCAGATTTTGGCCCAATTCCTGATTACGACCAATATCCTGCTCCTAATTTGAAGTAATACAACCAACTTTTTCCTTTACAGCTCCAAACTTGGTTCGAACGTAATGAAGGCGAAGTATTCCACGGATCAACTTTCGCCAATTTCCAAGCACTCGTTCCTCTCGTCGCTGAAAAACGGTACAGTTTGATGGGGTGAAGATGATTTTCGGCAAGCGACACCAGCACTGCCCAAATGGGTAAAAAGCCGTGCTTTAACTTCAGAAGAAAAAAGATATCAGTTCTTGTATCGGCAGACACCCAAATGATTAGGGGAAGTACTCATCGGGAAGCAATCGCGATCGTGAATGGATGCGAGCAAGGTGACGCATGCGAAAACATTGTGAGGGAGACTTAAGTTCTTATAATTCCAGCTTTCCTAGACACGGATAATCTGTGTCCAGCACATTCCAACGTCGTTATTAGCAAAAAAAAAAAAGAATTCCAGGCCATCATCATGCAAAATTTGCAATGGCTCTTAAAGAATCTTTCATAACTTCTTTCTCACCTTATTTTCACGCTCTTCTCTTGTTGCTTCAAGTCTTTCCCACTCCTTTACGAACTTGTCGGCGTCTTCTTTCAGAACAACAGCACCGTCTATCCTGTAAAAGGACAAAGTGAATCTCCACATATCCTAAGTAGTGGGTCTATTTCAAAAGCTTACACTGGAAACGATCCGCCGGAACTGAAATCGAATCCAACCACGGCGGGAACGCACGGCAGTCCTCCCAAACGGCGAGCAATAGATGGCAATCCAGAAAGGCGTAAATGAACTGCCCCAATGGGACACATAGACGGTTGAAACATGTACACATTGCCGAATTCATTGCACGGTATTTGACCCTAGAACCACACAAATGATACCAACACTCCGAAAGCGAGTCTGATATATGGAAAAAACAAAAATTTAGGTCATTTGTATAAGCGGAGCTACATTTGAACGAATTTCATTCGCAAAGTTTGAAAGTGAATTCGAGATCGGAGGAGTTCAAGGAACAAGAGCAAAGTGGGATGTGAGGTGACTCTTGGACCTTCACTTAGTATTTGCCCTTTAACAACATTGATGAAAAGAGTTCTAGCACTGCTCCGAGGTGTCCTCAGGAACGACGAACAAATTATACAACTCTCTTTCATGATTGGTAAGACATTTTCTTTCTCAATCTCTCCTTCCCCTCTAGTTTTTCCTCTCACTTCCCCTCCATCGCTTTCTCTTCCTCCCCTTCTCCCTTTTTTCTCCCAACGCATTTTCCTCGATCCGTTTGCCTACCTCCATCATTTCACATCACCGAACAGGTCATTCCCCTAAAATCTATCACAGTGACTTGCCAGGTACTTGAGGCTTGGAGCAAACAACTCCATAAGATACCACCCCTAAAGCAACCCTCAGAGAATCTCCTACTTTGCCGTTCCTGATGACACACAAAAAATGGAGCAAAAAACCCTACATCTTTAACTTTAGGTGGTCGATACGGCTCAGTTTGCCAATAGCCATAGACATCCAAATATCGCTGCTCACGTTCTTCAGCCGGAACGCGAATGTTCGGTCTGGCCTTGACCACTTTATAAGGCTTCTCTCCTTCCTTAAAAGGGTTGGTTATACCGAAGCGATAGAGAAGCTGCAAGAAAATAGTGGAGTACCTTTACACTTCTAGCCTGTTTGATCCAATTATTAGCACCTTGAAGGGTGTGAACGCATGATCTAGGATAAACCTTGTGACCACGAACTTCCCCCAGGGGTTTCTGATCTTCGGGCCTTGGATATATTGCTTCAAACTTCAAAAGATCCTTCTCCAGAACATATCTATGAAAAAAGGTCATTTTCAATGACTTTCGACAAGTATCCTCACCCATCACTTACAAAGGATGATTCTTATATTCCGATAGAGTAGTTGGTAGCGGCTTCTTGACAAGCTCTTTTTTGAAATGGTTATCCTCCAGTCTGGCCCTCTTACGGTCGGCTCGAATCATCTTGAAGCAAGGATGCGGAACTCTTGATCAAACCCTTTTATAGAAGGACCACGAAAAGTGTTTGTAATTTTACCTTCTTTCTCAAGGTGCGATCAATCCAATCTGGATCAGTCCGACGACGACGGAAATCCGGGCGGGAGTAGTCGGCTGCATACCGAGCTGTAACGTCACGCACGCCACCTTCTGAAATGAAAAGGTTTTGTCTAGGCTTTCCACACGTCTTGGGGAATCCGCTTCATTGTTTGATGTGAAAAGGGGGGAATCGTTTACCATTATCAATAGCCAAAACGTAAACGATCGGCTTCGTGGCATTCTCCTCGATAGCATTTGGTTCATCGACAGCTGCGCGAAGTGGATCAACACCTCAATTGAAGCTCTCATTAAATACCATAAAAATCAGTGAATCACACGGTTTTAAGAATTCCTTATCAACACTCACATATCCATCTTTTCTGTTTCTTGTCCCAGAATTCAACCCAATAATTTCGCGTCATTTTTTGATAATCAGCTCCACTCGAGTTCTTCTTCTTCGATGCGCCTTTACCCTTTTGATTCGCCTCCGCTACGATGGAGGGCGACGAAGAGTCCTTCATTTTTGCAATACTCTCCAATACACCCTGAAAGTTAGATCTTCCTTCGGGAAACAATTATTTCAACAATTTCAAATCTAAGATAAAACGTGCCTCATCCCATTTTCTCGGAATTGGCTGCGTGTTGACACAAATACGTGTGGTACAGCCCAGAGACAGAAAAAGACCAAAGAGTAACTGAAATTGTTTTACTTTCAAGTTATTAAGATTAATGAGAACCAAAGAAGCTGTTGCATCACATTTAATATCATTATCAAAGGAAAATAATCAATGACCGCACCTTACCAATCAATTCTATATCCATTCTATAGTGAGGGTTTTGAGGTCTTAATCTCCAACCGAATTCTAAATGTGCTGAACGGCATTCTAAACCAAGCTATGAACCTTCTTCATATGTGTTTCAACCGATCCAGTGACTTTACGGATATTCGCAAAATTAGTCATTCTGCCATTGGGAAAGTGGTGCAGCAGTAGTGCCACCGACTGGCAATAACGACCTCAGGAACCATCACTTTCCAAGAAGATATAACATTTCAAAGTGAATACGCATCGTTAAAAAAGTGATAAAATAATATTATTTAATTTTGTAAAACTTTTTATATTATCTTGATAAGGTACATTTTCGCTTCTTTGAGATATTGAATAGCGCAATTTCATAAAAGATCGCGAGAGGTTCATCTTGATTTCATGCTTTCTTTCACTCACTTGTTCAGGCTCATGACATAAAAATTCTAATCCGTATTTGAGAAGGCAAACAAGCAGAGTGAAAGTCAGCCAAACAACAGAGCGTAGCCTCAGGTAGCAGTTCTCAGTTTCGTTCTACCCAGTTGCCATGCTTACTAGACCGCTTTTTAGCCGCACCCACTGATATAACAGAGATCTGGGATCGAGGGGCTGTCTAAAAACCCGAAGGAATGTCTTAAAAACTAATGCTGGTGAAATGCCCTCCGAGGTGAAGAAATGTGAACTATAAAATCTTTTGTGGTGCCACAGGGCTCCTTGATTAGAAGTATTCCTTGGATTTCCAAACGGAAGACAGAATCTCATCGGGGTGCTTGAATTACGATAAAGGTTCACAACATAAAGCCACATCCAAATATTGTGCCGTTCCCCATCAACTTTCCATTCCCCTCTTCCTCTTGGGCAAATCGAGCCCGCAAAACAACTTGTTTGATTGCGACACAATGGCAGTTAAACGTTTTAATGGGAAAAACAACTCACAACAGCCCGATCTATGTCTTTGTTGTATACGTTCAGTGAGACCATTTCCTCAATAGTGTACTGAATGTCCGACTTATCAGAAGCCTTAAAAACCTTTCTTTTTCTAATTTCAAACAAAAACCAAAACTCTAATGCTATGTTCAACAAACTGACCTTGAAAGTGCTTTTGTAGTGCTCCACGAGTTTCGAAGCAATTTCAACCGACATCATTCTGCCGAAAACACTTTCACATTCAGGTGGCACCTGTAATTATTCTGTATTTGCTCGTTTCCTCAGCGAAAGATAATTTCCCAAAAACACTGGTGGCTTTTTCGAGTCTATTAAGCCTTATCATAGAACCTGAGAGCATACGTCTAAGGTTACACCACACTTAACTCCGTGAAAATGAATGAATTTGCCCAATCACCAACTTTGGAGAGTGGTGGTTTAGTGGAGGCTGTAGGGCGGTAACGACCTGATAGCACAGCATCTAATGTCAAAGCCAGGCCTCCTCGATAAGCCGTGTAACAACAACATAGCACCGATTTCTGTGAAAACAAAAAGCTTCACCGGTAAAACAGACGAAATTTCACAAACCGTGCTTAACATCAATGCAGAAACAAGTTTATCTTCTAGTACTTCCTTCCTCACATGCTGAAGATGGGCAATGTAGCAAAGAATATTAACCTAGAAACGAATTTTGAGCCGTTTGGTAAAATAATAATACCTAGAAAATATCCCCCTACAGATTATTCGTGAATAATACCGTACTCTATGGCAATTTTCCCAGTTCTCTCTAACGCATCTATTCACTTCACGTCGCAGCCACAGTGATTCGAAATTCCTTTCATCCGAGCCCTCGACCGTTACTTCAACGTCCTGGAATTCTATGGCGGTCAATGGACTTCATGACATGATCTTTTCAAGGCAATAATGCAGAATATTAGGGTTTGTTTCCAATTAGGCCATAATCTCTTTATTTAGGGAGATGCAGACTAAAGGGCTAATTTAAGTGGAAAAAGCATCGTGTTATTAGTGAATAAAAGACCCAGACTGCTGGCTGTGGTGGATTTCAGTAGTTTTTGGTGCTTGAAAGAAAGTGCGCTGGTAGCTGAACCTTGCTTAAACGGTCTCCAGGTCTCCAGGTCAGTCGACGGAGCTGACGAAATCGATTTATTTTTCAGCCGGCGTGTACTGATGGAAACTCCCTCCACTTCCACTCTTCTTGTTCATCTAACTTACTGAACTCACTGTTTTCAAAAAGATTCAATAAGACGGAGAGAAAGAATAGTCACCTTTTTCTTTCCCTCTCCGACTTCGACAAGCTCCATCTCCTCCCATTCATCTTCCGAAGACGATGCTGAAGTGGGACAGAACAGATGTTCTATCCGCGACAGTAAGCAAAAACTCAGAAATTTCAGTACGCATCGCCTCCATAAAATCAGAAAATACGGGAACACGTATCCTTATCTACTCTCAGACACCCCGGTAATACTGAGAGGATGGAAGAGCGAATATTCTGTCCTTTCTCCTTACTCTAACAATCCTGCATATGATGCTTATTACTGTAATATAGGCCAAGTGCACGCACCGTATTCGTCCATTTCCTCACTATTCTGTACCGTCACCGGGACGGCATTCCTCGACTCGCATAACATTCTCAATTCCCGTATAGCTTGATTGGCCTCTTCCAAACTTATTTCTAGGTTTCTACCAATAGCAACGGCAGCAGCGTATATCCTAGAATACAAAAATTAATTGTAGGAGACGCTGTGCTCCCCCTCACGGTACAGTAATGCAGGAAAAATCCATCATTATTCTCAAATGAAATAAAGGGAAACTCGAATTGAAGTTCAACTCGAATACAAATGACACGCTCACCTAAATTTCTCCTCTATCGCTTCAGCTGGGCTGAGGTCTTTTGGAAGAGCTGCGATCTCATTTCGCACGCTTGGCAATGCAAAGATATCTGGTCGTACGATAGGTTCGCTACTTTCCTGCCGAGATTCTTGTAGGTCCGAATTAGACGAAGAGGCAGGCTCAGTTCCCGGTGTGGCCTCAGAACCTGAACATAGGGGAAACATATTGGGTTGGAAGGAAAGTCCTGCGACAAAAAATTTGGAGCGTCAACAATTTGTATCAACAGTGTGAACACGGTAGCAAGGGTGATAAACTTGTAGGACATTCCTCAGGTGATCAACACATGAGTGAATAAGGGCACGCGTGTGGGCTTTAGCAGCATTACGGTCAATGAATGGACAACACCCGATTCGTACCATCACCTTCTTCTGAGCACACCAAGGGAAAAATGGGGTGTAGCAGCTCAAATTATCAGCAACCTAATCAATGCTGGCACTGCTCACCGATCAACGGTCAACAATCGGTTGGATCGCCTCACTGGAGGAGATACTAGATTTTGAAGTAACGAAAGCATCGTCCCTTAGTTTGAAAGAGGTTGAAGGGATCCATCCACTATGAGTTGCTAAACGCAGACTAGATGGACACAGCTATCGGTCACCCTTATGAACCCCGAAATTTGGCCAACGGGGATAGAGAAGGACGATCAAAACCGAAAATCAGGTCTCTACTGAGGGTCAACGCACGTCGCAATTTCGCTTTAAACACGCGTCAAAAGTTCTACGATCCCAATTGGTTCCAGGTTGTTCATCAGTCGTACTCCCCAAGTGTTGCCCCTCTTACCTACCATGCGCTCCGCCTTCTTGAGCATCTCGTTGTGCTAAAAAAATTCGTAACTTAATGTGATTTGAAAACGGCAGTCAATCACTTCTTCGAGTCACAGCTTCCTCACTCCTGGATAAAAGGCGTCAGTGATTTACTCAAAGGATAATAGAAGGTTGTTGACTTCTTTGGTAAATATATTTCCGAAAATTGATTGGCCTGGAAAGTTTAAGAAATGATTTGAAGAAGGCCTTCATTGTGTCGCAGGACTTTCCTTCCAACCTAATAGCTGGCAAGATGTCATTTGAAAAAATGCAGAAGCGGTTGCCTCTTCAATTCAGCGAAGATACCCACGTTGTTTCCTGAAATGATACAAGTGAGGAAAAAGATAAAAGCATAATGACCTGCACTCCATTCTCCAGCAGATGCAATACAGAACCTATAAATCGTCGCTCACAGCTACCTTCAAAAGTGGGTATAGCGCTGTACAATCGAAATTGCCCCTCGCAGCGACATGGACGCCGCGCGCGAAGGAATGTACCAGGATGCAGCAGTAAGTAAGAAACACAGGAACAATAGAAGTAACAGTAGAATCATGCCAAAAGTAACAATCGCATACAGATGGAGTTGTATGAAGAACGCTAGAACTGTTAAAACGATACAAATGATTCGCGACTGCCGCGCGCGGCAAATCGATTACACAAAACCGATTCTATTGCCCGTCTCTCAACTCGTTCGACACTGAATGTAATTGTTTGCTGGTCATGCAAAACTTTTATGCGTGAGACAGTCGATTTTATCACTATAAGTAATACATTCTTATTCTTACTGGACCATATATTGACTTGAGGGGCATCACTCATAAAATCAGTATTGTTCTCCCAGGAAGGTGCAACCTCAATAAACTAAGCAGAAACTAAGGAAGAAAGGTGAAGGCTTTGCTTCAAATAGGAGTCAAAATTTGCTGATGATGACATACATCATACAACCAGCCAACCAACAACATCTTCGCCATGTCGTGAGATGACATTTGGTAGAAGTCTTCACAAATTGAAGATCGAATGTTATCTTTTGTAGGCTTAGCGATCAAAGCCAGACTGTTAGCGCAAGGCGCATCATTCAAATGCATCAGAGGTCAACTATGTAGCCAGAGAGAGATAGTATGGGAAGGACATTACTCCGATAATGCTCAGTAGTGACAAAGAAACCATTTACACAAGAACTTTTACGAAAACACTTTGCACATGGACAAGACCCCTCTGTAAAGTTGAACCTTGACACAACAATGAAAACATATGGTTAGAACGAAGAAAAATGACAAACAATTTAGATGTGCGCTCCAAGAGAGGTACTATTACTGAATGTCAGTAGCTCCCTGCACGCTGGAAAATGGAGTGAGATAGATTTCACAAACTGACGGACCTTTCTGATTTCGAGCGCTTTTTTCGAATCTGTTTACCGTCACCACTTTCTTCGCTGCTACGTTTTTTAGAATGCTTCGAACGATGAGATGGAGAAAAGTCGCTATCATCAGAGTCTACATCAGCTGCAGAAAATCCACCTTCATCCTGAAAGGTGATGGTCATATAAGCGATATGATAAACATTTAAATAGGTTCCTTTTACATCTGACATAGGCGCATCCGAGTGTGCTTTCTCGCTTCTTTTTCTTTTGAGAGCTGTCTGTGAGACATCTCGTCCAGAGTTGCTCTTTGGCTTCAAATCCTGCTCTGTTACCTCATGATTACTAGCCACATCACACAACTCGTCCTTTGGAGAATCTAAAAAGCTCATTTCCAATACATGGATCGTGTCAATTGGTATTTCACCATGAGTTTTTCACGGATCCAATCCCGGATCCAACTGGGCCAGCGATTGTATCATCCAATTTGAGTATTTAAGTAGAACTAGACTCGCTTAGCAGGATAAAAATCCTGACTCATACATCAGCTGTCAGCAGCAAGCCATTATATGCATTCAAACGCCTGCCCAATCATAATAGAAGTGGAATCTGTGAGCTCAGATCGGAGATTGCTAACGCCCTTCTAATCAACTAGGCAAATATCACAGAGCAACTCCCTTCTAACCTGGAAACATGAACTATGAGCAGAAGCAGCATGAACCCTTCGAATGGCCAGATAACAGATAAGTTCACCTTTCTCATCTGATCCAGATAGTTCTTTCGATTTTACTTTCTTCTTTCGAGGTGCACGTCGGCTAACAGTCTCAGTCTGAACATTACGAACTGATAGCATTGAACCCGACCAATAAAAAAGAGATTGAAGCGCATAAGTAACTAACTTTCCTGACATTATCCACGAAGTCATTGTCCTCGACCTCGTTCTCTTTGTTAGATGAAGCCCGCTCAGTCGTTACAGGGTGAGCAGTTTCCACGGACTCACCAGCTGCATTACTCCCTGTTTCTTCACTGAAATTCTCATCATCTGAAGTCCTCAGTGGCTGCGTCCTCTTTTTCCCACTTGCAACAGGTGTTTCCGACTCCAATCGTTGTTTCTTTTTCTGAGCAGGGGCTTTTATTGCAGTTGAACTACGTCTCCTCGAAGTCCTTTTCTCTGAGCCGTCTGCAGCACTATCCTGTATGGGTTGTTTAGGTTCTCGATCCTGATCCGGGTCAGCTGTGGGAGAGGAGGTCTGCGAGGTTCCAGTCTTTTTCTTGGTTCCTCTTTTGATTTGCGGCTTTTTGACACTAGCCTCACGACTAGGGTTTGGTGACACTTGTACTGCTAGTGAGCGTCTACGCGTAGTAACCATATCTGATGAAAAATTTGGGTCAATTGGATACTCTACAAAACAATCAACGACCATAGTATTCCTAACATAGTGCATTTTCCAGCAACAGTAGAAAGAAAGGGGAAAGTTGATCAGAATCGCTTTCACTTTGCTTTTTTCTTTGCGCCCAAGTGAACTGAGTGAAAAATTCCAAGTGCTCCAAGTTTTATAGTTGATCACCTTAAATTTAACCCCGAAACATGAGCACATAATCTTCATCGCACACTATCAAATGAGAATGATTACTGTTACAAGGTCTTCATCCCAACGAAAAGGGCCTGATATTCAAAATACACTGGTGTGCAAAACTTAGGGACGGAAGCAACTTTCGATTACTGTACCTCTGTCAGACGACAGAGTTCGATGAAATTTAGACCATAACAATAGACTATCATTACGGTATTGCACAGGAAGTAACTGGCAGAAAATCGAAATAGGACGGGCAAATAAGACAATTTTATTGAAAGGTACCGATTACCCAAAGTTCCTCACAACTTATCCTAGTACTTCAAAAAAAGCGACGCGGTTCCTAATGGGGTGTGTGATCACCACGGACAGCAGTAAAAGCTCTGTAACGCGATCCCATAATTTCCACGAGGTTGAAAATGAGTTATTGTGGTAGGGCATTCCACTCCTCTATCAGCACAGTTGACAATTGCTGGATGGTCAGTGGTGCATTTGGAAGTGCTGCAATGCCTCTACCCAGTGCATCCTACACGTGCTCACTGGGATTCAGGTCGGAGGAATGGGAAGGCCACACCATTGGCTGGATAACCTTTTGTGTCAAGAGCTCTTTCACATGAGCTGTTCGATGCGGTCGCGCACTGTTATTCATAAAAATGATTTCAGGGCTCACTGCAGCACTTAAAAGATACACATTAGGGAGGGGTTCCTTCTCACAGTAACGCCGACTGTTGAGGGTCCCACGCTCAAAAATCTGGAGGTAAGTACAGTTACGAAGCATGTTGCCTCCCCATACCGTAACACCTCGACCATTAGAACGGTCAAATTCCACAACGTTTCTGAGAGACATGCGTGTCCCCACCTTTGGCCATGACGGTGCGTCCAGAATCACTACTCAGACTGAATCTGCTCCCATCCGAAATAAGCAAACGGCCCCATTTCTCATCGGTCCGTTCGCTATGCACCCGGCACCACCCTAAACGGTCTCGCCGATTCGCGAGGGTCGAAGGAACACCACGTAAAGGTCGTCGGGCGAAGAGACCGCAACGGTGCAGTCGTCGTGCCACTGTAGTGCGTGGGATGGCTTGCTTTGAAATCCTGTTAAATGACATTGAAATCAAAGAAGCTGACTGACGTGGATCTCTTCTTGCCTGCTGCACAATGTAGCGGTCATATCTTGATGCAGTTGTTCTTGGCTGACCACCTCCTCTCCTTCGTGCAGCAGTATCAGAGGTTCGGAATGCTCTCCGTGCACGTGAAACAACGCTGTGAGCGATACCAGGTTCCTGGGCTGCACTCGTCATAGTTCGGCCTTTTTCGATTTTCTCGATGATCCTTCCTCGTGCCAGGTCATCCAGACGATGCCTGCGGGATAAGATGTATAGAAGGATAACACCACAGTACTTGGTAGCTACTGGCTGATTGACAAAAAATTCCTTTCATACCTCTCACCTGCCTCGATTTGTGCGGGTAGCCATATTTCTCGCTTTATTTAAACTATCCCTCCACTATGGGATGTCTAACTTCCTGTGCATAGCCGTCATAGGTCTGGCAATATAATCCCACACTTTCATTTAATTCCACCCAGTCCTCGTTGTTTTATGTTACATTATCCATTTCGTCCCTAAGTTTTGCACACCAGTGTAATTTATCTCCTACTTCACGTGGGTTAGAATGGAGGTGATGTAGTGGCACACACACGTACGATTAGGGGCTCGGATCGATACTCGCCTAGGCCAACCGAGGCTTCCATCCTTCAGGGGTCGGTTGATTGGACCAGACTCGTCTGGGAGGATAAAAGCACTGATTTGTACATCGGTTGGCCACCGCAGTTCATTGTATAGGCAACATACGCACTCATTACGCCACTACGATGCTTAATGGAAGTCGAGTAAAGGGGTGCATCCCTCAGACGGGTTGATCAACGTCAAAAACTTTATCCTGTTCTATCCTACTCCACCTGGGTCAAATCAAATAGGCGTATCAGTATCTACCACAAATAAAACAGATTTCTCTTGTGAGACTCACCAATCCAGAACCGATCATGTATCACAAAGCTGCTGGTTTAATACAGCTAGAACTAAGCCAAACAGACACAACTATTCTAGATTTTATTCAACAAGGACAAAGACAACAATTTGAGGTAGATATCACTAATGTAACAATGACGGGAACAAAAAAAGAGATTAAATTGAGATTCTGTCGCAAACATTACTTTCAAGATCGCATCCAATAGATTAACGCCAAGTGGAACTTGAAAACGACATAGGAGATCAACTTCCAGTATTTTTATGGCTCTTAGTGAATGATTCAAGCAGTGATAGGTATAGTGAATGATTCAAGCAGTGATAGGTATCCTACAAAGCCGTACGTAATCCTCCCAACAATACGGCATCATAATTAATGGTGCCGTAAGGAATAGCATCAACCCAGGACACATTTACTGGGTAGTAACTTCTATGCCAATGTTCACGATAGTCAATAAAGTCAATACTCAGCTGTAACTGGCCATCATGAACTCACTGGACACCTTCTCGGAAATGAAAGCAGTGACTACTGTTTGCGACAATATTGCGGATTATACTGAGGTTCCCGTAATACTCGATAAAACTATGACGATATTGACAATATTCTTTCAACAACAAAGAGATCCGTGCATGCATCGCATCGCACCTTTTTTAGAGTCTATAAAGGGAAAATTCGAAATCATAATCAGACAAAGGTAAACCCATACGTTCTTCAAACAAATCAACTTTGCACATCGGAAATGAGATTTGAAGAAGTTAACAATGTTTCGATAAAACATCCTTCAGGAAAACTGATATTAGGTTTGCACAATGATCAAGGACTATAAAGGGTAGCATATCAGATCAAAAAAGAAAGTGCGACATTTAACGTAGAGATTGAAGGTGGACAACGAGATGAACTTAATACAAGTAAGCTGAGGTTAGAAATAATAAAGTCCTTAGTTTGAGAAATCTTAAAAATATAGAGAAAACTGTTAGTAGACTCATCTTTTATTAGTTTTTTAACTTCATCAAGTCGTCATGCGTAAATATTTGACGCTCTGCCATGATGGTTCTATCAATAACACAGTTCTCTTCGGCTTTTTCCTCTTTCACATCCTTATCCTTTTTCTTCCTCCCTTTCGCCTTAACAGAAAATCATTAGCAAATTTCAAAGGTGCACAACTACTGGAACTGGTGCCCTAAAAAAGAGGAATATTTAAGCGACAGTAATTAATTATATTCAACATTAAGTCAGATTACGATATCTTCTATAATGAATCTGCTATAGTAATCTATCTACTATTTAGTACTCCATATATCAATTAGTTGACGAACCTTGTGAAAAGATGGAAGACATTAAAGAAGACCTAATAAAATAGCAGGAGAATCCTTGTAAACCAATAGGCCACCATAGGGCAAAAACAAATGGTAAACAAGACTAGCAAAAAATGTTGAAGTTATCCCCGAGTGGTCCCGAAGGTAAATCCATGGCCTTATTCAACCGTTATTTTCAGCCAGATTAGTCCCTCAGCAACAGGCTCTTACCCACTGTACACTAAGAGTAACCACACCAGGTGATTAGCAACCACAAGCTACGAGTTACGCTGATGCAGGGCGGAATCTTGACAATTATGAGGCGAAGGATAACAAGGCATGAAAACAACACACAAAATGCCAAGCAGTAATAAAAAAGGACCACGTTGAACGCAAAAATAGCCGAAAATGGCCAGGTCATGATCCCTTGCTTATGAACTAAAGCACGAAAACCACACCTTTTCTTTTGTTGCTCCAAACTTTGATTTGACGTAGTGAAGCCGAAGTATTCCACGGATCAGCTTTTTCCAATTTCCTAACACACGTTCTTCTCGACGCTGTAAAAATAACGCAACTGATAGATTGTTCTGACTTGATGTTCATCTTAAGTGCTGACAATTTGCTTTAATATGTGTAGCGAAATTTTTGCAAAGTTGAAGTAAGAGGAGTCTCAGTAGCGTAAGGCATAAACAGCACGGTGTTCGGAAGACACTGATACGGGTCTAAGTCCTGTCCGAGACAAAAGTTTTGCCCGTACCTCCACATCCTTGCAAACAGGTGATAACATTCATAATACAGTATTGAATTTCACTACCATACCCTATTGGCATTAATCTCAGTTCACCAAGTATACCTTCACTGACTACCTTGATCGTGAAAACGGTTCCCATTCAAGATTGGTAACATTTGAAGAAATGTTCCAGCTATGAAAGAGACTAAATTTCCATCTGAAACAAATACCCACCTTGTTTTCTCGCTCCTCTTTGTTCGCCTCAAGCCGTTTCCATTCATTGATAAACTTGTCAGCATCTTCTTCGAGCACGCAAGCTCCATCAATTCTAAAAAAGAACTCCTTTAATAATGTAGCTTTGACTAGTTAATAATACATGATCCAAGAACCTACATGGGGAAATTCGTGCCAGAATTGAAATCCCATCCAGTAAGGGCTGGCACACATTCAAGTCCTCCCAGTTTTCGAGCTATAGATACTAGACCAGGAAGCCGTAAATGAACTGCTCCTATCGGACACATGGACGGCACGTACATGTAGACATTTCCAAATTCATTACAAGGAATGCGACCCTAAAATCAAAAGTTGTCGCGAAAATGCAAAAGCGTTCAAAAGATTCACGACAATCGAGCTGACATAGTAATTTCACACTTTACAGCAATCAATAAGCTTTCTACGTTTTCTTTTGAGCGCATATCAGAATATTTTAAGCAAGCGAAAGATCTGTGCATGACAAAAACTTTCCAAATAAGGAAGGAAACTTAAGTATACGTACATCCTTTACTACTGGACGACGATATGGCTCCGTCTGCCAATATCCGAATACATCCACATATGTCTGTTCTCGCTGCTCAGCCGGAATACGCAGATTAGGACGGGCTTTTACCACCTTGTATGCGGTTTCTCCTTCCTTCAAAGGGACGCCATTTATTATTTGCATACAATACCTGGATACACCAAGAAATTACCTTCACACTCCTAGCCATCTTTATCCAATTGCGTTCAGTCTGCAATGTGTAAACAGTGGACCTAGGGTACACCAGGTGACCACGGACTTCACCCAAAGGTTTTTGATCTTCTGCTTTCGGATAAAGGCCTTCAAACTTCAGCAGATCTTTCTCGAGAACATACCTGACAAGGATAGCAAATTTTTCATGGATCTACGCAAAGATCTAATCTACTTACAGAGGATGGTTTTTATACTCCGATAAAGTAGCTGGTAATGGTTTGTTGACGATTTCTTGTCGCATATGAACGTCTTCCAGTTGCGCTCTCTTCGGATCAGCCCTGATCATCTAAAGAAAGTACATTTTCTGAACGCAAGACAAGCAGAAATCGCCTGAGATGCCAAACTTTCGCAAATTTTCCAAATATATTCGGAAATATCGTGCTCAAAGACACTATCACTACTAGAAGATTCATAGGATAAAGAGTATTCCTATTCCATTTTAAAGAATATGACAACAGCAAACCTACTTTCTTCCTTAGAGTACTGCCAAGCCACATTGGATCAGTTCGGCGTCGGCGAAACTCTGGACGAGGATAGTCGGATGCATAACGAGCGGTCACTTCACGAACACCACCCTCTACAAAAGACAAAATGTGGACCCATGAGTAATTGTCAAACCAATGAGAACAAGAGAGACACAAGGTTTAGCAGAAGCAGAAGGTTGCAAGTTTGTGACTTCAGATCAATTTGGAACCAGTAATATTCCCACGAACCTTAGGTTTACACTTAGATGGTGTGACTTGAAAAGAAAAATGAACTGACCACTATCAATAGCGAACACATACACGACAGGCTTCGTCATATTCTCCTCAATCGAATTTGGTTCGTCAACAGTGCCTCGAAGTGGGTCAACACCTAAATTGAAAGTCAAATCAGATACAGCTTTTCAAAATCAAAAAGTAAAAAACCAACATATCCATCTGTTCTGCTTCCTGTCCCAGTATTCCACCCAGTAATTGCGAATCATTCCGCGATAATCTGTTCCAGTACTTTTCTTCTTTGAACCTTCCTTAGTCTTTTGCTTCTTTTGTGTTGTAGCAGACGCTGATTCGGAACGTTTTTTCATCATTGCAATTTGCTTTAGTACAGCCTTAACTCCATGTTTATAGTCCGCAAAATCGTTGAAACTACACCAAGCAGGACTGACCTTATCCCAAGTCCTTGGCATTACCTGCGTGTTCACGCAGATGCGCGCAATGCATTCCATCGAAACAAAAAGTGCAAAAAGGAGCTGAAAATTGGAAAAATAAAAATTGAGACGAAAACCTAAAAGGTGGGGAAGGGGGGGGGGAGAGAGATAGTACTTATGAGGGTCATTAGTCCTCACTTACAGAGTGCTGCTTCCAAACGCAAACCGTATAATGAGCATTCATCCAAATTCATTGTGTACATTTTGACGGAAACGCTTTGAAATAGTATGTGGGCATGTGTAAGAGTTCAAGAGCACCTTATTATTACCATGGCGCTGAAGAAGACGAAGGTATCACACTTTCCCTTTTCCCTCAGACCCTGCTTCTATGCTATTTTGAAACCCATGCCAAATCTAAGTTTACTATGGCGCACATATAGACCACACGAAGCAGCGAAAGTTAGCTCTTGACATTCTGACCTATTGCATTCGCTGCGTCCGTCTTACAGGTATTAGCATAACACCTGGCTATTTGAGATTTTCGACAAATGGTGAAGAAGTCAGCGAATCACTTACAACGGCACGATCGACGTCATTTTCAAAGACGTCCTGTGAAACCATTTCAGCCAATCGTGCAGTGGCATCGAAGCGGCAAAGACCTGGTTCATAAGTGATGGGAGCTCCAGATGCCTTGAAAATACAGAACTACGAATTGACCCGCCACACGATTTGAAATTAATGTCGATTCCCCTACCTTGAAAGAGCTGTGGAAGTACTTGACTATTTTTCGAGCTTTCTCAACTGTCACCTCGCCCACAAAGGCCTGGTAGCCAGAAGGCATCTGGTAAAGCAACGATTTCCAATGAGGTTATGAGAACGTGATTTGCGAAACTTACCTTGGTCAGCATCAATGAAGGAATTAAGCTTTCTTCTAATGCAACCTTCCTCAAATACTGAAGGTGACCAATATAGCAAAGAATATTGACCTAAAACCATAACGATTTCAAACAGTATTATATTAGAAACCAAGAAGCTAGTCCTGATACGACACTGAGCTAAGCGGATCATAAAAAACTAGATTTTGAAAAAGTCGTACTTTGTGGCATATTTCCCAGTTATCTCGTACGCATTTGTTCACTTCTTGACGGAGATAGATAGCCCACCAATCTTTCTCCTCGGCCTTTTTGAGCGTTATTTGAACATGCTGCAATGATGTGCTTCAAAGAATTTTAAGCAACTAATTATCTGAACATCATTAATTATCACCTTTGACTTGGCTTCGTTAGTGTCCACGAGTTCCATCTCCTCCCACTCGTCTTCAGAGGATGATGCTACAAAGAAAGGATTGAATAGACATAGAATTATCAACAAGTAGATCAGCTTTCCACAACTGCTTCGGTGTTCGTTATAATCTGAAGTTAATACCGACCATCCTCATTCTTCTGCTCCCCGTTTTCTGCTCCCGTCGTAGCCGTCGCGGTACCGTTTTTGGGAACGCATTTAGCTTTCATCCCATCCACAATCTTGCAACTTTCTTCATGAGTCATCTCTCGATGCCTGCCAATAGCCAAGGCCGCAGCGATGATCCTAAAAACAATTCCCTCCTCAGAAAGAAAGTTCGTGAATACTTAGAATTTATAGCAGCTAGAAATTGCAAAAAGCAATTCATCCACTATCGGTTAAGCATTGTGACACACAAAACAGACAACAGGTAGAAGGACAAGCCTCAGCGTGAACTGGGCACTTTCTGAAAGGAAAACATTGTTTGTGTGTAATCACAAGCGCTTTACCTGAACTTTAGCATCTTTCTCTCTCCACGTCTTAACATTCTTGCGGGAACAACAATATCTCCGAGGACAACAGGTTGACTAGTCTTTTGCCAAGGTTTCAGCGGTTTTAAAGAAGCCGGACGTTGTTGAGGCTGATTTAATATTGTTGCTTCGCGCGCTGTAAAATGGCAGGAAACAGTAAGTAGCAAACATTTTTTGAGCGATTCGAAGGATGGAAGGAAAGTGAACAGAAAAAACAAACCTGAACATGCGCCTCTCGATTTCGTTGACTTTCCTGCTGTTGATTTTCCTCCTTTTGATGAAACATGCGACTTCCTTAAATACATACCTTGACTTGTAACATGTAACACATTGAATGATCATCACTACATTGAACTTGCAAAGTTCTCCAAGTTCATCCTCCAATTCCCTACTATATGGGAAATTTCTCGAATATTCTCTAACAATGGAGCTAGTAGACTACCAAAAGACCTCATATTCTGCCTCCCAGCGTTAACGCCGCACAGTCCGGTATGTTTCGGCACGTTTTTGTTTACCGCCTCCACTTGATTCTATAATCAGCATACCCTGATGGCTCATTTTCATCGACGAGGTTTTCATTGATCACGTCTTGCCACCACGTCTAACAGAAGGCCCGTTTCAACATTTCATTTCCCCTGGAATGTTGGAACGGACCTGCCCTTTCGAGGCTCTTTTCCACGCGCTAGTACACGCTGTCGTAGAGCATCAGGACTGCTCAGTACAACTTTACCTGCAGAGCTGTTGATCGCAGAGGGTCTCGTTGGCCTCTCTCCATTTCATCCATGCCACGTATATTCGAGCCTTCACGGCCTGGTCCATGCTATAATCAGCAGCCAAGCCAATCAACAAACATCTGTAGTACCGCACTCTTTGATCGCTTCTCCAAGACAACCTGCAGTTCGCTCTAAGCACTCCTTGGTGCTGAGGGACCTGTTTTTCTTCACTTTTGACCGAAACTCAATTTGCCCAACACTTCTTGCCGTTTCTGCGACTTGTCCTGGTGTTCTTCTCCAATCGATGTCATCACCGTAGAGAGTGGTCCTCAGTGGTCCAACCATAAGTCCTTTTTTGACGACATGCATTGCTAGCGGGAAGGAAGGAAATTAAATGGGCTCAGAGTTGATCGCTAGTGTATTCCAACCGTGACGAGTTCTCGCAAACCCGAGGGAGGCGCGTGTGATGTCGCGGATCTGCCTTACCGTAATCAGGGAGATTTCAACGCGCTCCCCAAAAAATTGTCGTGAAAAGCGGTCGAAAGCCTTCTCCAGATCGAGGAAGGTAGCAGGGTCTACACTTTCCTGTCTGCTCCTCCATCGCTTCTGTAGATAAGGAGATAGCATCCGTAATAGACCTTATTGACACGACACCGGATTGCTACTGGGAGATGGAGACGAGTCCTCCCAAATTTAAGTTGACTAACCGTTCCTTTAGTTCTGTCGTCGAGTGAGCAATCAACCCGATCCAATGACATTTCGAACATTTCGTCGCCCCTCCCCCCGGGACTTCAATGGGAGTTAGTACACAATAACGGCTGAGCCTCCCAACCCCTGCTCCACACTTGTCTCCTCTGCCTCGAGAGATATCCCATTTGAGCCAGTTGCCTTGAACATTCATATTCACTACTGCTCGACAGACCTCGTCCTGTCCACAGTCCACAAAGCAATGGGACTGACCTGTTGTTCGCCTGCCCGCCTAAAGCTGTATTCACAGAGGAATTCTTCGTTTGAGCCCAAAGAAATAAGAGCTCATGCAAAACCGCAACAAAAGAGCATTTCCCAACAAACAGCTGTCTCTCCTAGGAGAAGAACCGCACGTCGTGTGCGGAAATACTGAGCGCAGCTGCAAACAGCATCAACACTGCGTTAAGACGGCTGGATGTTGCTATGCAGGCTAACTTACCGCAACTTGTTCCGCATTTTCTTCATGCTCGCTAAGCATTGAGATCTGATCAGTTCCACAGCATGTAAAATATTCCTTAAATTTCGGACCCACCGTTCTGTCTTGGAACTTTTGTTCTGTGGTCGACCACTGCTTCCACTCTTCTCTACACTGGATCGTTTCGACTGCTTGACCTTTGATGGAGCAAAGCTCCCGTCACTGTCCTCTGGATCTTCGTCAACTGAAGAAGCCTCAGTTTCGGTGTCTGGCTGGAATAGAAGACTCTCACATTGTCAAGCGTAAACATTGGATAAAAAGAAAATCTACCTCTTCCGATGAAGCCTCTACTGAAGAAGGAACTTCGCTTTCACTTTCAGATGCAGAAGAAGAGCTCGGGGATTCCTGGTCATCATCATCATCATCCTTTATCACATAACTTTTGC
The DNA here is from genome assembly GCA_000469685.2 of Haemonchus contortus. Lineage (NCBI taxonomy): Eukaryota > Metazoa > Nematoda > Chromadorea > Rhabditida > Trichostrongylidae > Haemonchus > Haemonchus contortus. The sequence goes on from LS997565.1 coordinate 15,056,970, forward strand.
GAACCACATTTCGATCACTTCGGCGTACGGCATCGCCTTAGAAAAGAAGTATTTGAAAGAGTTCATTCGCGTAAATGTTAAGCAGATCAGTAAACGCAATGGTCCACTAATTGCTTACACCCTGTGAATAAAAAATTTCTCTAAAAGAGTGAAAAAGAGAACAGCGAGGTTAATTTTAAAATGAACTTTAAAAGGTGCGTCGGACTTACACGATAATCACGTGTACAGTAACTTACCAAAATCACCAAAATCTGGCTCAGCTTTCTTCAGAGGCTTAGGTTTGACGTTTTTAGACTTGGTGACTTTCTTCTTCTTCAGTTTTTTAGTGGGTGGCTTAGGAGGGCTTTCCGATTCATCCTGAACAAAGTCATAATATTAAAAGAAGGCGACGACGACATAAAATCCGTAAATGTTCAAATTCTTTAATCACTGACTTCATCACTAGTGTTCCCGAAATTTTCCCATTCGTCTTCATCTTGCTTAGGAGGTTTTTGCACCTTTGATGGCTTCTTTCCTCTCGCTGGCGTTTTCTTGGCTGGAGGCCGACTCTGTGCCTCTTCCTGCTTCACCTTTGCCGAAGAATCACTTTTCTTGCTAACTGAGCTTGGCTGTACTTTTTGCTCAGCTTCTTCCGATGGTTCAGCTGTAGGAATACTCTTAGCTCCTTCGGCATTTCCTGGAGGTTCCTCTGTGTCAGATGTTTTCATGTTGCAATCCTCTTCATTAAGTTTAGACTCGGAAGGCTTTTGTTCCATGCGCGGCCTTTTCTTTTTCTGCCCGGACGTTTCTTTCTTTGCGGAAGGTTCCTTCTTTGCAGGTGACCTTCGTCCACCCTGTGAATTCTTCTCGTCGTCTTCAGGTTCGTATTTGATAGGAGCTTTACGTTTACGAGGCTCTTTGTCATGCTTTAAATCAGCTGCGGGACTCTGAGGTATGACGTTGTTTGGCTCAGCCTTCTTCTTGGTAGGCTCTTTTTGGGACTTCTTCTGATTTTTGACAGGCTTTACACTTGGCACCTTCCCATTCTTCTTCATTGATTCTCTCTTGGGTACAACAACCTCTGAAGGTAGTGATTCCTGTGCTACATGAGTTCGTCTGCGCGAAGCAACCATTCCTAAACTCGGAAATTCAGTTCTTCTCAAACAGTTCCACAATCAAAGAGACATTCAACGGAATACATCCACAGACGCAATTCAACGAGACGTTTAATCATATTTATATTCCAAAATAAAAATTAATAAAAGGCACCTTTACACATCGCAGCAGTAAAATTATGGCAAAGACTAAGTAAATACATCTTATTTACAATCATATAGTAGAAGAATCATGGTCATCTAGTGTCTTGACTAGAGGAAAATCACCAGTGAATGAGATCAACTTAATAAAGTAGAAATCGCTTTGGTGAATGCATTTTTCAACGTCTGACACTGTCTACGGGAGGAATCATGGGAGCGACGTAGTCCACTTCACTGCTATTCGACACATGCTTGGGGAAAATGTTCGCCTGAACATGCATTATCAGTAAAATCAGTGCAAGTTCACTTCTACCTGCATTGATCCCGTCTAGGTCTCGAAGCAACTCAAGCATACCTCTCCTTCCCAGATCATTTCCTCATGTCTACAATAGTTGTGCCATGATTGGTTGTGTACTGGACGTGATCGGCTTCAACGAATAATTTCTCGTCCTCGGGATGAACGTGGAACCCTTTTTGGGCACACGACTCCACCACACTCATGCCGTACGACGTCAGCACAAATGTGCCAACCCTAAAAACAAACCCTTCGCTATTAGGGTGTCCCAAAAGTTTTGAGAAAATTTATTTGGTTTGTTCAACACAAAAATACTACAACAAAAAGGTGAGATCAGTAATCGAGATAGTGGCCCTCTTCAGCCACGACGTCCCTCCATCGACTGGGCAGAGCACTGATGCCATTCATCCAGAAAGAAGAAGGGCGTGAAGCGATCCATTCATCCACTGCACGTTTGACCTCCTGACGATTGTTGAATTTTTTCCCTTCAAGATAAGCTTGCAGAGTCCTGGAGACGGTGGTCGCAAGGGCTAAGGTCAGGTGAATACAGAGGATGGGACAGCCAGGCAATCCCAAGCCTTTCCAGCTACTCAGCCGTCGCCCTAGCATGATGTGGTCGAGCGTGACTCATCAAAATCAGAAACTTTCCCTGCATTCGGTGTGAAACCGGGGCTCCAGACACCATCTCCCGCAGCTGCTCGCAGAATACCCTTACAGTCACAGCAGTACCCTCAGGTAGGATCTCATAGTAGAAAAAGCCGGAGGAGCATAAGAAGAACGAGATCGTATTCTTTTCGACGTGTTCCCCACGCTTGGCAACGGCTTCTGGCCTTATGACGATTGGTAGCCACTGCAACTTCCTGTATGGATTATCATAAGGAACCCACTTCTTATCCTGAGCGATGATGAAGCTCGTCCAATCCACCGTTCGCTTGCGGTCGAGTAGCTTCCGACACACATCGACCCGCACCTGACGCTCGCTCTCAGTCAAGGTGTGGGGGATGATTGCAAGAATTGCTGCGCGAAAGCGACGTCTGCGTAGGATGTCGTGGGTGGTGGAACGGGGAGCAGAAGTCGTCCTCTCCATTCCTCTCAAGCTTTGAGAAGGATTGCTTTGGACGGAGGTTAAGACAATTTCGGTCTTGGTGGAATGTGGACGTCCGCTCCGTGGCACTTCGTCGAAGTGAAACTCTCTCTAGAGAAGCGGCCGTACCACCTATCGCAGGTGGCGAGGGATAATGCAGTACTGCCCATCGATGACTGCAATTCATTCCGCTCTTGAGTGGCGGAGTGACCAGATCGGTAGTAATGAAGCAGAAGGCGCCTGTAGTCGTGTCAGTCGAAAATAATTCAAATCTTGATAACTCACTTCCAAAGATAAAGTGCAATACTGTTCTCTTGTTATGATGATCTGCTAAGCGTGACCTCTTACTGACCTTTTCTCCGTGGCTCTGCCTCGGCGCTTTCTTGCGCAGCATGGTTGCGAAATACATGACCAAAATTTTCTCAAAACTTTTGGGACACCCTAATACTATACCATAGTGCACGCTATTACAGCTAAACAAAGCAATTTATGCTTGCTAGGCATTAAGCTAACAAAAAGGCAAAGCATAAACATGTCGACGTGAAATACTCCTGCTGCAAAATGAACCTACAACCGACTTTCCTTTATTGAAGCGCGCTGGCTGTTGGGCGAGAAGGCGGAAAGCATTGATGACATTCCGACTGAGACTGACGTTTTTACTGATATACCACCTTCACAAACTCGCTACTTGTTTTTGCTTCGAATAGAATGACTGAGCGCTTCAAACGCATACGAGTCAATGGTCTAGTGATACACCCAATCACACTACGAATTCCTTCGCCTCTCGCCCATAGGCTACCGCGGGCTGGCTATCCTTCTAGACGTCTGACACGACTGGGTGCTTCTGCAGTCCAACACATGTGTTGAACGCAACGCAAGTTAACAACGTTGGACGCATGGTGGACGTCTGTTGACGACGTCACGTCCACGCCGCCGCTGACGTATTTGTTCACCCCTTGGAAAACAACATGCTACATCACAAAGGTCGGCCGAGGCGACGCAGACGTTGCCAACAGACTTCCGCCGACCAGCGTTATCACCAGACGATGTCCAACGTGGGACACTGCGTTTTCACGCACGTCGTTAAACTCTGAAGATGCCCATTAAGACGACGTTGGGAAGCTTCTAGACGGTCAGTAATCCAGGAGTTGAACTTTAAAACAAAACATGGTAGACGCCTTTCCAATCTATCCCACCTTAGTTTACGACGCTAATATCTGCAACAAATCCAACTCAATTTCTATAACTAAACACGATGGGGCCACACGACTTCAGCCACTGGTCCTACCATCAGTTACTCTTATACCTGTACTTCTGCTACGTTGTGAAACACGGAAATAAAATGCCATTGGCAGGAGTACATACCACAAAGCTAATAGCATAAAAATGAAAGTGAAGGAGCTAGAGAAGTCATAACCACAAATAAAACTGAGGTCGGGTTTGTAATATTTATTAATGCAAGAGCGGGCGGAGGTGGTGTGGTGCCAAGTGGCGCACTTCACACGAACGCGTTTATTTAGTGGAAGGTTCTGCAGTTCAAATAATTTTCCCGCGCGCGCATATTTGAATGAATTTGCTATTGGAGCGCTTTAACCTTGTGGTAGCCCATCGCTTTATCCTTATAGTAGGCTTTCACGTTGCTGATTCTACTACTAGCTTATTCCTTTCACTCAATTATTCCTCTGCTCACCACTACTTCTACGCATTATGCTTCTACCATCCTGTTCGCGCAGATAAATCTGTGACTACTGTTTCTGCGAGGTATAATTTTGTAGGTAAGCAATCGCTATACAGATCATCCTCTCAAGATTTACACCTGTGGTCGTGAGCATGCGGCGTCACGACCCTCGCGTGAATTCAAGAGAGGGATTGAGTATCTATTCCTCAGGAAGTTGAATTCAGAAATTTATTAAGTCGCACGCATGGTTATGTTCACTGTGCGTTTACTTCTGGTACCTCCCTTTATTTCTCCATGCAATTGCAGTTAAGCCCAAGTGAGCTCGATTGTAAGGATGAACCTATTGCCTTCCCCTTCATAAAAATTCGTGTGCGTACATCTGAAAAAATGCCACGGATCTGGTGAGATCGGAAAGTACGCCGTCAAACCCGCGCTGAGATCGTTGAAGAATGCGTTTGGTTCTTGAGTCTTGTCTTCAGTGAACTTGATGTGATGTTCCTACTAATTCAAAGCTCGCAGGGCCTCCGGCAGTGAATAACGCCATAACGTCCTGCAAGCTCTGAACTAGCCTTCAATGCCTTCGGTTACAAGTGCACCACACTCAAGTCATGGGAGTACCGATGGAGTGCATTCGGAAACTATTGAGAACATAGCACTGAAGTACCAACATTTTGTATACCTTGTCATTTTGGTTTTTCTACTATAGAATAAAGCTGAGTTAAGAATCTGATCAATCACTTCACGAATTGATATTAATGGCTACCAATTGGTGTGAACTAACAAGGCAAAATTGGTTCCCTTGAAATATAATTAGTGCAATCACTGACACTACCAGCTATCATTTCAGCTTCCTCCTAATTGTTGCCACCCCACTTTGAAGAAAGAGAGATTCCACGTATTTAATATCTAATAATAATCATTGGAATTTCACGGAAGGAAAGACCAGCAGGCAAATCTGCAAACTGTGAGGTTGACAAACAAACTGACTCGAGGAAACTGTTTCATGCTTAGAGGGATATTGGTAGTAGATTATTATTAGGTATCATTAATTCCAGGAGGGGTTTTGTTTCATAATTATTATTTGTGAGAATATAATGAAATCACATATAGTACATACATTCCCAAATTGCGAAGTGTTTCGTGGTGAATTTCGTTTTCCTCTCCAAAACCACACCCGGGTCATGACGCTATATGCTCATTACGACAGGTGTAAAGCTCAAGAGGAAAACCTAAATAAGATTTCGCTTACCTACAGCAGTATCTTTTGCAGTGCTACAGATCTGCAGTTCCAAAAAGCAGGATATTCAATAAGTTGACAGCAAGTGGCGAGAATAAGATATGGCATACAATCCTCGATTGTAGTAAGAACAGAAGAGTAACTAGTGTGAATGGTCACGACCAGAAGTGGCAGGAGGATTCCAACTGACGAGCAGCGCAATACTGGGCGCGCTCCAATGAATTGCATTCATATGCCCACGCGCGGGAAAATTTTTCAAACTGCAGAACCTTCCACTAAATAAACGCGTTCCACTTCACACACGCATGGTTAGGTTTGAATCTCAGATTGATATCCGCTTAGGACAAGCCTCTCATCCCTCCAAGGTCGGTTTATTGGCACCAGATGCGTCTGGTGGGATAAAAGTACTAACATGTACATCGGCTAACCACCGCAAATCAATGTATAGGCCACATACGCATTCTATACGCAGCTATGATACTGAATGGAAGTCGATTGACTAACGCCCCAAGACTTGATCCTTTCTCCTTTTAGTAATGCCAGAACCGAGTATGCAGAGCTAAGAACAAACGATATTTTCAAAAAGTGAGTTGCTTAGCAGTCCTGTTGTGATATTTACGCCTAAAAGACTTCGACTATTCTAGACCATCGAGGCTTGTGTTAGTGTTTCTATTTCAGGGAGAATCAGCTTCCTGGAAAACTTCTTTTCCATGATACTACTTCTTACACTAATACAACAATTCGTAGTAGGTCCCTCGCCCGTTAAACAAACCCTAGATACACAATTGTGCAATGTTTACTAGAAGTTTCTGATAGAATTACAAAGATCAAAACTGATTAGCTACGAAGCCAATGCCAAAATGAATTCTCATGGTGAAAGAAAGATAGAAATCCCCTGCTCGCTTATTTGACAGAAATAGCCACAAAAAAAAGAGGGATGAACTGGTTACTTGGAGTCGATCCCCGCCCATGTCTGCGGGTTGCGAAATTCCGAGCACGAAAACAACCACATGAATAGCGAAAACAACCAACGGCTCAAAAATCGATCCCGTCACTCTCAGCAACGACACAACAACGTGAACACGTCGCAAGAGCGATATTGAAAGACATGGCAGAATTAAGCATCCCGGCAAAAAGCGTTTCCATAACTGAGAGTTCGTGGTTTTTTAAATTATATAAATTCTAATTACATTTACGGTCAACGTTCAATATTTTTCAGGCTAAGCTTAAAAAAACAAAAAGAAATGATGAAATAAGAATGAAATTGTTTTGAAAACAAGCACTTATGGTACCAAAATCGGTACTATAATACTTATTTCGAATAGGAAACCAAGCGAGAAACAATAGTCGCCGTGAGTTCTGATTGTTTGCAATCAAGTTTCATTATCCCGAGTCCAAGTCTCGAAGGCAAAAAAGGGAGCTAACTCGAAATCGTAGGGTTGTGGACTTACTAATATAATAAGGAAGGTAGGTTACGAATGGATACGAAGTACTCGCAAAAAGAAAATTTTTCAAACATATAAGAAGAAAAAGTGCGGGATCAGACGCATTAGTAAGATGAAGAAGGAAACCTATGTAAGACCACCTTAGTTGCTTTTAGTAAAAGTAAAAAGTATAAGTAAAAATGAAAAGCAAGTAAAAAAATATCGGTGGTCAGTTGATTAACAATAGACGCAGCTGGGTGGTAGCTGACTGGTACTTACATTATAATAATAGAAAACGAGCTATGCAAATCATTCTCTTTTTAGTTGCACCGATCACGAAAGTTGAAGGCGTACAATTTTGGAATAAAAAGCAGGATTACGGCAACAGAACAAAGGGTGGGAGCGTTCAAGACTAAATGCACTTTGTAGATCGACCAGATAAGAACAGGGTACAATCTTAGCGATCTTCTGGAACCAATGAGAAGCGGTTGGAAGATTTTGAACGGGAAACTGGGCACATTCATTCAAAAGAAGAGTATGAATATGCCGTGTAGTTAACTCATTCACACTGCACTGAATTTAAGATATCTGCAAAGTTTATGAAGTTTACTAAGCTATTTAGGTAAAAACGAAGAAGGCTTGTACTTATTCGTAATTCAGCAGCTATCATTAAACATTATGATGTTTGCGCTCCTTCAATCAAAATGAAGCAAAAATTTAAACTCTATTTATCCACTTATTGAAGAGCATTTGGTAAAGTTCTTGCGACGGAATGGACTCAGAAGGAAAAGGAGGGTACATTGAATGCATTGTTTCCCACTCTATTCGTACAAAAAAATGGTATTAAACAGATAATAGGTGAAAATAATGAGAATGTTTAAAAGCTCAGAAAAGGAGATTCGCAACTTACTGATTATGGGAGGGTGCACATACGATAGCAATAGCTTCATTTAGCATCATCTGATAAGCACAGTGAGTGTGAAGATCGACGGAGGAAAGAAAAGCTGTTTGACTGGGATGGGTGTGTATCCATCCTAGCGTTATCAAGTCATGTTTGTCCTGATAGGCAAAAACCTGCAAAAAAAGGCAGAACTAACAAAGTTATAAAGGAAATAACAAGCACTGATAAAACACCTCTTCCTCTCCTTCGGCGAAGCAACCATCGGATGACCCCGATTGTTTCGGAAGAATCACATGGGAAACAAGAAATGCGCTGCCCACCTTGAATGTATTACTACTCTAACAGTAACAAGCCAAAAACAAATGCACTTAACCTACAATTGTCCCACACAGAGTACCACATGTCTCCACGTTTTTTGCTGTGTTACTCTCAGCGCAGACCAGAAATCTAAAATAGCAAAACCAGGCTGGAGTGGATGTGAAATTCATGTGATCCTTAACAGAATAGCAAAAAGTACTTCTTAATTAAATCGCCACCGATGAGTACCATCCTCGTCCCAACTGGAGAAGATGCACCGTGAGATGGGTGACGAGCCAAATTGGGTTTATCACGGCGGTCGATAGAAGGAGCAGAGGGCATGATGGAATTCTTTGCCGAAGGATAAGCCTCATTCGATGGGCTTGAAATGACTCCAATTCCAGGAAAGGAAATACTGCTTGTCGTAAAGTGCGGATCTCTGGAATTATGATAATTGAAGAGCAAGGAACTGCGAAAGAAATTCATGTGCAAATGTACAGTGAAGATGAATGTATAGTGCAGATTTTCGCCTAAAATTAGTCGCTCCAGGAATTTCACGGTCTTTTAGTAGATGAAAGTTCGCTTGAATCATCAGATTAATAGAAGGAAAACATATGAATCCCTTCGTTGCATATGACAAATCTACTGAAATAGCTTTAACATTAGCACGGACTGTTGAGTAACGACAAACGCGGGCTGCGTGAGGTTCAATACATCGACGACCACACACAAAAACTATCATAAATGTCTCGAGGGGATCGAAGATCACGCGTTCGGGGCGCTCTATGCTATTTGATGATCACTGAACCCCGCGAGCCGACAAATAAACAACAGCACCGCATGCCTTATTGTTCATGTTTCATACCACGGTTACAAATAAGAACCAAAAGCAACTTTTTCCTTTTTTTCACACCCTTTTGATCCACTAGAGAGCATGATTATGAAGATGTTACCCTGTCGCCTGGAATCACTTGACCTTCAAAAGGGTTTCTGGGGGCTCTTCACAAATTCACCTACTTATCGGGACAAGGAGGGACAAAAAACTCGAAATTGAGGTTTCAATGAGAAAAGAGGAAAGCAATAGTTATTAATCAAATAAAAGAATGCTGCAGCCCGTTCAACAATAAATGGGCAGACAATGACCCATGAGCACTTCAAAAGTAACTCACAAAGAGCACAGGGTAGACCGAAACGAGAAAGGAAGAACGAAAGAGTACTGTCTTGTTCAAGGACTGGACAATGGCTTCTTCGCGACCCATAGAAATTGGTTCGAAATGGTCAAAGTCAAAGGAGGGAAAGTGGCAAAAACATGGAATGCAGAGAAGCCGAACAGCTAATCAAACTGAATAATATCGAAAAGCTTGAAAACTGATAGATTACGATAATCGACTTGTTCAGCACACATTTTACGAAGAATCGGAGCCAATATGGAACACGTGGTGGAAGGGATTGATCAAATCAGAGAACTTTGAATATCGCTTGCCATACAAACGGTAAAAGCTACCAAAAAAGAAGGAACTTGCAGAAATCAGAAGTTTGGACAAAATTTTATTTGAAATATAGAAAATGAGTACTCAAAGGCTGTCTCAGCATCTGAATATTAAGGTGTTGCCGTGTCACTCAATTTTTCAACAACCTTATTTTCACTATAAAAGGATAATTCACCACAGGACCTCTCAAATAAGCTTTGAGTGATATAGAGACAATGGAAGAAGAAACTTGTTAGACTGAATGACGATTTTTAATTATCACTCACACAATATTGACGACATTCGCCTCCCCACTTGCTGCGATTGACGTCGGCCTCTCGGCAGCTTGACCGCTTTGCGCTCTCCGCGCTTCCTGAAAATATTCGAAGCTTGAATTGTAGATTCCTTTCTCTTCCTAATGAACGTTTCTCGAGTATGATGAATTATGAGCATAACGCTTGGCCAGAATAAGCGTTTTGAACCTAAACCATCACTCCACTCAGATTTTTGCATCCTTAAGCGCGGCAATAAGCAACAGTTGAATAGCCAAAAGTTAAGGGTAGCTTCTGAAAAGCAGAGCAAATCTCACCAACTTAGCTTGCCGTGCAGCATTGTAATTTCTGACCTCTTCAGCTTCTACTTCAAACTTTGCCTTCAACAGCTTTTTCAAATTCTCTGCCTGAAGCAGTAAATGTTATATGAGCGGAATAACAAAAGTAGAACAAATCAGAACCACCAAAGAATTGGCACTGAAAACTAATAGAAAATGTAAAAATGTAATTACACGGTCAAGAGCCGGTTTCAACAGAGCAAAAACAGTTCTCCTCTCTTCCCCCGCAAAAGTATTGAACTCGTGATGTTTTGGCAGTTCTTCAATAGTGAAACTGAAAGCAAGGTCAAGTAGGAGCGAAACAATTATAGATAGAAGATTATATTCTCAAGAAAGTCATCTGCGAAAAACAAGTCCACGTGAGTAGTTCTAAACCTACGTCAGCCCATGTTTGCTCATCCAGATTGGATAGGAAAATTACATTGCAGTGCTCAGATTTGGACCTCTATCACAGAATCACCCCTAAGGTTGAGAAAAACGTGATGAGCTTCAAGGAGTATTCACATAGAAAATATATCGCAACGGGAGTCGATTGAAGTTTTTGTGACTAGAAGTTACCAATAGCCTTTTTGCGCTGCATGTGGACCCAGCAAAACATGACTCAGGCTACAATATCAGCAAGTTGTTTTTTTCATTTAAAGGGTGCTCGCCTCTTCGAGAGGATAAAAACAGGGGTGGATAGGGTTAGTATCTGCGCGATCATGAAGAAGGCCGTTATCTCTATGATTCCGGATGGTATTTTTAAGTTATCGCATTCCACGCATACTATAATAATTAAAGCCTACAAGCGAAACTTTCAAGAGTGGGTTTATTCTCACTCTCACGTTCTGCAATGCAAAGAAATAATTGATCAAGTCACCTGCAGAATCGTATCAGCAATACCAACGCTCTCTCCAAATCCTGGTTTTTCAAATAGGATAATGCCATACGGTGCACCTCTATCATACTTCTGTAATACCTGAAAAGCAACTCAAACTTCAGCGTGGTCCAGAAACTCAAAAACCTCTACTTTTGAAAGTGATACGTTTCCAAAAGAAAGGAAAAACATCTTCACCTCACGATTGGGACAGTATTGCTGACCTTTTGAGGCTTCCCTAAAGCCATCAAAGCCGACATCCTTTCGCCCACGTTCATAATAAATGCCATGTTATCCTCTACGCGATCGTCCATGATTCTATAGAAACCGCTATATACTGTAAAAAAGCATAAGTCGATCAGCAAATACGACACAACGTAAAAGAAGAAGAAAATGTTCTAATCAAAGAAATATATGGCAGCACTATGGGCCCAAATGTCAGATTAAAGAAGTTTCCAATGAATTCATAAGGGAGAGGCCTTTCTAAGCGATTTCTGCCTATGTGGTAAAGAAATCTATCATTGACTCACTCCACTAATGCTGGACAAAAGGAGAATGGCTACTTTCAGACTTGGACGTCCGTCCGTCCGTCCGTCCGTCCGTTCAGCGCGTGCCGCGACGGCGGCGCCTAACCGTTGTTGACAACACTGGATCACGTGCCAGCTCTGCCAACAGTACTCTAACGACCGCCGTCGCAGCACGCGCTGAACGGACGGACGGACGGACGGACGGACGGACGGACGGACGGACGTTCAAGTCTGAAAGTAGCCAATCTTAACATCAAGCGTCAATTGCGCCGTACTGGCCGCATTACGGCAATGTTACGAAATCATCGAGAATTGTTCTACTTCAAGAAATTCGCCAACTTTGTGAGACTTTCGCATCGCGTACTGTGGCGTAAAAACAACAATAACAAAGATTTAAAACGTAGGCTACTTCTCTTCTGTATTTAATGATAGTTATAGTAAAGTAATATGCTGAAAAGTATGGTTCGAGCTCAAAAAAGAGAGCACTTTATGTATCTGCTCCTCAGAAAAAAAAAAGAGTAAGAGGAACTAGACTGCTTTGACCAGGTTCGATACAGGCACAAGGGTCGCCGAGAAACTCGGGGGCCTGCGAGGGGATAGTTGGTGTACTATTTGTTCCTGCCACTTTGCAGGGCTACCTTCAAGTAATCGGAATGCGCCGAGTCTTGGCGCATGCCTTGATCCAAGCACGTTCTATACTACGAAATCAAGCGATGCGTCGAGCTGGGAGGCCACTCGTTGAAGAAACTGGAATGGAAAGTGGAAAGTTCTGCTTACCCAGAGCTGAAGAAATTTGGAACTTTGGGGTTTTTTTTTAATTTTAGAGCTCTTATTTGAATAATTCTTCACAATCACGTTCACAAATTTCTCAGATATCGACATCTTCCCTGCAACTTTTTTTTTTGCAGTACCGGTGTCGGATTGAAGTCAGTCACAAATGTTACAAAAGTAATACATCCACGTCCCAGCGCTCGGAAATCGGAAATTATGTCACTCTTTGGTGTGATAATTCTTGTTACATTCGCACAACACACAACTAGGGATTTTTTTCACTGAGGGTTCTCTCAAACTGAAGGATCTCGGCCGGTTAGCGACGAGACTACGTAGGGCGTCACCGGGTGGCGGATATAGGGGAGTAAATCGCCGACCAGAAGTCGCCGGTTCTATAATATTAGACGGGACACAGGTGGATTCAGCGGATCGACTCCCTGTTTGTACTGTGCTGGTCAATATGCCTTCTATTTATTTCAGGTGTATTCAAGCATACGCGTGTGGAGAGTCTGCAGGTGGAGTTGGTATCTGCTCCTTGACCCAGCCAAAAGCTTGCATTCGAGTGAATAAGAAGTACCTGACAGGCGACTGACTTTCCTCAAAAACAAAGCCATCGTCCACTTAGGGATAGCCTGGCTAGCAACCGGAGTCAACAGCCCAACGTCAGAGCCTGGCAAGCTACTCACACCTGCACCAGCCAAAAACAGTAATATAAATAGGCCCCATTTCCCTGAACCTGAGGGAGCTCCCAATACGGCAGTGTTGGGTAGTACCGCTCGGGAGACGCTGCTAAAATCTCAGGGCCAAAAGAGGAAGGCAAAAAAAAAGGACTAAGATGGGGTTCTGTATTTACAATGCATGGACGCTTGCATTGGAAGCGTGTATAGAAGACCTAAAGATGCAAGCCAGAAGACCAAGTACGATCTCGTCGGAATGACCGAGATGAGAGAGCATCGCCGTTTACACGCTGTGTTTGAGACTGAAGAAAAACTGCTCCTTGAAACATGCGACAACAGGGGCGTCGGCGGCTTCGTCAATGCGCACTTGGTCATGATCATCGATTCGTACGAAAATTTGACGATCTGAATCGGACGTTTGCGACCAAGAAGATGAAGCTCAACCGCCTACGCATCAACATCAAGCCACGAAGGCGAGCAGAGTCATCGTCAGTGATTTCAACGCAAGAGTGGCCCTAGAAGGAACAGCTGAAGAGCTTCACGTCGTGACTCACAGAATGGAATAGATGAAATGGAATGAACAGGGAAAAAGGCTGGGCGACTTTATCGTGTCGTTCCACTCAATCTATTCTGTGAGTCACGACGGTAACTCGCAGTTCCAGAAGCCCTCTCATTTGCGATGGACATTTGAGTCACCTGGTAGACAGTTCCATAATGAAATCGGCCACATCATCTCCAATCGAAAGTTCTGCCTGATTAATGTCGCTGTTGTTCCGAATTTCTACATGGGATCGGACATATCCTTCGTGCTAGATTCTGTTTCTCGTGGGGAGAGAAGGTTGTGAGGTTTAGCAAACGAAGCTCTAAGATCTCGAACAATATATCGTTTTGCTTCCCTTGCGAGTGGATGGAAAGATTCTGTTTTTGACAACTACAAGTAGAAAAGAGACGACTCTCTTCGGAGACTCTCAAGCTGGCGTATCAGCGCGGGATCGCGCGAGCTACAGGCAATCATCAACAAACGTCCGAATTTGCGAAGCCATACAGAGAAGCGATAGAGGAAGATCTGAAAGAGAGAAGACCAGTAGTTATGGACGAAGCCGCCGAGGCCGGAAAGAGCATTCGCAAAGCTCGACGGAGCTTCGCCAATTACAAGACCAAGATGACTTCCCTTCGTTGTCCCGACAGAACAGTTGCTGCACCTCGAAGGGCACTGGAGAAGATCATCTACGTCTTCTACTCGGATCTCTTCGATAGCCACGTCTACCAGCCCACCCAACATCTTAGGCAAGACGAATTTATCGCTCTTTCGGTTCACCCTTTCAAAATACGGTATGCCATCCCGTGACTGTACGACGTCCGGTCCCGATAGGATCAAACCAGAACATCTGAAGAGTCTTCCACCAGTTATCGTCAGAACTCTGGCTAGGCTCTTCACTCGGTACCCGCCGAAATGCAAAGTGCCCACGTCGCGGAAAACTAGCAAGATGTGGTGCTGTATAAAAAGGGAGATACAGACGATATTGGCAATTATCGCCCAATCTGCCTGCTGTCTGTAATCTACAAGCTTTTCAAATTTTCACACATATCACACGTCAACCAGTACAGGATTGACAGAAAATTAGATGAAGGACAGCCGTGCGTGCAAGCAGGGCTTCGAAGAGAGTTCAGTTTATTCGACCGTATCCATACACTTACAAGGCTAACTGAAGTATCAGGAGAGTACAAAATGGCTTATTTCTTACTTTCATCGATGTGAAGACAGCCTTTGATACTGTCGAGGCAGAAGCGGTAATTGAAGCCCTGGGCAACCATGGTGTTAGTACACAATACATAAGGATTTCGAATTCCCAGTGTAAGGGAATGGAAGCGGCCGCCGAGCTGTCGTGGGAATTACCGCCACCCGTATACACCGAAGTATTCGTAAGCTTTGGAAAATGTTTCCACGCGCTCTCGTTCGAAACTCAGTTGTATGAGAACGGTTTTTCTCCCATAAAGGTGGGGATCACAATGAGATCACGCAGTACTGTCACTGTTCATATAATGTTAATGACTGCTAGTAGTTAAGAAGACAGTAACCGCGCTCATAACGCCGGTGTTTTTTCGTCGACATCGGTAAAATGCCGAGTTTGCCGCCAGCCAAGGATTTATATCACACAACTCGACAACACAGAAGAAATAGATAAAAATGAATGAATTGGGTTTTAAACACTTCTTCGCGGTGAGAAGAGTGGGCAAGTTCTTAGAAAGCATTCTTGCAGAATGAAGGAGAACTGTCTCTCTGAAAAAGAAAAAGAAAATAAAAGAAGTCGTGAAATGCCCTGTAACAACGCTTAGCTGTCTGGGTATCTTTCATAGGAACGCACTATTTTCTCGATTTTGCGCTGACGCTGACATTTTTCCGCCGGCGTCGCACTATGAATGCGACCAATTAGGTGAAAATTTATTCGAGGGAAGGGTGTTTTCCATTGTGCCTTGCAACTCCAATCTAAGCATATGAGCTATGAGAAAAATGAGTCGCCAACTTTGCAGGCCTGTAACTTGTACTGGGGCTTTGGATATTTTATAGCCAGATGATGTGTTTTTGCCTGAGCGTGAGGGAGATACTGGCACTGGGGTGGCAGAGATGTTGAAAGCGTGCTGGGATGGGACAAATTCAGCAAGCATTATTCAAATGTGTAAAGGGTAATATCTTCGGATACTATCCCGCCTATTGAATAGATTGGTCTACCTCGAACTCGAAACACAGGAGAAGTATGCTGAAACAGATTCGCTATGAATGAGCTATTATGCGTACAGTGATACCCAATAAAAACCGAGAACTCTTTTTCTGAGGGAACAGCAGCATCATACCATGCTTCGTGAGTCCAGTTGTACCTCAAACTTTTACTCCGGCAAGTGCACCTTCACGTTTCGTAAGCCCAACATCCTGCTGAGAATTTCGGTGTTAGACTAGTTTTAGCTGTGTCTGAACTCGTAGAGTGAAAGTAGAAGAGGTCAGCATGCATTTCAGCACCGTCGAGAAGAGCCCAAAACAACAAATGTAAATAAACGATAAAGGATAAAGTCCTGGGGCGTTAATCAATCCCACCTTAGCGATGCGCCCACGCCTTCGACTTCCTTTCAGAATCGTAGTGGCGTATTGAATGCGTATGTGGCCTATACAATGAAATGCGGCGGCAGCCGATGTACAAGTCAGTGATTTGATCCTCCCAGACATCCTTTACCAATTGACCGACCCCGGAATTATGGAAGGCTTGGTTGGCCCAGGCGCATGTCGATCCGGGATTCGAACCCCTGACCAAGCGTGTGTGTTAGTGCACCACTATCACTACACCATGTGCGCCCTAACAAATGTAATTAGGAAATGAAATTGAGGGCACCATAGTTCGGGGTATGACGCAAGCAGTGCCGCAAGCTCACACAATATCAGAAGCCTTCGAACCCCATGCGATATGCGAAAAGCTTACAGTACAGTTCGTTAAGACGTGGCTACAATTTTATCGGAGCATGTCTATTATTCAGCCCCAATGTCAAGAACTGTCATAACCTCAAGTCTGCTTCACACTCAGCATTTTCGTGAATCGACTACAGGCGAAAATCGATTCGTGTTATGTAAATCATGAATTTATGGAAGACAGATACACGCTTTATATGAAGTTTTTAGAAAGCATGATTATTATCATTATTATTCTAGAAATTTTCTGTACAGAGATATAAATTTTAGATCATAGCTCCACCAATATCTGTGCAAGCTCCACCCCCATCGGAGTTCGACCGCTCTTCTTTTGGGACCTCCACTTTTTTCTCGGTTTCTCGAATGTTTTCGAACAAAGTTAATAATTTTGTAAATAGCACTTTTCAGATTACACCCTGCCCATCATAGGCGGGACATCTTCAAGTTTACGCATGCCTAGCACATATTAGACTTGCTTATTCCGACAATCCTCTTCCCGTTCTCTAGGCTTCAACCGCTGGTAGGTCACCTTTATTTCATTTATTGATCCATTCTTTGCAGCGCCGCTATGTTCTCTTTTTAAAGATTCAAGGGAAGACAGAGGAGCAGTGCCAGATCGTGCGGGGTGGTGCTTTAGAGTCGTGCCCAGACCATGCCAAATAACCAAATGACCGTGAATGCGACACATTCTTCACCGTTTTCCCAGCCCTGGGCTGTTACAAATACGAACTAAGATGTTTTGCTCGTGCCATCCGCCTCCTTTCAGTGACGATGTCGGACAAACACAAGAGGATGGAATACTTTATTGGAGAGGGTAGCACCCTTTTATACATACACTCTCTCTCTATCATGCTTATCCGCTGATCCCTCTTCATTCTCTTCTCTCAGACATTCATTCACACCCTCACACTTTCAGCATACCCCCACCCTGTGGATGGAACTCTGATGAGCTCATATGTGCTTTGTTGATTTTGCCTTGTGCCATCCCAATCTTGACCGAACCTCTGCAGATGCTTCTTCACATGATATCGCATTTCGTGACAGACAGCCGAGAGAGTATCATAAGGAAGATAATCAGAAAATAAAAATGTGGCACTAGAAAGCCTTTTTCGTTACTAATCGTCGTCTGTATGTGATAGCGGATTTCTCCCACTGTAGCGTGCTAGTACGAACATTTTCCCTTGCCGTAGATTAGAAACAGCCACCGTCTGCTTGATTTGTATGCGAGAAGGGAATACAAAAAAAAAGAATAAGAGCAAGACCCCAGAAAAGGTATTCAGAACAGGAGAAGGCGAAAGACAAGAGATTTTGAGAACATGTGTTAAAGATTGAGCAACCCGCGTACAATTCTAGTAATCCAACAACACTTTTTATCTCCAAAACTCAACCTAAGAAGGAATGTTCAACTTCAACCTTTCAGTGAAAAAAGCAATGGATGGGGTTGAGATTTAACCAAGTACAGTAATTTAGGAGCTCTGGGTACAACAGCCTGTATATTTGAATTCGGAGATAATTTTGGCCAACCACTCTTCAACTCTCTACCTACTTCTAATGAAAGCAAGCACCTAAAATTCGCACTTAGAGCGTCACTAAAGAAAAGCATGCTTTTCTCAATAACAATATTACTTATTGCCGATGAAATGAAAAATTCAGCAGTGTTCAGCAGTGGGAGCACAAGCGGTACACGATGCACATCTTCATATAGTTCAAGGAAATTTCTTTATCACACACAAAAAAAGCAAAATCTAATAAGTGAATCAACCCCACGCATACGTTGTGCTATATTGCATCACTAAATGAGGTTCTTTACCGTCAGTTTTAACAGCATAGCAATCACGAAGAGAACCAAAACAATGATCAGGTGACGGGGCGAACGTCTGAGATATATAAACATGGAGACTTTGATTTTCTGGCAAATTAATCAGTTTTTTTATCACTTGAGTAAACCATGCTACTGTCCTGCTAGCGTCAACGTTGAATTTCTTCTGCTTCAAGATTGGAGCATCGCCAACAGCGTGTAATAAGATTGTAACCTTGTCGTCTGACATGATTTTTCAGCTAAAAGTAACCATTATTACAATTTACCATTACCATAACAACAATTAAGTCTAAACTATCAGATTTGTACGAAAGCACAGCATAATGAAGGTCTCACCTAAAAAGCAAAGAAGCTAGAAAACTCTTCTCATAAGCTTGAGCTGATGGGTGCAGTTTCGGACCTTAGGAAGGAAGTGAGTGGATCAGAAAAGAACAGTGAAAAGAATAAAGAACAAAGAAGAAGCAGCACTGCTAAAGGGTATCGCAACCACAAGATTCGTCCCGAAAAAATGTATAGAGAGAAAACGGAAGTACGTGTAGGAATATCAAAGCGTACGAACTTACTTTAAAAAGAGAGCACTTTTCCTGCGTATAAAACGAGAGCCGCAACAATAGACACTGAAAGAACTGCAACACAGGTGAAAAGCTTTCGTTCCCACGGCTCCAGCATATACAGTCCAGTCACCAGGCAGTATTGCAAATAAAGCCACTCCAATCCATGAACCTGAAACAAAGACCTAGCTCCAATTCCATAAAGTACTCGAATAACTGACGTACTCGTTCAAAATAGTCTGTGATCGACCTTCTTCAAATCTTGGCATGATATGTAGTAGAGATGAATCCTCTTTAAGCCTCTCAAGATTCATTTGGCCAACGTTTCGGCTGCTTCGCCTTCGTCAGGGCCTTGGAGTCCGCCGCCAAGGTAGGAGGACCATTACGAGGGGGGCCGTCCTCCTATCTTAGCGGCGGACTCCAAAGCACTGACGAAGGCGAAGCAGCCGAAACGTTGGCCAAATAAATTGTTCAATTTCGAGAGGCTTAAAGAGGATTCATCAGTACTCGTTCAATGTCACAACGTCATTCACTACTTGCACAAGCCCCGATTAAGTAGCACGAACTTAGCGACATCGTGGAGAGGATTAATATGATTTCTTTGCGACGATACAACTATTGGGTCATCTTGATCAGAAGTACACAGACATTTGAAGGGATGGTATAAAAATGAAAGATGCTCCATCGACAATGCTTTGGTTGAAGACTTGTAGAGTTCTTCAGGTCACTGCCCAATTTCATCATCACAGCAGCAGAAGAAACTATTATAAAAGGAAACATCAATGGCAAAAGTAGTGAAGAGATTTCAGAACGGGCGTCGTAAAAGAAACCAGCCATTCAACTTGCCATGGGCTGGATAGACATTGGTGAAGCTCGACGTTCTCTCGACGTAATCTTGAAAAATGGATGCTGATGTTAAATGGAGGAACGAACTAAGAAAAGGTCGAGATATACCCACAATGTTCACTCTGTTTACGAAGAGCGGGTTGATGTAATCAAGCCTCGAATGAAGGAAACAATGAGTCTACCATTGTCGGAACTCCCAGCATTTCCACTGACACTGCTGTGTATTGAGGACGGTCAGGGAGATGTGAGTGCACTCATCTCATTTTTTTTAGAGAAGCACAAGTTCATAACCAAAATGATGATGCCTGGAGTGACGAGTTTCTGGCCGCCGAATACACACGCTACACTTGAAACGGCACTGCTTGAAAGCAGCCACAAGAGCTTCGTGGTTCCAAGTGGACATTCATAACCCCTGTTGAAATTTGAGCGCGAAATTTCTATTTTAAAGGCCTTCACTGCCGAAAAGTTTCTCGTCGATAATGTCGACAATTGTATGCCTTCATACAAATGTGAGAGGATCACTATCACATAAGAGCGTGCCAAGTCCCACCCGGCTTGAAATGAGATTTGGGTGTCAGCCGGAGCATTCGCCCCACCTATAACCGTGCAACCTCGACTGATTTAGCTTCACTTTGCTCCACGGTTGCAATCAGGAAAGTCAGGTTTCCTTTCCTAGGAGGTAATACAACTTATGATGGCTTCTGTTGGGATACATCAAAGGTAAGAAAGCGATAAAGACCGATGGGTACAGATAGCTGTAAGGAACTATGAGCATGAGCAAAGGGAGGGACAGATTTAAAACTAAGGGTCAAAAAACAGTGGAGAAAGATGGGGCCGACAATTGAAAAGAAAAGGAGTTACAGGTATAACCGAGAGTTAGAGAGATAGAAAAATTCAGCGGTTATTAGGGGTGAACAGTGAGCAAACCGATCTCCCGAGTTGACCAACCCCAAGATTTTACCGTGATAGGCAATGAAATCATACCAACCTAATGGTTGATTTATTTGCAGTGAGTTTTCTTACTCTGATAACAAAACAAAAGGTTTCAAATGATATCCGATGTTATCTTCCCTACTCTACACGTCTCCGCTCCACAGGTGCACTTTTTGAATGCCAAATTTTTTCTTTCATTGCGCGTGTGGGGAACAGTGATTAGAGTACAGGAGAGTCCACAAACACACAAAGTGCACATTAAAACCTGTATTCAAGAACTGCGAAACATACCGTTTTGATCTCCCTGGGACGTGTGACAGGATCACTCATAACAAGCCAAGCACGATCGACTGCTCAGTTGCACTGATAACGTTTCATCAGACGTAGAAGCCTGAGAAGGAAACCGGCAGTACTCCGCTGAACCAGCTGAAAACGTCCCAGAAGAGCGCACGCAGTCGCGACACGCACGCGATAGAACAGCAGAGCACTTCTTTTTTGGCACTTTTCCAACTTCCAACATCCCACGAGGAATGCATGGGGCAGGACATTGTTGTTCTTGTAAGCGTTGTTTACGTCTTTGTTTATGCATCTCCATTGAAAACGAATCTTTCAAGCCTATCCAATGGAACGCCTGGTTAATTCATTGGGTTTACCACGTCTTTGTATTTTTGAATTCCTTTCCATTCCTGCTCAGTAAATTACTTTCATAGGCCCGTATGCATAACGCCCGGGGTAGGGGAGGGAGAGGAAATGTTTGCCGAGGGCGCGAGTGTTCAAATGGGGTTTTGCCTTTGTTCTGTGTCAAGATAGTTGCAATGGAGCTAAGTATTTTCCTATAAACAGGTGAAGAATGACAGCCCTTGGTAATCATGTGATGTTTGTCTCTGCGACCTTACCTTAGCGAGAGCTCAGAGAAGCCCGACCCCATTGGCTCCCCGGGGGATGAATCTACCCCTAGAATAGAGCTGGGGCGCCGATGGTCATGTAGACCGCAACTCTGCTATTCACTACATTATTCGACTGAGCGCTTATTCCTCTGACTTCTACTGCCGAATTCGTCAAGTATTGCTCTGATTTTATTCTACTGCTGCAACCAACTACAAATTTATTTATATTGTTGAATTCATTGCTATTAAGCAGTCGAATCTT
The DNA here is from genome assembly GCA_000469685.2 of Haemonchus contortus. Classification (NCBI taxonomy): domain Eukaryota; kingdom Metazoa; phylum Nematoda; class Chromadorea; order Rhabditida; family Trichostrongylidae; genus Haemonchus; species Haemonchus contortus. Next base: position 15,078,786 of record LS997565.1, read on the forward strand.
CAGATAAGCAGGTTTTCTTTCTAGATTTACACCAGTTATCGTGAGCATGTTGCATCGCGATCCTGGTGTGATTTGAGAAGGAAACTGGAATTATTTCTGTGAACAACTAATGAGTAGTTTTTGTATATTATTACATATCGTACTGCATTTTATTCTTTGTTCACCCTGCTATTCCCGTCGTGGGAGTGGAGTGGCGCCATGGCGCTTGTTATGCGTGATATTAATTTATTTATGTTCCGCTTTTGTTCATAGCTCTCAATTTTCATCCTAAATGAATGCTGTCAGGTATTGCAGTTGTAATTGTGCACCTTCTACTCGCTTTGCTCTTAATTTTTTAACGAGCCCTGCCTTGGGAAGCGGTTTACGAACCTTCGCGCAGAAGGGCCACTTCCCGCCTAGGTGCGAAAACTTGTTGTCCATGTCCATTGTGTTGTCCACATCTTCCATGAGCGCATAAAAAATTCAGTGTTGAAGGTGTAATATGGTAGCAATAGTAAGAAAGCCCGGCGCTTAGAGCAAAAAAGTTTTCGAACAAGAATCATGTGTATACCACGTGTAAAGGTTGAAATTGACGCTGCAACGGACTGAAATGCTTCGATGCAGCGGCTTGGAGAAAAGAGTATCTACCAAATGTACATCATTGCTAGTGACAAGGAATAAATTTTAGGAGGGATTAAGCCGAGGGTTGCGGTGCTGGGGGTGGGTGCATAAAGGAAGGTTGCGTATGTGCAGGATTCTCGAGGTATGAGCATCCCGAGATTAGGATGGCGCAGAAATGTAAAGGTTGAAGAGTGGAAGAAGCGGCACGTATCGAATAAGTAATCCTGAATGGACTGGTGGTGATATGGTTCTTGCGGCCTCTTTGACGAGGGATGACGCTGCTTTCAGCCCCAAATATCTGAAAACCCTGTAAAAGATGAGAATAGCCAAACTCCAAACCGAGTGTTATTTAATGACTAACATCTAGAAACCACAATATCAACTGTTTATCTGGTGTGCAAATTTTATTCATTCGAAGCATTTTTCTAGGCGCTTCACTGTCTTTTTGTCCCCTTCATTTGTTTTTTTTCACACACTTAATTACCTGAGACCTGAGGGCAGCGCGGTGATATTTAATTTGCGCATCTAACTAAGGTTACTTTGTACTTGGGTGCGCGATAACTGGATGCTCGGTTCAAGGTTTCCACAACCCTCCAATCACTCCATCTGCTACTTCCTTCAGCCTTCGTAGGCTGTAGCTCCCCTCCACTTTGTTAAAAAGCTTCCCTGAGGCAAAAATCTACACTCTTCCCAAATTCCGGTTCAATTAATCGAAAAACACGAACTTCGGATACCATTCTAACACTGGCCAAACGGTAGTGTAGGCGCGAAATCCTGCGCTCCAGCGTCATTTACCTGACCCACGGCGAAAACAAACACTTCCTCTCCCTCCCCTACCCCGGGCGTTATGCATACGGGCCATAATGCATTGCTCTACTTCATGTGATGAGTCATTTGGGCTGTGGGCCTACTTGATTGAAAGTATTTGCCCAATCTGTGCTTCTTAACGATTGGAATTTCCACCGTGCCCACACTAAGTCTTTCTTCGCCCCCAAGCCAGTGGGGTCTATTTCATTACTCTAATTAGTCGACGTCTTTCTGAAAGCCTCGTTGAAGTGGCTTAGATGAAAAACTCGTTTCGTCAGCGCTTCTTTCATCGATTGGAGTGGATACCCAATTGTTGACGTGGCTCCATTGTTGTCCTTCGCTATCTGCTTATTTGTCTCATTATGTCCCCTTGTTCGTTTTTATCAGTTGCGTCGCTTCTAATTTTAGGTGAAAGCGGCTCATTAAACCAAGAGAACCGATAAATCAGCTGATCTATATTTTACAACATGAGGCCTATGTGTTTCAACTAATTTGCATCGCTTTAGTAGGAAGATGATGATTCGTTCATCCTACATGTGATACACCTTACAAGCTGTAGATCACCGTTGAAAAAAATGTAATTCCAGAATTGTAAAAACACAGAATTCTTCCTTGTGCCTTATATGTACCGATCGATTCCTCGTTTTTTTGTGTTCCATAATACCTAACTCTCGAACATACCCTGCAATAGTTATCGCGACTCGCTCATTTCTTAGATTAAAAGCAAATGTAACGTTCCCATGATGACTGACCACACCAAAAATCATCATCATTTATCAGATTACGCGATTTGGTGGAGACAGGTTTCTCTTTGAATTGAGTGGTGGCCTTTCTTCGACCTTTTTACATTAGGGGGTGTTGTGCGTGTCTTTTGGTGTCTTTTACCTCCGTCCCTGATTTCTATGGATATTTCAGTTGTTATTAGGTGGATAACCGTGAAATCGTCGGATTTCTTACCTGCATGAAAAAATATCGTGTTCACCAATCGTGGGTCGCGAAAGTGCAGATTCCATGATACGGTAGGTCTTGTGCTGCTAAGGAATTCTCCAATCCAAACTCTATAGATTTGCTAGTCTGACACGGTGGCAATTTCCCTTCTCATTAATTCATCCGACCAATTCACAACTTGCTATCTTCTTCCGAAATCCGCCAGCTTAAGCTACTTTCAAGAATACATCCGAGGTGCGTTCGGCAAGCTGTTGCACTAAACGGCATCAAAGATTCTCCCTAGGAATGTCATCCGTTGTAATTCTATTGAGGTGGAAAACAATGTAAAGATCAGGGTTCTGAGCAGGTACAAACAATCCAATTGACGCCCTCTGAGATGTTTTTTGTGGTCACTATTCAATATTTATCACTCCAAATATCGAATTTTCCTCTGAACTCTACTCGTATATGTTCTTATCATGAGCAGTGTTCACTTCAAAGAGGAAGTTTGGCGTCTGAGGTCATTTACCATTTGGCATTCAGCGAATCCGCTTTTTCATCTTACAATTTGGCGAATTCATGATTCGGCAGTTCCTCAGATGTGGACAGTTTCTAAACAAGAAGCGGATTACTTCTGAACTCTCCTCAGTCAGAGGTGTTTGAACAACTGTCTTGTGTTTTGCGTAATATCTTATCAAACCATGGGAAACGGTCAATGTTAATGAAAATTTTTTATCATTCGTTTTATTATAGTCCACATTAGAGAAGATTGGATCCAAATTCGAACCAAAAATGGCGAACATCATAGCAAAAGTTTTCGTACATAATTGATAAGTGAGAGGCTCTACAATCTTCCAATCTGTCAGTGGAAAACCTACCGTTCCACTTGTGGGTGTTTCACCAACCGCAAACTACCACTATATCACTTAATCGTTTCTTTGTTGGTGGTTTCAGTCTCTTCCAATCACCCACACTACGAACAAGTCGCTTTTTTGTTTCATTTTTAATGGTCCTCGGCATACTGTGCTGGATGGCAACTAGTGCCATCATAATAACTCTTCTGGTCTGACATTATTGCTGACCAAAAGTACTTGCCTTTTTGATGGAGGGCTTCAAAGCCCTTTCAGAAGAGTTTTCGCATGGCTCACCATGCGAACTGCTGTCTGCGAATGTCGTGCAGGATATAAGACTTTTAAAGTCAAAAACTTGCAGTTTCTCATAAATACTGTTGGCTAAGTCTTTCATTTCTTCACCGCAGCCATTCGCCGTTTCTGCCTTGTCGATACATGAACTCAGTTGTGAATGACACTTCCGATAGAACACCAGGCAATGAGTGGTCCTTTTCTGGAAAGTCATAATTCTGGGTCCTCCAGAGCAGCTTGTCCATGCAAGCAGCAACTGTTTCCTATTTCCGTTCACGATCCAGATTTCACCGCACATTTTTAAGCGGTTTAGAGGAACCTCGATCCGTTTAACGGAGCCTTTTTTCGTTACCATCGAAAGTGAGTCAGCGTGGTCCTTTTAAAGATTCGAGCTCTCCTGCTACATATGGAGAGGAACACCTGAGACTAGCTTCTACTTCTTCTTTCATAGAGTGGTACCGTTAGGTAAGCCTCGAGAGCCTCCAGAGGTACTGTTTGTCATCTTCAGGTTGGCTTGAGCATGGCGTACTGGTTCCGCCTTTCCTTCGGTTTTTTGATTATCCCACCCATTTTGAGCCGACTCCCGTACATTACTCTGAAGTTCGAAGTCACCCAGCATAGGAGTCGAAGTCACGGTTGTTCATGGTTCAAGGAACAGCTGATGTAAGCGAACCTTCCCATCATTTTTATGAGGGAAAACGAGCAGATTTCGGTAGTGATAAAGTAATGGTTAGCATACCCCATGTCCCAAATAAAAGATAGTAAAGAAGACGCAAAAACGTAGGCGCGTAATAATTTTTAACAAATAACCTAACTTTAATAACCTTACAATAACTTTTTTTGTCAAATTGATGCATTGTAGCTAATACGCAGTTTGGGTAGTGAAATGCCTGACCTTGCAAAATTTTGGTATCTAAGGACTGATCTACGAGATTTGTTGAGGTCCTTCTTGCCTTTCAAATTTCCCTCTTGCTTTGGGGCTCGTGTTTTGGAGTTTCTGCTTCTTGGTTCTTGGTTTCTGCTCTCTTCATCATAGATTCATTCTTATGAAAGGCGTATGCATATGCTTCAACCGTCAGGTTCACTTTCGTTCGGTGCTTTTGCTCTCTAGGCAGGTCTACCTTCAGATCTACCGATTCAGCCTCTGTTGCACCGCGCTCATTATATTGATTTTGATCCCAGTTATTGCATTCATGAGCGTTCAATAGTGCTTCGTGGTACCATTTGGCTGTTTCCATTTTTCTACAATTGAAACCACCGTTTAGAACAGAATGGGAAAAGGACGCAACAAGAATAAAGAAAAAGATACATATTCAGGACCTACTCGGAAAGGAAGAGGTTCGTCTCGACGATTATAATAATACAACAATTATGTGACTATATTAATCACTTTGTAAAGCGAAACTTCTCAACCTTTTCTTTGGTTGGTTTGGATTTTGATGATAAACCAAAAGTTAGGGCAAGAAATTCACTACAGGTGTGAACTCATACCTTGATCTCTCCAGTACCTCAACTACTTCCATGCAGCTGACACATCTTATTTTTAGACGTTTTATGATCTGAGCCGTTTTCATACTTTGCTGCAATCCACCTTTATACGTCCCTTTTTGGACGGCTCATGTGGTGCAGTAGAATCGGAATTTTCGCGTCGCGGCGAAAGACGCCGCGCGCGGAGGAATGTAGCTGAATGCAACATCAAGTAAGAAATACAGGAACAAAAGAACTAATATTAGAATCGTGCCGAAAATAGTAATCGCATATTGATTGAGCTGTGCGAAGAAGGATAGAACTGTAATGACGAGTCCGCAACCGCAGCGCGCGCCGTCGTTTACGCAAAACCGATTCTACTGCCCGTCTCTCTTGCACGACCTGTACGACCGTTTAGCGGTGTGCGGCTGCTCGAAATGCCGAAATCTGTTGGATTAAGTGATTAAAAGTTAAATTGATGGCTTAGAAGTTTGGGCTCAGCAGACTTTGCTTTCCATCGATCCGCACTTTCTGGAATCAGGGTCACACTCAAAGCAAACGATGAGCATTGAATACCGACAATAAATTGCGTTGATCCCTGTGTCCGCCCTCAGAACTTGCGTTGGCTGAAATGCAGCATGTGCCATGTGTCGTGCACAAAACACAACACATGGCACATGCTGCACTTCAGCCAAAGCAATCTGAGGGCAGACTGTATCAGTGAAAACAACAGTGGGATTACGGGACGAATTGGGGTTCGTACTGAAATTTCGTTCAGGGTAGAATCTAAAATGGTGATTTCGGAAGGTTTTGTTTTGGATTCGAAAACAGATATGACGAAAGCTGTTGATGATATGTTTCATTTACTTAGAAAAGTGCTCATTTTCTCAAAGAACTATTTTAACTTTCAACTGGAAAACTGCAACAACAGTGTTTAAATTCTTCTGCCGTTCGAGGTTTTTAGGTGGAACACTTTATAAAGTTAACGGCCTAACGTTAACTTAATAAATAGGTAAAATGTTAAGGAAAAATGCCGAGGTTAAAACAAGAGAGAAGTTGGAAATTGCAACAACAGTTTTTCCACCTCAAATTTGCTTCCCCTATCTCATGTTTTTTGACATTCAGGCGGAGAAGATAGCGAAAGCGAGGAGTCAGTTGTATCGCATATGACCGTTGATGACGATTTAAGAAGCGTGCAAGGTTGGCTTCATTTTCACTGTAGGCTTGTAGTTGTAACGAAACTCACAGAAAAGGAATTGGGGTTCAGGAGATGACATGGAAGACGTTGATGCTCCTAGTTTACTCGACGCCCTAGCCGAGCACATTGAAAACGCCAGCCATAAGAAGTTTGTTGATTTTTCATAACTGCGTAGAAATATTACAGCTTGATGTATGAATGGTGGAAATATATGGATATTGTAGTATTTCAATACGAATGGCAGCACTGAGACATATTCAGCTGGCGATGTGCTCTCAGTATGTTCCGGATTTCGTGACAAAGTGGAAAATGACGCTAATTGAACTCATCACGAAAAATCTGAAAAAGACCGATGAAGAAATAGCTGTGTCGGCCGTTCTGCTTGCTCTTGTTTCACTACATTTAGGTAATCGAAAATTTCTAATTTAATAATTAGAAATAGTCTCAAACGATCTGCAGCAGGCTCACTGGTGGTTCAGGTGAGGAACTAGGCTCTGATGTGGAGGAGCCTCTCGCAATACTTCGCACTCTTGTTACGGACCCGGCCAGAGCGGAACATTTGCGAGCTGTGTGTGCTCTTTCCATAGCTGTGACCAGTCACGTTGCCTCTGTAAGCGACGAATCCATATCTGCAAGCATAAAGGTAAGCTTATAATTCTAAAAATGTCCCTCACGCAAGCATTTCCTGTCAACTTCAAGGCATTACGTTCAACCTGGGCCGGTATTAAAGTTACTGCACATGGAACACGTCTTTTCACTACAGCCCTGCCGAGCTGGACGTTGTTACTGCAGGTATGAAGTAAACTCTTTTCATATTTAGATCGCACCTGCCACCTCTTCGGGGCAGTTGGTCAATTGAAAATGCAGTCGTTGGAGGCACTGCGAACTCGGACAGTCGTGGTATCTTCACAGCTAGCCGAAGCTCATAATTATTGCTTGCAATAACATAGGCTTTAAGGTCATCCCATGAGAAAGAGAAGGTATAATGATGAGAGAATTCTTCCCTTTTTAGAGAAGATAGGGGACAGTTAGACATTTTTTACGAAATAGGCCAACTTTTTGTAGTCCGAGAACGCAGGTAATGCCGGTTAACCCAGATCAATTAGTAGAAGGCTTCTTCAAAGTTTCGACCCTGGTGTAGTTTTTTTCCAACCCGTGGTATGATAATTGTTATTGATGCCTCAGGAACTGGATGGTCTAAGTCAGGAACTCAAAGTTGTCTTTCAAATTGAATCCCATGCCGTTTGATTCAAGCAATGTTGTGTAGCAACATCGAAGGCTCGCTTTTCAGGCTTTTAACCTGTTGCTTCCTTATTACGGATTAATTCTCGAAAATCACAAGAGGTTGGGTGTTGGAATAGGGCCTAACATGGAGAAAATGGAGTAAAATGAACAAAATTCAGTTCTGATTCACTTTAGGACACAGATGCATCGACACTTAACTCTGCCTTTGGTGAATTCGCGAAATTGACTGCTTTTCTGGAAGCTGATCAACTTGATATCCGTATCGCTACTGGGGAAGCGTTGGCTTTCCTTTATGAACTCGGTGCAGAAACTCGACCGGGATTTCGGCTTCCAAACCACCAGCAGATTGTTGAGGTACGCCTGATGATTATTCAAATTCTTCTTCCTATTTGGAAAGCTGACTTCTTATTTTCAGATCCTTCACGCTCTTTGCAGCGACAGCTCCAAAGGAAAAGCCAAAAAAGACAAGCGTGCACAGCGGTTCACTTTCAGGTATGCTTTCTTCTTCCAGAGGTTCCAGAGCGTGTTTTTCTCCTAAATAGTCCTAGTGCAGTTCTTCTGAGATTTTGGTTGTATTCTAGGCAGGTGTACTCGAGCATCGTAGACAAGGTTACTCCCTCAATCACAATAAAGTTCAACAAGGAATCACTGGTGTTGGATTCCTGTGCCTCTAAATTACTCTATGACGTCTGCTGTGAGGTCTGTTATGAGGGTGTTCTATGGGGGTGTGGTGCAGTAGGATCGAAATTGTCGCGTCGCGGCGAAAGGGACGCCGTACGCGAAGGAATGTAACAGGATGCAGCAGCAGGTAAGAAATACAGGAGCAAAAGAACTAGCACTGAAATCATGCCTAAAATAATAACCGCATATCGATTGAGCTGAGTGAAGAAGCCAGAATTATAAAAACGAGCCTGATGGTCCGCGACTGACGCGCTCGGCGAATCGATCCCACAAAACCGATCCTACTGCCCCTCTCCCTGCTTTACAGAGATTTAATTTTTAACTCGTATGGCCTCAGCTCCTACATGGTGGTATGGTGCGACAGCTGCAAAGCAATGAATTGTTGCGGGATTTGTTCGACTTAGGACCTGTTCAGGAAGTGAACCAGCACGAGAAGATTAACAAATTTGCGAAGGTAAGCATATAATGTTTGTTACTAGTAACAACCTTGCTAATAGTAGACTACTTCAGATGGCCGCACACGATGCAGCATCAAAGTACAGAAATCAAATCCGTGGGAAGCAAAGGGATAAACGTAATGTCGTACTTTAGTAAAGTTCATTAACTCCAAACATTCTTATTTATAACAACAACTCCACTTACCCTATTTAACTTGATTAAACTGATATCTAATGCTTGTGATAGAATGGTTTCTTTCATTTATGAATCACGATTAGTCCTGAATTCATTTGACATTCTCTTTCGATTCGTATTGTTTGTATATGGTACGGTGACTATAGCTCGGTTTAATAGGTTACGTGATATAGAGAAGTTCGCTAGTTGCACATCAGGGACACTTACATCAATGGCAAGGATTGCTAGACAAACGATTTCTTGATTTTATGTTTTTCCTGTCTTTGCCGATTGCCCTAGGGTTGATTTTCTGTAATTTGATCAAAATGTAGTATCCCAGAAATTCTTGTGGAAATAGCTGTACAATCTACGTTCCTCCTCCTTTTCCTTTCCTGTGAAATTATTTCTGTGCACATCACTCCACTGTTTTACCCGAGTGTTTATTTTTTAGCTTCACTTCTTTGCCCATCACTCGATATTTACTTGAAACCTACAGATTCAGGTTTAGAAATGACAGGAATTATTGGAACACCACTACTTGTGGAGCCATGAATAACACTGAGAATCAAAATAAATTTTAGTTTTTGATGATCTGATGATGACTCAAACCAAGCTCTTTTAACGGTTCCATTTGCTATCAGGCAAGACTTCAGTTTGTGTTGAAGAAATTGATAAAAATAGTGTATTATACTAGTGATTGATCCAGTGAGTCTGAAAAACACCATCATGAGGTTTGAAAAAAATCTGTGAAAAACAAGTAATATACAGCTTCCTGCAGGGACTACAATAGTTCATGCGGAAGGCCGTAAATTGTTGTACGGTATTACAGTATCTTGCTTGTACGGTATACAGGGTGCGCCAAAATTACTTGTTCGAAGTTGTAGAGTTTAATCTATTGAGTTAATGCAGCGATGATCTATCGATCAGATCTTCAGCTCTTAATCCTTTCAAAATGGTGGGACCTCATCCTCTCAGACCCGCGATTATTCACTTACATCACATGAGTCGGTGTTCCAAACCATCGCAAAAACTACCAATCAGCAGAAGTACTGTGGACTTCATCATCAAACGATCCAAGGAGCTCATTATTACTGAAGACTGCCCGGGAAGTGGAAGAAAAACAACTGCAACTTCGATGAGAAATGTTAAAGCTGTACGGGATATGGTGCGGCGCAGTCCGAAGAGGTCGATGAGGAAGATTGCCAAAAAGCTGGGAATAAGTCATAGTTCCGCTCGCAATATACTCAAAGAGAAGCTGATATGGACACCTTGTCGATGCCGAAAGATGCACCCTCTCATTGCATCCATGAAGAAAAACCGGACCCAGAAGAAGTGCAAGATGCTCCCTCAACGGTTCGCGTCAGTGCGCCACCGAGACGTTGTCTTCTCCGATGAGAAGCTGTTTACGTTAGAGTCGACCTTCGGACGTCATCACGATCGGGTACTCTGCTCGACAGCTGAAGAAGCTAACGAGAGGGGAAGAATTCATGGACGCTCTGGACATGCAGAAAAAATCATGGTTTGGGCTGCGATCACCTACGAAGTGAAGTCAAGTCCCCGCTGGTTTTAAATAATCGATAACGATGTTAAAATCAATACGGAAGTCTATTTGGAGAGCGTGCTGAAAAACATCTTACTTCCATGGACAAAATATCACTTCGGCTCTATACCGTTCGTGTTCCAACAAGATTCAGCACCGGCTCATAGAGCGAGGGTGACCCAGCAGTGGTGCCGAGACACCCTCCCAGGACTTATCAGTGCTCAGGAATGGCCATCAAATAGCCTTGACCCAACACCGTTTAATTGATTCGCTGAAGAGGGACCTGCTCAGAGCATGGGAAGAAATACCTCTGGAGTACCTTCGCGCCACAGTGGACGACTTCCCCTTACGTCCGAGGGCCTGTGTCCGAGCCCGTGGAGGGATTTTCGAGATTTGAATTGATTGTGTGAAGTGGATATAAATAAAATGTTGTAGAAAAAATAGTTCTCAATCTATCGTTTGACCGATTTTACATCGGTGGATATTTCAGCAAGTAATATTGGCGCACCCAGTATATGAAAGTGGGAAAACAGTCATGAACGACGTTGGTCCAACTATACAGTGTTCATGTCTTACTTTAAGGCTACTATTCAAAGCTGGCCAATTTTCTGTAATGCTGATTTCAAACTGTCCCTTCTTCGTCCCATGAAAGTCAGCAATCAAACCTGAGGGCAATTTCCTTTGTCGAAGTAGTCAAAGTGAGCCACTTTTCTTCCAGAGTCTATCGCACTTCCATTTGCTCCTCAAGCTGCGCCGGCTGGTACCAATAAAGTAACAATAAAGGCCATTCGCTTCACATGGGATTTCCAAAGTCATACAGCTCTATTTATCCTTACCATTATCGAGTGTTGCGAAAGTTTACTTTTTGAGTGCTTCTGATGGACATCGTTCTAGTCAAATGGAGCAGTTTCATGGACTCGTTGCAAGCTACTTCAGTCGGTTATGAGCAACACCATTAAGAGTAAATCATCGTAAGGATTTACGTTAAGGTCACTGTAAACAGTAAGCATGAAAGTTTGTTGGAGCGCCCCAGTGTCATAATCAGTTGCTTCACCTGTTCCTTTGGGTTTTTGATAGAAAATGAGTTCTTCATATTCATTCTAAACAAAGCCGACGAGACTTCCCTTGAAACCACAGTTCCCGATGATCTTGAGGTAACTCGGTTTGAGTCGAAAGGTGAAAGTATTGGTGAGGGTAAATCGGTGGCAAAAAATTGAAAAAAAATCCGTCGACTCCGTGAGAAAGAAGGCATTTTAAAGGTTGTGAAAATGGAAGTTGTACGAGATTACCATAACGGAAGTGAGAAGGAAGGGCAATTCGGGCGAGATCAGCTGTTGCAATTGCGCAAAGGGTTGACAATATTAAGCCGGAGTTTTCTACAACTGTCTCCCAATGTCGCGATGAGTCATGCATGACAAGTTGCTTGGACTTCCCTCATGGGTGTCCTTTGTGAACGGTGCAGACTCGACAGTGCTGTTGAAACTTGTCCACTATGGGTGTCTTCCAGCCGATATAATCTCAGAGCCGTTAGAACACCCTATACCCTATCTAGCCGTATTACGACTTGTCAGTGTCACATACGGTATGCGAGGAGCCACAGATTTATGCCAGGGTGATATCTCAGTAGTCCCTGTTATCGTGAACTGTGGTTTTAATGACACGAAAGTGCTCCCATTGGTTAATGATAATTATCAATTACAATTTTTAGCGGTCCTTCATGATCGGCATGTTTTTTTATAATTGACCACAACAATTAACAATGAAAATCAACAACCAACTATATACAGGCATCACTCAAAAAGATTCGGTAACATTGTCGTCACAGTTACACCCACCACCACAGCTAGTCTTAGAAGTTTCGTCCTCAACAATGGCAATTTTCTTCGTCTTCTGAATGTGAAAAACTTAAACAAACAATACTGATCATCGAGGTTTTGGAGCTTTATATAAGGGAGGAAATCCAGAGAACCACATAATTTAACCTACTCGTTTGATCCCCATATCGGTATTTCCTGTATTCAAACCTTCCAACAACAAGCATGCCTTACATAATGGTTGACTAGACATATAACCGCATCTGAAATTAGCTTCATTGTATTCGCCAAAGACAGCGATGCGAATTACACCATACGACCGAAATATAAGATCAGACCGTACCTAGAGCAGTTAATAAGTGTGGGCATAGCCACCTCCGATTTAACAACTACTGATTCACCAGATCTGATCAAATCTAAAATCGATTGCGGCCGTATTCGTTCGATATCTTTAATAAATGTCCTGCAAAATGTGTCGTTATGTCAGAAACAATGAACCTAGGTTGAGAAAATGTACCTTGCATATGCACGGTATGAATCTGGAGCATAAACACATTCTGTGTAGAAATAATCCAATTTGTTCAGTCGCGCATACATGACAATATCCTTTTCAAAGCAGTACTGAAAAGACGATGCTGGACATGAGGAATTCCATAGTTAAGCAGCACGCATTCATGTTTATAAACGACTTATTGTACACATGCATCACAACCTTTACTATCAAGTAACATTCCCGAATATTTACCATTTTCATCCTCCTTTATTCAAAGCCTTAGTTCACGATAATTTTGAGGTAGCCTTTTAGGTTGAAAACCGGAAACGTTGATGTAGAGGTGTACACCAGTGACGAAGAAAGTCACTTCTATGCTTTTTAAAAGCCTTTCACTGTCGCCATGGGTCATGACAAGTTGTTCGAACACCCTACATGGGAGTCACTTGAGATAGTGCAGCCTCTAAGAAGCCGTTGAAATTCGTCCACGATGGGTGTGGCATTTACACGATACAATCCCTGGCCCCTTATTGTGCCCTATCCATGACGTTTTTCGACCTTATAACGGCAGGTATGGCATAAGTGGGAGCCTCGAATTGGCACTATAGGGAAATCTCAGAAACCACTTTTATCGTGAACTGTGCCTTTAATCTTCTCCTAGGCAGATGACGACGAAATTCGTGTAAAGACAGTAGATGAAAATATAATAGTCATAGTGCCATAGGCTAAAATGAGGCTTCTCTAGCACTTTAAATCTTTGCCATGGTGACCACTCGGAGTTGTTCTCATTAACTAACCTTCAACGGTTTAGCCCGTGGAAGTTCACCCTCTTCGCCAGTGAGTGCGCTGGTACAACGTTGAAGTCGAGCAACATCACCTCGGAGAACGTTCATCAGCACAGTCTCGGCCATGTCATCCGCATTGTGGCCAGTTACAAGCTTCGATGCACCGACTTTGTGTGCGCCCCTAAAACAAAGAAGTTGCAGAATGTTAGAAACCTGAATCACGAAAATTGGGCTGAAAGAGTCACCGGTCAAGGGCCTGTCGACGAAAGACACCACAGAATGTACAATTGTTCTTTTTTCCTATCTTCGCCACGATTTCATCCATCGTCCAACCATAGAGATCTTTGTACGTGAGCACAGTCAATGGCATACAATATTCCACACGATTTCTTTCGACAGCCTACAGTCAAATTGACACCAATGGGACAGATATTTCAAGTCCTTTGCGTAAAACCAGTCAACTTAGGGATTATAAAAGATCACCTCCAAGGAATCATCACGGTATCCCTTAATCCCTTCATCAATAGACAGTAAAACTAGATCCAACCCATAATCGTATCGCTCGTTAAGTGTCTGAATATTCAAAGCTCCGATTAACAAGAGTTGTAGTTCAGAATTCATAATTTTACAAGCCTCCAAAATGATTCAAATGATTGAGAAAAAAATGAGCACGCTCTCACTTTCATAACATAGGCCAGCACTGTTGAATCCTTGCCTCCTGATGCACCGATGGCAACCCGTTCTCCTCGGCGGAATAAGTTCGAGGAAACGATAGTCTTGTGAACTTCCTATAAAACGTTCATGACGAATCAAAACCTGGAGTAGCTCTTTGAAAAGGGAAATGCCCCTGTAGTGGTAAGGAAACCATGGATTCTTTTTTCGCGGTTTTTGAGCAAACCGTTGGCGATTAATTCCAAGCCACCCAAGAAAATGGAATGCTCTGCCTATAGTACATATTTAGATTCTGCAAAGCCTTAACCACCTCAAAAAAGTGAAATCCTTCTTTTGCAAATCAAGGGCGTTTCCGAATTGCAACAAATGACAGATTTTTGTGGAGTTCACTCACTGAAAGATTTTTTTTGCTGTCAGGTAACACTAATGTGAATAATATATGAATAAAGTGCTCTTCAATGAACCGTACTTAAGGAACAACGCAGTCCCTAACTAGCGTTCCTCCCACAGTTGGTGTGGGACCATTTGTGTGATTCTTGGTGCGCGCGGCAAATTGCGCGGCGAAAATCATTATGATTCGAACGACTCTGGCGCCTTTTATTGGGGTGCAAAGTTGGAGTAAAACAGATTAACAGATTAGTAGGTCAGCTGATACTTCTGCTCTACTCTACTTCGAATTTGGCCCCCAATAATGAGCGCTGAAGTCGTCAAAATGGTTATGAATTTCGCAGCGCGCAGCTCGAATCGCACGAATGGTCCGTCCCCCTCCCACAGTACTTTCGTCCAACCCACGCCACTCTCGTACAATCCTTTTTGGGCACAATTGTATGGGGTGTTGTATAGTTTCGGGTATGAAGAAATCTCAGAAAGTATCACGAATGATTTTTCTTTCATAGCGGAAACCGCCAACATTACAAAGCACAACCAAAACCAAAGAAAGACAGTGAAAGTAATTCATATCCACACACTCCATAATATCAGTACTTCCCATAACACGGTGAAATGATGAAACCAGCCAACCATCCCTTTGCTGGGTCAACGAGTGCTTAAAGTCATTGATCACAAACCATTAGAGGTTCGATAACTGCCATCAATGCTGCCAAGCATTTCATTGTGAGAATCCGAATATCTCCCATCAGGTACCCTGCCTTTTTTCTGCTTTTCGCAGCATATTTTGTCGGCAATAGACTTGCATCCACTCACGCAGTGGAAATTTAAACAAGGCAGTTGTGTTTGTTCAAAATATCTGGATGAAGCTTATCGAAGAGAAAGGGGATTTTTGTTGCACCCCGCTGTAGCGCTGAGAACTCACAAAAAGGGCCGGTACTATTCTACTATTACACCCCCCCCCCCCCCCCAAACCCTCAAAAATTTAATTTTCGATGAAACTTCGCCTATAGGGGTAATCCGATGCCCTGATAACGAAGATGACCTTCATTTTTGGCGTTGGCTCCATTTGGCGCCAATTTGGCGCCAAGGGTGTTTTCACCAAATCTGCTGAAAACCTGCGTTTAGGGGTTATTTGAGGTCCTGATAACGAATATAACATTCATTTTTGGCGCTGGCGCCATTTGATTCCAATTGGCGCCAACCCCTATGGGCGTACTTTCATCGAAAATTAAAATTTTGAGTTTTTGGGGGTGTAACAGTAGAATAGTTCTGGGGTGTAATAGTAGAATAGTACCAAAAGAGCCTACTCTAGTGAAGTTGAAAAGATGATCGTCTTAATGGGGCATAATCTACTTTCCTTTTTGCCTAAAAAGTCATTTTAGTTGACAGAAAAAGATTCACCTCCTCGAATCCTTTACTAAAACATGGAGCACAAAGAGCCGTGTCATCTAATGCCCGTTTCACAGCAGCGTTTCCTGTACATTCGCCCGTGGAGCATTGCAAAGACATTCACTGTAAATACTAGAACGTACACGTGAATCAAAACGGCAAAAGTGGCCTCGCCATTGTTCAGAGCCCAGAAGTTCGCGGAAGCGTGAAATTTTCCATCAGCATAAAACACGTAATGATTGCTACTGCAATTAAGGGTCCTGGGTAACAAGACTGAACAACAAGAAATGTCCTAGAAGTAGGAAACCAAGTTCTAACGCAGAAAGATTGGATCTCATCAGTAAAGCTCATAATAACTTCACATATACAAAAATTCAGACGTCCCTATGCCAGAAATACTTCCTCTCACTACTAGCCATCGAATAACACCCTTTTTCAGTAATAATCACGTCATTTCAGTAAATTACTTACAACTGGTACCACTTTAAGGTTGAACCTCGCATCGGGCTGCATTTTCGTTCACTTATACGACTGCTGTAAGCCAAACGTATGGCAGATTTCAGAATTCTTCAATGCAATAGACTATAAACACAAAGAGACGGGTCAGGATTTGTATTTACAGGAATCGCGTAGTTAAAAAAACGCTTCTCATGCCGCCCTACAGCAATACCTAGCTAAGGTAGTTTCCGCAATGATATTCCCCAGGCCGGATTGAGTTGTTCCCTGCCTACTCTAATCAGGGATTCACAGGTGGAAAGGAAGAAAGAATTAAATTACTACTGCAGGTATCCCTTAGAGTTCAGCCGTATCTTTTGGTTTGAACCCATGCGGTTGCCCCTATCTCTTGGGCAAAACGAATCGAGTCTCAGTTGATTCAATAGGGATCCGAAACAAATACAAAAATTGGAAAACGAGAAAGCAATTGCATCTTCAGTACAGAGACACGATATCATAGTAGAACAGTTTTGCTAAATGAGGGAGATGAGGAATAGTGAGATCTTAACTAAAGATTCATTATGCGAAATCTTCTATTGCACAATCTAAAATAATCTTAGTGAGAATAACAGAAGAAAACGTAGCAGATTAGCAACGGTGAGAACTGCATAGCAATGGGTAATTTATGAATAAACCAGGAATAACTAGCACAGTATGTAGACACGTAGCTCTGACAGCATCTTTCCAGCAAATCCTCCGAATAAAACTGAACAGATAGCAAACAGCAGCAGAATGGAATCACGACGACCACAACACAAGACATTACTGAATAACTAGAATACTTCTGTAGTGGAGAAAATAACCAGCAGTTAACAGATTAGCCAAATATAATTCAGAATATGAGTAGTAGATCCAAGGAATAAGTATCACTCGGCTATACAGGAATATTAATAGTTCCATGAGGCCATGCTTCTCAATCGTAAACTCTGCCTTCTGCAGAAAATTAGCGAAAATCCAAAATTTACGAAAAAGCGCATGGCCATGAGCAAGAAGTCAGACAGCGCGTAGATATCGTCCTGAAGCTTCGAGGGGAGATATATCATCCCTAATGGTTTCGCCAAACCTGAGAGTTCCCGTGAGGGGAATTATCCATCCGATGCAGAAAATAGAGAATACAAATCAACGATCAGGCGACGTAGCAGCTGAGGAAGTTTTGAGCCCAAGCACAAAGAATAGGAATGGGCAGCCTTCAGACATCAGACGCACAGTTGGTGCAAAATGAGCAATTAGTTTGGTAGCCATGTCGCTGTGTGGAAATATGTACAACAGCCCACCAGTAACAGTGACAACACCTGGAACAGTTTAAAGAAAACAAATGAATCGTGCAATTTATGCCAGAATCGCTAACAACAAACCAGCAGCGTCCTTGTCTGTAAGATATCGCACCAAAGGTCTGACATCATCTAATTGCTTTCCAACAGCTATCATCAAACTCAGCTGTTTACTAGAGGAATTCGTTAACCTTTCAAGTAGTCCTTCTTGACCGGACAAAGCCAATCTGAAAATATGAGCCATGTCAAATTTACCAGCCTGCTTGTGCCGGCTCTCAAAATAAGACATAAAAACACATTAATTTGGCCATCAAAAGAGAGACGCAATAGTGGCGAAATCTCTTTTCGAATTGGTCGAAAAAGTATGCATTTCGGCGGGAATGCTCAAGTTTTCCAGCAAAATAGATGGATCCCAACCAGATTGAAAACAGCTACAATCCTTGCTCAGCTTCCTTGCATCACTATTCGTTTCACCTGATATATATTACAAAATGCAGAAGAGGAAATAGTCACCTCTGAGTGATATGTAACTTGACAGCATTACCATCGTCATCGCGCAACAACTTCTGTATCAATCGCTCCGTCCCGCCTATCCTGTACAATCTGATGCTATACTCTGTCTTCTTGAGCAACACCTAAACAACAATTTCTATTCGAAGGTTTCGGATGGATTCGAAGCTTAAGAAGAAGAAAATGATGTACCTGTCCTTGCCAAGTTGTCGCGTATTCCTCATCAAGCTCTTCGAAAGTTTTCACTATGGGCTTCGGTGACCCTGGCGGCGTTCGAGGCCCACCCATTGGAGACTTTGTCGCTCGCCTTTTCCGTCCACTTCCGCCGTTCGACTCCTTCGCGGTGTCGTCTCTGAATGATAACGGTCTCGCTAAAACATCCGAACATTAGGATTTGAAAAAGGACGGCATTCCCACTTCGCATAATCCACCAGAATGCATCTGTCTCTGCCACCGAGTGGGAAGTTCTTCATTGCTCTACATGCATCGGTAGCTGCATTCGTATCCGCGAATCGAATGTATGCAAATTCGGCTCCATTCTTAAGAAAACAATAGTAATTTCATTAAAGTTATGCATCGCTAAGGCAATTATGGGTGATGACGGCTAAGAACATGCCTCGTATTCAAGTTTTTCAATTGGACCATAGCGATCAAATTCCTTTGCGAGAGCATCCGCACTAGTCCACGAGCCTAGGCCACCAACCCAAAGACGACGCGAAGTCTGAATCCATGAGACGTTTTCCATGAGACTACGCTATGCTACCAATTCTGTTACCTGACTTTTCCCATAACCTATTTTACATCGCACCGAACCTGGTCTAATGGAGCGGTCGTGTTCACCGTGCTTCGCTTCCATTGCTTGCTCTAGATTCTGCAAGCTGGATCAATTCTTTAAGCCGATTAATTTCCTTAACGTAATCAAAAATACCTGAAACATAACAAAAGCGTACGCCGCATCGGTGTTTGCTGGAGTTTTAATATCAATGTCTTCAATTTTTCCATACCTTTCGAAGACCTAAACAAAATTTCAACATACTACAACTCAAAATATAACAAAACGGCGAAAACAGTTTCGCGCCCATTGCGCTATTTATTAGAGAATGGAAAAAATAGCTCTGAATCACTCACTTTGCGGATCTCGGATTCCCTAATATCAGATGGCATATTTCCAACAAAGAGAGTTCTCGTGGCAGCCGAGTCGTCCTCCTTCAGCCTCCACTGAGGTGGCTCTTTGGGACGCGATCTTCGATCGGGTGAACGGCGCCCACCTCGATCACCCTATAAAGGCATATTAAAGCAGTACACTGTAAATGAGTGAAAAAAGGCACTCACCTGAAGAGCGCGATTGAAGCGATCAGGAATATATTTTCCCTCCTGGTCCCGAAGAATTCCCGCTGGGTCACAAAGAACACGACGACCAAGAACTTTTCTTAAACGATCCATTATAGTGTACCTGAAATAAAGATAACGTAGCCTTATGCTCCTAAATTTGCGATGGCAAAGGTTGAGCCCACGGCTTACGGCCCAAGACATCAATACCCACCTAACTTTCCTGGCACAATCTCGCCTTTCAAAATTAACGTATGCCAATCTCTCCTCATCTCCAGGATTTCGAACTACTTTGATCTACAGGTAGCAAAACTTAGAAAAGCCTTTTAAATGAGTAAACAAACCACTTAGAAAACTAGCCTCAAAAGGTGCAAATTTTCGGAACTCATTAGCAAGTATATCCTTGATTTCCTCCCGGTCTAGCTTGTCGTCAAAGCCCGATATACGCAAATTCATGTATTCCTCCGGTGAATGACTTCCAAACCGCTCTCTGAAATTGATACTCTTCATGGTACTACTCAACAAAACTAGTATTCCTCGTCTGCATTGAAAATACACCTGTAAAAGGTGGACAAGCCATCACTTGTTGATCTGGTAGTAGTACGTCCACGATTCTCGTCATCATCAGACCGATATCGACTCATTGTCACTACACAAACAATAGAATCAGTCAGAAACAGCAGAAATCAGTCCAAAATAGGTTTTTCAAGAAGTAGATCCAGTGAATGTGTGGTAACTTTTGCAATACCCATGATTGAGTTGAGTGACCAGGTCCACATAGCAGTGAAATTGCGCCATCCAAGAATTTTAGAGAAATGGCTAATTCGCAGTAATAAACAGTCAATAATAGTAAGAATAGTAATAACAAGAGAGAAGTGGAAAACAATAGTAGGAAATTGCAAGTGGTACGTGAATGCGCATGTTTTTAGTGGAGACCTAGGTCACCATCTGAGCGAGCGAAGTGTGAGCATAGCCGTCGCCATCGATTTGCGGACAATTGTCACAGAGGCGCTGCCCTTACGGCGGCTAAAGTTGCGCAAGTTCATGGCTCTTTTCGGGTTGAATTCCCATTTTGAATTTCTCTCTAATTGGCTGGCGGCTCTCACATCGATTTCCTCTTTCTCGCGATGGCTCATTACTGGCTTCGGCATGAAATCCTATCTGGCTCCATTCCTTCAATCATCCCCTCGAACCATGAGGAGCTCATGATTGTGAAATTCAATACTTCGACGGCATAAAGTGCATCGCATTTCAGCACTACTTTATCCGGGTACACCCGCTAAGGGTACACTCAGTGAAGAACAGCATAGAAACTGCTGAATACGGTGCGGTGCAAAGCACTTAGTTTCAGTTTCATTTTGTAATTGTGGATCGTAGCATGAAATAAATTCTTTAACCGGAATATCTTCCTTCTGAATACCACTAATCATCTGAATCGTCGGACCACGTCCACTTCGCGCCGCGCAGCCCACTGCTATCTCGAAATGACGTTACAGCACCACTCACAGTGACTGGAGCGAATGATTTACACTAGTCCGTGTTATCCTCACTTTGAGCTGACTGCCGTGGTCCGAGCGCAATTCGTATGCCCGCTGACAAGTGCGACGTTTGTCGAGGATCGCGGGCTGACATGCCGCGTACGACAGCTGCGGCGCGAGCTAGTTTCGACGGACATGCGTAACGAAGTGACCCCTGGCGAATATCGTTTGGTGCTTTCAGAGTTCAACACGCGCCGAGCGACCGACCAACTGTCGGCGATGCTGGCCACGTGTTGACAACACAGGACAGATTGCATTCGATAGCGCTACCGCTCACGCTGTCTGAACGTGATCTGTCCTGCGTTGCCAAGACGTGCCAGCAAAGCTGTCGGTCGGTCGACCGGCAGCTTTGCTGGCAACTGAAATCTGAAAGCACCCATTGTGGCACAAAACTGAAATAGAGGTAGATCAGTAAAATCGCTGATCCTGATACTCTATCTCCACTCCATACATGTGCTCAAAAGATAGGCGCCAAAGTCGTTCAAATCGGCACAAAATTTGCCGCGTAGAATGTTCCGGCCCCAACACTAACACAAACGAAAATATAACAAGCGACAACGAGGGACGGGCACTACGTGCGTCCGAGGCGCGCGGCAACTGCGCGGTGAAGTTCGTGACGATTTGTACGGCTCTGACACCAATTTCGGGGCACAAACTCGAAGTAGAGTAGTTTAGTAGGGTCAGATGATCTTTTTAATCTGTTCTACTTCAAATTTAGGCCCCAATGATAGGCGCTAAAGTCGTTCAAATCATTACGAACTTCGCCGTGCAATTTTTCGCGCGCATCCTCGGACGCGCGTAAGTCCACATACCCAACGACAACAACTGCATCGATTCGAGTGGCTGCTTTCGTAGTCCACGATTTGGCCCGCGACCGGACGCTGCGACCAGTCGCGCGATCGGTCGCGGCGATCAGTCGCTGGTCAAATCGGACTATGTAATCAGCCACTACAATTAGGACTCAAGTCAAACAACCGAATATCATCTGGGCCACTTTAGTTTACGATAGTGGTATAGTACTAACGTCGGTAATCGATCGTCGCCTTAGGGCTGTACCGTACAACTTCCACTCAAACTCGGATCTGGTCAACACAGAAGTAGACAGCAGATGTGGTAGTTGGCTTTTTGTCTATAGCCGCATCCGATAACAGTTCGCGGACCATTCAAAGATAGAAACTGAATATTGAATTCAATTCCTTGTATGATTTCTGCGAAGTTCCATTCAAGTTCTTTGTATGAACGAGAACCAAGAAGACGAATTCTGGCACTCTACAACTATTCTCTAACCAAAATCAGGTCACAATCACAATTGACCAGATTAAGGTGCTCAAGTAGAGTGTAACCATTCAATCACGGATACCGCAGTCTTGGCAAGAAGGAGCCACACTGCGCTAATTGTGTGGGCCGGTGGACGTTCGGACGAGTTCTATTCTATATCACTCCTTTGGTATGAGGAAATATTATTCACACACTATCAAATGTGCAAAAAAGTGAAGTCGGTGCACGAAGTCAAACTGCTCGTGTAATCGTGGACGTGGACTAATTTGACTTTGAAGAATCAGGATAGGCTAGTGTGGAGATTGGTGTGTGCAAATAGCGCCTGCATATTTACGTTTGATCAAATTCATCGCGAGAAAGGACGGAGGTGGTGTAATGGCAGGTGCAGTTCACACTTTCACGAACGCATGGTTCGGGGGTCAAATCCTGGATCGATACGCGCCCACGCTAACCAAGCATTCCATTCCTGGTACCAGATTTGTCTGAGCAGATAAAAGTACTAAATTGTATATCGGCTGCCCACCGCAGGTCATTGTATAGGCCACATACGCATTCAATACGACTCTGAACGGAACTCGAATGCGGTGCGCATCCTTCATGGAAGATAAAATTACATTTCTCACGTATTTTTAGGAGCGACTGGATTATTCATTCAAGTGAATGCTATTGTCATTACCACCGAAAAGCTACAGATTAGCTCGATAAATATACTATAATTTTATCACCTCTACTGTGCTTGCATGCTTGAAAAGTGAGAAAAACGACAGGAAAAGAAAGTGCTATTTAAGAACCTTTGAGGGCCGAGGCGTGATTGGCCTTGGATTGAGACAGATATCGTATATTCATGGAGGCGGATAGAAATTTATAGAAAAAAGTTCTCGAAATTGCTAGAGGGGGGAAGAAAATATCACGAGTGTTCAAACCATAGAGAGATCGTAGACCAGTCAATGGTAATTGAGATGAGAGTTGGAAGTGATTAAATCTGAGGTTGCAGGTAGGTTGTCAAGGTGATCGCGAACTCAATGATAGCAACAGTGATGAGAAGACGGCTCAAAAGAAAACTGTGTACTG
This sequence comes from Haemonchus contortus, assembly GCA_000469685.2. Lineage (NCBI taxonomy): Eukaryota > Metazoa > Nematoda > Chromadorea > Rhabditida > Trichostrongylidae > Haemonchus > Haemonchus contortus. The sequence continues at coordinate 15,102,037 of LS997565.1, forward strand.
GACATGTCACAATAGAGCCTGATAGGTTTAGAAACAGAATCTTTGGCTAAGACTTGTTCCCATTTCCTTGGTCCGATATTGATGTTTATTGCGAAGAACAAGGAAAGTAGACAATTCAAGACACACATTGCAGATATTCTCCCAAATTTATTATAACGACATAAAGATAATTGCGGCTCACGATTCTACTAATAAAAAGAATTCTCTCTGAAGAGTTAGGTCTTCTCCATAAAAGAAAACAGACAATAACAAAAACCATACCAATGAGTCCACGCAATGATCTCATTTCATCTGCTCGTTTATTCGATAACAGGTTGCATTCCAATCCTACCGCCGCTGTTTTCGAAGTCTAATTTTAACGAGAATGTTCGGTACTATTCTACTATTACACCCCCAAAACTATTCTACTGTTACACCCCCAAAAACTCAAAATTTTAATTTTCGATGAAACTCCGCCTATAGGGGTAATCCGATGCCCTGATAACGAATATGACCTTCATTTTTGGCATTGGCGCCAAATTGGCGCCAATTGGAGCCAAATGGCGCTAGTGCCAAAAAGGAATGTTATATTCGTTATCAGGACCTCAAATAACCCCTAAACGCAAGTTTTCAGCAAATTTGGTGAAAACACCCTTGGCGCCAAATGGCGCCAGCGCCAAAAGTAAAGGTCATATTCGTTATCAGGGCATCGGATTACCTCTACAGGCGAAGTTTCATCTAAAATCAAAATTTTGAGTCTTTGGGGGTGTAATAGTAGAATAGTACCGAATGTTCGCCGGGAAAAACTCGAAAACCAAAAAAAAGTGATGTAATGAAGCTAGAATGTGTTATCGTTGCAGACATTCTCGATGCAACTAGCACACAAGTATGTAAGCTTACCTGCGCCTCCTTCTTCTTATCTACCAATAGTGATTGGGCTATACAACTCCTGTTTGCCGGACTCTGAAAGCAACCGCCATAAGCCTATGCTGTGTTGTCAACGCGTGGCCAGCAACACGATCGGCCGGTCGGTCGTCAGTGGCTGCTTTCACACTTCGACGTGAATGCCGGGACGCGGTTGGAACCGCAGGAACAATCTTGCGGCGGCGGCGCTATTCAGGTGCTAAGTGAGTGGCCGCATTCATACTAGGTGCAGCATGCTGCAGTCAAGTGCAGCATGCTGCGGTGGACTGCAGCATGCTGCACCAGTCGAACGAAATCCATCGATCGACAGCTCCCATTGATGACTCATCCTACGGGATGACTGTTTGATATAATTATGCTCCTTTTTCTCTTCGCTCGTAGCAGATTTTGTTGTGGTTTTCATTTTGTATCACGTCCCGTACTTATTGCAGGGAGTCATTATTTTTCCATTTATTTTTTTATCCCTCTTATCTCAGCATTTTATTGTGGAAATTTTTCTATTTAATTTTTTCTAATTTTTCTATTCGAATTTTTTATTTCTATTTTTTCCTGCTCTATATTCTAGTTAGTACTGGTGTGTTATGCGTGCCTTTTTTCATTCTTGCTATTCTATAGTATACTATTCACACTTACAAAATCATTATTTCGGAACCAAATCATGTCACTACTAGCTAGAATAGGTGCTATTTATAATCTGAGGGGCGGCTGCAAAGCTCGCTGCGGGACCGCAATACCGTAACCCGCGCCGCGCTCATGTGCTTAGTTGCAGCTGGCCTAAATTTTTTAGCTCAGCTGTTACGTGACTCAAAGGAATCGCAAGCAAAGTGAAGAGGAAAGGAAAGGAAGAATGGAGAGGCAAAGTGAAATGGCACGCACGGATTCACCTCTAAGTCATTATGATAGGTGTTCCAGTTGAGTCCATAAAGTTTTTATCATATGAACGAAACTTGTAGTTGTTGTCGTTCAGTTGCACTTCTATCGTCTTTTTTGCTCAAGTTGAATCATACAGACATGTAGATTTATATTTATGCCATTAAATAAACATGAGACAGCACGTTCCGTAGAGTTTTTAGTCTATAAAGAGGGCTTATTTCTGTATCTTCACCTTCTCTGTAATACCGACTATCTACCAAAGTAGCTTGACATTAAATGTTTCCCTCGCTTTATGTCGTGGATGTTCAGTGCATTCAACATGAGAGCGTCCATTCACACGAATAGAGTAGCAGTGTTTGCATCGTAGCTTTAAGCGGGATTTGATGTGAAAAAGCATAGAAGTGGGTCTATTGGTGAAATCTAATAGCAAATCTCCTCTACACAACTGGATTTATGCACACTTCGAGCATACCCACGCTCAACAGGGAGTTTGAGGAAGCCTTTTCCAGATGGCCTACACTGTTATTCAATACGTGGACTATATGAGTATGAGCTCGACATTTGAATTACGGATGTCAAGTTTTTAACCAGAAATGGCGACTTTCACTTAACATAGATACTGCTTTTCAGGATTGTGTAATGAGTTGTTATTGTACCTACTACACATGGGATATTTAGGCATTTCACAACAAGAATGTATCAGATATAATGACTAAGAGGCGTTCTCGTTTTCGCACATAGTCGTCACATCTCACATTCCTGTTCGTTAGAGGCCATGCGTTTGTCCTTGATTCCCTGTTTACTTCCAGCATGAAAAGGCTCTCTTTCATCGCCTTGTTATCCGTAAACAGTAACTTATTCAGCGTTGTGCTTTAGCAAGTGATACGAGAACTGAACGTACTTTGACCGAGTCCTCGATAAGAACCATCTCAAGCCCTTTACGACCTTCCAAGTTTAAATTACCTGCGTTCATTTGTTGTGGCCTAGATAGAAGCATATGGCTCCAGGAAAAGCTGATCGTACATTGACGATGAAGCCTTTGACCAAGTCACGTGTTACAAATAATATACCACATAAATGTTACCCACAACTACGAGGGTGCTTAAACAACTCATACTCATAGTTCAATTAGTTACCCATAGGAAAACCGAACACGAAGGACAAGGGTCGCTATAGGATCGCAGTAACAGCTGACCTAACAAAATTTAGGCCAGCTGCAACGAAGCACATAAGCGCGGCGCGGGTTACGGTATTGCGGTCCCGCAGCGAACTTCGCAGCCGCCCCTCAGATTATAAATAGCACGGTACTATTCTAGGTACTATTCTACTATTACACCCCCAGAACTATACTGTTACACCCCCAAAAACTCAAAATTTTAATTTTCGATGAAACTTCGCCTATAGGGGTAATCCGATGCCCTGATAACGAATATGACCTTCATTTTTGGCGCTGGCGCCATTTGGCTCCAATTGGCGCCAATTGGAGCCAAATGGCGCCAGCGCCAAAAATGAAGGTCATATTCGTTATCAGGGCATCGGATTACCCCTATAGGCGAAGTTTCATCGAAAATTAAAATTTTGAGTTTTTGGGGGTGTAACAGTATAGTTCTGGGGGTGTAATAGTAGAATAGTACCAATAGCACCGCTAGAATATAAAGCAGGAAAAAATAGAAGTAAGAAATAGCATAGAAAAATAAAACTGGAAAATTTTCACACCAAAATGCTGAGATAAGAGGGATAAAAAATAAATGGAAAAACAATGAGTCCCTGCGAACATCTCGCGCACGGAAGATCGGCAGTAAGCACGGGACGTGATACAAAATGAAAATCACAACAAAATCTGCTACGAGCGAAGAGAAAAAGGAGTATAATTATATCAAACAGTCATCCCGTAGGATGAGTCATCAATGGGAGCTGTCGATCGATGGATTTCGTTCGACTGGTGCAGCATGCTGCACCTAGTATGAATGCGGCCAGTTGGGAGGGGGGAGGGACACGCGGCGCGGCAGGCGGCGCGTCACCCTGCGTCTCTCCAGCGAGGTAGTAGTGGGCCCGAATCTGGGAAGGGATGGTGAGGTTGTACTGATGTGTTTCATGATTCAGAACAAACTAGGTCTTGGCACATGTTGATATGTATGCTTCCATATTATGGATACTCTTCTTCTGAGCCGATAAAACCTATTTTTAGGAAGGAGGAGGGGCTCCGGGGTGGCTGCGATGGTTAACTCGTGCAAAAAGCTGAGATGAGATAAAAGTTGAACGTCTAATTGGCTCACCCACCCCGGAGCCCAACTCACTTAGAACACCTCCCTGGCGCCTCCGTCGCATAGCCGCTCGCACGCCTCACGCAAGATTGTACCTGCGTACCTGCACCCATGTTGAAGTATGAAAGCAGCCAGTCGAAACGATGCACGTCGCTGAACTCTGAAAGCATCCTATGCAGAAGTCGCATCCCTATGACTGCTACATTTCATAATTGATCCTCCCGTAACATTACAGAACCATGATTACGTAATGAACATTTTGCCAATACCTTATGCGGAATAATTTAAAACAGTTTTTTTTTGTAAGCGAGAGGGAAGGATTTCCCGTCCATGAACTTTTTTTGCGAATATGATTGTAGTAATTGTGATTCTAACCAATATAAGTTTAAACCATTTCACCTCATAAAATCAGAATCATGAAAACTCACTACCAAGACTTCATTTTTCATGAATAGCCGAATGCGCCGTTTTGTCATATTATCTGGATTCTCACAACACGATATGTACAAAGCATCTCATCTGGAACGAGCACGATTTCAGAAAAACCCTAAATCCTTTAGTAGATTGCATTAGTTTTTACACATTCATCACCACACGAAGGGTTTCAGTTCTACTACATTTCTACTGCACCTCTGTTCGAACCGTTCATTGTAAATACCGTCACGCATTACAAGTAATTTCGATGTTACGTAAAGCGAATAAAAATGGAAAGATGTGTGGTGCACCTAAATCGAAATTGTAGCGACGAGAGCGACGTCGCGCGCGGAGGAATGAAGCAGAATGGCTGCTTTCAGACTTCGACCTCCGTCCGTCGCGTGCGTGCTGCAGTGGCGGCGCTAGACAGGTGTTTGCAACATTAGGTCACGTGCCAGCGCTGTCAACACCTGTCTAGGGGCGCCGTCGCAGTACGCACGCGACGAACGGGAGTCGAAGTCTTAAAGCAGCTAATGGGTCAGTAATATCGCAGCGAGTAAGAAGTACAGGAACAAAAGAAGTAACAGAAGAATCTTACTAGAGATAGTAATCGCATATTGATCGGGGTGTATGAAGAGAGCTGGGCAGTGGTCCGCGAATGCCGCGTGCGGCGAATCGATTGCATAAAGTCGATTCGATTCCCTGACTCCAATGAAAAGCACACGTCCAAAGATAACAGTGTCAATGGATACTTAATGTGGCTTTACTCGAAGATAAAATGAGTGAGGGGTCTGGTAACTTCTCGCCGCACTCGATCGCGCGCTATGAAGGGAAAGACTTGAATTCTCAATCGAAGGATACGGCAGTCGCCGCGGAGCCACTGTCTCTGGCCGCGGGAACTCGGGGAAAAGTCCCGTCACCTGGGGAGGGAGGGATGTTGTGAGATAACCACACTGGACCGCTCAATATTGCAACAGCAAAGTGGCCCAAGAAAACTTGTAAGGACATGTCTAGTTCGTCTTATTACCTGCTGCACCAGATTTGAACTGTCCATTCAAGTAAGTACATGGTAAAACAAGTTACACAACGCGAAGAAATGAAGATCCTCCAGAAACAGGAACCCAGCCCTGAATTCATCGCTATTTTCCGGGTAACGGAACTTCTCCCCTATCGCGGCATTCTCCCTTGCGGTATGCGGCAAATGTCGCTGCAATTACCGTACTCACCCCGCCTCCTGCCATTCGATAGGACGCGATATTTTTCCTTGACTGGCTTGCTTTTTCACTGAATTTTATGGTTTTCCTTCTGTTTCTTTTTAGTTTTTATGTTTATTAGACTTGATAAATTAAAATGACTCCTCCTATATAAACGACGATCAAGACCGCATTGGAATTGAAAAAAGCGGCCAGCCAATTCAAATAATTAAAGGACTCCCTACCTCACAAATTGCGCGCTCCAATCTTCCATCGCAATCCTGCGATAGGCGGCGGGTGCTGCGTGTGCGACGCCGTGTTAGGGGAGAAGTTCCCGGACCCCTATTTTCCTGTGAATTGTCTCAACGGGCACTCTCAGAGCTCAGCATCAAGCGCTATGACGCAAAAACGCCGACGCTATACGCTCCTGCGAAAGTCAGTTACACTTCTCCGCCTACCGAGTGGACTAGGGGATTTTAACATCCCGTCAACGTGCTATGCAGTAACTCCTTAGTACCGGACTACCCAACCCCGTAGGCTTCACCCGGGGTATCTTTCTGCTGTGTCGTATATGTGATGGGTGTTTGGAGGCGCTTGAGTGTATGTTCGGGCTGCTGTGTTATACATTCACAAGACGATTAAATTCGTCTTTTCCTGGTAGCGCTCAGCGCCCTTAAGCCACGGTAGCGTCCGTGCCGCCGGTACCGGCGTTTGTGTTGGAGCATGCTATTTGCAAAGCTGCGTAGTTTTTTTTCCCATTCTAATGAGGAATACTCACACTATACTACGAAATGTTTCAACGCTATACAATACTTCAAAAAGAAATAGACAAGAATAGTCCATATAACCAAAAGAATTGAGAAAAAGTAAAATTAATAACGTTAAAAGACTTAATCGAAAAAGTGTTCATGGCCGGCCCATGCAGAATCGATCGGCGACGGCGTCGACAACACAGAGGGCGTCACTGGTTGACGCAAGAGCGTTCAGCGTCGGCGCCGGACGCTCGACCCTCTTGTGTCAGAGGAGCGTGACACCCTATTCTAACAAGAAAGTAACGTACTGGCGTACTGGTCAAATACTTTCCCATTCGAAAGTTTCGCATGGAATCCCTCAGGTTCAGACCAAAATCTCCATTGGTCTAGCTCGGAATCTTCACTAGCAATTAGTAAAAACTCCCCTCACTTCCAATATATGTATATCCTTACTATACATAACTTGCTTGCGTTTGCCTGCCGTCTGTTCGTACGGTAATTCAATACCTTCAATTCAATGAAGAAGTCCTGCATCCTCGTCTGGTTAGAGGAATGTTTAGTTTTGGGAACTAATCTTTCCTCTTTTACCCATAGCTGTCATCTCAGCAGGTCTTCGATTGGAATGGCTTACGTGGCCATTGAAAGCTACTCAAGTTACCGTTTCCGAACAAGCAAATGTATCCCGAATGGAGCAAACATAGGGTGTTGAAGCATTTTCTGTTCCCATCATATCGACCCATTATGGACCCAATTATTCTCTGTAAGGCGCTTGTTAACCTTTTCTCCGTATCCCTTCATATTGCACTTCTCTTCACCATCGGATGCACTCGATCGCTGAGATACGGCGATTTCGACGAGGTCTTTGCGATAAGTTCTCTTCGGAAATTTTTAAACAGTGGCTGCTGTCATAGTCCACCGGCCGGTCCGCCAGCGTGCGAGCGGGCGGACGGCGGCCTATGACAGTAGCCACTAGGTTGTTGTGATGTTGATTGAAAGGACGAGAAGGATGGACGATCTGCCAACAAAGAACTTTCACGTATTAAGCAGTTGTTTCATACATGGCAGCTTGTTCTTAGCTCATCGACTTGATGCTCTTTTCAGCTTTGTTATTTCATCATTCGAAATGGAACATGAGGGAAGAAAGGGCCAACAGAAGTCTAAAGAAGGACTTCCATTTATGTTTAAAAACAACGATGTTCCAGTTGTTCTTCTCGCAAAACATGGGCGACGTGGTGGCTGTAATTCTTCGAGTACTTACAAAATACACTCCCGCCCTGATTCTCAGCAATCACTCAGTGGTAGTTCAAGCTGATAGAGACATCATTGTAAGTTTGAGCAAAAGAATGTATAGATTAAATCGAGATAGATATTTTTGAGTCTTTTTTGAAATGTCTTAATATTCTCCTCCCACTACTCGCTTGCTCAAAAGTGTGCTGAGAAATTAGCGATGGACCGAACTTGTGAAAGGATGCCCCAAGTGCTCTGATCTTTTATCGAAAAGTCGCGTTTTAAGCAGCAGAACTATTAGAAAAAAACCCGAATGATGCCTGGCTTCCCTCTGTTCCAGATAAAGCCAAATTAGTGGGCATGCCGTGTGATCATAATAGTAAGTAATGGCAATTTGCAGTCTTTGAGTACCCACCTTCTGATTCACTTTCATGAGATTCTCACATCACTGACCAAACAGTTTTCTAAACAGTCAGCAGAGCAAGCTAACCACGGCTTTACAAGATTATTCATTGTTATTTGTAAACCCCGACTATAACCGAAAATTGAATACGACCTACCAGGGTGTCCTATACTCCATGCATGACCGTGCTTTCCTCTCCTGGCTGTTCTGAACTTGTCGATTGAAATTCAACAAGTTTATTTACATTAAATTGAGCTTGACCCACGGTAGAAAATGGATACACGCAGACGACTCACAGGCAGCAGCATATAAATATATAGCATTGCCCATAGAACATTTCTGAAGTTTGAAATTTTAAAGTGTTTTGGTCTTCAGCCCTTGGCTACTCTTACCAATGCCGTCGAATGGTACACGGGCTACGTCGTCATTCTTTCAGCACTCACATTTGGTTTCGACAGAGCAGTGATGGTGACTTCGTTGCGTTCTTATTCGTGGGTGAGTCGGATTCGATCAAGTTTCATGCTGTGATGTTTCAGAATGACAGGGCCGTTGAAGTTACTGTATACATAGAGTAGAGAGATCCTAATGGTCCAATGGGTACTGTATTAAGGGCTTTCCGGTAGGTAAGAGACATCGCGATACAATTACACAATGACAGCTTTGAGTTTGTATAGTGGCTTTAGTTTGACTTTTTGAGCTGTTCAGGAACAAAAGATGACTTGGGACCTCCTTCACCGTTTCGTCCGAAGTGTCTACCAGAGTGCAATGACGCCGACCCAATCTTTCTTGTTCGTGCTTGTTGATTGCCCTAGTCTCCTATAGCGTATTCTTTAGTCTGTCATAGCTCCTTCCCCTACGGGAAGCCCGCAGACTCGTTACCTTGCCATGCCTAGGGGTAGCAGGATAACTGAAGGGAGAACTGGCTGACTTACTGATTTCATTAGTAGTGATCCATTTTATTGCAGTTCTGCAATGGTGTGTTCAAAGTATGTGTGGTTGTTCTCACCTGGGTAGTACCAGTAGTTTGGGTGCTACCGATGTTCGATTCCTGTTGCCGTTCTCATTATTACAAAGAAAGTCTGGAGCTAGTTGAAATGGAACATGAGTTATGTTGGTTCCGTTAGTTGGTCAATATTTTCTTCTCTTGTCTGTAAGGGAGTTATCAAAAATTCTGCAAAAAAGGCGATCAATCAAGTGATTTCAGGCGGGATCAACGTACGATGCCATCGATATGATATTTGAGACTTTGTTTTATGTGCCAGTTTTGTGTATGCTGAACGGCTTCTCCATCATCGTATTGTACAGTCGGTGGAAAACATTGCACAAGAAACGTCTAGCAGTGATACTTGGGGTTTCTTCAAGTAAGCCATTTGTCCTTGGCCAGTAGGAGGGATATCGTCTCTTATCGAAAAGTACAGTAAAAGAAATGAAGGGCATTGAAAATTTATGGAATTCCTTGTCTCCTTGAAGACACAGTTCACGATAATTTTGGGTAATCCAGATTATGATGAAAAATGGAGGGCAAGATCGAAAATAGTGGGATAAAGGTGGAGAAACTGCGTGAATCGGTGTATCCAAAGTAAAAAAAAGGCTTCGAAAAACTGTTAAAAAGTGGGCTGGATGAGAATGAGACCAGCAGAATGAAGAAGAGTGGGGCGTTTGGACGAGCTATACAACGTGCGTCATCGCGTACGTGTGAGTCTTGGTGCAAATAACTGACTACGGTAAGTAAAAGTTCATACACTTATAAGATAAGTAAGCAAAAAACCCTAGTAACAGACCGGAGTGACGGTGCAGAGCGGAATGTATCAGAGAGCATCCTCCGAATTCTGCAGAATTTCTGCAGACAATACATTTTACTTCACGGCGTAACCTCATTTGAATGCCCAGATTTTCACCCGCCACATATACGACGCATGAAAAAGGGACGCTGGGCAAGGACACACACACCGGGTTTCTTGCAGCTAGGAGTCACGTGGTGCATTTTTGAAAATGGCGCGCAAACAATATCGCGCTCCAATGCCAGAGGGATAGAAGGGAAATAACTGAAACCGCTACGCGACCGCGCGCTGGCGGCGATAGATGCCCTCCGATGCGTTCCGCTCTGTAGCACCACTCCTCATCACACGGCGATCAGGTGATTGTGTGTGGGTCCTAGAACGAATAATAGCAATCTGTATTGTCTCGACACTCGTCTAACGTGACATCGTTCGAGGAGCGGGAAGGCCGCGCAAGCCGGGAACAAGACTCCCGCTATGCCCTAACCGCCGAGTTTTTGGGCCTTTCTTCTACCCTTTGGGACCACTGAGTATTCCTAGAGGGAGAACTCAGTAATTAATCGTGAACCGTGCCTTTCAATGTCTTCCTTCATGCCTTCGTCCCTCTTAAAATTCTTCAAACTTGTTTGTAACTACTTATGAACAACTATTGAACTGTCGGAGTGAATTGACATTCATGTCTTATAACTTGGAACTATTATGTATTCAGCAGAGCCTCAGTTGCCTACAATCGCTAGTATGAGCGTGCTTTGCGTGAACAACAGTGGAACTGACCACTTCCCATATCTCACAGATCGGAGAACGGAAAATCGTGAAGGTAAAGTGCCGGTGGAAGTACCAATTCATAGCTATCTTCTACTGAATGCTTTTAATCAGTGTTCTTTGTATTATACCTTTTGTGTTCGACCATTGACGACTCTTTTTAGCGGACTTTCCCGTGCACCGTTAAGTGTTCAGAAGTGCGCCTTACAAACTTTGTGAAGCCACCCTGTAACGTCCCTTCTGTCCATGTCTCGCGCCGATATAGCCAAGTGAATCTGATGGGGAGATAGAGGAGAGTAGATTCTGTGGTACTGTCTGATATAAAGTGATAATAAGTGATAAATAAAAAAGAGCCTTAGTTGTGGGCCCCTTCTTCCTCTATGCCTTTCACTTTGACAAAGAAAACCTGGCACCTCGATGATTGATGTGAGTCGTGACGAATAGCAGGCAGATGGTGACAGGAAGTGATAACAGCTGACAAGGACTGATAACAGGTCTTCGAGTGCAGAAGCTCTTGATCTATCCTGGTGTCAATAGTGCAGCCTTTGTTAGCCTCGGGATACTGTTGGGTTGATTGCGGTGGCATCGCAGATGGTTAATGGCATAAAAAGATAGCAAATGATAGGGACTGATAAGGACATGCTCCCCGCTCCTCGTTATCATAATGAGGCCTTGACGCTCTACCATATGCCGCATGAGAGGAAAGATTGTCGTAAACCAGGCGGGGGAAAATTGACAGAAAGATATTTCACAGTAGATAAGCTTGCTTCAAGGTCCCATCCTCCCTCCAGTCTTGATTTGGGATCCTAACGCTGCACGCTTTCAGAACAAATGTTGGATCGACTAGAAATGGAACTCTCATTTGCCATGATAGCCATAATTGATGGACAAATCGACTTTTTCTGCGTCCTATTCTACATGCTCTATTGGGCCGGATACTCCGGTAGGCTTTTTCTCGAGCATCCCAGATGCCCAACTTTGATGCTAAAGCACACGGGATAACACAGGGATTTTCTTTATAATGCTTTCATTTCGATTGATATTGATGCTTTCAGTTTGAGTAGCTATCCTGGAAGGCACAGAACACGATGAAATGGTTTTTGAGATATCCTCCTGGGATGAGGCTATGCCGCACACTTATACCAAACGTGGTGCTTTCAGACAGGAAAATGGCCTGACAGGGCGTAATAAGGGCTCGAAGATTGTATTCACGGATTGTATTCAAAGGCGGACGAGTTTTGACATCGCTGTAGAGACTGCACCATTCACAAGAGCAACCCATTTTGGAAAATAAATGGACTTGTCGTGGCGCATTGCAGTAAAGGACAATATGGGCATTTTCGGCCTGATTTAGCCAGTGCTTTACGCAATTGTATCACCTGAAACCTCGTCCAGATTTCCCTCAGTGCCATTTCTGTCATGATAATCTCGAACACCCTTATTTTAGGGGAGCTTTTTTCGCAGATCGGTGAATTTTCTCGAATTATATGAAATTGTGAATTATGCGCAACAGGATTCCAGACTAAGCTTCACCATGGCCTGCTTTGCTATGATAGTTTGATTCCCAGTTACATTAACTCAGCGAGATGCCTCTTAATCTGTCTTTGGCTCTGGACCCTGAAACCGTTGAAATACACTGGTTTCCACGTGACATGAAGCGATTGTCTGGAAACATATTAACTTTCGATTCGACAGTAGTGACAGTGAAAGTATTCCCCAATGATTTTAATATATAATCGTGTCGGTTCTGTTCGTTCTATTCGCTCGGAGGTGGTGTGATGGCAAGTGGCGCACTACCTCACACGCACGGTCATCGGTTCGAGTCTCGGATTCGCGTGGACCAAGCCCTCACAGTCCGGGGTCGGGTAAATGGTACCAGGCTCGTGCGAGGGGTGTGGTGCGTTAGGAACGTAATGGTCGCGTCGCGGCGAGAAGGGCGTCGCGCGCGAATAAATGTAACAGGATGCAGCAGTAGGTAAGAAATACAAGAACAAAAGTACTAATAGCAGAATTATGCATAAAGCAATGATCGCAAATCGAATGAGCTGTATGAAGAACGCTAGAGCCGTTATAACAACGAATGAGTGGTCCGCGACAGCCGCGTGCGGCGAATCGATTGCCTAAAATCGTTCCTAACGCCCGTCTCCCTCGTGCGAGAGAATAAAAAGCGCTGACTCTGAGACTCAGCGCTGACTCGTACATCGGCTGGTCACCGGAAATGATTGTATAGGCTACATACCCATTCAATACGCTTTCGATACTTCGACTTTGAATGAGATTCGAATTCGTGAGCGCGTTCGCAAACTGGATCGCTAAGCGTCCCAAGACAAGACTTCCCTGATTCGAATCACAACATTTGTTGGCCACAAAGATGTTTTGGTAAAAATTCAGATGTTTTCAGATTATGTTGATGTTGACGCCACCTTGTTCTACGAACTGTACAGCTATTTCTTCGAGCTCGGCAACATAATCTCACCATACATTCTTCTTGCTTTCTTCCCTCGTTTGAGGAAGGAGTTCTGCCGCCGTTTCAAACCCAACTGTTGTCAATCTGAACAAGAACTTTTCGATTACTTACCGTGTACTATTCAATACTTTTTGAAGTTTTTTCACTTGGAGTAGTGGAGCAAGGGCATAATACGAGAAGTTACTGGAAGAAATTTAGGCAGAGCTACTGATATACTATGACAAAATGAAAACTCTAATCGTTTTCATAGTAGCCGCTTAGTGGTTTCTCACGCAAAAGGAACGGACTCAATGCTACATAACAGAAGAGGAGATTTCAGAGGAAGGACAGAAGAGGAGTAGAAGAGGTAGAACCGTTCTCCATTCGCTGCTTTGACTGGATTCTGTTTATCAGAAGCGTGCAATAATTCTGTTCTCACTAGGGAGAAGCGTTTGAAACATTTGGAACGAGGTTCTGAACGAATAGTGGGTGAAGGGGTGACTGGCATTTATCAAAATCAATCAGATCTTTGTAGAATGGGTGGTGTTCTTTATTAGGCTACCACCACCAGATTTTTAGCGAACTGATTTTTTAACTAACAAGAGCCAGTTCCCACATGCATGGCCGTACCTACCAAATGACATGTCGGGTAAATATGGTGTAGAAAGGGAAAAAAAGCTTCAAATAATCATCATATGGATATTCCATGATCATATGTCCGTAGAATCGTTGGCCAGAATAAACATTTCCTTCCACCCACCAAACTTGAGGCAGAAACAAAATTAACAATTCCATGCCTGACTTTCAGTTAATCTCGGCGTGATCCAAGCAAATTCGTCGTAAGTTGACTTAGCCTACGAGATTGTTGAAAAAGTTTTATCCACTGCTTACGTTTCGGCGGAATCGCCTTCTTCGGAGCCCTTAAGTTGAAAATAGGGGCAATTGGCTTCTTCTCGCTAGATCGTATGGTGATAGTTGATAGCGCATGGATTTCACCTGCTATTGAATATTTTTCAACTATCAACGGGAGTGCAGCACGGTTTCAGAAGGTTATTGAGTAGTTCTTTTGCGCTATCACCAGCAGATCTGGTAAGAATTAGCCAGCTGCTCTTTAACTGATAAATTAAGGAAGTCTTCTCAACCAGGGCTAATTGATTTGTTAGTAAATACCAATCCGGTTTGCCTTGACTACTACTCGGACAATAGAAAGAGTAACGGAGAGTGAAACCAGCTGGGGGAACAAGTTAACTCTTCGTTGTTGAACTATCATCTGCTTCACGTAGTCAGAAACGGAGGTATGTTCTGATGCTATCGGTAGCGATTCGAATTCTGCTAGCTGCTGTGCAAAGAGAAGAATAGCGGTCACAGCGGGTGATTTGTTGTGCATGTTCACCAGTAAGCAATCAAATCATCTTGTAGTCAATGGATGCGCAATGTCAACTGGTATGGGAAGTCGCAGTGACGGCGGCGCCGGTTTCCATTAGCTACTACTTAAAGCAGTGGCGCCAGCACTGATCACACCACCCAACATCCAGCAATGGATTTGGACGCCCGCATCAAAGCCTATCGTTTCGTGGCCTATGCCGCTGTCACATTCTCTGTGGTGGCCGTAGTGTCGGTGTTCATCACCCTCCCTATGGTCTACAACTATGTGCACCACGTCAAACGACAGGTCCACAACGAAGTTAACTTCTGCAAGGTACTGCTAACTTATTGAGTTCTTTTCATCTGTACATTTTTACTTTGTCTTTTACATTCACATGTGTGAAAGAAATCACTTTAGGGATCTGCCAAAGACATCTGGACTGAAGTGCACTCGATGAAGGACGTGCCAGCCGCAAACAGAACAGCTCGTCAGGCCTACAACACAGGAGGTGGTTTCGGTGGTGGTGGCGGCGGTGGTGGTGGTGGATCATGCAGTGGCTGCTGCAACCCTGGACCACCAGGACCTGGTGGTACTCCTGGAAGACCCGGAAGACCAGGAAAGCCTGGAGCACCCGGTATTCCAGGTAACCCAGGAAGAGCAGCATCTGCACCTTGCGAACCAATTACGGCTCCTCCATGCCAACCTTGCCCAGCTGGACCACCTGGACCTCCTGGAGCACCCGGACAGCCCGGTGCACCAGGTTCCGATGGATTCCCTGGAACTCCAGCTGGACCTGGTGGACCTGGAGCTCCAGGACCACAAGGAGCACCTGGAGCACCAGGAAATGACGGAGCACCAGGACAGCCTGGAGCACCTGGACAGCCTGGCGCTTCTGAGAACTCAGGACCTGGCGCACCTGGTCCAGCTGGACCACAAGGACCACCAGGACCTCCTGGACAGGATGGAGCACCAGGATCTGGTGGAGTTGGACCACCAGGACCTAAGGGACCACCTGGACCTGCCGGTAATCCTGGTAGCGATGGAAACCCAGGATCACCTGGAGCACCTGGACAGGCCGGAGGTGCTGGAGAGAGAGGAATCTGCCCGAAATACTGCGCCATTGATGGAGGAGTGTTCTTCGAGGATGGAACACGAAGACGCTAAACATCTTCATTTGTTGCAGTGCATACTGTGCTTAGTGAAAATTCTCTCAGATTCCCATCTGAAATAAAGTAGATTTTCCGATGTCTGTTTCTGTCTGCAAAACATGTTGGAAAAAAAAAAACTCGAAGAAAAAGAATTGAAATGTTGAACAACTGAAAAAATTCATTCAGCAGGGTGAAGAGAGTTAGGCGAACAACAAACTCCAAATTAATTTTTCCTTGACTAACAGTTCAAACTAAGCCTTAGAGACCCAGAAGGTAGTTCTCTCATCTCTATCCTGGAGGCTGGTACCTTTTGAAGAAACAAATGCTCCATAGACCAGTCGTCAAAGCAGTTCCATCTGACAGCAGGGTCATAGCACAATCTTCAAAATTGCAACACACCTTCATGAAGGCTCACAACTGCTCTCGTAGGCTTACTACGACCTCTGAAAAGTTTTATGCTTCTTCGCCCTTTAGAATTTTGCGTTTTCACGGTTACAAATGGTAAACCTCACCTTTACTGATTAAAAGAGTCAGGCCCGACTTGGGTGAGCGGGACACCAAGCGTTCTGCTTACAAAGCGTCGTAGTACCTCTTTTGGCACCATCTCATCCTGGCCAATACCAAAGCAGTAAATTGAAGGTTCACCTTATAAAATGCCTTTGTAGTTCTTCAGCAGTAGAAGAGGGAATCACTTCGTATTTCACTGGTGTGTTTTCTAGGCGGGATCGTTGAAGTGGCAAAAGGCGCACTACTATCAAGCAAGCATAGTTCAGGATCGAAATTCTATTCAGTCTGTTAAGGGTAACTAAGCTTGCCATTTGTCCGAAGTCGGGTTGATAGTACCCATACTTGTGTGGGATAATTAAAGCACAGGTCAATCAAGCCTTCATCATGCTGAGGTCGGTTAAGCGGATCCGGATCCAACTCGGACAAAAGAAGCACTTACTCGTAGTCTACTTGTCACCGCAACTCATTGTATAGGCTACTAGTATACGGGATGAGGATTGAATGCTCAGTAACAATCCCAGTAACAAGCAGGATCAACGTCAAAAGTCTCTCTAAAGGGCAAGAGCTTATGGGTAGGAACGTCATTCACAGTAAAGCTAAAAGTAAATGAACGGCAAGGCTATTGAGACTTCGGGACAAAGTTCTATGCCGAAACTGAATCAATGTAGTCACCAAAGTAGAAAAGGTCAAGAAAGAATTCTGTTCAGTGACGAATCTCTTTCACAAAGGAATCATTACGTTTTCAAACTCCGTAGAAGGCTTTAGTACAGTTTGCAGTTTGCTCTAGCAGTTTGCTCAAATCCTGTTTGATCGCTCTCTCAATTCCTCTTCAACAGGGAAATATCTCAAATACTTTACATAACAATCGATTCAACAAAGCATAACATCCTTAAGGGCCATCGCAATGCAGTTACGTCACTACTGTAGGTACCGAAGGAGTTCGTATGGATCCACCTAGTAATGGAAAGTCAAGGAGGGTGAATAATTTTGCAATATTTCCTTAAGATTTCTTACCTGACAGATTGTTTTCCTTTTGAAAAGTTTCTCCAGCTCGACGATTCTAGATGATCGTATTCCTCAAAAGCCTCAAAAAACTGTCGCGAGTACCGGCAATTCCACTAACAAATCCCCAACCAACCAATTGCAGATCAGTTAACAGAGACCAAGATTGTTAATGTCATGAGAAAATACTTTCTCCTAAACTGAAGGTAGTTTTCAAGGTGTACTTGGAGGTCTCGATACTGTGAGCGCTGGTGATATTGAGAATTGCGATATCGGCTGGAAACTAGTAGGCTTCCAAAACCGGCTTGGTAACGTACACACCCAAAAGTGGTCGTCTTATACGGCTTTGTTAAGGCTGCGCCATCCACATTAAAGCGTTGGAATACATACGAAAAGTACGCTTGTATGGGAGACAGTAACAGACACGCAGTCTCATACAACCCACTTTCTAATACCATTTGGAAACCCTACATTTTTCAAAATCCGCGCTTTTCGCATTTCTGTTGCCATTTTTGCAGTGTTCTGTATCGCAACTTTCATTATTTGACTTGACTAGATACCTCAGAATTATCGTTAACTGTGCCTTCAAGGGAAAAGTATACAGAGCAGGAGTAAGGTTCGCCATGATATAGGTACGTAGTGAGAAAGCTACAGAATCACCCGGTAAGAGAAGCACTAGAGCTACAGGCCCAGGGGAAGTGAGTCTGAGGATACTCAAAAAAGCGATGAGGTCATGATCAAGAAGAACTAGGAAAGAGTCAAGACGGCGTCAGAAAATGCTATGAAGACAGCTGAATGAACTCGGCTAGAAAGTCCAGCGGACCCTGCCAGGGCGCGGGATTTACGCAACTAGAAGAAGAAGGAGAAGAAGAATAGGGCTGATCAGGGGTCCAGTTTGGGATAGCTTCAATTCAAACACAATCGCAGTTGTATCATTTATTTTTTTCAGAAATAAAATGCGTATATCAGGAAAACATCTGAAATACTTAGCATAATAACAGCCATAGTTCAGACAGACAAAACATCATTCGAAGGAGTAAAGGATCATTCCAAGAGAATTCGTAAAAACAGACAAAAATACAATATTGACCGAGTACTTGTTTACATAGAATAAAATTTCTTTATTTATCCCTGACTAGTTTTTCCATATACACAAATTTGACTCTCGCCCAATTTGAACTGTCCAGAATCGGAAAAAATCATACGCAAAGTGGGAAGGAGACCTTTCTCACAAAATTTTGAGGCACTTTCTGTGAAATTTCTCTCCATTGTGGATATCGTGGGAAGAAAGACAAGAATATATCCAAAAGTAATGATCAAAATATCAGGAAAACCATTGTCTCAGTTAAGAAAAAAGTTCTTCCACATCGAAAAAAAAATCGGGGAAAAAATTGGAGAGGAAAGGAAAGTAGTAAACTTGAATGAGCGAAAGGCAGTGAATCATTGACGAATGTGATGAGGCGCCGGCTATAAAAACGCTTTGGCGACCAGAAACGGTACCAGAAGACCGGATATCAAGTATGTCCGTCCTGGAGACGACGGGACGGCACCGTTGCACAATGATCCACGACAGGAGCAAACGCTGAAAAGAGGCACTTTCAGTTTTTCAGTAATTCTACGAATTTTCGAGGAAAGTTTCAACCCTCAACAATGATTTTGTGACGTTTGCGGTTGGTTTGCCGCCTCGGACATTCCGCTAATGAGAGACGTGTGCCGAAAACTGATTGATTGAGACAACTGCGAACTGACATCATACACTATCACTGGCTGGCATCATCGTGAGTTGCCAGCCGACCGATAGCCGCGATCATTCATAGCAACTGATGTTACAGATTAATCAACTACACGATTACGATGAAGATATGTCAAGGATGGGAGAGGTGGTCCAACTCTCAGATCCACCCACAATTAAGTTGTCTATCTCAAAAATAAGGCGTAAGGGAGCGCTCTGAAACTGTGATTGTGATAATCCGGAATTTAGTCTCAATTTTATTTGGAGACCTATTTATTGATTCATATATTTTTTCTTCTGGTCCATCGCCGTTTTCAAATTCAGAAATGCGAGCATGGAGGTTACTCTGAAATCGTTCAGAACCTTTCGAGAAGCCTTACGTTTTATTTTTTCTACTTTCAGTAGAATTTCGTGAGCTTTTCCCTTTCTTGTAATACATAATGTCTGGTGGGAATAAAAAAAAAAACGCTTTCATCTTTACTCCTTCAAAAGTGAAAGTTCAATAAAGTATATAAAGAAGTTATTCGTGATACAAACAGCGCCGGTGATGGGGAACATAGAGATGCCCTGACCAAGGCCACATCCGGAGAGTTGAGTAATTCATTGGTGCGGGGACTTATCGGAATAACCTGATCACGTTACTCTCTCTAAAAGTGGAAGATCGTTTTCTTAATGGCACCTAACACCAGGATGGCAATTTAAGAGAGCTTTCAACTTTCCAAGAATCACTCATAAAGGATCCTTCAGTTCCACTCTGACTACTACCCGCAGTACTGGAGACGAATTAGTCACCCCGCCTAACATTGTGAAAAAATAGTACAACCGGCTCCCTCTGCGTGTCGATCTTTCCTACACCTTTTTTCTTCACCATTCACATCACATTCAGATGCTCCAGCAGCATCTTGTGAAGCACCAGCAACATACAAGAGTGTGAAGCATCAAAAGATCTGTGGACCATGTCTCCGTTAGAATCGCTTTTTGGAACTATTTCTTTTTCATTTTTTATTCGAACTATTTTTGCTTGTTCTCTCGTTCAGAATGACACTATCACCTCGTGGAATGGCTCTGATCGCACCGATAGGGGTTCTACATAGTAGTGGAAAGGGTAATTATTTTCATTGCTCTGAACTAGAATCATTGATTTGCTTGCATGTGAACTACTATTTAGGGGAGTAGCGTGAAGCGTACATCTGGGATATGGAAGTGTAGAAAGTAGATAACAATCGGTAGCACTACATGGAAAGTAGATTTCAATCGTAGTTCCACCATCAAAAAACCGGAACGCTACAAGGGGTCAGAGGGAGAAAAGTTGAAGCGCTATAGTCATCAGAATCGGATTGAACCGTGACCAAGGATTTCTGAAGTGCGGAGGTGATGTGCTTCAGTACCGTCGCAATAATTAATCTTTCAAGGTAATCTTTTTATTTCGTTCAAAACATTTTCATGAATTCTTCAAGAGGCGTCATGCTGATCCTACCAAACGTTCCAGCTAGGTCGTTGCATGGAACTGAGAAATTCTCCCGGAAAAAAGGAGAGAGCGAATATTTTGGCTACTCTGTGCCGGAATTCGCACGTCCGAGCCCAGACTCGTTGTCGTCGTTGGTGGAAGGGAAAATAATCATAGACTGTGATGGGACGACTTTTTCGCTCATCACCTCATGTAAGCCCCTACACTTTAAAGAATTCGAGTGTTAGAAACTCGAGGCTGCCGGGAAGCCGTGGGATATGCGCTCTGTGAAAACCATTTACTCACTTGGGTAATATGCATGGACTGTTACTACGAGGTGATAGCGATGATGCTTAAAGCCATGTTTCAGCAGAAAGAAGCAAAAATAGGAAAGTCGTGTGACTATTCCCCACCGCCTGAGAACTGACGATTTCTGTTTTGTGATCAGACCACTTTTTCTATGAGTTCTAGCCTGAGACCGGAACGCGGCGTGAAGAATAGCAAAGATTAGATCGAGGCAATTTTTCAACAATGTGCTTTGAATTCATCGAAAATGATGATGGAAATAGCCACTATCACAATTTACCTCATACTACTTTCCTGAGGTTGGCCTCTGCTTAACAACTGTGTGAGGTTGAACGTGTGGCAAAAGGTGTGGCTGGCCAATGCTGCGGCTGATCCAGAGCGATTGAATCCAGTAAGGAAGACTGAAGAGTAGCAACCTCGGATAAAACCTTTAGCACCGGTACCTGGAATCGTACTAGATAAACGGGCGAACATTATTATCAGCAAAAACTATCACAGAGTATGAAGTCAATCTACCGAACTATTTTACTGTCATATTTTTTAAACTTTTCGGTAAATATTTTTTCATGATAGAAATAAAGTACTCCTGCTATTCTGTTCAGTCTAATATAATCTTTTTTCCGTGCAGTAATTCCGTAGCATAACTTGCTCATTGAGGCTTTCAACCTGATCACTGTACCTACGTTATTCCCAGTTATTTCAGGGTATTAGAAATCTTTCGGTATTATGACTACCAAGTATAAAGTTGTCGGGCGGGGATCCGAATGATTTCGCTGGATGTGTCATGGGGTGTCCTTTAAGGGAAAGTCCCATTCAGTTCTTCCCAGTTTCTAAGTCTGGCTTTCTTATAATATTGTTTGACAACAATCACGAAGCCTTTTCTTTCCCGAGGTCTGTTCTTTGAGTGAACTATTAAGGAGAAACCAGTTTACTCGATACCACCAAATTTCCCTGCTAATCGCTAGAATTGCGCTCCGTAATGGTTATGCGGCGAATTATCTGCTATGGGTAAGCCTGATTCTATCCAAAGCGCAGACGAAAGCTGTCCCAATCACATGGATACACGGCTGATCTCATTACACTACACATGTAGGTCAAGTGCTATGGCTATCGACTTGTCAGATGACATCTAGGAATAGTTAGTTGGAAGATAGTAGTACAAACAGATTTCCCATCAAAGATTTGATATTTGGAAGCCTGAAAAGCTCGAAGGAAAGGGTTATTACGGTGCGACTAGTACGGCTGAAGTCCCTATTTCGCCTAAAATCAAAACTGAGGGGTTTACCTATCGAATCCCGAAGTCACCCCTGAAGAACTTCACTTTCCAAGGAGGTATGGGTTGATAACTCGGTTATGGGAGCCCTTGTGTAAATACGTTCCCGAATGGTGGGTGGCCCTAATAGAGCTTCTAGCCACTGTAAGATATCGAATGGAGTAAGTAGTATTCCCAACATCCGAAATGAAAATAAAGGTAAAGACATTTGGTGAGTTCCCGTTCATCAGAGCTTTTGGGAACCTTGGGGCACCCAATGCCATCTCCGCGACTCGTGCAAAGCTCCCATAGGTTTAATGAATGACCATATTTTAATTTCTGAACAGAATACATATTTCATGAGCACACAGCAACTTCCATCTTTCATGTGCGTCTGAATATGTTTCTAGTCAAAATCCGATAAGATGGTGAACAACCATCTGAAGCATGCAGATTTTCGATGTCAATGTCAAAGTGGCAAGGAAATTGAATTGTTCTCGATCTAGCCAATTCCAATCGTCGTGACTTTTACCCCCCCCCCCCCCCACCCTTGTCAATTGGCGAAATCTTGCGGAGGCTTCTCATGTCAGCCAAGAAACCTCAATGAGACATGTCAGTAACAGGTGACAACTGCCTAGCACTTTGATGAAGTTATTTTAGCTGGTTCCTTCCAAAACAGCTGGCCCTTTGGGTAGAGGCTCTTGGGTAGTGGGAACGCTAGGTGAGAATCGCATTTATGACCCCATAATTATAAATGGCCCGAAAAATCCCTCCTGTCCCCTGTTCCTTCTACACCGAATGGATGGTCCCCAAAATGGGAGCCAGTGGGTATGCTCCTCCAGCTGAGCGTGGTCGAGAACATGACCGAATAAAATGAAAGTTCAAGGGAGAGAAGGTGGTGAGCTTCAGGTTGGATAGCTTAAGCAATCAAAGAAGGTTTGAATAAAAGATTTTGGGAAACTTGCCAATTTTCAAGTCTTCCACCATTGTGATACAATTCGAATTATCATCACAGAAAGCATAAGGTACATCAGCCCCTCGTGTTAATGGACTTCTGAAGGAAAACAAGTATGGGAAGCACTCAGTAAAAAAGGTCTGATTAATGAATAACTCCTAATACTTACCGGCATGCATCCGTGAATGCTCTCGGTTCTACATATATCCTTGAATAGCCAGCAAATTGCCACGTGACACCGTAATATCGCGACATACAGCTATAGCATCGATTTCCAGCTGAAATGGGAAGATACAGAATAAAAAACCTACATATTCGTCCACATAAATATGGTCCCGTGAAACATTCGCCGAATTGGGCCGGGGCAGATCATAAACCGACCAATCTGATTGCTGTGAATACCGCCAAAAGCATTGTTGGACAGAAATGAGCTCTCAGCACCCTTCAGAATGGGAACATAGCACTTTCATTCTGAGTAAATCTACCCAAATTCTGGGGATTTTCAAGCTTTCCACGGTCATTTTCCTTTGGACGAACGAAGCCAAAATTGGAATGCGATCTATGTGGAATGGGTATGGGAACATTCGTGAGTCCGGGGATGCGCGCGGCGAGTATCATGGCGATTTTGGCGACTTTGGTGCCTATCTTTGACCCCAGGTCTGAAATAGAGAAGATTTACATGGTCAGCTGATCTTACTGATCTACTGATATTCCGTCTCTCCCGTGATCTCAAAGTCTCATGGACCGCAAGTTACCTGTCCGTTTCTCAAAACTTCCCTCTACCTTGAAAACTGAGGTCGCTTTGAGAAGCTCAACGTTCTTCTTAATCATCTTCCTTTTCGACTTTGTTCTTATGGATGCACGTGGAAGTAGTAGTAATTGATCGCATTCAGGGATAACCTCGAAATGTTTGGGGCAAGAGTGCAAATTTATTTTAGGAGTAGGATCACTGAGGAAATTACGGCTTCTCTTCGGTTTTCATAAATCCAGCAGGACAGGCTTCATTAGAAGACATATAATAACGTGAGTGAGATTAAGAGGCCTAAGGGCATTCTCAAAATCTAGTTAATAGATACTCGATATTGAAGAAAATAATCTATGTAATCGGCCATTTTGATGAAATCGAAGTTGGGGGGGGGGGGCGCCCCTCTTCTCTGACACTGGGCACAACACAGAAACAGATGACAAAAAAGGAAAATGGCTAAAGAACAAACTTCGATGAGATGTACCGCTGCTGTGTGAAATATATCCAGCAAAAAGTTCTTTGATGAACAGCAACAAAACTGCTATCCGTGGTAACATTTTGCATTTTCAGTTCAGCGCCAACAATTTAGAAGACATTTCTGAAAACGCGAAATTCAATGGCCTAAAAAAGCTAAAAAGTGGTTCATAAATACATCGATGAGTAATGAAATTCCGATAGGACCATAAAGTGAGCGCGATGAAATCACGATGTGAATAGTCAGAAAAAAAAATCCAGATTAATCAAAGGAAATGGAATTAAACTCAACAATAGACAAGGATGAGGTAGTCGGATTGTTATGCGTATTCGCATGGCTAGGGTCATCAGATAAGTTCCTAAGGAAGCTTCCAGAGAATCCTGGGATTAATATGGCCTACAACAGAATTTTCGGCAGGTATTTTATAAGCAACTCATTATGAAGTTTGTTGTTTAGGTTTGTAACCTGGGTCCAGCAGGGCATATAAGGCTGAAAACGAGGTTTCAGGATGAGAGTGAGTGCTGTCGTGAGTACAAAGAGCGTGGCTTGAGCCGATTAGATCCACTGAACACACACGTGATATTGGCCCATCTTATCTCTTCAATTACTGCATTTAAAGCATTTAAAAATTCGTTTTTTATGAATAGTGTGAGGATGGCACACTTCCATGGCACCAATGAGTGGCAGGTGATTACGACGGACAGGTGACTCCATCATCATGTCTTTGTTGATGAAATATGAATGATCATCACAAGAAATAAAAAACGGCTACATCAAAGAGCTCAGCAGCGAAAGAAATGGTTTGAAAACAAAAATGGGCTTCAATTAATATTCAGATAAGTCGTCTCATGACCACAGTTAGAACGGTTGTAAGTGCAGATGAGGAACGGCGCCAGTTATCCTCTAATTCCACCTTTTCTTCACAGCCTTTAATTTTTTTTCTTTGAAGACATATCTTTGTCGGGTGATTAAGGGGGATTTGCTCAAAACGATTTTCTTGAGTGTTATTCAAAGAGATTGAGAAAAAGAAGTCCGGAAAAAAGTGAGAGAAAACAGAAAGAAGAGGGCGAAGGAATGGAGAAAGATGAAGAGCGCGTACGACGAGAAACTGCTCAGCTTCAAAGAACATTGGACATGGAACCTGGCCTACAGCTAAGGGCAAATTCTAAAGAACCTGAATGGGTTGGAATCAGCCCATAGAGGTCTACAAAAGGCACTTTGAAATATTACAGGAGTAGGAGTGCTGTTTTCAATAAATTTGTTCAAACGAAACTCACTTTCGTGATGTTGTTGATGAGTTTTATGGCTTACCCAGGATAGCCCGTCCTAGGTAAGCCATAAAACTCACAAATCATTTCTAACCAGTTGCCCATTTTTTTTGTCTATATGTGGGCAAACAGGGCCATTTCCTTAGTCATTTCTCTGCACACTCCCTTAAAAATCATCGTGGCATGCGGATTTAAAATTCGAAATTTAAATTCCTAAAGCTGGACGAGACCTGGTAGACAAAGCTGTCACTCCCGTTTGATTCATTATGTAAATGAGCGTATATGGGGGATTCTACCATTCGATTTCATCAATTTATTAAAAAATAAGATAGAAAATAACCACCTTTAATCGATGGATGTTAGACTGTACATCTATTCAAGCGATTTGCAGTAAAATAAAACTAGAAGAAAGCTAAAAATAATAGTTACCGAGCATTATAAAGTAATGTATACTTGATAATTTTTAAAATTGTTTAATTTTACAATGAGTTAATACTTTATGTTTGTATTGCAACCTTAACAACTATGACTGGCCTAGAGCTGATAACGGGTAGCACACAGCACCCAGATGGTGAGGGAGGGAAGGGGGGGGGGGGGATATAGAACTGACCCCTTCAAGCCTGAGTCGACGTCCTATTACGATTCAGATTTGGTCTTTTATGGGTTAGAAAGCAGTTCATCCTCGCCAAGAATGTAGGAGATGATACCTATCCCGAGATCTGCGAGAATCCAGCCCTTCAATACAAAGGGCGAAGAAGTCGAACGTGAACGGATCAATTTTGATGGTGCTGCGGAAAAGAACAAAAACGGCTCTGACAAAATCCAGATAGAATGAAAGCTTAAAGTAATCAAATATTACATCATCCTCATGATTAATGGTGAGTCCCACATTGCCCGTTCTTGAGGAAATGAAAAATGGGTCACAGATGATTGGAAAAAGGTTTCTTTTCAAACAAATAAACATTTGAAATCGAAGACCATATGGATATTCAACGCTGCTCAATATTGAGCGAATTTCTATGGTTTTTTTTAAATGTTATATATATTTCCCTTTGAAAAGAAAAAAAGATAAGTTATATGTATTCCCCGCAAAGATAAGTAAAAGAACAACCCAGCGGGGCTAGGCTGGACACCGAACAACTCAGAGGAATGTTTAGGAGACGTGAACGAATACATTCCATTGAGGAATCGTAAGGAAACATTTATTGGCAGTTAGCCAGCTTTGAAGCGATATGACATTAAAGAGCCAATTATCCTTGCTTCAACCACCTTTTTGGTACCCATTTTTGCTTGCTCGTGCCCACACTGGGAGTTTTGCCTTTTGAGGATGGTTCACTGACTTCCCTGCCGCTTGGTTGGTACGCTACCCTCGCTATATAGTCGTAGGAATAAGGTGCAGGCAGGACGTCCATGGTGTAGAAACCCTGAGAACTCGCAATTATTACAGTAATCGAAACTGTTGGCCTCGGAATACTAGTTGACTCGCCCAGTACCCTGCCCGGTGATCTGGGAATGCCATCACTCCTGGAGAACGTACACCTGACATCGATGTGCGGGCTAGACGAAGTTAGAGGTGTATCATAAGTTTCTCTCGCGACACTTAGGACCCACTGGACGTCGCTAAGATGTTGTCCAGTCACCCTAGCGAAATGTTTCATGACACATAACGCTTCCAAACAAATTCCCCTGATGGAATCCTTTCCAGAAAAAGGGATAGACTTATGCAAGACCTTCTCATCACGAATGTCATCCATCGAAGCGCAATGATTTAGGCCTTTATCTATCAGAAAAGAAGAAAATGCTCAGAAAAAATGAGAAACCATTAGTTTGTCATGTGCGAAGAAAGTGAAGACAGTGATAAAAGTATAGAAAGTAACTATTGTCCTTGTATTCGTATTCATAATCATTCATGCGGGGCTTAACTGCGTCTTCCTTGAGCTATTCTTTGTTTCCATCGGAATCCCCGACGAATCATTAATCACATGGATGACGTCAGATTCAATCACCTGGGACCTTGCTCGACTTCTAATTTCGCAGGCTTTTCACTGACTCTCAAACAGTGTCAAAATTCATCAAAATTCATCTGCAACCACATTTACTCAACTCGTTCCAGTCCAGTGGCAAAGAAATCGTCCAAGGAAAAATCTGATCACTCCAATCGGTTTTAAGACGATCGGACTTTTCGATTTTGGCTAGATCCAAGTCCCTATAAGATGAGTGATAGGCTTGTTTACGTACTCGATCGAAAAGTGTAGCCGTGACTTTGAAATCACATTATTGTGGAAAGCGGCGGTGTAGTTCACTGGTAGTGGTACACTGCCACAAACGCATGGTCACGAGTTCGAATCCCTGATCGACCTCCGCCTGAGCCAGCCAAGCTTTTTATCCCGCCGGGGTTGGTTAATTGGCACCAGACTCATCTGGGAGGAGAAAAACACTGGCTTATACATCGGCTGGCCACCGCAAGTCATTGTATGGGCCATATACGCATAAAATACGCCCCTAAGATTCTGAATAGAAGTCGAATGCTTGGGCGCATCCGTCAGACCGGATTTATCAACGCCCCAAAGTTTATCCCTATTGTCGTAAAAAGTTAAAAAATTTACTGAGAGCCGTACAGCTTCATCGCGGGGTTTCTGACGGCCTGAAGGAGGCTAAGAACTCCCGTCTTCACTTATGGAAGGAAGTGGAATTATGGTCAGAGACATGATATTAGTCGTGCCCACATCAGATCGATTTTCTTTTGAATAATCTGATTTCAGATTTCTTCCGTGATCGGGTTATTTAGCATAAGGATTGCCTTCACTAAGCCAGGCGTATTACTAGAACTCCACGAATCCTCTTTATTTTCCAAAATAAAAAAGTGCAGAGCTTTCAGAACGTGATGATTGGCCTCTACAATTTCAACTACTCGAATAAAAGAACAAAATAATCTACAAGTAAAACATAACCGAAGTTGGTCTCTGGGGCTGTGAGAATGATGAATTGGAACGTTTGGCATAGCAAGATGGAATGCCATGGATTAAAATAGATTAAAAACGAGGGCAAGCGAGAAAAGTATAGGAACAGCAGTAGAAGGAATTCAGGAGGTTGAAAAAAGTTGGTGAGGACTGGGCAAAGAACCGCGTAGTTGGAACCCTTGCATTCATCCAGCTGCTTTACTGAGAGTGTGGCGGCCAAGGTAATGATTATGAGGGTTTGGCATGGGAATAATTCTCGGAGATTTTCGCATTTCCCACGACATCACGTAATGAACTGGATTCGAATCAGGCGATGGGAATGGGAAAGCTTCTCGAAAACGAAACAGCCACCTTGGAAATCAATAGGAATAATTCCCGTCAGAGCTCAAAGGCATTCCAAAGAGGTGACAAAAAAGAAAAATGAGGAAAAAATGTCGGCTATAGATCATTTTTGAATGATGGACAAGTGACTGGGGGAACGAATGAAGCCTTTGGCAACGATCTCAGAAATGCAATTGTTATATAAAAACGACGAACTCCTCTCTGCAACGGGATGATGACGGGATGGACACTGCTTAGCTCAGATGTCACTCATATGATTATTGAGAAATTTGCTGACGAAAGCCGATCCCTCTGGAAAACGCCATGTATTTCAACTATAGTCACAATAGCGGATATATTCGAAGATGTCTCGGACAAGGTGATTCAAGGTATGATCGGAGGGTTTACAAGATTCCACAGTAGGTGAGTTTTCTATATTTCTTGCTAATCCTTTTAATTCGGTGGAAAAAGATTCTAGAATGTAGGGGAGACTCCTCATCTGGAAAATGGTGTCCCTGAGGTATCCCGTTTGAGAAGCACCTTGATGGAAAACTACTTTCATCGAAACTATAGAATTAATATGGGCGACGTTCACGGATGGCTAATGAGGCCCGAATCCAATGATTCTCATTTCTCAGACGATTAAGTAAACAAATGCAAAGATGAAGTTATGAGTTCGTTCAAATATTAATCGCACTACAGTGAAAAATAAGGACATCAAATAAATGCTGAATGACATCATGGAGCAACCAAAGAATGTCGCGCCGCGCATTCCCCCTCTGATCAAAATTCAGGGGAAATTGGATAGTCTATTGCCATTAAGTCGCAGTAACTAAGGGAGCATCATGCATGAAAGCAGTCAGAAGTTGGAAAAGGACGATCAATTCTTTGAAATTCACCTCCCACTCGATTTCTGCTCAGAATCGTGGTGACGTTCGAATGCAACCCATTCTTGCAATGATGGTCCACCTGAGCTAGTAGATATACATTTGAATAGGAAGCCTTTCAAATAAAGCTGATTCATTGTGACATCCCAAGACGGCATACCGAAGAGGTATAATGCGAGCTCTGGTGTCAAACCGAGCAAACAGTCAATGTGTTTCCAACGACTCCAGCAAACTAACTTCTACAGAGACGAAGAATCGCAGTAGTTATTGGGTATGGGGCTAACACTTTATTGGTCCCTATATGTTTCAGGAGCGGGAATTCGGGTTGCGCGGGAATTTCATATAATTTCGATTATCCAAAGAGAGCTTCTTACCATTTGACCAACACCGACTTGGGTGGGTTTAATAGCTGCTCGTTTAGTTAATTACTACAAGCAGGGCAATCACCCAAAGGAACCATCGCCTTTGACGATTTCCTCCAGTGAAAATGACAACATTTTAACTGGCAAACTATCAGATGTATGAAGAGTATATTCTAAATGGAAGTCGAGTTTCCTCGGGACGTATTCTTCAGACGGGATTGATCGACGAAAGAAATTTTTTAGACTTTATGAAGAGTGTATGGACCACAAGAGGGTTACGGGTTCTGGTGGAAAGGGCTAGTTAATATTTGATTTGAATAACATTTTGCTGGAATAGTTTCACTTCTGGTAGAAAAGGGACGACTGGTTTTAGAGAAAGTGCTTCCCAGAATGTGGTGAACTCTTCAGTGGGGCGAAGAGACATTGGCTGGTGGCAGATTTCGTGAGGTTGTTAGCACGAGCATGAATCATGTATGCGTTAGGGACTTCTTCCACAATGCCCTCACCTCTGTCCCACCATTCGTCACAGCTTTCGCGCCGAATGAGCTAATCCGAAACGATTCCAGCACGATGGATATCCAAAGTAGGGACGAAACAAAAGCATCGCCTTGGAAAATCTGTTGGAATAATGGGTACGTATGTAGGAAATCAATCCCGGGGAAAAAAGTCCATATCGTCGACGACGGGGTGGCTTATAGCTTCCATCATCTAAATGAAGCACCTCCTCAGGCCTACTATGTAAGTCCAGATGATATCATTAAAGGTATGTGGTTTTTCATAGAAAAAGTGCGTTATACTATTGACTGACTGGTTTTTTCAAAGGCTTTTTCACTTGGGATAGAGGGTTGAAGCTGGAAAAGCGGGGCTAACTTCCGCTCGAGAGGGAAATAATACCCCCACATCATTGAAGTTCAAGTACAACGTGGGAATTCCAAGTTTTCATTTTCGCTCAACCTAGAAGCGATTTTTCCCTTTTTTTTTGTTTTCGTGTGAGATAAGGATGTCAAGTTGTTGAATTATGAAGGAGAAGGAGTGGGGAACGCACAGCTTCTGCTCACACTCCAATGAATCCCAGGTTCAGCGTGGGGGGCTCCTTCTCTCTTCGCAGAGTCGGGGTTCCTAGACAGAGCACCTTGCGAAAACTTGAATGTTTGGAAATGTTGGGGTTTTCTCATGTTTGTTTTTGGAGAATTCCCATAAGAGGTGATTGCTAATTAATTCTCTTCCGACACTGAGGAAACAGGAAACCCAGGTAGAAACCTAGGTATAGGTGCTACTGAAGTTTGAGAAAGGCACGGATTGTAACTTCATTCTAAAC
This sequence comes from Haemonchus contortus, assembly GCA_000469685.2. Lineage (NCBI taxonomy): Eukaryota > Metazoa > Nematoda > Chromadorea > Rhabditida > Trichostrongylidae > Haemonchus > Haemonchus contortus. Next base: position 15,133,103 of record LS997565.1, read on the forward strand.
TCCTATTCGCTAGAGAACTTCACGTTCCCTTTGCTTCGTAGATTCATCTGATTGCGGAAAGTCCTATGTGAAAAAAGGATTTTGTAAAAAAAACGATGACTTCATCCAGTGCATTTAGATGAATCGCCATCCTATTCCACTACGAATCCTAATTAACATAGAAGGAATGAAAGCGCATTTTTGCTGCTGGAAAATTCAAGACCGACAAGAAATCGACATGAAAAATCGTTTTGCATCAGGCAAGACGCATGGAATGGTTGAGAAAACCCAACAGAGACCAATGTAATCTTTGTAATCGTGAAGGGAACAAGATGAAGGGTCAAAGTGCCAACGTCATTCCGATATCACGAACAGAGAAATCCTTCGGGTTACTTTGTTCATTTACTTGATAACCTCAAGAAACTTTAGGAATATGTACCATCGTTTTCCTATGAAATCCGGTTCGACAGCAGATTTTAAGGTTTAGGAGAGATGATCAGACACCTCCAAATCTGAGCTATCAACAAAGAAGATCTGTGCCAAGGTGTGGTCATGAAAATGCCAAATGAGCATTGGTTCGGCGAGAACGTTCAATACAATGCGTGGCCCAAGTCTAAGGTAAGTCATCCTAGACGGTGTCGATGTCGGCCTTTCGCCTCACTCAAAGTAAAGGGATCTGAAGCTCTGAAAAAGGACGAAGAAAGAGCTCCACCCTGCTGAAGTTCCCCCTGGGTGGCATGGAATCGACCCAGTATGAAAGGCATTGGGGTGATCGCAGAGGTAGGTTTATTCTCTGATTCCTAAGTTCCCAACTGAAGCAGAGGACGTGTAACATACATAAGAAATGGTATAAGAGTCACTGCGGTTCCCGTTATAGCGGAGATTATAAAAAATAGCATCGTCGACCCAATGAATGCACTTGAAAATGAAGGGGACCGGCGTGCTATCGAGTCATCATTAGTTGATTGCGGGTGGCAGAGGTGGGTGAATCTTAGGAATATGTACGACGTTCTCGGAAAAATGAATACGCTCCTCCTCCCCATGCTCTATTGACGTAAATATCTCTCAATAAAAACCAGTATGGGACCGCTCTGATCATAGAATTGCAAAAGAGGAATTCCTGGCTTGAACGTTTCACAAAGGTACAGGCTTTTGACGTTCTGAGAGACAAAAGTCCGAAAAGCTGATCAGGCTAAAGTAGGTGAAGTTGGATCTGTTACTTCTGATACTTTCTAAACTGTAATTTGGTAAATATTCCGCAAAACAAGTCCATTTTCTGTAGTCACCATTCCTTACTTACCAGAGCTTTCTTGGGAGCTTCACTCTATCAAACGGAATTCTTAGCAGTTCAGGGAATTTGGCTAATAGCGGCTCTAAATGGCGCACTTCGCGACGCATACTATGAACTGATGAAGTGGTAAAAAGCGGTCAAGGGTTTTGGATGAATTTAAAAATGTAAAGGGCAGTCTTAATTCCGGGCTTTATACAGGGTGTACTCCTAGGACTGCACTCATTGTTACCTTCCCTTGCCCTGATTTTCCTCTGAAATCCACCTTTTTATACCAGAAGGTAGTTATTGGGAAACCCATGCAAATGGTTCAGGTGAGAAAATCCCACTAATTCTCTTAGGCGTCATTAGCCAGGAGTTGCTGGGTCCTGAGAAAAAAGCTGCGGATTAAAGTGAGCATCGGGCTAATGTGGGAAAGTGTCGCCAAAGCGCTCCCCGTTGCTAGGTATTACTTTTCATTTTTTCCCCGGTAACACTCTACTGAATGTCTTCGGGGAGACTTCTTTTGTGTCTGGGACTTTTCGCCAGCTCAAAAGAACTGCCCACTCTAACTTCACACCACCCAAAATCTCGTAAAACACGACTCGCTGAAGAATTGGAACAGTTGCTGAGGAGAGCGGACGGGTCATAAAAGTGGACTTATCCCCCATTACTTCGATGATTCCCTCCGTGGGCCATGATTAGCATAACTGTTCTAATTGGTGGCCCTTCTCTGAACCAACGACTAATCTCTTTAATGCTACTGCATCAGCACCAACCCTCTGCTTTCTACACTTCAGCAAAATTAACGAAACAATAAGTACAAGGGAATGTCAAAGTATTATGAAGATTCATTTTTCAATTATTGATTGAATGAAAACACCCAAAAATCAGGTTTTTACCGATTGATAAAAGGCAAACACTCTGAGGTTAAGTCTTTTACTTATGCTGTCATGCCTGAAGCCTTTTGTCTTGATTAAGCTGAAATCCCTTCCTCATCTTCTGCGCCACTTTCATTCAAGAAATGAGCACAAAAGGATAAACGTTTAAGTCTCCGGGCGTTGATGAAACCCGTCTGAGGGATGAGCCCCACATTCGACCTCCATTCAGTATGGCAGCAGCGCTTTGAAGGCGTATGTGACTGAAGAAAGATTTTGGCTGCCAGCCGGTGTACAGACAGATGCTTTTATCCTTTCAGACGAGTCTGATACTATCTATCAATCAGGAGGGATCGATAGCTCACTTGGCTTGGGAAGGTATCGATTCGGGATTTGATTCCTGAGCTTTGCATATGCGGCGTGGGAGTGCAATATTTGCCACTACACCACTTCCACAGAAATTATTCATTAGATTGATAAACGAATAAAATTCAGTGCAATTGGAATGTCGTTGAACAAGTTCATCGAAACGTGCCATGCACTCTTTTTCAATCCGGAAAAGAAGTTGAAACTCGATTTGCATTTCATCCACGGTGTGGGGTATGGAGACCTTCATCAAAAATCATGATTATGATCAAGGATCGACTGGTAGATTAAGAACAATTAGCAAGATCCGTCGCAGAGCAGATCTCCAACAAGAAAAGATTGGGCGCGAGAGTACCAAATTAGGAAGGAAGCGTTTGGTCAGAGCAGAAGCGCTACCCTTATTGATAGAGTTCTTGAGATTCTGATGGATACCAGCTCCGGAGGTCCACCAGCCAGCTCGATTGCCACAGAAGCTAAGGAAGATTTGTTAAACAAGCCAAAAAAGAACTACAAAAGTGACAGGGCCACATTAAAATAAGTATTCATAATCAATACAATCTACATTACGTACCAGTTTTCAAACCCGCGATCAAGCTCTTCTATTCCTCCTCAGGTATACCTGAGAGCTAGTACTCCTACTCTTCAAACAAAAACTGTGTCAATCGATGGATATTGGAGAGAAAAAAGGGTTGTCCAACCAGCCCAGAATTCAATGCACGAAGCAGCCGTTCGTTGCCCACTACTGCTGTTTTTAATTTTTTATTCGTTTTTTTGTTTTGCCATTTTTTTATTTCTACCAAAATGAGCACAACCCATATTTCTGGACTTTCTAAATACTCTAGAGGATGAGCAGAAAATAACTCTCTCCTCTCGATAGCTCGATGTTCTTGATTCGAAACTGGACCTTTATGAACTACAGCTAAAGAAATGCTAACCCACCCGAATGATTAATATCAAGAGTCAGGCCATCTGGGAAAGTGCTGTGCCACATTCTAAGCTAGCTTGATGTTATAATTTTCTTCAAGTCACATGTGGAAGTTTTTTTCTCTACGCGTTCAGTGCATAACTTGCAGTTATTCACATGAAGACGCATATTGAATTTCCGCAATCAAGGAGGTTATCCTTGGAAGGATGGAAAAGAAGTGAAGTACAAGATAGCTGGGCATGCCTTCAGAAAACATTCACTCGCCACGCCGTTGCGCCGCAACCTTACCATATTGACTTTTTAAATAAAATCACACATGTAATCTACTTTATATAATCTATTCTACCTCTTACAAAGGCATATTAGTTGCAGGAATGGTTTGATTAAAGATCGAAAAGCGCCTCTAGAAAGGGCAATTCAACCCCGTCCCCATAGATACATCAAGATCGAATCGATCTATCAATTTCTGATCATACTGTATCAGCAGGTATGGTGAAACATACCTTTCAGGCCTCTTTTCCCGGCCAGTAACTAGTTCTGTAGCTATCCCATTTCAGCCGTTCCCTCACAAGGACACCGTTTCTTGTAGGACATCATAATCGGCCCCAATCGGCAAATTAATCATCACCATACGTTGATATAACAGTAGACCTCTATTCTGAACCCACTAACCATCTCACGAGGTTGGCGAATCATGGATCAAATTTCGTTCCCGGACGGAACTCGAACCCGTACTGGTACTATCCTCGCGCTGCGCTCTTTATCCCTTACACTATCGCGACCCCACTTGAGAGCCTTGTTTTTTGAGAGCCTTTCAAAGAAAAAATGATAAAAAAAAGCTTCGAATAATTGCTGCTGAATGGAATTTGTGAAGTAGAGACTGCTATCGACACTACCTAACAATCAACGTTAAAAAAATGAAAATTTACTCAGAATTCGGGACTGTCAACAAAAATCGGAGTACTTTGTAAGGATTTAAGCTTTGAAGTGAGGGAAGCTCCGAAAAAGTCTTCAAGTCAACTTGGACAACCGCGGGGGACCTACTGTGCTGTCTAATGCCTTTGTGCACAGCATTTCTAGAGTCCAAGAGAAGGCAACTAATTCCTCCGAGGGATACGACGGGGATGCCTTGAATTTTGAGAAAGAAGTCTTGCAAAAAAGCCAAGGTTCTTCCACTTACACGCTTTTCCTTTACTTCTCTTTAAGCCATTATTGAAGACTGTCTGATTCTCTTCACTGCTAGAAACAAGAATGACTTTTCAATTTTTGAAAGGATGGACCTCTAAAGACTTGAGGGATCAGTTATAGCTTATCTTTTTCTCTTCATTTTTCTTTTTTCTTTCTCTTTTTGTTCACAATCAGAAAGGCTCAAGTTCAATACGATGTTTTAGGATTTGTTACTAAGCAAACGTTGCTAAGCAGAAACCTCTAAGATACCGTATGATCAAATTACCAATCACTGACTTAATCTCATGTATGGGAATCTACGAGTTCATATCAAGTTCAGTGCATGAGAAATTAAACGGTAAATATAGAAATGATAGCAATATACCCACATGGGAACTAATTTCGCCGAAAAGCAAATAGAGTACCGTTTCTGAATTAATGCCAACGTCTGCCAAGTTCTCAAGACCTTCATTTCATACATCAAATTTGGATTCTATGAATTGTTCGATATCCACCTAATCCAACCAATCCTCCGGGGTCGGTTAATTGGTACCAGGCTCGTCTGGGAGGAAAAAGCTTTGACTTATACATCGGGTGAGCACCGCAAGTCATTGCATATACCTTACACGCATTCAATACGCCACCAGGATTCTGAATGCAAGTCGAATGCATGGGAGCATTGGGATTGATCAACGCCCAAAAACTTCATACTCCTATCTCAATCTTTGAATACGGTAGAAGTGATACCAGACTGCAATCCTCCCAAACAGCCATATCTAAAGCCAATGCAACTGATCCACAAGATGATAAAAATTGCAAAAAAAATCGTCCCTCAAAGAAGATTAGGGGGAGCCGTGGACTCGAAAGACATGAATCGAACTCAAGCGATGTTAGGCCTGTCACCCTATACAAATCTCAGCGATGAGATGATAAATAGCTAAAGTCCAAAATAAATCTGTAAAGGATAAGGATAAATTCTTGGAGCCTTTATCGACCCCGTCTGAGGGATGCGCCCGTGCATTCGACTTCCATTCAGAATCGTAGTGGCGTATGGAATGCGCATGTAGCCTTTACGGCGGCCTGTCAATGTACAAATCACTGCTTTTATCCTCCCAGACGAGTCTGGTACCATTCAATCGACTCCGGAGGGAGCTCGATTGGCCTTGGCGGATACTGATCCAGGAATAAATACGGAATAATCACGGAAAGTTGGCCAGCACTATCAGAATAAAACCCAAAGAAGTGTCAGTATATCACAAGAATTTAGTGAGGGGCTTCGACCTGGAATGTCGAGATGATGAAAATAGGGCAAGAGAATGGAAGACAAAAGAGCAGAACTTCTTCCTGTGTCATGGATGCACTTTAAAACCTTGACGTGACTTTGACTTTTCGTTTTGAAGGAATAAAAGAGCCGAAATTCTTTTAAACAAAGGCCCAAAACGAGCAACACAACGTGACGTCCAAAGCGATGAAAATCGTACAAAGCGAATTGTCACCAGATCTAACTGGGGAGGTGAATCATTTGGAAAACATTAGACGCGTAATCTCTGATTGTAATAGATGGAAACTCGGGTAATAATCAAAGGGATGGGATTGTCTCGATGAATGACACTTGCCGGACCGCACAAGTGCCAGAAGGAGGCGGAACCCCAAGTGGGTGGTCCATGCGGTGGGTGCCGACGCTCAGCGAGTATGATACTGGGGCGTGGCCATGTCATGTCTTGAAAGATCCTTTAATCCTTGCTAGCTTGATTTCCTCGTCAATGACATATGATGGCCGACAGAACAGACTGAACACATCGAATTAAGTATTCGTAACGTCTTAGATGATGAATTCACTCTACATAAACAATATTTATCGTTTGCTAGTAGCATGAATGTATTACTGTAAAACAGTGGGAATAAGTATAGAGAATGAGTATCTCCTTCGTGGGTCCTTCCCTAGGCCTGACCAACTCGCTGACCTTCCTCGCTTTCCAATAGAGAGCTTCCACAGAGTATGTAGAGAAGGTTTTGTAGCCAAGATTACCGAAAATTGGCGTTTCTCATCACAAAACATGGAGGGACCATACCCTTGAAGGCTTACCATCAAAGATGAAAACTTAGCAGAAAAATATTTCTATCTATCCAGCCGGTTGCCTTAAAATGTCGCCAGTAGAAGGGGAGAGGCCTGAAATCCTGGAATCCTATTTAACTCACATTCCCTCGTTTGCAGATTTTACGATTTTACAGTCTTTACGAAGATATCGATAGTTTCAAGTGATTATGTTTTAAAGACAAAGGTAGATACCACCTCAGGAGATATTTTGTCGAAATTTATGGAAGAGCAGAAGTTTCAGGGCGAGGGGGTTCTTAGCTTGCAAGCTCGGGCCAAATGAAGGCAAAAGGCTAGGATGGGCTGTTAGTATACTTTGCTATCTACTTCTAATAAATAGCTACAAATCATGGTCTCTCCTTATTCAACCATGTTCCCTACTGCAAACCCGATTCCAGTAAACGAAGATAAGAGCAGAAGCTGGAAGAGCAGAAGTTTGAGGGCGGAGGGGTTCTTAGCTCACAAGATCAGCCCAACGAAAGCAACGAAAGGCTAGGAACGGTTGGAACAACCTAATAAAGTTCATTATCTACTTTTAATAAATTGCCACGAATCCCATTCCTTTGTACTTGAATATTCTAAGCTCCAACAACACTGCGTAGAAGGTTCTCGATCTATAAATCAAAGTGAAGCCTTACAGGAGTACTGCCTCACATCGATACATAGGCATTTTGAGGAAGTGGTAACGAAGAGATTGGGTGCTGCTGCGGTAGTCCCACCGATTTCGATTATGATAAAAAAGAAACTTCTTTGGCAAAACTTTTTTAAAATGGGCTTGAAATTCCATCATACCGCAAAATAATGAAAATACAGTTTGACCGTCACTTTATTCTCTGATTTCTTCTTTCCAATACTGGTGGGAGCCATTAGAATATTATATCTCCATACAGCAAATGGCGAAAATAGAGGCGGAGATTCCATCTTTACAGATTGCTTCTATTAGTTTTGACTTGTTCTGTTAATACAGCTGTAGCTAAAAGCACAAGCACGAGTTCGAGTCCCGTCCGAGACTGAAGTTCTGTCTATAACTCGCCAACCTTGTGAGGCTTTAACTGGAATTCCAGATCAACAAACGTCATAGAGACGAGGTACCCATCAATCACAAACGGTAGGGCTCAAAACAAGTGATTAGGAGAAGTCGAAAAAAATGATATACCAGAAAGAGTATGACATGAGTACATCCACAATCGAAGAAAATTACTACTTTCTTAATTACTGCTCACAGAATTCTGGATTCTTGTGCTAGACACAAAAACTTAAAAGCATTCTGAAAAGTCTTGAAAGAAGCGAAGCAAGAGGGAGGAATAACAGTTCGTCAAGTCCTGATTAGGTCGGCCTTTTAGACACTCACTCTTGACCGCCCACTGGTGATGTTCTATCGAAATGAAAGGACATCTTTGTCGTAATCGACGGCCTAGAAATGGGTGACCAGCGCTGGCATCTTTTTGGCTCTTTATCCAAAGAGCTACCCAAAGAGCCAGAAAGAGCTCGACGACCTTCTGGATTTGGTAAAGGAGTTTTCAGGCGGGGAGGTGGAGAAAGGAAGGCTAGAAGAGCTCGGAAAGGGTATTTGACAGATGGGAATAAAGAGTCGATATATTGGATTAAAAAACTGCCTACCCCCTGCACCTGAAAATTTTTCTACATGGCTACTGCCCAATGTGGAAATACGGTAAGCTGAGATTCGGTCGGTAGAGATGAAGAAAAAGTTTCTCCGAATGACTTCGAAATATCATCAGAATTCATAAGTTGCAGCTGGTCAGTTTTTGAGGGAACCCTACTTCATTTGATATTCAGTCCCGTTTTTTTCCTGCAAGGCGCTGGCCCCATTCATCTGCAACGGTCGCTGAGGGATCCATTTCAGGGATGCAAACTAAGCCTTCAGTGTGACTAAGTTTTTCGTCGGCTCCAAAGTGTTCCAGAAGCCAACTCTTCATGAATCTCTGACTGGGAAAGAGTAGATAAGAGCTGACGGAGGCACTGGAGCTTTTACCTAAGCCATTGCCCAACGATTCATGGATGAATGTAGCTGATTCAGCTATGTAGTTAATCCGTAGAACGGATCATATTAGAGGCTCGGAAACCATGTCGTCCAAGTGTTTGCGAATTGGTATTCCCCCAGTCAACTAACTTTGAAAACAAACTAGCGGACTAAAGACTGACGGACCGCTGCGTCCGTTCCCATTGGATCGACAGTGTGCTATCCCTGACCATTCTTCCTTTCCCTGACTAATCGTTGAACCCATAACCGAAGCCGACTCGTTCTTCCAAGTGAATACTAACGCTAAACCACAAATCTCAAGAAGACCCACAGAATATACACGGACACATACACGTACATATACACACAAATACACACATACACACGCCTACCCACTCAACCACCCACCCGCTCGCATCGTAATACATCCACGAGCACACACAAAGCCGGAAAGGAACTGATGGATTAAATTTTGTCGAGACAGCTATTCTCACCTTTCGAGTGATTTACGTTCAGCTGTAAAAGATCGGTGTCGCTACGATGAACGGATGGAGCGGCGAACCCAGTACTATTGAATTTATCGTCACAGTAAAAAGTATTCGAGATGGTTAAGAAGCAGAAGTTGTTCGTCGCCAAAACTATTTCATCGTCTGGCAATTTCAAATCATAAAACGAGGCATTCGAGACATGTGGCCGCCGATCATGCGATTTTCCTCAGCTATTTGGCTAGTAATTAAGAGAATCTCCAGAGCTTCTCGGCAAAATATGAGTCGAATTTCAAAACACCAAAACCTCCAGTCAGCTGACAACCACGATGTAGGGATAGTCAGTCAGCAACAGTAATCTTTGAAGGTTCCATTGTTATAATAAAGTCTCATTCGTCAATCGAGCTGGTTTTTTCCCAATTGTCAATCATTTTTCGGAAAATACCAACAGCGTGGATGGGAAAGGTAAACAAAAACAGGTTCGTACCCCCTTAATGTTCATTAGCGGTTTTGTCAGGCGGCCATAAAATATCGCATATTTTGTTTTTTTCTCTAACACCGTGATCAATTTTCATAAAAAAAAAACTCGGTAAACAGGACAAAACTAATAATGTTTCTTTACAATTTTGCTAGATTGTGCCGGGTGTGAGATCTATGATTTGAATTCAGCCTCAGACAGGACTCAAACCTAATAACCGTTGAGGGCGAGGACGGGATGGTTGAGTCTTGCTGTCGTGGGGGTTAAACACTGCCTGGGAAATTGTTGGTTCACGTCCGGTATTAGGACGAATTTTCGCCGTTGCGCTCACCACTGTGTATGATGCTTGGGTGAATGTTTTTGAGAGGAAGAGCGCAGACTGTTGGAAAAATTGAAAAACTTTTTTTTCTTGGACACCTGCTACGACTTTCGTTGGGAATGAACCTATTTGCATAAAATTTTTAGGCCTTAAATTGGTTTGATGGAATAGATGATCTTCACAGCAAAAGATGAGGTATCTTATTTATCTTACCGGCTTGAACAAGTTGCCAAAATACTTGAGCAACGAAATGTCGATCGAAATAAGAAGAGAAAGAAAATGTGAATGTGAGAACGAAAGTCTCACGATTCAAATCGTGATATCCAAAAACGTTCCAAAGCACCTGAATTTGGCCGTAAGGGGCTATGGTGGAATTAAATCTAAAGTTCAGTGCTAATTCCCTCAGCCACTGCCCTTTCTTAGCCGTATAAGGATAATGGATAAAGTTTTTGGCGTTAATCAATCCCGTCTGTGGGATGCGTCCTGCATTCGACTTTCATTCAGAATCGTAGTGGCGTAATAAATGCGTATGTGGCCTATACAATGACTTGCGGTGCACAGCCGATGTACAAGTCAATGCTTTTATCCTCCCAGACGAGTCTGGTACCAACTAACTGACCACGGAGGGATGAAAGACTTGGATGGCTTATGAGGATACCGATCCGGGATTTGAAACCATGATCATGCGTGTGTGAACTGCGCCACTTACCACCACACTACGTCTGCCCGTTAAGCTTCCCATATCTGAACTGTAAGCTGAGCGGTGCTGTATGAATATGGAGAGGCAGTTGAAAAAGCTCATCCTCTACAGGTGACTAGGCGAACACAGTTCACGTAAATAAAAAAGCTTTCAGGAGCTGATCCAGGGAAAACCTATATGTAGGTAGAGTCTCACTGCATAAAGTCTAGAAAATTCTTACGTCCGCTCTGGAAATCAAAGTTAAAAGTGGCCAATGTGCCAGTGGTGAAAGAAACATTCTGTTACGTGGCAAAAATGTTCTTGACTTCTGAAAAACTATACTTTTAGTACACTTTTAGAAAAATTCGGCGAATATAGTCGCTGTGCCCCTTGAAAAGACAGAACAGATGGACTCAATGAGAAAATGAAATGAAATGCAGGTCTTAAAAGAAATGGACTTGAAATCCGAAAATGGCCAGTTCAATTTTACGGACGAAATTACCTCGGTCTTATTAAATTCCGATTAATCCCATTAAATATGACCTTTGCAGCATTTTGCTCCCTTCTCAAGAATCTGAATGGGGAAAATTTCTTTCCAGGGAAAGGTTTGGCAGAATTTTCGCAAAATCCTCTAACATTATACGGTGCCAAAAATTGTATTACTAACTGTACATGGGGATTACGTCACTAAATGTACCGCGTGAACGTCGTGCATTGCCGGTTTACATGGCCTCCCACAAGTTGTTGCCGGCGACAAGGAAGCGGGTACAGAAAACCCATCAAAGAGGAGTTAAAAGCACAGTTCACTATTATTAGGGTAATCCAGAATATGAAGAAAAATGGAAGGCGATGAAGGCAAAGAAAGTACGCAAATAGGTAATTCCAAGGTGATAAAAGGCTCAGAAGAAATGGTTAAAGGCACTGTTCACGAAAAAAATGGTTTCGGAGATCTGCACATGGTTTGAATTCGACGCCCCCTCTGATACGATTTGTGCAGGAATGAGGTCGGAAAACGGTCTGGATAGGGCACAATAAGGGCAGGAACATTGGGGGACGGGAGGCCTCCGCCCCTCGCTAGGCTGACTACGAAACCTAATTGCCGTTCATCACTTTCGCATTGGGCGAAGTTGTCTTCTTGGGTGTGTTGTCTGCTATTGCAGACACTGCGTCGCCTAACTGCACTCGCCCGAACACTCACTTAACCGCCGTTCTTCCAATGTAAAACTCGTCCAACCCCCCTCTCCAGCTCTTTTTTTGACCCTTTCTATTTCTTTTTGTTAATCGTTTTTTGCGCTTTTTTCGTTGTCATCGCTTTATTCTAGAGTAATACTATGAATTCCCGTCAAAAAAGGGTACCCTAAATTTATCGTAAACGGTGCCTTTAAAAAGGGACCTGGGCGAGAAGAAAACCAGAAAATGAAGAAGAATGGGTGTTTGAACGAGCTATACAATTTGTGTCATTGCATAAGTGTGAGTCCCGGTGCGAATAGTCAACAACGGTAGGTATTCACACATACGCATAAGTTAACAAAAAGAAACCTAGTAACGGCAAAAATAGCCCACGCTATTCGGCCTTTTGAGGTAGAAAATCAGAATAATGATCGCTTCAGCAAAAAGAATGACAGGGAATAAAAGAATGTGAGAAAAACACCGCCTCGTCACTCGGCGATCAGCTGACTGTGTGTGGGTCCTAGAACGAATATTGCGATCTGTATCGCCTCGACACTCGGCTGATGTGACATTGATCGAGGAGCGAAAAGTCCGGGCCATCCGGTAACGGGTCTCCCACTAGGCACTAGCTGTTGAATTTTGGGACTCGACAGCGTCCTTCCGGTTACCCTTGTTGGCACTGGGTACTCCTAGGGGGAGAACTCAGAAACCACTTCTATCGCGAACTGTGCCTTCTAAACGCAATAAAGACTTGCAGTGCTAAGAAAATGGAGTGTGTTGCTCACAACTACATCCCCTTACAACTGTAATGCATGGTTGTGATGAGGGAGGAGAAAGAATAACCCAGGATCAGGCTGGTCTTCTTATCGAAATAGCGCGATTCCGTCATGGTGCTACATTTCATTTCTGGTTACTGCATGTATTCCAAGACATTTCCTGATTTCAAGATACTTCTTAGTTACCCTTGGTCGGGGTAAAAATGTCCGATACACCTATCAAAAGTCAATTTCATGCTTACTTTTGCTGTTCAACGGGATTCATCGAAATAGTAAGGCTCGAGAACCCCTGAGGAAGTCTTAGATTTCCGATAAAAATGTAAAGCAAGCCTGTGAAGGCTCTACATACTCTACTTCTAAACTATAGAGGTTCTTCCATTGTTTTTCGAGTTGATTCAGCAGCTAACAGCATACGTCTTTTTGCCCTAGGAAGCATGGAAGCATGGAAACACCTCGAGGAAACTTCCTTGCTTCCCAGTTCCTGCCCATAGGGTAAATAGACACACGATTAACATGGGTTGTTAAGAAGGTATGCCCAACGAACAGGTTCGGTAGGTACCCGCCCAATACAAAGCAGTACGACGACCACAGCTCTCTTTCCTATACGTCAGCGATAACAGCAGCATCTTGATGGGCCTTTTTCGTGAAGGTTATCAGTTTCGAGGCTTCCCATCTGCATTTGTAGACAGCGGGAAATTCCAAACAGAGCTCTACTGGAGGAGTGTGGATGGCGGCAGTCGCCCTTTTTAAAAGTTTTATTGAAATTAAGTTTCTGGGAAGGAAAGTAAGGTAAATGGGCTCGACGAAAGAGTTGTACATGGAGAAAGATACTGTATCCTTCCTCCTCGCTGTTCGTTGATCTTACTGCTCTTCAACCCAGTGAGATCACTAAAAATTCATTGGAGGTGTTTACATGAATTGTGCCAGACAGGGAACTGCTGTGTTAATTCACTTTACTTTCAGAAGTTACTTTAGACGGTTTGCTGTGCTACATACCTTCTTACAGAATCCTTTAGCTCATTCGACGATGACACGCTCTGCGACTTTGCGATCACTAAGATCCGAAAAGGTGTGGCTAACTCTGGTTGCCTCATGGAGGGATAGAGGCACAGTTCACGATAATTCAATGGGCGGGAACGTCAATGGCCTTTCCGCCTCTCGATCGATGACACACCAGACGGTCACACGAGTGTCGAGGCCATACAGATTGCAAATATTCGTTCTAGGACCCACACCCAATTGGCTGATCGCCGAGCCGTGAGGCGATGTTTTTCTCATATTCTTTTATTCTCTGTCATTCTTTTTGCTGCTGCCATCCATTATTTAACTTTCTACCACGAGAAGCCAAAAAAGGTGACTATTTTTGCTGTTTTGCTTTGAGTAACTAAGGCTTATGAGTGAATGAATTTTTGTTTACCATAGCCAGCTATTCGCACCAGGACCCTCACACATTGTATAATTCGTCAGAACGCCCCTTTCTCCTTCTTTTTTAGTTTCATTCTCGTCCAGCCATTTTTAACGGTTTTTGAAGCCTTTTTTCACTTTGGAAACACCGATTCATGCAGTTTCTTCACCTTCATCGCACTATTTTCGATCTTGTCTTCAATTTTCTTCATAATCTGGATTACCCGAAAGTATCGTGAACTGTGCCTTCAAACCTCGCTAAAATCACTAATTGATTTAATAATTAGCAAAAGAAATGTGTTGAATGAGCTCGTGCCTACTTTTGTTATTCTGCCCGCTCAAAGAGGTCATTAAAGAGAGGGCGCGCATACCAGAAGGCTCGCAACTCATCCAGTAATCCTTTAGGCTGTGAGGGCCGCTCCCATTATGATTAATTCCTCAGTCCTTCAGTTCTTACGAGAAGTTTGCACTTCGCCCGAAGGCTAATTATTTTCAGAGGCAGGATTCATGACGAAATCGATCCCTGTTTTCTGGTCCCCGGGAGAGAGATAAATGTTGAACCTTGGCAAGCAAAAGAGAGAACATCCATGCGTTTGGCACTTTTATCTAGGAGGATTTCCATGGTAAACGAAGTCACTTCTAAGCTATTTTGGATTATTTATCAACTGGAGTGGCTCAATTTCACTTGAAATTACTCGAAAGCGTCAATGTAGACAGAAAAGTCTAAGCTTGGACCATTTGTGGGAGGCATTTTCCCTAAATTCAGGTCTGCGTCAGTTGATGTGACTGCGCCTTTTTGACGGAAGGCTTAAGTCTAAATGAAAGAAGTGACTGGTAAGGTTTGAAATGCGGTTCCTGCACCACAGTGATTTTGTTGCCATATTTTTTTGGCACGCCGTGTGTATGTCAGGCTTGAACGATTGCGAAACAATTGCAATGATGATTACATTATTTGTATCCTAAAGCAGCTAGACCACTGTCATGGATTAGCCGCATGCGAGCCTGTACGAACTTAGACCCAAATTCGGTAATTGTTATGAGGATCTCAATCAGTGCTTACTGATAGGATCGGTTTTGTGTAAATCGCTTGTGATCGATTCATCACGCGGCAGTCGGGGACGATCTCGCCTAGTTACTACAGTTCTAGCGTTCTTCATACAGCCCAATCGACATGCGATTATAATTTCTGCATGACTCTAATGTTAGTTCTTTTTTTTTCGGCATTTCTTACTTGCTGCGCGCATTCTTCCACATTCCGTCGGCGCAGCGTCTCTCTCGCCACGACTCGACTTTTTCGATCCTACTGCACCATGGGAACCATGGGTTCATAGAAACTTTGATTTGATCAACGTTCGAGAATTGGTTGATATTAGTACTTATGCCATCATTCAATCTCTCAGGTCTATACCTATAAAGCCTTGATGAGAGACACAATTGTGCTCAAATAAACTGTCTCCAAAAAGATCATAATGATATAAGGAAGAGTTTCCTCTAAAATGAAAACAATACTCTCGCTGAAAGGGCTCGAGTAGAAGTTATTGACTACAATATCTAATGACTGACATACTCGAAATTAAGTGCACAAACAATCACAACTATAGATCGGTTTATACTAAGCATCAGCTTCAGACAACAGTTGTCTCCATCTTACATAAAAAATGATTATTCATATCACAGCTGTTGCGCAGATGTGTTCGAGATCAGCAAGTGACTTTTCAGCGAAAAAATGCCTTCGAACATCTTCAGGAAGCAACTGACTGACGGTGGACGCTATCAGCAATAGAGCAGCCGACGGAGCAGCACCGTGAACGGCCACTCGGGCGCTGAAGCAACCAGCAAGGAGTCCGGCCGCCTGTGTTTGGATCTCTCGAACTGTTTTCTGGGATTTGAGGCGGCTGTCTTCTAGAAAAAAAGAGCACACTCAGAGATTTTCTCGTAAATCAAATAACTTGATGCTTATGACAGATTCTGAAAAGGTAAAAAACAAATATGTGATTAATTAGAAAATGAGTTTGATCATAAGCGTTATGGATGAAGGGGTGAAGTCTTCAGGCTTCACAAATCCCACTCGCCCCCTAATTCGACTCCCATTCCGAATCATAGTAATGTATTGAATGCATGGGGCTGTGCAATGACTTGCGGCGGTCGGCCAATGTACAAGCCAGCCTATCCTCCCAGACGAGTCTAGCAGCAATCAGCCGACACCGGAGAGATGGAAGGCTTATGTTAGTTGGCTTGGGCGATGTAGTGGCAAGTGGCTCCTTACCTCACACGCATATTCAAGGGTTTGAATCCTGGGTCGATACCTGCGCAGGCGAACCAGGCCTTCCATCCTTCTGGGGTCGGGTAGTTTGTACCAGACTCATCTGGCAGAACAACAGCACTGACTTATCCATTGGCCGGCCATGGCAATTCATTGTACATATTCGAATACTTCTACAATTTTTATTGGAAGTTGAACGTGGGAGCGCAACCCTCAGGCGGTTTATCAACGTCAGGAAACTTTATCTTCGAATGATCAAAGTACTTCCTTGTCATTTGTCGCCTAATATACCTACTTCATTGCATGCTGTTGGCATGTTAACAACTTAGGTTATTATTGGGTTGTCCGAAAAGTCTCCGCCGATTTTTAATTCATCTTTGAGTGTAAATTTCTAGAAGGAGAAACCATTCTGTTCAGTAAGGAATCGCCATTTTTCTGTGAGTTACAGTATCCCACATTCATAGAAGGTTCCAGACTCAAAATCGAAAAACCCTTTCAGGTGCTTCTGCAGTCCTCCACCAGATTGAACGATTTTCCATTCAAAGAATTCTGCAGAAACCTAAACAAGTGGTATTCTGATGGTGCTATTTCCGCACAATATGTGGTGAGACATCCCACCCAAGCTTCAGCAATTTTTGACTAGTGGCCAAAAATACGTGTGGTCTGGAGGTATCCTCTTGGACGAAAACACCCTCACGATTGGTCAGTTTTATTTTTATCTCGTTCGAGCAACGAGTCACACACGGGCGCGCGGTCCATCATCTTGCGCAGCTCGTTTCGTGATGTATCCAGTTATCAAGGTGCTTTACAAAACCGAGTTTCAGCATGATCATGGATGGTTGATTACGAAACATTAGGCCCTTATCCTACTTTACGAGTGGTGATGTGCCGATTCGCTTCGGTTAACATTTTGATTTGGTCGTTTAAACTGGTGATAGTCTCCCTGAATGTTGCTGGTCATCAAGAGCAAATTCACTCTGTTTGGATTCCGCGAATCAGTCGAGGACTGTACGTTCCTCTAGAGCATTGTCTACTCAAACGTCACAAATCTTCCTCGTGGCTTGAGGTGCATTCTAGGCCTTGCGGTTAGAAGAAAAACTTTAGACGCCGAAAATGCGCGCAATGGTTCTCAATTTTCACACAAGTCCTGAACAGAAAAACCTTGACAAGTGTTGACAGAATCCCAACAGGAACATAGAAAAGGACCTACTTTTTCAGAAAACATATAACATCATGAAGTTAGGTCCGTGATCTTTTGTACAACAGTTGATGAATCCACGGTGTCGAGAATCGGCGGAAACTCTTCGGACAACCCAATAAAAAGAGAAAAAACACTCGAAAAAACAGAAGAAAGTAAAAAAGTAGCCTGTTGAAATAAGGAGAACATGATACTATGCAGATAATGAGATACCTTGCTTATGAATGTGGAAAAAATACTGGTATTGAGATTAGTTTGCTCATTTGCAAATACTCCATGCCTGCAGGAACGTTAAGAACCTGCGCCCAACTGACGAACGCGGCTGTCGAAAAAAGTGCTTGAACCTCTCGCCAATTGTTTTGGATTGAGTCAAAGTATAAAAATTACGTCTGCCAAGTTTGATACGATTCTTCAAAATATTATATAACATGAGTATGTCATTCCTTTTAAATCTTTCTAGTAAAGGGTCTAGACCGAAAATCTTGTTTCTGATCACTCCCCGAGGGATGCTTCTGTACGTGAACCCCAATGCTCTGATGAACAATTTCCTAGTAAAGTTGTTCTGTATCTTTTCTAGCTTGT
This sequence comes from Haemonchus contortus, assembly GCA_000469685.2. Lineage (NCBI taxonomy): Eukaryota > Metazoa > Nematoda > Chromadorea > Rhabditida > Trichostrongylidae > Haemonchus > Haemonchus contortus. The sequence goes on from LS997565.1 coordinate 15,151,115, forward strand.
TTAACAGCGTTTCAGTGTGGGGAAGTAAATATAAGTACCGTATTCCAATACAGAACGCACATAGATTTCGTATGCTGTCACAACCGAATTGGGTTTATTGGCTCTTAATGACCTGAACAGTAAGAGAACTCTCTGATCAGCCTTGGCTAGAACATCTTTCAAGTGCTTCTCAGAACATAATTTCAAATTGATGATGAAGCCCGGATCTTTAACCGTGTTGGTGGCGCTAAGGACACAATCATAAATGCAGTAATGGATCTTAGGATTTGTTTCACCAAGGTGAAGCACCTGTGTTCTGTGAGCAGACAACAGTACTATACTATACATATATTGAATTGCATGGAAGATGAGTAGCTTTAGGTGAGAAATTGGCAATGGTATTATTTTCTCATCAGCACTTCAGCACAGTACTTTCACCTTTATTGTTCCCTTTACCATATACTGGTTCCTGTCTCATTATTCTCTGAGAGTAATACAATACTCACGTTTATTTGATGCTTTATTCTATTTCTCATGTCATGCGCTCTGAGATGTTCAATAAAAATAAAAAAAATAGTAATGGGCCATAAATGCTATGGAAACCCTTATTTTAATAGGTACATCTCCATTCGGATAAACCCTTGGATGCAGAAGGAAAGATTGCTTTTTAAGGGATCCTAGCATGCTTCTCCTTCAACGTGAAGGAAGAGAGACGTTTTTCATCAAAAAAAAGTGTGGTGGCAAAGATTTTTAAAGATCAACTATAGCCGTAAAGTGTTTATAAAAGTTGTAGGTTTAACAACTGAGCACTATGAGTTCCGACGTTTCTACAGCTCGGCGTCATTCCATCATAACTAACGACAAATATCGGGACTTTTACATCAAGGAGTTTGGATATGGCCTGTAGGCCAATCATCATCGTTATTGTGATGTCTTGTACTCAATGAGCGGTCAATGAGGAAACTCAGTACTCTGATCAATAGATCAGAGAAATGGGTTGTTGTGAAATGTGCCGCCCCTCGAAAGCTCGCTAAGCAACTGGCCGCGGTAGGCAGTTAAAAGTTTCAACAAGACTGAAGAGAGCAAGGTTACAAACTATGTTTTTCTCGATGCTTCTCCATCGCGTGATTAGTTATGGAGATGGCATCCGTTGCAAACCTTTAAGACATGATTCCGAGCTGTTCTTGAGAAATCGGGACTAACTCTCACAATCTTATTTGGACTTGCTGCCCATGCAATGTCATGGAAAGCGCAATTGAAATCATAAAATGGTGGCCACAACGAAACGTCGCGCCCTTCTTTTGCCGAAAGATGGGAACAATAGCGCTGTATTTCCACGTAGCTGGACTCTTCGACATGACCACGAAGAAACCTACGAACACTTCATCTTGGACGAAGGCCCAGATATTGGAATTTCGTAAGTCTCACACCAAAGTACAATAGCGTCTTCCATAGTCGATACCGTCTAAAAAAGGCAGTATATGAGCCGCCGACTTTTCGGGGTATAAAAGCCCCCAGTACGACCAAATCTTCAGGTCCGCAACTCCGCAGTGCTTCAGCTCCCCAGCCTTTCATCCCGCGATTCTCTAGTCTTCTCATCCTCTGCTCCTCAACGATTCAGTGTCCAACAGCATCAGATAAGCAACCTCGATTACCACATGAAGAAGCCAAGAATCATAAAGCTAAACAAAACAACTATTTCAAGGAAGAACCGTAAACCACTTGTCGATTGCAGGACTCATCACCTTCCCATCTCATAGACAAGGCAAGCAGTGCCCATAGCAACCTATACTAACTTACCTGATGAAGCAATGATGTGTTAGACAACGAATATTCTATTAGTCTAATCATTCGAACATTCTGACACCGAGCCGTCGAAACATGAAACATCAGCCGGCTAAAGGTTAATAGGACCCGAGCCCCTGAATATAAGCAGCGGAAACCCAAAAATCGAACGAATCCTCAATCAAGAATCAATTCGGAAAAATATATGTGGTATATGGTAAAGAATTGCACAAAAGCAAGGAATGCAAAAGGTAAGAAGCAAAGAAAAATTTCTAAAAAAAGAAAGCAATCTTGTCAAAAAGTGAAACTGACTAATCAGTTGAGGAGCTCTAACATAAGCGAAGAGGAAACTTCTACTGTTCCGCTGGTTACAGTATTCTGTGTCCAACCTCGTTACTTCAAGGAACACTATGCAATTCATACATGAGCCACGATTTGCAGGTGATCACCGGGATGGAGGTCAGTGATTACTCGCAAACTATCCCTTTGGTTTCGAAATGATGTTTCCCCAAGTTTGCGAGAAATATGAATTTGTGAAATTCCAAGTAACATCAGCGATCACGTGATGACTTCTGTGGTCCGAAAGTTAATTAGGGTGATGAGGCGTTCAGTCAGGTATCAAGAATCGCTTCGATCCACCTAGGATCTGAAGAAGGCGATCATGCGGCTGCTGTCAACCAAGACTTATATCATCCTCCATAGTCTGGAGTTTGAGAAGACAAGTCAACAATCAGCGATTTCAATTATTTAACATAATTTATGCTTTGTTCATCTACCTGGCCGGAACAGCAACATGCTGCTGATAGTCCATTGTTCAAGAGGTGAAAGATGAAGATTGGAGACGAAAGACCAAGTCAGCACCATCTTATCACTGCCTGAAAGATGTCTGTCATCATTGGCCGTATACTTCCCTATCCTTTCTCACTCAAGAAAATGTAACTGGTGAAATAATGTGAACCAAAGTGAACCAAACTGCTACTCCTCAATTGTACTGAGAGAAGGAATTGTTTGCAGAGGAAAACTAAGAGGGATGGGAACACGTAAGAATCTCTAATCTGGATCCCCAGTTCATCCCATCTAAGAAGTTGTAAGGTCGTTCAACTTTATCATATCTACACCTAAAGTATACAGATCACTCTTCTAGAACCTGAAGTGGAATCAAATGCGTATTCAAAACTATTGATAGCTCTCCGACCAACTCTATCATACCGATTGGTAATTCGAACTAGCTAGCTCTTAAAGGCACCGTTCACGATAAAAAGGTTACTGAGTTCTTCCTTTAGTTCTCGCCCCTCGATCGGTGTCACGTTAGACGATTGCTATTATTCGTTCTAGGACCCACGCACAATCAGCTAATCGCCGAGTGGTAAGGCGATGTTTTTCGCCCATTCTTTTTTCCTCTGTTTTTCTTTTTGCTGCCGCGATCCCTTATTCAATTTCCTACTCCTAGAGGCTGAAAAAGGTGAGCTACTTTTGCTGTTACTAGGGTTTTTTTGTTTATTTATGCTTATGAGTGAATGAATTTTGGCTTACGATTGTCTGTTATTCGCACCAGGACCCTCACGCGCGCAGTGAAAGGCACTGTTTAGCTCGTCCGGGCGCCCCAGCTTCTTCATTTTTCTTGTTTCATTCTCGTCCAGCCCCCTTTTTAACGGTTTTTCGAAGCCTTTTTTCACTTTGGAAACACCGACGCACGCAGTTTCTTCACCTCAGTCGCACTAGTTTCGATCTTGTCTTCCATTTTTCATCATAATCTAGATTACCCAAAATTATCATGAACTGTGCCTTCAAATTGTATATCTCCTTTTGAGTAGGGGCTTATCTGCTACACAGTTTCAACTTGTAAAAAGGAACGGTTCAAACCACACCATCACAAGAAGGCGGTGGTCCACGCTGACAGGCTTTACTCAGAAAGAAGATTAGGTGCCATGAGTTGGTAAATAGAATCTGTAATGAGAATTTGTAAGGTCATTCATGTACTGAATTGTATCCGATCCGTAAAAATACAAATTCCCTCTTTTCAATAATGTTTTACTTGAAATATTCAACATTATCAATCACCTTCTTATCCTCAGCATTGATTAATGACATCGGTGGTGAACTTGACCATGCACGGATCAAGGAACACAGTGAATACTCGCTGGGTGGAGATACGAGACGTGAAATTGAGAAATCACCTGAGAATGATATTCTATTCTATTGAAAAATACGAGTAAGAACCTAATTTAGACTTACGCAGTGTTCCATTTGGAGGCTTGACACTGCCATCCTTCTCAGAATTTGTCGCTGATGTACTTGTCACGCTAAAATACTGCCTGATAGCTAGAAGTCTAATGTTGGGACGAAGAAATTTTTTTTTGCAACGAGAGTTCATGATGGGACTCGCTAAAAGAGGGGTATTGTGTTGATCCAGACTTAACATTACTATGAGACAAGTTACACCACCACCCGCGGCTACCTATTTTCTTTATCGATTCTTAAAAACAACTTTTATTGTGATCACCTGGCAGACAATCATCCGTAAACTCACAGTTCTCTATCAGATGCAAAGGCAATTCGGGCTGTTTGATGGTCAGTTCCGTTAGGTCGCTCGTGCTGTACTGCTATAATTCTAAGAAATTTGATGCATGTAGTTGCATTAAATAAACATATAAAGAATGGTTGGCGTTTAAAAGGCAAAGAAAGTGATGAAAACCATCTGAAAAGGTTCGTCACCTTACTGGGAATTTTCCAAACATTGCTGTCCCTTAGGGCTACACAAGCTGGTAGAGTTAACTTTGAGGAAAGAAGAGGAAACCGAGGCGAAAATTCGGTATGGGCCGCCTGTGAATCACAACCCGCATAAGCCATCATATCAAATGAGCTCAAAATTCCGTAATGGAGTGAAACAGTTGGTACCAGAACTTTGTGGAAGAGCATTGATACTGCTTAGGTTCCATGCTATCTGAGTAGGTCATGCTTGAGCTGAATATGGGTTTAAAACACTTTCTGATCAAAGACAGAGACCCCTGCCAGAAATTCTCATTATCGCCGATTCCTATGAAAATGCGCTATATCAACCATAACGGTGCTCATAAATGGTCAAAGAGACTGGTACGTTATTGTTGTTCGAGAAGTTTAGGTTTCAGTTAAAATCAACAGCTCATAGTTGAAGAATCGCCCATGATCATCTTTCTTCTGTCCAGGATTTATTATGACATTATCATCGCCCACTGGTACGAAAACTGATGAAAACAAATCTACTCCTCCCCGAAAAAGGACACCGTTCAACCCACCGTGCTTGTTCATATTCATCCGAAGGCATTTATCCAAGCGACATGCCTGACACTGATTCCGTCTGACCACGTCCACTATGCAACGTCTCTCCTCCTTACATGTGTAGTGAAGGCGTCGGCGAATGGATCTGTAAGGAATCTGGAGATGAGGGAAATTGTTATACGGCTTCAAGGCTTTCAGAATCTTTCTGCACGATTCGCCCACTCAAATTACACACTCACTATGAAAATGATTTTTATGGACCCGGGGTTGGATTCATGACATCCCCTTAAGAGTGAGTTGTTTTAGGCAACTTGTCGAGATCCTAAAGTGCTACTTTTGGAACAATACTATAGTCATTTTAAGCATCGTAGCATAATGGCAAGTGATGCGTTATCACACATGCATTGTACAACGATCGAATCCAGGATCGACATATGCTCAGGCTTACCGAGTTTTTCATCCACCTGGGATAGGACGATTGGTCCCAGACTCGTCTGGGAGAACAAAAGCCGCGACTTGTACATTGGCTGGCCATTACATACGTTGGCAACGCAATGTGTAGGTAACATACGTACTCAATACCCCACTGCTCATGTGAATAGAAGTAGGATGCTTGGAACATCCCAATAAACGAAATTTAACAGCACTCAAAGACTAAATCCTTCATCCCTATTCAACGCAGATCGGATAACGATCCGGGATTCAAACCCCTCACCATGCGTGTGAGATAGTGCTCTACTTGCCACTACACCACCTCCGCCCGAAAAGACTAATATTCGTTAAAAAGGATGATATTCTTACAATTCATTATTCTACTCCAGTTTTCGAGTCCTTATATGATATAAACTCAACTACTGTTTAGTCCGAGATTTCTCAAGAGGCCGCACGAGTCCAATGTGGGAATTCCAACAACAGTCTCTTCTTTGGAAGAGCATAACAGTTCAATCATTTACAACTCTACCTCTTGAAAAATCCTCGACAACCATCGCAACTTTGCACTCCATAATGGCGACCTGCAAATAAAACCACTTGTTTCTGTTATTATATTCCAAATAATAAATAACTCTACCTGATGCTCGATCTCCACAAATTAGACAATATAAATCAGCTTTAAGCATAATTTGAATCAAGGGTAAACTAAAGTTAACAAATTATCGTCTGGAGTTTTGTGAGATGGAATCAGAGATACCACTGGGGATTTGTTATGGGAAATCTCGTCAGGAGCGTTGACTGATTCCTCAAAGCTTAAATAGCTCTGCCCAAAAAGAAGCGAAGCAAGGAAAGATGAGGTAAAGGACCGATCATGGGAATTCACGCCCAGTAAGTCACACTCAACTGAGATCCTATTCTTTTCGAAAGACCTCTTCAACGGGGCTGGGGATCAGCTAATTGAAACAATGAATAATGCCCACTGACGCCTCTGCTCCTTCCACGTGGGAAAACGGCTTCACCAAAGAGTCGCGAGCCATTCCGACGTTTTTCAACGGGCACTTCAAAAGTCTGCTCACAGATTAGCCGAGCAAGTGAAGCATGGCCCATCATTCTTGAGCTAAGCTGCTTTTCTGAAAAGTTGAAAGGAAGTTTGTGGGTAAGTTTCCCGAAAATAAGATGACTTTTCTAGGACTAACGTGAATAGTGGAATTTAGTTGAAATAAGATGACTTCTGTACGAATACCAGTGAATCTTCTCTATTATTTAACGATCACACGACGTGCCTGAATTGATCGTTAAAGGATCATGCTTCAGACATGAATGAGTTCATTAGCACGACAGCATTTCTAAAATATGTATAGCTTTAACAAATCAGCAATATCAGCTCAACTTTCTTGTTTGAGCCCAACTTGTTGGCTCCTCCAAAGAAAAGTGGCTCTCAGAGGTTCGGCAATTCTGAGAGGCTTTTTGACGTTGATAGAGAAGGCGGCTCAATTAGTTTGATAGAAAGCGCTCCTTTGGCTCCTGCCGTGTGGCTTTCAGGTAGGATACGTGACCACAAATTTGAAGGCGAATTCCTCTAAGCTATAGTTAATGTCGTTTTTTGCAGTTGAAATTTTTCGTTCTTTGCTTTCGACTGTTCCCGACCCTAGAATGCCTTGGAATCGAATTCTGATTAGCATTGCATATTTCGTGGTACCTCTGGTTACGTCATTTATGCTCCACCCATTTTGGGCACCTCATTGGTCTTGCACTTTCAGATAAGTGCTCCTACATATAACATCAGCGGAATTAAGGAATGTGTCGCTATAAATCTCGAATCTGATGTTAAAAACATTTTTTTCTCTTATAAATTGCATCCTCGTCTGCAGGGAAGCAATATTTCGGATATGACGCGGTTCGACGGATTCCTCCATTCTAAACTATGATTTAAAGTTTCACAAAGAAACTCGCTCTGTCCGGCTGAACCCATAGGTCATATCACGATGAATCCGAATGCTCAGCAGATCGGTGTCAATTTGTTGCCATGTTATTCGTTTTCAATGAGTAGTATTGCGGGTTTTGTTGTTATGTTGCCATGGCGACGTGGGTGAGCGAGCGGCCATGTTTATGTGGAGCTGTTCTACGGTGAACATATCCAACTGAATTGTACTATGATACGTTGCTAAAATGTCGTCATAATGGCAACCGGCCTCGTTTCGCCTTCAGAACTCCGACGAATCATTTCGGCTACAGATGAGCCATCCAACGTGACGGAAGTGATTAACTTAGGCCGTCTACTGGCTGCTTTCTACCTCGATTATCCTCTTTTCGTGCCTCAACCCGGATCAGCTTATCCATCACTGTTTCTTTGGTGTCAGCTCAGTGAACAAAGTAAGTCATTCCAGTAGAATCCATATATTGTGGTTGCCAAAAATGCTTAGGACTGAACGGAGGAGTGAAAAAAGGCCGCTAACTCGATTATGACTAGGTGCTCTTCGCGATTGCGGAATTTTTTTTTCGTTTCGGCATTTTCCTTCTCAAATGGGAATTGTAAAGTGGTGTTCACATTGTAAATAATCCTCATCACTTTTCAAAAGATCGGAAACAGTTGAGGAATGAATATCCCGTGAATTCAATCTCACAGCATCAGTTTCTTTGGCTTCTGTCAGCTAACCAGTGCATTTGACATAGCACGCGATGCAAATGGCGGTCGCAGGCATAACCTTCCTCTTCCAAGAAGGTTGAAGATGGAATCGGATTAAATGGCCATCTCCTTAAAAATTTGGGCATCCTAAACAACAGGATATTTGCATTGGTTCAGAAATTGTTCCACTGATGGCCCTGACCAATCGTGCTATTTCTCTAAACTCAAAGTCCGTTTGAGGAACTGTCTGAACTCAGACGGTACCTTAGCCCTCTTCTTGTTCATTTCTTGAAACTTTTTATTTTTTTACATTTGACAGTTTTTTTTTTGTTCTTTTTTCGAAAATATTTCTTCGTCACCGTGATTTTGTGTTTATTGCGTGACATTGAATAACAAACTTGTTTTCGAAATCTTTTTCTATGACACTTGCCTAATGAGCCAGTTACTTTGCCAGTTGAGCCAGCCTTAATGCATCATTTTGGGGCAATTAGCTGACGTTTTTCCCACACTATAGAGAGTCAGTCACCTCAGGCGCCAGCACAGAATCTTAGGGAGAACGTGGAAACAGTTCAGTGCCAGAGAATTTTCGAATTTTGAAGTTGGGACCGAAAGGACTCTGAAACGTTGAATCGGATGAGTGTTATGCATTATAACTATTAATTATTTAATAACAACTACTTGTTATTATTGATTATCAAGTGAATGTTTCATTTACTAGTGGAGTGTTACTCCAAGTGTCTAGTTTGAGAAAACAACAGCTTTTTTCTGTCATTTTTTCTTTTCCTCATCTTCTTTCCTTTTTTTCTTTTTTTCTGTCTTGATTTTGATGCTGTGATGGTAAAGGTTGATGCTATGACGTGATGATGCTATGATTTTTGGTCTATCCTTTTCCTTTGAAATATCCATGTTCATCAGTTTCCTTTCAATGAAGTCTTCTCAGGAACGAACTGATTAGCCGCTGCTGCTACTCTGTTCGCTGCACGTTTTCCTCGAGAATGTCATCATAGGAACCAAAAGTACACGAATCAGAGCAACACTGTTTTCTAAGAGTTTTATTAAAAGTACATTCCATTCCTGCATGGATTCGTTCACACTTAATCATTTTCTATGAATAATACATTAGTTGTAAAAAGCTGTGGTTGCTGTTAGCTGATTTTTTGAAAAAACTTCATTTAAGCTGAATTCATTACCCATAAATAGAGTGTCTAAGAATGCCAGCAACGGTTGGGTAAGCGGCTCCTACTTAGAACTTGGAATTCAAAATACATATTTTTTTCCAGAAAAAACTATCTGCCCACATAAAATCAAGTCTCCTAGGTGAAAATTCTTAAAATGGCGAGTTATAAATATAACCTTTTTACTCAGATGTGGCTTGAACCTGTACTTGTACTTTCAGCGTAGTGATAGGTTTCAATGACCATCACGGTCCCTATAAAGGCGAATTTTGGTTCGATCTATAGCAAAAACACTGATTTCTCGAGAACTGTCAACAATGCACATCTCCCGAATGAGTTTGGCACCTTTTGAGCGACACTGAAGGGATGAAGGGCTTGGTTGGCTCAGGCGGATGCCAGCTGGGGTTCGAACCAGTAACTATGCGCGTGATAGAGAGCGCCATTCGCCACTACGCCACTCCAACATGGAACAATATTATTTAAAAACCCAATGCGAATAGAAACAAGTAACTCATTTAATATGATTTTCATTGAGTGAAATAGTAGAACTACCGTCGAGCACTCTCATTTCAGACCTCCCTGCAGGAAGTTTGCCTCTGAGTCGAGAACAGTTGGGCCAAAAGCTGCCTGCCGAATATGGCCCACGGGCACCTGCTGTGCTCCTAACCTATTGCGGCCTAGTACTGGAGGCGATTCTCTACTGTGATCACTTCAGCGATCCAAGGTCTACACTATTGCTGAGGATTTTCGCTGACAAACAATATGGGTAAGCCCATATACCATTTCATGGCTGCAGTCCATAGATAATTTGTTGGTGTTATTCTAGGCTATCCTTGTGCTCGACTTATTACGAGGAATTGTGGACAACGCAGCTGACGAACCGGTTGGAATCATTAGTGGAAGAACAAGTCACTTCGGAGCACAGCGTTCTATTCTGTCGCAGATATGTACAAGTGAGTTCCGGGGTTTATCTTTCACTCCCTTTTGGATGTGTAGATTTTGATGCCCAGACGGCGTTACCTGGAGGCGACGTGGTCTCCAACAAACGTATGTCCAATTTTTCCAGAATTTCTCAAAGGCACAGTTCAGGACAGGAGATGATTTTTGTGTTTCCTATAGGATTAATTTGTGACCTCAAGGATAGGAAAAGGGGACTGTAGGATGGAAACGGCATAGATAGAGCATAATGAGAACCTCAAAAATGGCTAAGCCAACGTACACACCTAAGGACATAGGTTGTAGAGATTGCGCCATTCGCACCGGGACCCACACGTATATGAATTTACTATGGTCAAAGGTACAATCATTTGGCCGACTTGTCCAAGTATCCCTTCGATGCAACTTTTATCGTGCCATTCTCGTCCACCCCCCAATTCCATTAATTTTTTGAATTCTTGTATTTCTCCGATTTTGCCGATTTTCGCGATTTTTTCGCAAAGTTTGCACAAATTTGGACCATCACAACCATGACTCATCTAAGACCAGATACCCCAAAACTACCACGAGCTATCCTTGAAGGCCGCTGGCAAGACATTTGTGGTGGCCCTGTAGAGAAGGACCTTATAATAATAAGACATAATGTCAGAATGAAAACGCTGACCTAGTACAGGGTGCGGCAAAAGTTATGGCAACGGTAAATATGCCCGTTAAAACGGTCAAATCGATCGATACATGATACAACTTCAACAGCATTTATCAACAGCTATATAGTTTACAAAAGATTCGGAATAGCCCCCTTTTGCGCGAATACAGGCTGAAAGTCTCCTAGGAAACGCGTCGACGGCGGTCCGGAGGTAGCTTTCGTCCGAATCCTCCCATGCTTCGACGGGGGTTGCACGTAGAGCATCCAAACTTCTATGCTGGATAGAGCAGGCTTTCCTCTTAAGAACTGACCACACGGAGTAGTCCAATGGATTTCGGTCTGGACTGTTTGGAGGCCCTTCGACGATATGAAGTCTGGGAAGTGCGTTGCGCACCAGTTTTGTACGACCTTGGATCTGTATGCTGGAGCTGAGTCCTGTTGATGAGTCCAAGGCCGGTTGCCAAAATGGGATTGTGCCCAGGGGAGTACCGCCTTCTCCAACACTCTTTCTAAGTAGGTCTTGCTATCCACCTTGGCGCCTTTCTCCAAGAAAATCAGGGGCATCTTGCCGTCCGATGTGATTGCCCCAAAAACCATCAACGACTTGGGGTATCCAAATCGCTGAGCAATCCCTCCTTGTTGGCTGGCTTCTGCAGGGCTCCCCGCTATTATCCTATCGTTTTGGGTGTTCAGGAATTGGTCTGTTGAAAACAGACACTTGTCAGTGAAAAGGATGTGGGTGTGCCGTGCCTGCGAAAAGCGCTCTAAAAGCTTATTACACCTTTCGAGCCTAATTTTCTTCATACGCTTAGTTAGCATGTGAGCTTTTCTGGTCTTATAAGAGCGAAGCCGAAGGTGGGTGGTGACAATCCTTCCAACAGATCGAGCAGAAATGCCCACCTCAAGAGCCATTTTTCTCTCGGACCTACGAGGGTGGCGGCGGATTTTCTCTCGAATAATTTTCACGATCTCCTTTGTTGTTGCACTCTTCGGTAGTCCACTTCTGGGCTTGTATTCCATAAATCCTGTCGCCTTGTACCTGTTGATGTTGCTGTACACGGTTTGAGAAAGTCCAATTCATGGAATGTATAGAAGAAGGCTTGCAGAAGATAGTTGCACAGATCCTGTCGAGATCGAGGGCTTCATTTCTTATGGAAGACCTGAAACGGGAATTTGCCAGAACTTTTGCCGCACCCTGTAGTATCTCAACCTTGGTGCTCTCAAGTTCCGGCAGTAATCGCTTAAAGACAGACATACGTAAATTACGTGAATCAAAAGTTAGATCCTATGGATTAGAAAGAGACTACAGCTTCAAATTCTTTTTCAACTTTGTTTTCATTTTTTCATTTTCCTTACATTTTTTAATTTCCTTCACTACATAAAAGCAAAAGGATAAAGTTTTTGGCGCTAATCAATCCCGTCTAAGGGATGCGCCCCCGCACTCGGCTTTCATTCAGAATCATAGTGGCGTAATGAGTGCCTATGTAGCCTATACAATGACTTGCGGTGGCCAATCGATGTACAAGTCAGTGCTTTTGTCTTCCCAGACGGGTTTGGTACCAATTCACCGACCGCGCAGGGATGGAAGGCTTGATTGGCTTAGGCGGGTACCGATCCAGGATTCGATCCCTGACCGTACATGTAAGATAGTACGTCACTTGCCACTACACCACCTCCGCCATATATTAGCATTCACACCTTCATATTTCAGTTTTTAGGTGATAGCCATTTATTTTTCAATAGTTGATCCTACATATTTTGCAGTCAGTGTTGGAGCTGGACATATTCAGCAATGCTAGCGATCTGTCTCTGCTCCAGGCATTTATCATCTCTCAAATCGAGGTTCTTTTTGCTCAATTACCGCTTCGTGTGCAAGACACGTCAATCGTAAGTGGTTTCGATTGCGTGTAGAAGTCACCGGTCTGTCACTGGCCCTATTTCAGCTTCCACGCCCTCCCGTCTATTGTGCTCCAAGTGTCAGAGGCGATTCGTTGGAGCTGAAAACATTCTTCCGAATTCATCTCTACCTGCAAACACTGTTGATTTCACTTCAGAAAACGAACAGAATGGGTATAGAGATCAACCGGATTCACAGTGTTCTCTCTGAAGAGAACAATAATGTGAGCTCTAATGAAGTTTTAGGAGGAATGGACATTGATGCAAAATTTCAGACTGCTATCCGTACTTCCCCAGTAGAATACCCGTTACAGAGTAAAAGTGCCAACTCTCTCTCTCGTCAATCTGGTTTTATATAAAATCCTCATCTCTGCTGTGCTTTGCTGAACCTTACCACCATGACCTTACCTTACCACCCGCCCGAAGCGATGAAGTAAGAAGGGGTCTAGTTGTTGCCCAAGGCTTACTCTCGCTGACGATACCTCTAGCAGGAGCTCATAAGAATAGCCGCTATGACCCTACTGATATAATCCTTTTATTGTATCCACAGCATATTGGAGTTTAGAGGGGTGCCACATTCATCTATGCACCTTAGTCATTCATGTGAAGTTAGCCCAACTTACACTTGGCACTCCAGGGTGTAGTGTGGTAAGTGCCCGGCGAAAATTCGCTAGTTCCGGTCTTCTTTACCAGTCCCCAGCTCTGCCTCGTGCCCTCCTACACTCCTCCTAACGGGGCAGTACAATCTTTGGGTGTCATATTTTGGAAGGTTACTAGCTGTCAAATTGTTCCTCATTCCTGTTTAATTCACTCCTTTTTGCGAACCCCGTGGGAGTTTCATAATCATTCCAACTACTTTTATGCCAGTGAAATATAAACATTGAGAGTGATTGGGTAGATACTCCCCGTTCCGCAAGTTATTTGCCCGTATACGCCGACCTCCTTAACCAAATGGTAAGCCACTTTACCACGGCACGAAGACATGAAATGTTTCTAAAGTAGCCACGCCCTCGAGCAATTGTTACATGAAACATTATCTCTTTCTATTAGCTCTTTGTCTTTTTGTCTGAGTGGTAACGCAGATGTAAACCAAAAATGTCGGTATTTTCATTTAATTTGTGGAACTGACATACCGTATTTAGTCAAAACCAGCACAATCGATATTGATGCGTGCACTCGTTGTGGTTCTGAGGACGATCTACCGGGATCAGTTCAGTTTGGCAGTAGCAGAAAACAGGGTAAGCGGAAAGGACTACATATATGTGTAATCAAAGCTACTTTCACTGGTGTTGAACCCAGTATTATATTATACCCAAGAAATTGGCATAAATCATCAGCTGCGTATTATTTGGTATTACGTGATCAACGGTATTAGGTCCAAAAAAGTTGCTAAAGGAAGCATGAGAGAAGCTGTTTTATTAGAGCCACATGATACGACCATGCGATCATAGGATACCATTGGTTAAAGTGAGCCTGAAAAGAGATTGGTCTTGTTGGAAACCGCGATGATCAAGAAAGGATGCTAACATTAGAAAAGTTATGGCATCCATGTGCCGGCTAAATCAATCGGGCGATGAGCAGTTGTAACACCTGCATGACATCAACATCTCCGTTGGCCTTTTCCAGTTACACTCACGAAATCTTGAAAAATAGCGAGTGCGGTATCTTGAGTGCAGGAGAACATAAAATTGAAGCTACTGAGTGGTTTCTCGTTAACAAAAGAGAGTAAAGGACCCATTAGAAACATGCGAAACACGCCGAATCACCAAGCCAGTGACTCTTCCCAGTCTATTTGAAATCATTGGTCAGATCAGAGGGTTAATAGATGGCGTCTATCTTTTTTTTGGATTCGATCATGTCGCTCTTAGCAATGCTCTTCTCTTCGAAGATACCGCTTATTGCCTCCTTGATGTTCGGCTTTGGATTTCGCGGAGAATGCACATTGTTCTCACGCTCCTCCTATTTTCAATGAATTACACGTATTTCAGAGTGACGTGCCATCTATCGCTTCGAAATACAATGCCTTGATAGCAGACACAGATAAGGAAACATCACAGCTGAAATCGTGAGTCGAATCAGATGCTTGTAGAAGAGTTTCCTCGAATAGAGTTATCGGGCAATGAAATTTAAGTTAACCTCATTCGCGGATCTCATAATCTGAACTTTCTAACTTTGGTGAATAACTAATGCAACCATTTTTCATCCTTTCTTTTACGAAATTATTCTATTACATTACCATTAAAGGTATCAATCACTCTTGACACTAGTAAAATGTATCCGCAGTGGGTTTAGAAGTCAGGGATCGATGAGGATGTAGTACAGTGCTCAGTAGCACACTATGACATTCTCGATAGAGGGCCTGGTAGCGCACTATGACAACTTTGATATTGGGATTCTGAACGGGAATTCAATAGGATAGGCGCATTCCAAAACGGGATCGAGCGACACCGAAAGGCTACGGTGGTTGGATTATCATGTCGCATATGATCTTAGCTACTGTAAATTTTAGGTGGATGGCGCTCGCCACAGAGAAGGATCGCGAACACGTTTGTCGTTTTCTCAACTTTATCGGCGAACGCTTCCCAGAGAAAGTGAGTCTTATATAAGTTCATCTTTATAGGCGTTTTTGAAATCCATCTTGCCATGCGAATTTTTTTTTTCGATTTTTTTATCCCATAGAGGCGAACCATGGATGAAGAAGAACGTCCCAAGCTGCATTCTCAACCTTCAACACTAAACATCTTCCCTTTTCAGGAAATTTTTCTCATAATTATAACAGAAAACAGACTCACTATTAGCTTATCATTTGTGACAGACAGTTATATATTAAGCTTGAGCTGCTAATTAGAGGGAATACACTGTTGTCTAATGCTATTGGCATTGGCTCTCTGGGGATGAGTAATAACGTAATCAACTGGATTGTACTACTTAAGCCCATACCTAATGTAGAGGTGTTTGGAATGATGTGGTTAATGTCGCAGAACCATGAGAATCCTAATATCCATAACAGACAAACAGTTCATCGCCTACTGCCCTTATCGACGCAGAGGTCCGAACTGAACGCCTCGTAGGGTGGAACGAACTTCGTAAAATTCACATTTCGCGAGCCTCTATCATCTGACGCCATCTTTACCAGTATATCCGTCCCACCCCATAATCGCCAGGGAAAGCATTTTACTTTAGACAGGTTGTAGCTACGGAAGTTGTTATACCTTTTCGAGCCCCTCTTATCTGCCTACAACCTTTGATATCGCATCTACTTGCCCAACTGGTCTCCTTCACCGAGCACTCTCTCCCAATGAGTGGTTTCAAGCTGGTGAGGGAACGGTCTCTCGAATCAAAAACAATCCATTATCTTTATGCTTTTGTAATAATGGTTGTACATACGAACAGACGGCGTATATAGATGTCATCTAATACAAGACTAGTCACTTGCAGACTGATCTTCCACCTCTTACCGACCTCAGTCGCTCAATTTGGAAAACAGCCATGTTCCATAAAGAAGGCTATCGAGAGTCGAAACAAGACTGGCTTTCTTCAGTGCTAACAACACGATATGAGGTGAGCTACTTTTCTTGTTGTCTCTGGTTGATTCTGAAATAGGGGGTCCTCAACGCCCCATGACGCTACAAGCCGCCCAATCTGAGACTGATCAGAGCCGTACTTATCTGTGAACTTAACTATTACCTCATAGTATTTCACGTTTGATGCGTGATTTCCAAAAACCTAAGCAGAACTTTGAAAACTTGGGTGAATATGAAAATGTTTCTAAGTTCTTCTTGAGTAGGAGTGTTGATAAGCGGTTGTGCACGTGTGACAGGTGCATCCCCAGAGACCTTCGTCACTTTCTTCATGGAACTATAGTCTTTCGCAATTACTTGGCTGAATAATTTGACAACCTTGCAAGATCAAAACCTCTTTTTTTAAGGGAATACTGATGTAACAGATTCTATCGAAATTACTCATACTGCCCTGCTGAGCGAATGAATTATGCCCGATGTTTTGGTTGCCTCCTTAATTTCTACCTTTCAGGTGCCTCCTGCTACGTACGAATTGATGCGATTTGTGGCAACAGATTGGACGACTCCGATGGCGCTGGATGCCTCTCTGATCCCGGTCCTTTTGAAACTACATCCCGATGACATTTGCTCATCCTCGCCATCAGTGCCAAACCGACTTTGCCAGTCAGCTCGTACTCCTTCCCAGCAGACAACACAAGAATCAGCCGACAGAGTCTTCTCGCCTAGGACAGACGTCGTCGCTCTGTATGCTGAACGAGCACGGACCCTTCTGAGGAACGACAGCCAACGGACATTGGTCACGAATGAAAAGAAGATCCGAGCTTTGCAGGAGAGACTCAGGAAAAACCTAAAGGTGCAACGGCAACTGGAGGAACACGTGAATGGAGAGAGAAGCTTTCTGGAAAGCATATCATCATCTTCGTTCAGAAGCAAGACGGAGAAATTGAGACCGGTACTGTCAGAGAGGATTTCGCGATCACCAGGGACCTCCTTCTCGGGTCTGAAAGAGGGCACTAGAGCAATCGAAAGGAGTTTGCGTCTTCTTGATAATACCCTGAAGAAGGTCAAAATTCCTTCAGACGGTCCACGTCCTGAAGCGAATTCATCTGTAACTGATTTTCAAGAGACAGAAGAATTTTTCGAAGAAGCTCTTCCAACCGCTAAGGAGGACTACAGCGCTGATGAAGATCTAGACGATCTGCAGTTGAATTACGATGAAGCGGCAGCTTCCGGAAACCCAGTGCCCGAAATCTCCAAGCTTGACCTTAGTCTTCTTTCTCCACATGTGGATATCCGGACACATACCATGTCCAAACCACCAAAGGCCCCGTCTCAACGGACGCTAGCCTTACCCGACTGGATGCGTCTGCTGCCACTTGAAGAGCCCGTTAGCCTTAATCGACTACCGTTACTCCAGTACAGTCCACCGGTTCAGCGGGAATGGAAAACAGAGCGTTGCATTCAGACCCTTGGGTTCAATGTCGATGTGACAGAGACAGCTTGTCAGACGACAGAGGACGATCGAAATCCGCCGGATAGTGGATTTCTAGACGTTGTCGAGAAATCTCCAGGAAAAAAGATCGAAATTATTCAGCCAATGTCCAAGCAACATATCCGGGAAATGCTTAGCCAAATGTAACGTTTGCAAAAGAAGTCTATAACTACAGTTTTGTATAATAAAGTTGAACAAAGCTCTACTGTTGCACTGTAAATTCGTGAAAATTCACTTTCACATCATTCTTCATTTGTTTGATGTCTAGTAAGGATTTTCGACTAATATTATTGTAATTCAATTGACAGGCAATGATCAGAAGGGCAAGAAAACGAGCAGGATTCCTACACAGAGACCAAAAACAGCTGTCATTAGAAGCATCGAGTTAATCTTACGTCCCTCTACGGAAAATCCGAACAGCAAGATATCTTAGTAATAATGAAGCTGAGGCCTTCATTCTGACAGACTCAGGAACTCTCTAAATCCATAGTTCATCAATTTCTGAAATCCAATGGGATGAGGTGGAAAGTTCCTTCAAAAAGTTAATTGGGTACATTGTCACCTAGAGGGCTATCTCAGATTATTCTCCTTCCCATGCATACTTCTCAATCGAGTTCCTATCTATAAAAAAAGGCGAAAGGGCCAGAATTTCAGTTCAATAAAAATTTATTATCTTGGAAGGCTCCGAGACCATACACTCACAAGTCAAGGTTCATCCCAGTATTAAATGAAAGCCGATTGAAGCACGATTATTCCTTAACCAATCTGACAACCGGCTTAATCGTTATCACATTTGAATTGAATTGAATGCTTCAGAAATCTGCAATTCAAGAAAACGTCGCTACAGTGGCCATTGGAAGGACGAATCCAGGGAATTCGGAATTTGTTCGGGTTTCATCAATTTCTAACTCTTATTAATCCGATGATGGCCATGATCAGTGAACGCCAAAATTTTCTAAATATTGCAAAAAAAAAGCCGAATTCCAAATGAGTCATGCTATTTAATAATAAAATATGACTTGATCCAACAATTTCTAGCTCCCTACAGTTTACTGAAATACTCTATCCTGAACAAAGCCTTACCGAGGGAGCCCCTATGACACATGGCAGAGAACTTGATGCGGCTCTAGACCATTTTTCTCTCAATGCAGGGTCACTTATATTGTGCCAGGCTCGTGTTGGTACATCGGTTTACTCCATAAGTGCAGCCCAGATGAAGTTTTAGACTCTACAATGACTCCGGTGGAAATCTGCACACTCCTAAAAATGGAGTTGATCAATGCCCATAAACTTCCACTTCTTATCTTTCCACGCAACTCAAAAACATGTTCAGGTAAGGGCGGAGCATTCTTTGAACAAACATTTGTAAATGGAAATTTTGCATTACAAAGAGATTCTGAAGGTCGATCATGACTCAACACAGACGTATAGCAGATGACGACGATAGTTTTCAAACGTAACGAGCCGTGAAGACGATGGTGACTGGTATGCGCTTCCGTAAATAGGCAAAGGCAATGAATAAGCCTTATCGGACGAATCGTTCGTTATCAGCTCTACCACTTTATTGTCCCAGTCTTGTTTTGGAACAGTTACAATTCATACAAAACCTCTCATTTATTATTATTTTCGCTTCGTAACTAACTCTTTTTTTTCTACACGCTCAACTTTCTTTTTCCCATACAAGTGGCTGCTTATTGTGTTGAAAGGGTCCATCACTCGCACCCAGTGTGACTGTGAATGTGTGTGTGACAAAAATAATGAATCCCAGTTTAGCTGTCTTGGTGTCTCTTATCGATAGCGCTTCTTCAGAGTAGTGACCAAGGGTTACGTTCTCAGCATTTCTACCCAGAAGATTTACACGAGGCTGCTCATAAAGAATAAAGATTAAGACTTCTGAGCTCTGATCAATCCCGTCTGATGGATGCTCACCCGATTCGATTCCCATTTAGAATCGTAGTGACGTACTCAATGCGTATGGGGGCGATGCATTGACTTGCAGTGGCCAGCCGATGAACAAGTCAGTGCTTTTACCCTCCCAGGCAAGTCGCGTACCAATTAATCGATTACGGAGGGTTGGGAGATTTGGTTGGCTCGAGCGGGTACCGACTCGGGATTGGAGCCCGTGACCCTGCGTGTGTGATTAATACGCCCTTTGCTACTCCACTAACACCGCCTGTAGCTATTCATATACAATACTGCTACTAATTCATGGTCAACCGACGGTTTGCGACGGATTAATCCGTCGCAAACCGTCGCTTCTCTGTAACTTCAGCTAAAGTTCTCCAATAAAGCTGAAAGTAAGACCATTGTAAAGCTTTTCTTGTGAAGAATCCAAATATATAATAATCTTTCGGTTTTCTCAAATTTTTCGCCTTTCTTTCCGGGAAAAACGAAAATTGAGTCTCTCAGCACCTGGGGTGTTACTTGGGGATATGGCCGCGTCGTAACCCCTCCATTTCAATTGAAAACTTTGTTTCCGATTCTTAAAAGGCCTCTATCATGTTATAATTGAGGAGAGCATAGAATCCTGATCATTTTGATACCCTTCATGACATAATTTAAATATTTTCAGCTAAAAGCAGCGATGCAAAGCAAATTTCCAGATTTTTAGAGATTTGTTGTTTCTTTGAGCCACGTATTTCGTATGACTACCGTATGATTGCTTGTGGGGAATCCTGCTATGTCATGAATTTTCAATTTTTTCAATTTTGCAGCATCATTTTCATGGAGGTCGAAGGGTGAGTGTTCAGCACCTGTGGTGCTTCCCGCAGATATAACATGACCTTAAACTCCCCACTTCAATAGAAAACTTCATTCTTTGTCTTCAAAAGACATTTGGAGTATGGGCATATGAAATCATGATTATTTTGATATCGTAATGATAGAATTCAGAAAAATTCAGTTGAAAACAGTGGTTTCAATGACCACCTTCTCAAGAATTTGCTAGTTCATTTTAAGGTGCACTTCCTCGGGAACGAATTATTCTGCATTTACTTAAAGACTTCCATTATGTGAATCTGATATTCTGATAACAGAAGGATGGATGGCCTCCTAATCGAGCGTTGAGCTAATTGACCCCTCACCATCGATCTCTATTGGCCCATCGCCTTCGCTATTGCCGAGACCATTCAAGAGTACACCCGTAGACACATACTGGTATGCAGCTGGCAGAATGAAACGACCACGCTATGATGAATACTGCTTCACTGTGTATATGTTGCGTTGTGTTTTCACGGTGTATATGTTATTTCACATGTACTCCCTTCCCATTTGACGGGAACTATGGTGCGCTAACACTAAATACCGGGCACTATTGTTTCAGCTTTTGCAAGCGCTTTGTTCGACTGAGGATCCGAACCCATGTGAAATCCAGGTCAGGTGCAAACATGAGACAAGGGCACTCCCGCTGCGCCATTGGCCGACTCAACATGTGAACATTTCAATCAACCGTTTAGTAGCGGTTTAGGCTGGCTGCGGTAACGGTAAGAGAAGGCCGATCGATTTCTGACAAGTCAGGTCACGTTGCGACATGACTCACTATTTATCATACATCTATCACAATTCAAATATATATATGTATATACATATATATGTTCGCCTGACTAATGGTTAATAGTGGAGCAAGTGACTTGACCCCTCGTTATCGATCTCCTTAGGACTCACTATGTATGCAAGGCCATGTTTTCTTGAGCCGCGTGGGTGCGATCGACTCAAAGACGTCTTGTACTGTAGTTATATTCGTATTATCAAGGCAAACTATGCTGTAAGTGAGATAAAATTTATAGCTTAAAGAAACGTCAGTAAAAGGCTAGAATGGAAAAGTTCATTAGGCATGATACACGTTCCCTGATCGTATACATTCCGTAGCAAAGCTGAAAAAATGGAAGCGTTGTAACCGTTGTAGTGATAGAAGTGAGCGAATCATTCATTTTTGAAAATGACCCTAAAAACTGCAAGGTCGTCTATAAAATTAAAAGTATTTAATTGGTCCATCTTGTAATAAAATATAATTTGTTTGTGTTCTGAGCACAATGTGAGTTTATAATGAGACTAGTTTGAATCATGTCGCAACGTGACCTGACTTGTCAGAAATCGATTAGCCTTCTCCTACTGTTACCGCAGCCAGCCTATACCCCTACTAAATGGTTTATCGAAATATTCACATGTTGAGTCGGCCAATGGCGCAGCGGGAGTGCATTTGTCTCATGTTTGCACGTGACCTGGATTCCATATGGGTTCGGATCCTCAGTCGAACAAAGCGCTTGCAAATGCTGAAACAATAGTGCTGTCAAACAATGTGTGCTTCTCTGAGTTCATTTGACCGGTATTTAGTGTTAGCGCACCATAGTTCCCGTCAAATGGAAAGGGAGTACATGTAAAACAACATATACACCGTGAAAACACAACGCAACATATACACAGTGAAGCAGTATTCATCATAGCGTGGTCGTTTCAATAGCGAAGGCGATGGGCCAATAGAGATCGATGGTGAGGGGTCAATTAGCTCAACGCTCGATTAGGAGGCCATTCATCCTTCTATTATCAGAATATCAGAATCACATAATGGAAATCTTTAAGTAAATGCAGAATAATTCGTTCCCGAGGAAGTGCACCTTATATGAACTAGCAAATTCTTGAGAAGTTGGTCATTGAAACCACCGTTTTCAACTGAATTTTTCTGAATTCTATCATTACGATATCAAAATAATCATGATTTCATATGCCCATACTCCAAATGTCTTTTAAAGACACAGAATAAAGTTTTCTATTGAAGTGGGGAGTTTAAGGTCATGTTATATCTGCGGGAAGCACCACAGGTGCTGAACACTCACCCCTCGACCTCCATGAAAATGATGCTGCAAAATTGAAAAAATTGAAAATTCATGACATAGCAGGATTCCCCACAAGCAATCATACGGTAGTCATACGAAATACGTGGCTCAAAGAAACAACAAATCTCTAAAAATCTGGAAATTTGCTTTGCATCGCTGCTTTTAGCTGAAAATATTTAAATTATGTCATGAAGGGTATCAAAATGATCAGGATTCTATGCTCTCCTCAATTATAACATGATAGAGGCCTTTTAAGAATCGGAAACAAAGTTTTCAATTGAAGTGGAGGGTTTACGACGCGGCCATATCCCCAAGTAACACTCCAGGTGCTGAGAGACTCAATTTTCGTTTTTCCCGGAAAGAAAGGCGAAAAATTTGAGAAAACCGAAAGATTATTATATATTTGGATTCTTTACAAGAAAAGCTTTCCAATGGTCTTACTTTCAGCTTTATTGGAGAACTTTAGCTGAAGTTACAGAGAAGCGACGGTTTGCGACGGATTAATCCGTCGCAAACCGTCGGTTGACCATGAATTAGTAGCAGTATTGTATTAGGAAATCAGACAATGCTTTGTGATCGGATCTAAGTGATAGAACCCTTAATGCTTTCAAATTGGATCTGAGTGATAGAACCCTTCGTTATTGTTCATCCTGTTACCTTATTCGTGCATCGTTTCATCGTTAGAGTTGTCTCACCATTTCGGGAGTATCGGTTCTCTCTTCCAGGCTCATAGAAAGCAACTATATAATAGGCTACAATGTTGGCGAAACTTCTTTTTCTTATTTCACTCTCCACTACAGGTTAGAAAAAAAGCTTTTTCAAATAAACATCCACCTTATATGGAGTATGTTAATATTCCTATTTTAATATACGATAAAGGAGAATGTGAGGGTCAAGAAATGAGACGGAAACATTAAAAGATATCTGGTGAGGAAAAAAGCAAAAGCGCTGCTGAACACTGAACAAGAATCTCCACTTGTCGGTTGATTCCGCATTGTGCGAGGTGCAAACGGTCCGTGGTTTGGACAAATTCGCAGCCTGTTATATTGTGAAACGTTTTATGTTTTAGTTTGTCCTACCTATAGAGGATGCGCTCATAGTTGGAATTCCAAATCCACCAAATTCTATCACCATGTACCATTACCTATCACCTTGCCATGAACGATCACAAGCCCTAACTAAAAGTTTTAGCGAAGGAAAAATCATTGATGTCTCTAGGGCCTTTAGTAGATCTATTACGCTAAATGCTCAGCTATGGCTCACATGGGGACGTAAAACACGACATCCCACTGATATCGTTACCACCGTGAGAGCCCTTATCACTACAGCTGAAAAAACCTTTAATGACATTTAAGTAAGGAAAGATACCTTCTGCTAATCTTGAAACCAATACCCAACTACTCCATGTGATGGAGGGAAATCAAAAGTGCATTTGGGTCTCTTTCGAAGTAGCTGTTCGACACAGTACGATGCCCATAGCAATCTCTTCTTCATGACGGAAGAATATGCCCCTTGTGGCTTTCATGATAATGAACAGATGTTGTGTGGCAATCGTAAAGATCTGCACAGTTTATAGCAGAAAAAAAGAACGACCCTCTCTAGCCCCGAATCTGGACTCAATCCAAAGATCGTGCTCTTTTCCGAAGGTCCTGATGTCCTTCACTACAAAGTCCTTAACCAGATGGCAGTGTTTAATAATTCAACGTGAAGGATAGGAGTTAATACAGAAGAAACTACAAAAAAACATACCCCACATGGGTAACAATACTCTTGCTCGACCCATAAAGCCCTAAGCAAAATCTGACGGAATAATTGGGACTGATCCTTGTCGTCCTCCTTCAGCAGGTGGATCCCCTGATTTATGATTTTTCTGCCCTTGTTTTGTGAAACAGCGTATGAAGACGACATTGTTTAGAAAATAACGGATATCTAATTGGTCTCCCCATCGTTCTTGACCCCTAAATGTTTGATTTTGTGTGGTAAGGGATTCATTCGTCTGTGCAACTTTGAGCTGGAGCACAGTTGGCAAGCACCGACATTCAGTCCAAAAGTTCTTATTCGCAATAAGAGGACATTTGAACCGAGTTGTGGTGTTTGGAAACTGAAGGGAAGGGAATAAAGAGATACAACACACTAGGAAAGAAAAACTATCCGACCTACCCACTATAACGACGAGCTTGGCAGAAAAAAATGAGGGCATTTTGAAGTTCGGTGCCAAACTCGCTGGTTATGCTCAGGAAAGATAATTCCATATTGTTCCAATCAGTCGCGCCGGCGGAGACGCCTTCCTCCTCGCTGTAGATAGGCCAACCCTGATCGGGGTCTTACGCGGCGCTCACTCTCGCCCCATTTGCCACGCAGGACGTTACTTTGGCCCTTGCAGCCCCTACGCTGGTCCTACACTCCAACTCTCACCCTATGCGTGCTATGTCTCACAACACGGGATAGCCTCAGCACAGCCCAACTTCAACAATCGAACCAGATATAATCTTTCACGGCGTGACCGTCTATATTAAACTACCAACACAATTTTTGCGCAGTCGTACTTGGGTACGCCAATAAAAAGAATGATAATACGTCAAAGGGAAGAAATGATAAAAAGAAAATACACTTTATATACATATATACATAAAAGGAAATATTAAATACGTCAGCAATTAAAAACTACGATAATAACCACTAAACCTAGGAGGAGGCTCGAACCCAGTACGTTAGGTCTCACGGGGTTGACGTGGCCTGGGACCGCTCGGCGACTTTGGGCTTCCATGCCCAAGTCAATCACTACGCGTCGGGTGTGTGCCGATTCGTACGATTCTGGGTGCGCGCGGCTAATTGCGCTGCGAAATTCGGTCTGATTCGAACGACTCTGACGCCTATTATTGGGGCCCAATTTTGGAGTAGAATAGTTGGGTATGGTCAGCTGATCCTATTAATATACTCTACTTCAAGTTTGTGCTTCAATAGTAAGCGGCAGAGTCGTCCGAATCATCATGAACTCCGCCGCGCAATTTGCCGCGCGCACCCAGGATCGCACGAATCGTACTACGTCCCTCCTGCGCGTTCAATCGAATTGCATCATACTCCCATCCTCGAGCGGGTACGACGACAGGACGACGGGCAGTGGCGGCCGGATGCGACGGCGAATGCAGACACACTGCCGGATGGTTTCAGGCCAGAGCACGCGTCTGTATAACCGACGCGCACGCGCCGATACGCTGTTCACGCCGGGACCCCCACGCGCCCTACCGGGCGTTGCCCTTTAACAGGACGGGCGGAGGCCACAACACCATCAGGTATGTAGAATGATACATATGGGACGCTCCGCTGGATATAATAAGAATAAGAGATTTACCGTCAGCAACAGAATCTCAATAAGAATTTTCATTAAAATACTTCATAGAAAGAACCCAATGGAGGTAAAGAAGTAGGGGCTGGTGAAATGAGTGAGAAATTGTAGAGAATAGGTCATAAAAAGTTTTTACATGTTGTTCATAGTGAACAAATGTGTTTACAAATAATTACTGGGATCAACAACCAGTGCAGTTGACTTTCAGGTTTCGCGTTAATGTGCAAAAAGTGCGATGGTTATATTTCCTGTTCGAAGGAGATGTATGAAGAATGTCCTTCTCCTATGCAATGCTATACCATTAGAAATCAAGGCATAGGTAAGAACAAAAATATATTGGCCACTTCAAACTTGAATTAATTTGATCTGTCTCTACACTACGCCGTCGTGGTCCAAGCTCTGGCTTCGATGAAATCAGAGGCACAGTTCACGATAAGAACAGCTTTTGAGATTTTCCCATAGGATAAGTTCGAGGCTCCCTCGTTTACAGAGCCTGGCATCTTCTCCCTAAAATGCGTGTCGCGCTCTCCGCACGTGATCACGCGCTATGGAGGGGAAGATTTGAATTGCCAATGGAAGGATACGGAGAGTCGCTGCAGAACCACTGCAGCAGGAAGTAGGAACTCGGGGGAAAGTTCCGTACCCTCGTTTACCATATCTGGCGCTATCAGGTCGGAAAACGGCCTGGTTAGGGCGCTGTAGAGGCTCAAAGATTGTATCGTGTGTGTCCTCGTAGGAGTTTCCCCTGTATTGTGGAATGTGCATCGATCAGGAGGGAACCCATGTAGGCTTCAAACAACTTGTCATGACCCACAGCAACAGAGAGGGGCACTTCTGTGCGGTTCGCCTAATGTAGTCAGTTCTTCGCACAATTACAACAACATGGTAATTTCGGCCAACCTTTATTTTCCCTATTTTTGAGGAGCTTTATTATTTCTTCACTACCGATGAACTATTCCCAACTTATACTTTCGCTTTTTGATTGAAAATGTGTACCTCAAAATGATTGTGAACTGTGCCTTTAATTTCATCATATAAAAAAGATGGTATCAGTAGACACTCGGGCTTGCCATTGCACAAGAGTGCAGGTCTTGTTACCAATTTTTCGGCCAGTCACTTCTTGAAGCTCCCTAAAATTTTCTTTGCTTTGAATTAATGCTGGCATTCGACTTGCCCCTAAATTAATCACCGTGAGTAGATGTAGTCAACGACTATTTTTCGTCGAAATTTGTTTCCTAGAAAATCATCTTAACTGAGAAACAACTCGGATCGGTTCTCATGAGATTTGGGTCATATCCCCATTTAGGCCATATGCCAACATACGTACTGAGTGAGGGAACAGTGGATTAAACAAGCACAGATTAGTATTTGAACAAAGAGGATAGCTCCTGTGAGAGAACCTTTCGATTTCAGCGACACACAAGGGTTGCGCATCGAATTGTGCCTCTGTACCGTATGCAGTTTCAGCAGCACACTGTACGGTGTGTCACCACCGCGACTATTGCAATGGTACTCCTTCGCTGTTTTTCTTCCTTTTCTTTATTTTTTATTTCTCTGGCTTTTTCATTTGGCTTTCTGTTCATCTGAATTCATTTATTCAGATGAGCCATCACTACCAATTGGACAAGGCGCGATCCCTGACTACCAGAATGGTGGAGGTGGTACGTTCCTTGTATGACACGTTACCATTTTCATACAGAATGATGGATGCACCCTAATATCAACGAGTCATATTTCTTCTACTGAGATGACGCATGAAAGCTCCAAAGGGACGTTACTTATGAGGGAAGGCAGACATTTGGGGGAAGCCACAAAAAGTTGTAGCTCGAAAAATAGAGAAGGGTTGAGGTAGAAATCGTAGATGGACAACTGACAGTCCCGTGAAGACCTTAGAACGGTCAGATATATATGTCAGCTGTCACTTCTAAGAAGTGAGAACGGGTCGGAATAGAGCTAATGGCTTATAAATTTATCGACATTTTCTAAGTGGACTGTGAAGGGGCTTCTAACCAGAACAACGAAGTGATACGATTGCTCAGCCTCTTATTTGTTATTCTTCTGTTATTTAATTGACTATTTTGACTTTTGACGAACAGACGTGGAAAACTGCTGGGTTTTCAAACTGGTGAAATTATTTTGAAACGCTAGAGAGCTCATAATGAATAGCTAAATGACAAGAAATGGACCTGGAACGGAAGTAAAAAACACTTTTGTGAAGGAAAACTATCGTCATTGTTGCTGTCCCAACATAAGACAAAACGCACCCGCTACGATCTCCACGAGTGAGATAGGTACTTCCTCAATGTTGGCTTCCACCAGCTTACGCTTTACTGCTTCTCCACTCTCTTTGCCTCTGCCTGACTATTAAAACTGTCTCACGAAAAATATGCGACTAAATGCAGAATCAGTGGATTGGCAAAGAAGGTAGATTCGAAGACCAGTGATGTGAAAGGAGTCCAAAAGCTCTAGGGCCCGTGTTCTTTCTCTGTATTTGATCAGCTAAACCAAATTTGTACGAGTCGAGGTGTTGCTTCTTCTTTCCCCGGAAGCCTCTTTATCATTTCGAAAAAAGAGCTACATACGCCTAGATGAATGAAAAATGATGTAGTTGACTGTCTCCATTACTGTGTAGTTGTGTAGGACAAAACGGCATGCCGAACCACTTATGACCTATTATAGACATTGATTTAACACCTTCTAAACGAGGTCCATCGATGTCAAACCCTTTAATTTTCATTTCCTCTCTATCTGTGCATTTGTTGTCTACTGAAATATTCATCGCAATTCAGGCCATCATCACCGACACCATCACATTGGGGAAGGCGTGAGAGTAGGTTCATCATCTGCACCGGCGAGTTCCTTTGTAACGGGAGTGCTTGCACTGCTTCTGGCACGCTGAAAATCGGCGTTAATTCAATTCATTCACAAAGTTAATTCAAGATTTTCACATTATCCGATCACTGACCTATTTTGAACAATAATCTAAGCTGCGCTACCTTTTCCTTGTGAACTCCCAAGCAGATTATACTCCTATCGTCTAATCCAATGAATTTCTGATGATATGATATTGAAATGACAGAGTTTTTGCCTTTATGTCATCGTGTACTATCACTCTAGGGTAGCATAGGACGGCGACATTAAAGTTTTTTGTGTGGTTAACATTGGTTGTTGCAGAGTAGTACTAAGCCAAGGATTCTCTAGCAAATAAAGCTTATCTGCGGACATGGCTTGTATTTCAGTTAAAAGAAGGGGATTTACACATACAAAACGAGGGATCTTGTCATAACTTTCATTCTCATTCCACAGTGAATCACTATCAGACAATAGATCGACTGCGTCTGTACTCAAACACCAAGAATATAATCAGAGGCATGACCACCAGGCCTTCTACATGACCATGAAAACTCATACATGGCGATTCGTACCCCCGCCACATTAATTGCCAGGGTATTAAATGAACAGTTGTGAGGCTCTTCACAAGAGTTACAGCCTGAATGTCCATGTGGAACTGAATTCCAGTGAAAAACCAGCACGCAACATCTCAGACGGTAACTCATAGAATCAGGGCCCTGATCCGAGTATGTGAAAATTTCAAAAACTTGGATTTAATCTTCACTACTATGATCATAGTTCAGCACACACTCTGCAACAAACTAGTGGTTGATACCTGACTACAAAACTTAGGAAGGGAGTACGTTGAGCAATTGACAGAAAAAAGTAACCCGCAGTTCCAAGCAAGGGAAACACTCGAAATCGATAAGCCAGGTAGAGGTGTGATTTCGCATAATTTGATAGTGGCTGAAAACAGAAATGCCAGACGACTAACTCGATCACAACTAAAAATATTGAATTACGGATTTTCGAGTTCGAATAGCAAGGATAGACAATGAACACCCAGAGCATGAGCAATTCCGACCAAGACGGACTATCGCAACGATCCGTCCAGTTCGTTATTTCAAACAATAAACAAGGGCAGGAGAGATTCTGATCGTGGAACTACTAGGGTGTCTGGAAATTTATGAGAAAATTTAGTCAGTTGTTCTCCAACAAAAAATAACTACAATGGTAGACTAGTGACCCTTTTTAGTCACAATGTCTCTCCATCAACCGGACAAGGCCAAGATGCTATTCCTCTGGAAAGAAGAGAAGCGAAACGCAACCCATTTATATGCTACCTACTTGACTTCCTGACCATTAATGAATCTTTTACCTTTAGAACAGGTCTGTGAGCTTCTAGAAGTACGGCAGTCATATGGATTGAGGTCAGGTGAATAAGAGGGAAGTGGGGCAGTCAGGATGTACGAAGCCCTCCCAGCTGATCTATCGACGTCTTCGTGTGGGGTGGTCAAGCATTGTCCATCCCAATCAAAAATTCTCTGTAATCGGTGTGTGTGTGACATGGTTGCTCGAGACACCATCTCTCTCAGTTCTCAACATGGTACTGTTCCTTTTAGTGCAGTACCCTGTGAGAAGCTCTCATAGTTGAGCTAAATTACGTCCACTGGTGGGATTTGGTGGGTGCGATTTCCTTTGTGGATTTTATAAGACATTTACCTTTAATCCTAGGCAATAATGAAGTCGGACGATGTCGTCGTTCGCCAACAGTCGATGAGCTCCTGATAATTACTGGCTCGCACCCACCTAAACAGGCGACAAGAGAGTTTACACTACTGCCCATCAGTTACCACATCTCATTCCAAGCCTGAGTGTCATAGCGATTAGTTTCGTTGCCGTGAAGCAGAAGGTTCTGGTAGTCTTATCGATGGCACATCGTTCGGTCGACGATTACTCACTTCGAACGACCACTTCTAATACCGTTCTACTGTAGTATTGATCTATCAACAGTGCCCTTTCCCTGCTATCGAATCTATGTGTACTTGAATTCCTGGCCATGCATGTCGTACCACGCCATATTGCGTCTGTTCCCTCTTTTTCCAACAGGACGATTTTTGGGCTATTGATGGAGAAGGATAGCCCTTAGGACTCAACTGATTCACTGTAACCTATTGGTTCATTCTCACTGGTTTTTTGCTTGAATGTCCAATTGTTACTAGCGTACGAGTTGTCTTCGAGAATTTCTCGTTTGGGGGCGATATTGTACTAACAAAGCAAATTTGGTCTTTGTATCGTGAACATACATTAATTTCGAGTCGATTTTTTTATGGAATATTTTACTATCTATTCAAACATATGTATACCCGTGAAAAAAAGAGCAAATCATACTGCCACGGCGAATCCAACACGCTTGTTTGCATGGTCGAACACAGAGTAGAAGGTGCCAATGAAAACATCGCCAAGAATCCACGATGGCCCTAGAATTAGCAGTACCTAATTCTAGAAGAGTTAAAAGTTTAGAATAGTTCGTACTCACCACCGTCAGACAGATCCAGCTTTTGGAAGCCGGATGTACAGCTGCCATCGTCGTACTGGAAAAATGACTTTAGAGCCATCTCCCTACCTCACGTCTCGCCTAACGAAATTCTAGGTAGAACGCCCTATTCATCTTTCGATAGCGCGCAGAGAGATCACAACAATTTCTAATTGAGAAAAACCCTTGGTGTCGATTGTAACATAGACAAGCTTATGAAGACGAAATTTTGACGGTACCTGAATTACGTAGTTATACCCTCTAAGGATCATTTCCGTGCCGTTAATTATGAAAGCGATTGGTGGAAGCTGGGGAATAGTACTGCAGTCAATCTCACCATATTCGTCTGCTCCAATTTGTTGCTGAATCTTAAAACAGAAGGAATGGAAAGGAAGCTCCATAAACTTTGGATCCTAAGAAAAAGCGCAACTTTGGATCCTAAGAGCAGGAAAAGAAAAGCTCTGTCAAACTCACCGTTTGGATAGCACCTGGTGGTCCAGCAATGAGTGAGGTACCACTGTCAATGATCGCGCTGGTAGGTTCATCAGTAACCGGTTGTCCATCGACGGCCACGCCACCGAGTTGGATTTGCCAGTAAGTCTCGGACGTGAGTTGCTCCCACACAATTGGGCCCTTGAAAGCTTTTGTCAACTTCAATTTTTATATTAGAGATCTCGGAGCGGTACCTTATAGCGGGATTCGTCCATTCCACAGAGGGTCAGTTCTCCACCGACAACGTTGTGGTAAAGATCTCGATTGAGATAAAAAGCGACGAGGGCTTCCGGACACAGATCCTGCAACATTCGTTTTGAAAGCATTCCGTCAGGCCCTCCTATTCATAGCTTATCACCCTATTGAGCGGGTTGTCATGATGGGGCTTCTGAACCCCTGTAAGATCTCAAGCTCAACATCACTATGGAACGTCATGCAGAATTACTTCGTTGGCAAAGATCTGATCCAGAGGTTGAGGAATGCCACCAGACGCGATTGAGTCCCATGCCATACCAAGGATGCCGTCAAATTCGGAATTCTGAAATCACACCAGCTATATCATATACCGTTGAATAATTCTGTATACCTCTAACTCACAACAAATGTGTTTCCGGGCTCATTCGTTGCGCAAGCAAACCCTTGCCCACTGTCAGTGCAATACTTTTCATTCGTGCCGAACTGTAAAAGGTGTAACAAATCTCGCGACTGTTCATTTCCACGAGATTCTGAAACTCACACAGACGATATCGTAGTCAACGTGACCTTGCATTGAGCCGGTTCCATATTGAATCGAAATTTGATGGTCCGTATCGATGCAAGTCGAGGATTGTTCGCAGTAGAACTTCAAGCAAGTAAACAATCATCTAAAACCTCTGCTACAGCTCTTGATGCGTTCCTACCTGGTTATGGCATTGACAAGCTACATCGCTCTGTGGACAGTTCGAACATGGAATCCACAAATTGGATGAGCCAGTATCAAAAAGCACTTTGAAAGTCTGTGGAGGAGTTCCAATCTGGATGGTGCCGTAATACTGCGTCTAGAACGTACTAATTTGATCCCTACTGAGTTTTACCAATGATTTATGGCTTCTCACATTCATGTAATTGGAAAGTCCTTCGGTGAAGTCAGGAGTGGAGCCGTAGTTTGGGATGTACTTCTGTTTCAAATATTCAGAAAACGCTTCCACATTATATGAACTTCGACTTAGGGTCGTTTTATTCATGGGCACACTGGAATGAAGCCGTTCTCCGCGGAACCACAATAAACCTATGTTGAACCTGAAACCTACCGCACAAGTGCGTTGATGCCCATCCATGTTGATGAGAGTAGGAGTAAAAGTGGTATCATTGTAACTTTTTTGCACGATAACTGTAAATATTTGACATCACTCATAATACAACATCAATACGACATCGAAACACATCAAGATTCACGAGGCCCTTACTGCAAGGAGGTATAGAAAGGTGAGGTAGAGCCAGTGAAGATCAACCACAGGGTCATGCTCGGCGTTGAGCGGGGTATATTACCGTAATCGGCCATCGTGGTGCCAAAGAATTTTTGCTCCTTGTGAATCAAGGACTAGAGTTTTGATGCTTGTTCGCTGTCACCTATATCTCAGGAAGCAGGTGGGGATAATGTGGATAGGTGTAAACCAGTATGAGGGTGACCGAAGTTGAAAGTTTTTTTCCGAACAAAATATTATAATATTATATGTGATATTATGTGCGCATGAAAAATAAGACGGGGAACAACAGGAAAATGAGGATTCATGATAACCGCATTAATTCAATCTGCACTTCAACGATGGGAAACATCGCTGGGGCAGGGCTTTATAATTGCGCCAGATGACTCAGCTTCACTTTGCTCACCTGTATCACCTGTCTTCCCGTTGATCATCGATTTCCTCGAGCGGGCGCCAGTAACGTCTCCATTCGTCCCTTTCACGAGCCAGAGTTGTCCGGTAAATCGTTCTCCCTTCAGGGAGACAAGGCAAACACTCCTTCCTTTAGAGCTTCCGTGAAGACGTCTGACCAGCTCCTCTATTAGGAGAGGATGAATCCGAGTTAAGGACAATGAACAAGGCGTGTCTGTAGACATTCTGAAGGAAGTACATCGACTTCTGCCTGGATAAGCAAAATGTTGCGCTGTAAACCGCATACCAATAAACCTAGAAAGTTCAAATGTTTGTCAAGCATGCTGCATTCGAGGAGGTAAGGGAAAAATCGAGTACGACGTTTCGATGTTGCCTTATCCTTGAAAGCGAATGGTTCGGTTCAAAGGTTTGAGGAAACATGTCGCACATACGCACACTTCACACGCACCACACGTATACACATACACACCGACACACGCCACACACAAATACACACACATTTGTGCCTTAGGTAGAGCCTTAAGCGCCAATCTGGTAGCGAACCTCACCGGGTAGTCTGTTACTGTTTCTAACTCTGAGGACGATCAGGCCAACCGCGCATCTAAATGCTTCTACGACTTGAAATGTTTGACTCTTCATTTCTTGCCTATTCAAATATACTCAAAAATCTCTTATGGCTCGGTATGGTATCCATTGCGGGTCCACTAATGGACAAATACTTTCAAAAAAATGTGACCTCGCTGCGGCTCCCCAGAGTGCTTGGTGGGGAGACTGGCGGTTGATCCGATCAACGACCCCGTTGCAATTCATTCTTTTGTTTTCCCTCTCGCAGTTTTGATCCAAAGAGAGAATGAGAAATGAGCCTGAGTAGCTTTCGGTTTGTGACCGTCGGTATCGCTACTCTTGGGTGATGGATCAAGAAAGGTCGCCGTTCAAGCTATTTAGCCAGAGAACAATCTGGATAGATAGCTTTGTTGTAACTCCACTGACGAGAAGTACGACCTCCTTTATTGGAGTTACCACAAAGAATGAGCCGTAGTCAACAGAACACTCTTTCATACACAATGACAGGGTATGATAATAGTTAACACTACTATCATTCCCAACAGTTTTATTAGGAGCGAAATTAAAACTGGAATTTTTAAGTAGAATGGACCGAAATTAGGAAACGAGAGAACGCAACGCTTCCACTGACGATTGCTTCTCAAAGCATTTGGAAGGTTTCTGGTATTCTCGGTTGTCTGTTCAATTCAATCAGGGGTTCTGCCGAGGAGATCGACCTGGACCGATTCAGCAAATGGACCTTACCGGTTACGGTGCGAGCTCCAATTTCATTGTGACTCCAAAGACGGCCAATGTAGTCCTTCATAGCAGTTGGCAGGAAGAATACCCATACAGAACACTCTTTTATACACAATGGTAGGTTATCAAAGTAAAAGGTACTGTCGTTCCCAAACACTGTGCTGCGGAGCTTCAACTTTTTGGCGTTACCGGTGGAATTTGTTTGATTTCGAGGTACCGTATCTCATTTCAGACATCATTTTCTGCTCACAGACTCAGCGATTCGTCTCCAGACAAGGTCTGGAGACGAATCGCCTCCCCTTCCTAGTCTTTCCCTTTCTCAGTTGGCAGCTTTTAACTTAGAATTCTTGGAAGCATTACTTTTTTACACCTTCCCAATTGTTTGGGTCAAACTCTAAAAAATTAGCTGCAGACCGTCACTGTGAGCCCTTTGGCCCTTATTTTGAGCCTTGGCTCTAACTTCGGGCTTCCATTTTGGGTTTGAGAGAAACTGCGACGGACCGATTTTTTGGATCCCGCGAAATCATCTGTGCAATGACTGGCAATGGCTTCAACGTTTGTACACCTGAGGAAGGGAACATGAGCTCGAACATTCTGAAAAGTGAAGCTTTTTCTGCATAACACTGATCACACATATTAGCAAAAGTAACTTCAAGCATTGACTAAATACCACTGATATTACTCAATGTACTGTACGGAAGTGGGTATTGGCAGATAAAGCACTATCTCACACGTATGGTCACGGGTTCGAACCTTGAATCAATATCCGTCTAGGCCAGCCAAGCTTTCCATCCCTCCAGGGTCGGTTGATTCATAAAAGACTTGTCTGGGCGGATAAAACCGCTCACATCGACTGACTACCGCAATTCATCGTACGAATTACATACGTATGCATCCAAAACGCCACTAGGATCCTGAAGTGAGGTCCACTGCAAGGGCGCACCCTTCAGCCTTGATTGATTACCCACACAGAGTTTATCCGTTTTATCTTTTTTATCCTTTTATGGCTTTCTCACATTCACATAAATGGAGAATCCTTCTGTGAAGTCATGAGTAGAGTTGATCTAAGTTCCAGAGGACGGAAGGCACTATTGATTGGAAGTGCTCGGTGGTTTCGAGTATCATAGGCTGCTTTCATAGTCCGCCGGCCGGCCGGCGTGCGAGCCGAGGCAGTGCTAGGGGGGAGGAGGGAGGCAGACGGTCAGTTGAGGGGTTGAAAACAAAGAAGAACAAGATCAAAGACCAAACAACCAAGGGCTTGAACAAATGGTCTTTAATCTTGTCTCTCGTTGTTTACAGCCCATCGATGGGGCTGGCCGACTGTCTGCCTCCCTCCTTCCCACTAACAATGAATCGGCTCGCACGCCGTACTATGAAAGCAGCCATACCCTGTCATTGTGTATGAAAGAGTGTTCTGTTGACTACGGCTCATTCTTTGTGGTAACTCCAATAAAGGAGGTCGTACTTCTCGTCAGTGGAGTTACAACAAAGCTATCTATCCAGATTGTTCTCTGGCTAAATAGCTTGAACGGCGACCTTTCTTGATCCATCACCCAAGAGTAGCGATACCGACGGTCACAAACCGAAAGCTACTCAGGCTCATTTCTCATTCTCTCTTTGGATCAAAACTGCGAGAGGGTAAAACAAAAGAATGAATTGCAACGGGGTCGACGGGGTTCGGAACGGGTTGATCGGATCAACCGCCAGTCTCCCCACCAAGCACTCTGGGGAGCCGCAGCGAGGTCACATTTTTTTGAAAGTATTTGTCCATTAGTGGACCCGCAATGGGTACCATACCGAGCCATAAGAGATTTTTGAGTATATTTGAATAGGCAAGAAATGAAGAGTCAAACATTTCAAGTCGTAGAAGCATTTAGATGCGCGGTTGGCCTGATCGTCCTCAGAGTTAGAAACAGTAACAGACTACCCGGTGAGGTTCGCTACCAGATTGGCGCTTAAGGCTCTACCTAAGGCACAAATGTGTGTGTATTTGTGTGTGGCGTGTGTCGGTGTGTATGTGTATACGTGTGGTGCGTGTGAAGTGTGCGTATGTGCGACATGTTTCCTCAAACCTTTGAACCGAACCATTCGCTTTCAAGGATAAGGCAACATCGAAACGTCGTACTCGATTTTTCCCTTACCTCCTCGAATGCAGCATGCTTGACAAACATTTGAACTTTCTAGGTTTATTGGTATGCGGTTTACAGCGCAACATTTTGCTTATCCAGGCAGAAGTCGATGTACTTCCTTCAGAATGTCTACAGACACGCCTTGTTCATTGTCCTTAACTCGGATTCATCCTCTCCTAATAGAGGAGCTGGTCAGACGTCTTCACGGAAGCTCTAAAGGAAGGAGTGTTTGCCTTGTCTCCCTGAAGGGAGAACGATTTACCGGACAACTCTGGCTCGTGAAAGGGACGAATGGAGACGTTACTGGCGCCCGCTCGAGGAAATCGATGATCAACGGGAAGACAGGTGATACAGGTGAGCAAAGTGAAGCTGAGTCATCTGGCGCAATTATAAAGCCCTGCCCCAGCGATGTTTCCCATCGTTGAAGTGCAGATTGAATTAATGCGGTTATCATGAATCCTCATTTTCCTGTTGTTCCCCGTCTTATTTTTCATGCGCACATAATATCACATATAATATTATAATATTTTGTTCGGAAAAAAACTTTCAACTTCGGTCACCCTCATACTGGTTTACACCTATCCACATTATCCCCACCTGCTTCCTGAGATATAGGTGACAGCGAACAAGCATCAAAACTCTAGTCCTTGATTCACAAGGAGCAAAAATTCTTTGGCACCACGATGGCCGATTACGGTAATATACCCCGCTCAACGCCGAGCATGACCCTGTGGTTGATCTTCACTGGCTCTACCTCACCTTTCTATACCTCCTTGCAGTAAGGGCCTCGTGAATCTTGATGTGTTTCGATGTCGTATTGATGTTGTATTATGAGTGATGTCAAATATTTACAGTTATCGTGCAAAAAAGTTACAATGATACCACTTTTACTCCTACTCTCATCAACATGGATGGGCATCAACGCACTTGTGCGGTAGGTTTCAGGTTCAACATAGGTTTATTGTGGTTCCGCGGAGAACGGCTTCATTCCAGTGTGCCCATGAATAAAACGACCCTAAGTCGAAGTTCATATAATGTGGAAGCGTTTTCTGAATATTAGAAACAGAAGTACATCCCAAACTACGGCTCCACTCCTGACTTCACCGAAGGACTTTCCAATTACATGAATGTGAGAAGCCATAAATCATTGGTAAAACTCAGTAGGGATCAAATTAGTACGTTCTAGACGCAGTATTACGGCACCATCCAGATTGGAACTCCTCCACAGACTTTCAAAGTGCTTTTTGATACTGGCTCATCCAATTTGTGGATTCCATGTTCGAACTGTCCACAGAGCGATGTAGCTTGTCAAAGCCATATCCAGGTAGGAACGCATCAAGAGCTGTAGCAGAGGTTTTAGATGATTGTTTACTTGCTTGAAGTTCTACTGCGAACAATCCTCGACTTGCATCGATACGGACCATCAAATTTCGATTCAATATGGAACCGGCTCAATGCAAGGTCACGTTGACTACGATATCGTCTGTGTGAGTTTCAGAATCTCGTGGAAATGAACAGTCGCGAGATTTGTTACACCTTTTACAGTTCGGCACGAATGAAAAGTATTGCACTGACAGTGGGCAAGGGTTTGCTTGCGCAACGAATGAGCCCGGAAACACATTTGTTGTGAGTTAGAGGTATACAGAATTATTCAACGGTATATGATATAGCTGGTGTGATTTCAGAATTCCGAATTTGACGGCATCCTTGGTATGGCATGGGACTCAATCGCGTCTGGTGGCATTCCTCAACCTCTGGATCAGATCTTTGCCAACGAAGTAATTCTGCATGACGTTCCATAGTGATGTTGAGCTTGAGATCTTACAGGGGTTCAGAAGCTCCATCATGACAACCCGCTCAATAGGGTGATAAGCTATGAATAGGAGGGCCTGACGGAATGCTTTCAAAACGAATGTTGCAGGATCTGTGTCCGGAAGCCCTCGTCGCTTTTTATCTCAATCGAGATCTTTACCACAACGTTGTCGGTGGAGAACTGACCCTCTGTGGAATGGACGAATCCCGCTATAAGGTACCGCTCCGAGATCTCTAATATAAAAATTGAAGTTGACAAAAGCTTTCAAGGGCCCAATTGTGTGGGAGCAACTCACGTCCGAGACTTACTGGCAAATCCAACTCGGTGGCGTGGCCGTCGATGGACAACCGGTTACTGATGAACCTACCAGCGCGATCATTGACAGTGGTACCTCACTCATTGCTGGACCACCAGGTGCTATCCAAACGGTGAGTTTGACAGAGCTTTTCTTTTCCTGCTCTTAGGATCCAAAGTTGCGCTTTTTCTTAGGATCCAAAGTTTATGGAGCTTCCTTTCCATTCCTTCTGTTTTAAGATTCAGCAACAAATTGGAGCAGACGAATATGGTGAGATTGACTGCAGTACTATTCCCCAGCTTCCACCAATCGCTTTCATAATTAACGGCACGGAAATGATCCTTAGAGGGTATAACTACGTAATTCAGGTACCGTCAAAATTTCGTCTTCATAAGCTTGTCTATGTTACAATCGACACCAAGGGTTTTTCTCCATTAGAAATTGTTGTGATCTCTCTGCGCGCTATCGAAAGATGAATAGGGCGTTCTACCTAGAATTTCGTTAGGCAAGACGTGAGGTAGGGAGATGGCTCTAAAGTCATTTTTCCAGTACGACGATGGCAGCTGTACATCCGGTTTCCAAAAGCTGGATCTGTCTGACGGTGGTGAGTACGAACTATTCTAAACTTTTAACTCTTCTAGAATTAGGTACTGCTAATTCTAGGGCCATCGTGGATTCTTGGCGATGTTTTCATTGGCACCTTCTACTCTGTGTTCGACCATGCAAACAAGCGTGTTGGATTCGCCGTGGCAGTATGATTTGCTCTTTTTTTCACGGGTATACATATGTTTGAATAGATAGTAAAATATTCCATAAAAATCGACTCGAAATTAATGTATGTTCACGATACAAAGACCAAATTTGCTTTGTTAGTACAATATCGCCCCCAAACGAGAAATTCTCGAAGACAACTCGTACGCTAGTATCAATTGGACATTCAAGCAAAAAACCAGTGAGAATGAACCAATAGGTTACAGTGAATCAGTTGAGTCCAAAGGGCTATCCTTCTCCATCAATAGCCCAAAAATCGTCCTGTTGGAAAAAGAGGGAACAGACGCAATATGGCGTGGTACGACATGCATGGCCAGGAATTCAAGTACACATAGATTCGATAGCAGGGAAAGGGCACTGTTGATAGATCAATACTACAGTAGAACGGTATTAGAAGTGGTCATTCGAAGTAAGGATTCGTCGACCGAAGGATGTGCCATCGATAAGACTACCGGACCTTCTGCTTTACGTCTATGAACCTGATCGCTATGACATTCAGGCTTGGAATGAGATATGTTGGCTGATGGACAACAGTGCAAACTCTCTTGTCCCCCACCTAAATAGCAACATATCTTCTTCTGGGAAGAGTTCTTCGACGAAGTTGTCAAGAGAATACGTCCGTTGTCTCGAAATACCGACAATGCTCCTTCCACACATCAAAAAATCCTCCTCAAAGTGGCAGGAGATGAGAAACGATCTCTACGCCCCAAAAAATCATCCACGACGTCCTACAAGAAAGTTGCTTTTGATGAAGGACTCTGCCAATATCACGTCCTTGACTGAACATTAGCGACGAGTGCGAGCCAGCGTTTGTCAGAAGCTTCTCGACAGTTAGCGAAGGACGACATCAACCAACTTCATTATTGTTTAGGATCAAAAGTAAATATCTTATGAAAATCCACACAGGAAATCGCAATGCCCATCAGTGGGCGTAACTCTGCTGAATCGGGTGTTTTACTATGAGAGCTTCTCAGAGTGTACTGCAGTAAGCGAAAGTGTATCGTATTACCAAATGAGAGAGATAGTGTTTCGAGCACTCATTTCAATCCTTTTAAGTGCTACTCATTGCTTTGAAATGCTCTAATATATTAGACACCTTGCTTCTGATTTCAACTGTTGGTTGATTGTAGGGTTTTAAATTCATATTTTGTTGTTTGTATTATATAAGATTTCTTCTTTACTGATTTAACTACCCAAGTTTGAGGCCTTGTGCAATAAAGACAAAACTTGCTCAGTCCTTGCGTGTGATTTTGAACCAAATGTGGGCGGCAAGAGCGTACTATTAATCTTTCGCACACCCTTTGTGCTAATTACAACTCCGAGGGATGAACGAAGGGTAAGGAATTCTGAAATCGGTCATTTTCTCTCTTCTCTCAACGATAGGAAGGACAAGGCTTCCAA
The DNA here is from genome assembly GCA_000469685.2 of Haemonchus contortus. NCBI lineage: Eukaryota > Metazoa > Nematoda > Chromadorea > Rhabditida > Trichostrongylidae > Haemonchus > Haemonchus contortus. Next base: position 15,192,484 of record LS997565.1, read on the forward strand.
GAGGCAAACACTATGCCTGGAACAGCAGGAGTCATCATTATTGGCGATGCGTGAGCTCCGTTGGAAAGTATGCATTTTCTGACATCATTCTTATCGAAGCAGACGACTAATCTGTTTGTGCTGAACAAGTAAATGAAAGACTAGAGCGCACCACTCAATTTTACCATATCAGGAATCCGATTTCCTCCAGGAAGTAGACATCGGGTTTTGAACTCTGCCGATAGAGTAGTGGACACACTTGATGAATTTGAACGTGGAAGCTTCTCCAACCTGACCTGGCAACGATGAGAGGGAGTGGAAGAGCACCAGGGAAGGATGCTAGGAAGTGCGCTTTTCGATAAAAGTGGAGAAAATGCGTATCGCGAACTTCGCGTTCCCGATGAGTTATCATTGATGCCGCCCATCTGCTGGTACAAAAGGCGGGCTACATCGACTTAGGCTCGCCCTGCCTCTAAAGCCGGGTGGGCCCCACTCGAACTGAATGTTTCTGACTAAGCCTACTGCTGGACATCTGATCGTTTACTCTTTATAGAACCTCGGCGAAAGAGCTCAGTTATGAGGTTACGCGGACATACACGTCTGCTTCATAGCATAGCGGACCCACATGTAAAGCGAAGGAAAGTAGGAAGGAAGCGAAAGGAAGTATACCGTAAAGAGATGAAAGAGATCGTGGAAAGGGAAAAGGTTGTCATGGTAATCATAAAGTGAAATCTTATTCAAAGTTCGTAGAGTTCGACATGCCCTTATAGAATAGTAACTCTTAGCACGGTGTCTAGGAGAGTCCTTTCCCAAAATGCCTATGCATCATCCGAAGTAAGTATGGCCCTAAGCTGTTGTAAATGTAAACGAGTAAACTACCTGAAACCCAGAGATCGTGTTGCAAAAAGGAAGCTCTCAAATGCTCGGTATACATTATCACACAATGCATCCTCAGGTCAGGATTGCCGAACATATTACTTTTAGATCTAATCGCTGGTCGACCAAGTGAGTATCATCAAAGATTGATCAGTTATCTCCAAAGGGCTGAAGACTGAGTGAGGTTCATTGCATCATCATTCTGACAAAATGCGTACCTCGAGGACTTCGACATCCGACACTACACCATTGAAAGTAAGTCGTAGACGAAACTGCTTGTAAACGCAGTCAAAATCTGTTTTGACTCTGCTCATGGTAATTAAAAAGTGCACTTGAAAATTTCTCAAACTAGACAATCATTTTCGAGTCCACGCGGCTCCATTTTGACTCTACGGTCACATTTACGGTGAGCAACTAGAGACTTTGTACTTATGGCTCGGAAGGCAGGGTGTGGAGCTAAGAAACTCGTTTAAGTCACATCAGACGCTGCTTCCAATAGCCATGGTAACACACCAGCAACGCAAAACCAGGTCAACATTGGGGAACAGCGTGGAAATTCAGCGTGGTTCTTGTCATGACCTTGGTTTTTTCCCTGCAGTGAGCTTCGACTCTGGGAAAAAGCTGCGTCTGTTCTGAAGTTTATAAATTGGCCGCAGCTCACAGCTCAGACTGATTTGATGACATTGACGTTTTTTGTTCGCTGCTAAGGCAGTACTGACTGTTTTCCTCGAACATTAAGCGAAGGCCAGGTTTCAACCCATTGACGACCGCGTGGCCCGTATACGGGCCACAGTATTATTTTGTATGTACAACATAGATTTTCGATTTTTTTGACCCTTTCAAGTATCAACCAGCTTTATGACCTACTATAGAATCTTGACGCGCAGCGGTCCGTAAAACGTTTACTTCTGACTTCAGTAATAAGAGAAAACAAAGTTACTTCTGAGGGCATTGGTAAAGGAGGAAAACCAAAGGCTGTAAAAAAGACTGTAAAAAGGTGCAAAAAGGATGTAAAAGGACTTTGCTGGGTATCCGATGATTCGAAACATGCTATTCTCATCCTGTCTGCATCCTCGTGTCTAGAAAGAGTCGCATTTGGAAATGATTCGGTAAAAACTCTCACCTCCCTTCGAACAAACAGAAACAACATTATATGCCATAACGTAGCTCTAAATAGTGTGTATGACTTGTAACATTTACATGCCACATTTAAAAAAACTTTTTTGTCGGCTGGAAATGCTTACGAAAAAATTGACTTGCTCTTGGGACCGTGTGGCCCTCCAGCGGGCCACAGCAGCAGCCCGCGAAAAGCGCGCTCGGTCCCACACGCCAGACAAGCTAAACCACGCTGACTTCTGACAGGGATGAATGCAGACATTACGTGGTTTCGTGTTCCAAAAGAAATTTCCTGAGCGCTTGTTTGGAATCCATCAGCGCTGGGGCGAGCTTGTTCCCACTTATTTGCCTTTATCTAGCGATGATATATCTATTCAACTCTAAGTGCAATATAGACTGTTATCTTGTAGGTATTCATTAGTGACTCTAGAGCAGAAGACTTATGCACTCCCTTATTCAATCATTACATGTTGTTAGAGACTAACTGAAAATCGATTATTGCATGATTCCGCCTACTTCTGATATTGAAAACACAAAATTGTTTTACGAACTAGTAGTGGACTTCGAAACAATATCAGCAAAATGGAGGGGCAGTAGTCAAAAAAATAAAATAAAAAAACAAATATAATAACGTTGCCCTTCAAAGCTGTAATGGAACGGGGAAGAGAAAATGTTGGGCTTTACTGTTCAGTAGAGATAGTAGTGCAGCACAAAATCAACATGTTGCCAGAAATTTCGTGGTGGGAACTACAGTTCAGGAGAAAAGCTGTCTGACTTGAAGTTAATTTTATAAAGATTATCGTGAGAACTGTGACGGAACAAGGCGTAATTGAAATATAGCATAAAAGATGACATTCTCTTTACTCTGGATTAATGCTCACTAAGCGCCCTGTTCTTGAGTACTTGGACTTGCGCTACAGTCAGCCGCTGGCCGTGGGAATGTCGTGATCTTTACCCTCTACTTTTGCCTATCATAACTCGCTATCAAATTTTGTGCCCACTATCAATTCTCATCATATTCATATCATATTAACGCTATGCTCACATGTCTGTCACCAAAAGCGAGGAATCACCACCAGAAATGGTTAGAGGTGTTTCTGGCCATTGCTTTTTACCACAGCTTCACACTCATTATCAATTTCTCATTATTATTATGTAAAACTTATGCAGATGACCTCAAAATTCACGCCGAAGTTGACTGTGAAAATGGTACAACAAAGATTGCCTCAGCGAGTGACACTATGTATCATTGATTAGAAACTCCCACTTTGCCCAGAAAATCCAAGGTGTTACATCTTGGTTCCAATAATAGGCATTTTCAATACAATTTGAATGGACATGAACATACTGTACTATCTTCTACCATAGATCTAGGATTTCATATTGACGAAAAACCTGACTTCCCCAGCATTGTGAAAAATCTCTCTTGCAGCCCAAAGAAAAGCTTACAATATATTCAAAGCCCTATCACCAAATAATCGTAGAATCCTCCTTGCTGCCTATAAAACTTGTGTCAAGCCAATTTCGGAGTACGGCACGGCAATCTTCAATCCCTCGAAACACAGTAATATAAATCGGTTGGAGGCAGTTCAAAATACTTTCACACACAAATTGATTCTTCGCTGTCATAATTTGCCATAAACAGATATACCGGATTCCGCATCTCGTAACCGTCTTCTAGGTTCAAAGTCGCTATCATTTAGGAGAAGAATGAGAGATGCGATAATGGTCAGCAAAGTTCTCTAATACTGGCCAAGTTAAGTTTCGATGTACTGATTCATTTCCTACGATTCCTTCAATTACTAGGGGAAACCAAAGTAAGATAAACTTCAGAGCAGCTCATCTTAGGCACATATTCTCTGTGAAGCGCGTTGGATCAGTGTACAATCGCTTAACAAAGCTTCTTTCTCTAAATCGATGAATGCCCTCAAATCCCATCTCAGTAAGGTTCTCCAATGAGCTCTAGCGAACCATTTTTTTGTGATTATATTAGGTTGAGTCATAAGTCCTCGGACAAATTGGCAATGATAATATTTATCTTACAATTTTCAAACGACAAGAGCGAATCATTTGAAATATGTCCCATTGGCATCGATGGTCTTCTGCCAATGCTTGGGCAGATCGTAGATGCCCTTGCTTTAGAACGCTGGGAGCTGGCCCTTGGAGAACTTCACCAGTGCCATTTTGATGTCGTCGCGGGTTTGAAAGTCCTGACCATCCAGATGACGTTGAAGATGGGGAAAAAGGTGGTTATCCGAGGGATCCAGATCTGAGGAAAATGGTTGGTGTGGTAAACTTGCCCTGCCGAAATTCGTCCGTTCAGTTTTGGTCGTTCTTGCAATGTGAGGGCGAGCGTTGTCGTGCTGGAAGTAAACTTTGTGCTGCTGTGGGCGTGTAGCTTCGGGATTCGCCTTCAAATTCCTCAGTTGCGTAATGTAGACGTATGCGGTCACTGTGCATCCTTCGCCTAGCAGCTCCCATTATTCGACACGGAGAGCACTCCACCAGAATCCGAGCATAACCTCCTTGGCGTGTACGTTGAGTTTGGGGGAGTCTTCTGCATGCACACCTTTGTCAATCCATTGAGCACACCGGTGAACGTTAGAGTAGAGGTTCGACTTCAGACCGCTGGTGACTAGGTACTCGAGCCACGTGTGGTGCCCTTGAGCGTGAGGAGAGAAAGTGCCACGTCGTCGCGGCGGTCTATGTCATACTGCTTCAACGCATGAGGCACCCATCGACCGAGCTTTCGTACCTTGGCGATTGACTTCAATTCACGGAGAACTGTGGACTGACTCCACAAGGGTGGCTGCCAGTTCACGAGTAGTTTGATACGGATCGGCTTCCACCTGGCTCCGCAGCACCTTCAAATCCAACTTCATTGAGCGTCCCGGACGGTCTTCATTTTCGACGGAATAGCCGCCCGACGCGAACTTCTGGTGCCACTTGTAAATTGTACACCTCCTGCTTGTGAACGTCTTTCATACCTTTATCGATTGCCGCGGGTTCATGGCCAGATAAAAAAATAAATATGATGGTGTTGCGGATGTGGAGTTGCGACGGCTTGAAATCATGAGGCACAGTTGCTGGAGAAGAAACAGCTAGATGCCTTCTCCAGTATGTGTTTGAAAGAGCTTTCCATACTCTGTCTAACGATGCCTCGCACGTTCATTTTCGTCACCTCTTTCCCGAGTTATGATCGCTAGAAGTCATCACTATCACATTGTCCGAGGACTTATGACTCAACCTAATATTATGCTGTGTGTATCTTGTTACGATTCTATTTCTAATGCCATTTGTCAATCACACATACTTGACATGTAATAAATAGATAATTATACTTCCGAAGCTCTGAGTAAAATTTTTGAGCTACATTACTATCTCGTATCGATTTCACCTCTTCATGTTCTGATTTCTGAAAATGATCAGCGATTTTTCTAGGGATCCACCAGCTCGTCGGCCGAACCTAATTCAGCAAAAAGTATTCAAGAAAATGACAGATTCTCAAGAACTGGGATCATATGTGCAGCGCTCGCATTTGCTGTTGGCTCGGGAAATATATGGCTTCTTCCTGCAGCCATAGCTGAAGGAGGTGAGAAACATTACCTCTAGTTTTGGTGCAAATGTATCATCAGATAAGAATACGATTTCTCACCAACACAGTAAATTGGACACATTATAAACGAAGTCCCGGTCATGTAGCGATCGGCTGTTTTCTGACCTTACAGAAAAACCTAAGTAGGAAAGATGTTAGTTCTTCGCAAAAAAGGGGGGCTCATCAAGAGTTATCAGAGTGAACAAACAAGAATGTACGATTATGAGGTGTAGTTACAAAGTGATTGCGGTGATGGCGTTCGTCCTTGTGATTTTAGGACCAGTATCACTGGATATTCTAGTGTTGCTGGGCTAGACCTCCCAAAACCAGATACCTGACTTAATAGTTGTCATTAAGGAGCGACATTTCTCATGCAGTTCACTATTTGCTACATCTTCGCAGCTATACCGCTGTATTATGTAGAAGTCGCATTGGGGCAATTTACTTCAGCGTCACCTTGGTACATCTACCAAATGCTGTCATCGGCAATGTCAGGCAAGCTATTATTACTTGTAAATTGTCGAAAACTTTTCTTGCTCAGTTTGTACCGTTTGCTTAGCAGGTAAAGTAAGGAGTAAATTGTCGAAAACTTTTCTTGCTCAGTTTGTACCGTTTGCTTAGCAGGTAAAGTAAGGACAAAACTTTCGGCGTTAACCGAGCTCGTTTTGAGGCGTGCTCAGGCATTCCACTTTTCTTCAAGATCGTAATGGCAGCAGAATGAGTACCTGACCTGACAATATGTAGTTTGCTGGGGCTAGAAGATAGGCAGGCATTCTCTAAATCTTCCAGTGGAATCGAAATGCAACTTTTTTTTCTAGATCTCCTAAACATTGGATCGCTAGGAGGACCGTTCCTGTATTTGACTATCGTGTGATACTTGCATTCCTTTTACATCCTAAATTTTGGAGTAACATGGGGATTACGACGTACCCAGATACTGTACATTCAGGTATTCCTGCGGCTATTGCTTTCAATGTTGTTGTGCGATGCATAGCGCTTTCAGTATGGATCAGCGTCTTCCTGTCGATGTCATTCATTTCCTTAGAAGGTGTGCTATCGTAGTTCGTAGTGATGAAAAAATAATCTATGATAGAGTATACATTAATTTTCATCAGGTGCATGGGGTGAACTCCGTTACGCGAAATGCTGGGACGATGATTGCTACGACCATCGGTGAGTTATTCCTGGACTTCCTAAGCTCTTTCGTAAATTACTACTTATGCATCGTATGCATCATACGATAAGAGGTGGTGGCTACTGCACATGAGACAAGAAGGGATGGCTAGTTTACTCTTTATACTACAGAATCCTCAAGCCTCCACACTTTGGAGCCTTGAATACCATGTTCACAGTGACCCAATAATTCCGAGCATTCTTATTTGAAAATTTTTGGTGACGAACATTTAATTAATTGTACCGAAATGGTAGATTTCATGATAGACCAGTCCCAATCGGGAAGTTTGGTTTTACCATGAAAAGAAGAGAGCTTCTTATTAGACGGACAATTCGATTGTTATAATATTTTGAAAACGTACATATATTCCAAAGCTACGAAATTTCTTTTCAGTCTCGCTCAAAACTGTACGTTTGCTGCACCAAACAACGCTGACTGTAAACAGTTCCTTTCCGCTATGAGCAGCACAAGGGCTGACTTCAAGAAAGCCACGCCGGTTATACATTTTTCACAGAAGTTCCTACAGGAGGTACCGTTTTTGACCTAATTTTAAGTTGTTCTATCCAAGATAGAGAAATCGCAATTCCGAACGCTAACTGCTTGAAAGTCTCTTCTGCTAGTTTGATTGGTGCCGGGGAGCGTCGGCACTGTGGAAAGAGGGCTTCAGCGTGAGTTTTCGTCGGCCCTAATCTTTGAAGGCTGAAGCGAAGTCAGCGTTCCTGAAGCACACCCAAACTCGCAGAACCTAATCCATTGCCATATGCCGTGAATGTAGAATGTCGGAGACCTCTGTTATAAAAATCAGACCATCAAATGATCATGTACCTAAACTGAGGTTCGGTTCTGCAATTTTTTGCAGGACGAATCGAAGATTATATTTCGGGAAAATTATACGCCTGATCCTATGCTGATGGGCAGCTTGGTGCTCACATGGATCCTTGCTATATTGGCAGCATCGGCTGGAACTCGTGTTATTGCTAAATTGTCATGTGCCGTAATAGCTATTGCAGTGTTATGTTGTGTTATGCTGATAGTTCTCGGTGAGTTCAATGAGTGCTCAACTTCTTACTTCATTTCCTTTAAGACTTCCTGTTCTGTCTACTTGGAGTCAACTTCAATTCCGCCGGTATGCAAAACTGAATGTTTCTGGCTTCCGTAATTGAACCGTCGAATCTATTTCACATCCAAAATTTTGAATCGTCGTCTTATTCAATCCAAAGATAGGCAACTCGTTCTGTCCCTGTGTTTGTTGTAGCTCAGCAAAGTGATCGTACCTAACGGTACACTGGTACTGGTTTCTTCAAATCCCAGGGAGTGAAGCCCTTTTAGCAAGACGGTGGCGTTAGATGTGTACCTCAGGTGAATGTGCAACATTGGGACTGGGATTTTTGATCAACTGCCTTTGACCGAGTCTTAGATACGTACATATGTCTCAGTCTTTCTATATGCATGCTTTCCATTGCGGGAGACGTGGGATGCTGGACTCATAGAACGCACACGCACCTCAAACCCCTACAGTTCGAGACGAGCCATCACCATGAAGAGAACATGGACTCAATGTAACAAAGATGAAACAATGCATGATTCAGAATTATCTAAATTACGGGTCCTTGCTTTCAGCTGCCCTTTTATCCGTAGCGGTCACTTTAGGCGTTTTTATTTACTCTCTGTGTTTTTCAGCATTCACCACTGGTGACATCTTTTTCTCACTCCGTCACTTTTATGAGCCTCATCCTAAGTCGCTGTACCGCGTGGATAAGTGGGTTGCTGCAGCAGGACAAGCACTGATTACACTTAAGCAAGTTTTCGCTGATGTTGATTTACTTTTCAAAATCATATTCAACACTTTTGACTCAATCCTGGCTTTTCTAGGAACATTTTCTCATCATCTAACACATCAAGGGTGCCGCGCCGGTTGTAACGCCCTGCTGCTCGCTGAAAGTGGACTTCAGGGTTCGCCACGCTTAAGAGTGGCGTCGCTGTCGGCGTGAATGTCCTATCGGGGTCTTACGCGCCTCTCGCTCTCGCCCTTGCCACGCGGGATGTTGCTTTGGCCCTTGCATCCTCCACAGTGGTCCTACACCGCGACCTTCGCCCTACGCGTGCTACGTCCTACAACACGGAACAGCTTACACACAGCCCTAACTACATCAACCGAACCAGATATAGCCTTCTACGATGTACACCATCTACAATATTAAGCTTTAAAGAGAACATTCAAAGCAGTCCTTCATAGGTAAATACTTCAATAAGAATCAAAAGGAAGAAATGGTAAAAAGCACATCATATATACATATATACATAACCAGTCAATAAAAGCCACGATGATGACCAGTAAATCTACGTATCATGCGGCTCGAACCCAGTGCGTTATGTCTCACGGGAGTGACGAGGCTTGGGACCGCTCGGCGTCTTCGGACTTCCATGCCCGAGTCGATCGCTACACATTCGGTAGGACTGCATCATGTCTTCGTCCTCGAGCCCGCGTGTTCGACAGCAGGACAATGGACAGTGACAGCCGGATAGTTCAGAGCATGGGCTAGTATAGCCGACGATCAGCTTCCGATACGCTTTTCGCGCCGTGACGAGAACAGAAGGGAGGTCTCAGCGAAGGCGGAGCCAAGCCCGCCCTTACTACTGCGACTACGAAGCCAAACGAACGCACATGTTAGTTAAAGGCACGGTTCACCATGACTTTGGTAATCCAGATCATGACGAAAAATGGAAGACAAGAACGAAAATAGTGCGATGAGGGCGAAGAAACTGCATAAATCGTAGCTTCCCAAGTATTATAAAAAAGGGCTTTCGAAAATCGTCAAAAAGGGGCTGGACGAGAATGAGACCAGAAAAGTAAAGAAGAGTGGGGCGTTTGAACGAGCTATACAATGTGTGTCATTGCGCACGTGTGGCTCCTGCTGACTACGGTAAACAAATATTCATCCACTCATAAGCATAATTAACAAAAAAAAAACTCTAGTAACAGCAAAAACAACCCACTCTCTCCAGTCTCTTGGGGTAGAAAATTAGATAAGGGATCGCAGCAGGAAAAAGAATAACACAGAAAAAATAATGGGGGAAAACATCGTCTTATCACTCGGCGATCAACTGATTGATCCTGATTCAACTGGGTCCTAGAACGAATAATTGCAATCTGTATCGCCCCGACACTCGTCTAACGCGACATCGATCGAAGGGCGGGAAGGCCGCGTGAGCCGGGAACGAGGCCCCCACTATGCCCTCACCGTCGAGTTTTTAGGCACGAGAGGGTCCATCCAATTATCCTTGAGGGCCACTGGTTATTCCTAGGGGCAGAACTCAGTAACAATCTTTATCGTGAACTGTGCTTCTAACGGTCTTTTCCCTACGCCGTCGTCTAACTACCTAGCTAGGTTTGAGGGTGGTTTCTCAAATAACGGCGGGCCTTGGTCATTTTCCCAACGCATACAACAACCTAAACTACGACAAAAACTACAATCAAAACATTCATCTACGGTGGGGCTACGACAGCAGGGCAGTGACAGCCGGATACGACGATGACACGCGAACACTTTGCCGGATGGATGTTTTCGGCCAAAGCACGCGTCTAGTAGGCGCCGATACGCTGATCATGCCGGGAACCCCGCACGCCCTACCAAGTGTTGCCCTCCAAGAAGTCGGGCGGAAGTTACGACAAAGGGCATTAGACATTTAACTTTTTCGCAGAAAGATTTTCAGGGGCCTAAGAAAAAACATTCCTCGAGACACCCCTCAGAATGGGTCTGGGCATCTAAGAATGTCATACGTGGCACTGTTAGATCGAAAAGCTGCCAGGATAGGGAATTTCAAGAGCTCAGGGACTGTATCGATTGCAAACAACACCCAAAAAAGGACGAATTTAACATCCAAACAGGACGAGCTTCGACGGCGTTGTAGAGGCTGCGCCATTCACAAGGGACACCGATAACGAAAAACCGGACAACTAGACTCAATCCTTGGCGAAAATAAAAGAAATTTTGAGCGTTCTTGGCTTAACGTAGCGAACTCTTTGTGCGATTGCAACAATTGAAATATCGTCCAAACACTCCCCCCCCCCCCTCATACATGCTAATGTTAATCGTCATTTAATCGCGGGAAACTCCCCTACTTTCAAGAGCCTTGCATTTCACTAATTCTGCCAATTTTCTTCGCTACCGACGCACTATTCTTTACCAACACTTCTGTTTTTTAATATAAACAGATTGGCTCAAAACTATAATAAATTGGCCTTTGAAGAAGTAACAATGTAATATCCCTTAGAAGCTCTTTTCTTCTTCTCTCTTTCTTATTTTCGTTTTTGCTTCTGTGAAAAATACATTTTCAGTGTCTCTACTGGAGGAGTGATCAGAATTGCTTCTGCTCGAGGATTTCACCATTCTCTTGCCATTGATGTGATATTCATTGCAGTCACAACAATAGTTGTTAATGCCATCACTCTCATATCCATGATCGCTCTCATGGAGAAATATGCAGGTCCTTTTCCCTATTCTTGTCCCATATGTGTTAAGTTTTGCATAAAGTTGCAACCCACAGCACACAGCTGAAGATGTACAGACTGGAACTAGGCATGTCCTTTTATGGATTGCATTGCTTCAGCAGTTAGATTCCGCCAAATGCATCTGAACATTAGCGGAACTTGTGTGGAAGTGGCCTTGGGGGAGGGGGGGGGGATGGGGGCGTGCTTCATTCCGCGCATCCGTCGAAACTGGGTCACGCAGCAAGCGTGACCGGTGGATCAGCCCGCGATACTTGACAAACGTCGCAGTTGTCAGCGGAGCATGCGAATTGCGCTCGGTCCACGGCAATCAGCTCAAAGTGAAAATAACACAGACTACGGCAAGTCATTACTTCCACCGACAATTTTTGGTACTGTAATGCCGTCTCGAGAACACAGTGGGCTGCGCCGCGCGCCGAGAGGTCGGGGTGGCCTAGTTTCAACGGCTGCGAGGAACGGACGTTCTTTGGCCAACGGCGGTACATCTCGTCTAGAGAGATCCCTTCCATGGAACTTTTGACGTCGCGTAATCGTCCTACCATCATTTTTACTACTTCTTTAGCACAATATTCCTCATAAAGCGCTGATTTTTTTCTGCGTTTTCTTCCTAACTTTCACTTCCATTACTCATATCAGAGTAGTCCGTGCTCCAAACTTATCGTGAGCTGTGCCTTTGAAATTTCTTATTTTAGCTGATTTGTATCCGTTCGAACCCCCAGACAAGCGATTTCACTTCGCACTCGTTCACAACTACATGTCAATGATGCTCGTAGTGGAGGTAGGTTCTGTAAGAGGTGCAGTACTTTGACCGTCTTCAAGACGTCGTTTTAGACAATTAGCGGTGTTAGTGGTGGCTGGGCTATGGCAGGGTTCTATTTTCTTCAGCTAGCAATCGTGCCCTTTCAAGTTTTGGTAGGTGCTTCTAAGAAGTCGTGTTGCACCATTTCTTCCTATTCAAACCTCCAGAGTGCTTCACATGAAGATTTTCATCCATAGAGAACCAGTCCGATTTATATAGTATGAAAATGTTTTAGGTAATCTACTTGTGGGTCTTGACGTCAATGTTGCATGAGAAATATGCCAGTTCTTTTCGGCAGCGACTTCACAATGCACGAGCCGTCTTGCTTCTGATAGCTATGATCATTCTCAGTGTCATCACCAGTTTCTTCTTCATTTTGCCCGGTGAGTGCCCATACTCGTACATTGCAACAAATCAATGTAACTTCTCACGTACGCCACCCTGTACATAAGTCCATTTCGCTCCATATTTTTTTCAGTAACGTCCTGCTGTTGGTCTTCTACCGGGTGGCTTGGCTAATCATCGAAAACAATAACCTATTTAGGTGGTTTCATGCATGTTTTATTGCTAGCGAAAGTGTGCAAGGACGCCACATTCATACTAGGATTACTACAGCTCATAACTGTCGCTTACATATATGGATTTCGAAGGTTTTCCGTGTAGGTTTTCCGAGTGCTCGTAGGAGCTTGTTCTTCTCTTATCATTTCTATTTTACGCACCCCAGTTGAAAGGATCACAGTTGTGATTAAAATCCTTGGAAAACAGTGAGGGTCATCATCACTGGATGAGTAAATGAAAAGTTTGCATAAAAGTAGTATCCAAGGGCGATTGCTGAGCAGCTGAATAAGATTTTTATCGTCAGCACAACTCTCAATCTCGACACTTTTTCCGTTGACATTCTCATTAGTTACACCCAGTCGAATATTTTTGACAGTCAAATTCTCTAAACTTAACCCCTCAAAAAGGACTACTAACCAAAAAAGCCGCATTTTCGGGAGCAATCATAAAGGAGAGCGTGGGCAGAAACTGAATTGTTTGGAGCATGTTTTAGTATACTGGAAAACACATCAGCATGTAGCTCATAACAGCGCAGAAAAATTGTTCTTGAAGCCTTAAAACGTCTTTGGAGCTTGCCTCGCCGTTAGGCCGTTCCGCCGAGGCCATTCCGCATCGATGGTTGCTCGCCAGTGCGACCACTGTGGCATGAGCTAGGTGACCGAGGTATTCTGCCCGCTCGCTATGCTCTACAACTGCCACACGGACTTGAAAGGCCTGGGCTGCCCCACTCTGCCTTGCGTCCTCCTACAGGCTGGTACTGCCTCCGCAGTACGGTGAGGGGTTGCTAGTCCAGCGCCGAGCTCCCTCAAGGCGCTAGGCGCACCTGCGCTTATGAACCTATCCCTGTGTTTACGTGATACGGATGTTATCACACCCCACGTACTAGGAACAAACATTATGGATCATACTATTTTATGCTGAACGAAAGAAATATGAGTTCAAATGCGATACAAAGTGAAAACTGCGATACGAATAATACTGTGAAAAGAAAAAAATTGAAATAAACATGGGAACCGTATTAAACCTACGGACAGGGTACGTCTCTGCTCATCCTAATCCGGGGCCATCCAAGTCCCCCCCCCTCCCTCCCTCTGGCACTGCTGCTTCACGGTCCTCCCATAGCTGCGGACCATTCCTCTCGATGTTCCTTGCGTGCGACATAATTGGCAGCAATAGCACCAGTGGTAGATGACAACAAGGCGATGCTACAGGATCCACTGGAGCTGCGTCGTGGCGTTGACGTCGATTAGCACCAGGAGAGGAGACGGGCAATCGGCTGTGACGACCTCGACGACAATCGGCACTTTGCGGAGAGAGCGACCAGAGTCCATGGCTAAGCATAGCCACGTGGCAGACTCTAGCTCTCCGCAGCATACTGTGCCTTCCCGGCGGGACCGAGGGCCGGCACGCCAGGCCTACCTTTGAATCATCCGAGTGGCACGACAGAGCTAATCAGTCCCTTTTTAGGATGCGCCCTTGCACTGCGCTCCCATTCAGAATCGTAGGGGCGTAATGAATGCGTGTATGACGTTCACATACGTATTTACAATGACTCGAGATGGTCAGTCAGTTGACAAGTCAGTGATTTTATCCTCCCAAACGAGTCTGGTACCAATTATGCGACCCAGTAGGGATGTAAGGCTTGGTAAGCCGGTGCAGATCCCGGTCCGGGATTCGATAGTCTAATCTTGTGTTTGTGATAATGCGCCAGTTACCACTACCACAACTCTCTATCGAGAAAGACAATATAATCAAAATGTTCCAGCAACATTCGCACTATGGTAGGACGCAGCATTATGGATTTTTTGTGGGGATTTAGTTGGATAGCCACATCTCCCTTCATTCATGTGGTTAGTTTGATGTTTTTGACTCTCCGACGAAAACACTCATGTCAACCTGTTCTCCCTGGTCCACTTTTCATGATTGTAAAAGGGATAGAAAGTGAAAGATTCTCGTCATTCACAACTATGTAATCAAGTAGATCCGAGTCTTCACTTACGCCATAACATTAGCATCATACAGTTTTACCCCTCCTCTCGAACCTACTATCTTGCCTTTGATCACAGATCGCACATATCGGCATATGTATAGTCACCCTTGCTCCCAATAGGTAAGACCACCCACAGCGGAAAAATTCAAAAGTGTTTATTTCGGAAGGGGGAGAGTCAAAAGCTGTTAAGCTGTTCTGATTGGTAAGTTTCGTGGTTTGATACTGCCTCCCCACCCTAACCCAATGAATTCACTACATGCACCATGAAAATGCACCGAAAGAATGTGACTTGTACATACAGTGGTTGTGGTTACAACCGATGCAGACTTTAGTCTTTACATCCTCCGAGACGTGTTCGGTATCAGCTAATCAACCCGGAAGGAATAAAAGGCTTGAAAAGATGAAAGGATTCCTAATTTCGAGTTGTCTTCATAGCTCTTCATTGGAAAAAAGGGGCCCGAACTGATTTCAGGCTTGCTTTATCGGCTTATTCACCGCGAAGATTCATTATACAGGATACACTTGGCGGGTCATATTCAGCGTTATGACGTTCATCTGGGTTCCGCTGAATTTCCTATTCAAAGACTATGAACGAAAGAGGATTCGCGAACCAATCCAGGTTTGATATGATTTCCTTGACGTTTGAATACCGCTTGTAATATGTCCATCTAAAACAATGGTTGGTAGAGTGAAATTTCAACCCTCTAGTGGTTCGCAGAATCAACCTAATTCATTTCAATTTATTTTACCCAAAAAAACTACTCCTTCCTTCCCCTCCCCCTTCCGCTTCCTTTCAAGCCGGGCAAAGAGGTGATAGGAAAGTCGGTCGGCAGCCTTCATTAATTAAACGCCTGAGGCGAATATTTCTTTCCATACGAGGCTTTTTTAAAGACAATCCCTTTTTAGGAATTCTAAGAATTTCAATAGATCTTTCTAACGAACCCTATCTGATTCCTATCCACCCGTGAATGTATTGTCAAGCGGACCTTGAAATTCGAGACTGCGGGCCTGTACATCCAACATATTACCAGGACATTCAGGGGTGCTCAAGGCATTACCATTCCAATGTGAATTAGTTAGGCCTCGGTAGAGTTCTATCTTCTCTTGCAGGTCATGTTCCGTCCCCAAAAAGACTGGGGACCGGCGCATACGGCAAACCGTGAAGAAGCAAGGCGAATGGAACGGGCCATGCGAGTTTTATGAGGCTTACTGATCACATTTGGCCATCTCATTTCTTTCCGAAAAAAAGAACTCCGTAATTGCAAACGAATATTTTTATTAAAAATTTGCCCTGGAAGTAAAAGTTCTATGAATAGTGTGGAGTTTGGTTCATCGCAGCGTCGAATTTCAATTCGGTTGTGCATGAGTTGCGAAGAAATGTGTTGCTGGATTGAATTTTCGAATGTTCTATGAGTGTTATATCGTTATTTCGAATTATTTTTGACAGAAAACTTCTGTCCGCAATAGTCCGAAGTGGTACCCGATTTCTCCTTCATACTGAATGGTTCGAATATCTCAGAATGCTCTGCATACCATCTACATACGCTGAGCTCGCAACTTTCCTAACGCGGTCTTTGTGACAGATGACACAGTGAAGAGGAACGAAAGAAACAAAGCTGAAACAATCATGCGAACGGTTTTGGACCAGCTTCTGCCTTTGGTTTGCAGGAAAATTCCGACCATCCGGACCATGCCATCATTACCGCATTTGCGCAGAAACGTTCTCAAGTCTAGACGTAGGCCTTCAAAAGGGGGAGGGGGAACAAATAAATGCATTTCTCCCCACTTTCCATAGGTGGGCTCGTGCTCGTGCGGCTCTCTAGGGTGTAGTCTACAAAGGTTTCTTCCTAAAAAAACCGACAGAGATGGCCACTTTTCGTGCTAAGTCCAAGGATTCTAGTAGTTTCTCCCGACGATCACCCTCATAATTTTTTATAATAATTTTTAATGTACAGAAAACCGTAAAGGGTGGCATTACCTCTCGTGAACTCGGAGGCCATATTCGAACATGTTACGGAAACGATTCTTGGAAGCCGGTTGTGTAAACGTTTGGGAAGAGTGATTAGGGATAGCTTGTTTAGGCTTTACATCAAACAATATACACCAAATATTTACTACTATCGCAACAATATCAACAATCAAAACATTATGCATAAAAGACACAAAGACAGCGTAATCATTACCGTATTTCTGGAAAAAGTCTGTTCTACAACAATATTTATAGAGTATTTTCGGGCATTTGAGATGTAGCTAACGTTGACTTCCTTTTCATGAATCATTCCGAGAAGTTACAGAGAAATGACACCAATAGCTTGAAAGATGGAAACAAAAGAGTGAAAACACAGAATACGAAAACAAAAACTTCACAGGGACTGCGATGAGCGAACATGGCACCATTAATGTATCACGGAGTACATAGAACACTGTTCTATTAGAAAATACAAAAATATAAAGTACAAAATAAGTGAGAAGGTGTTTACAAGTGAAAAATGAATCAGTTGATGAAGTCTTTAGTTTCATCTATTGTGCTGTTTTCTTGTTTTGAGACTGAAACGTTGCCTCAGGCAGATACAAGACGGATTGTAAAGTCCCGAGAATGTGTTATACAGTAACCCAAAGACTCTCATACGCCTCCAAACAACCGTCACGTCCATCCCATATGCAACGCAACAAAAAGTCACCTTGGACGAAGACTACGGGTGGGTGGTCAACATCTGGGGGATTGCTGTATCACACATTCACTGGACTTCAAATCTGACATTTCAGGGCAGCTTCAGTACTAGGTAGTATTTGCCAACGACTACAGGGGTAAAGGGAGCGCTACTGTTTGCAAACCACCGTCTCATCCAAAAAGACTTGCTCATCTGAGGGCTTGTGCTCAATATCAATTTCTGTCTCTACCCCAAGGGCCACAACAGCAGAAGTCCGTTTTTCCATAGCACCAAACGAATACCTGGGAAAAGCCTGCAACCGTGCGCCTAATTAAACATAAGTGAAGCCTAAAATAATAATCGACGAGCAATTTACAGGAATCAGGACCCTGACTTCGCTTTCTATAATATAAGCAAATCGAGCAGCTGTCCGCGATTTCACAAGGCGTTTTGGAAAATTAGAAAGAAGGCAAGTCTTTCAACCCAGAAACCTAGACAGTGGAGCTGGTATCAAAGGCGAGGCAATGATGGGTTGAAGAAGAGAAATTTTCCGTCCAAATAATTTCTATGTAGTAACCAACCCTGACTAGCTAAAAAGGATCTCGAGATAAAAGTCAAATCTCAGGAATGGAAGCGCCAAATTCATTTGCACGATCGCAAAGAATCGTGAAGGGATGAGAGGGTTCGTTACTGCTTTAAATGGATTCCTCAATCTCTCCTGAACTTAGCAAGTTCTCTGCGTCATCAGGCATTTTGAGCGAAACTAGACTTGTCTTCTCGCCCTGGAGGACAAGAGGATGAGGGCTGATCAGGGCTTCATGGCTGCTCTCCGTGAGCTACTAGTATGACTAGGAACGGTTCCAAAGGACCTGTCTATTCCGACCAGAAGCCTACTGCGCACCACATTCTGGAAAGAGAGAGAGTTAACAGTGCTGCGGATCTGATAGCACGTACTGCGGTCAGTGAACCTATCATATCAGTGATTCAGCTCTGCCTCAGCTGAGAAGCTCTATAAAATTCGAAGGAAATGCTAATAAAAAATCTTAATTTTGTATCAAAGTTATATGAGAGTAGCTTCCTTTGTATCTATTATTGGCGGCAGCAAGGGCAGAAGAATCGAATGAACTTCTTGCGGTATGGCGCAATAAATACGAGAATCGCCACGAGGACGACCAGCGGTCGAATCAAAAAGATTCGTAGATGCTCTACATAGAGTTCAGCAGCCATCTCCAGAGGAAGACTCTTCTCGTCTTCTTTCGAGAAGTTGAATGTGATTAGGAAGTCCTGCACTAGCGAAACAGCAGCCCATACTAGAAAGAATGACTATTCAGACTGATTCAAAGTGCCAGTAAGATTGAAAGCATATAGAAACTATAGTCGCTACCGTATGAGAAATAATGAAGAGAAAATGCCCATTAACGGTGTACGAAACATATGCGAACTTAAGATGTTTGAAGGCACAGTTCACGATGAAAACTCTGAGGTTCTCCAGTGAACGTTTAACACAATAGGATAGCAATTATCGCCTCGAAAAACAACCTCGACAGGGCGTTATAAGGGCTCAAAATCCAGCCTAGCCGACGTACACCCCCCCTAGTGGCCGTGTGTGACAGCTTTGTTGAGACTGTAGCATTCACAGCGAAGCGTCAAGAAGACGGGGTAGAGTACGGCTGTATAAGAGACACTCGTACGATTACAGACATCATCTCGTAGAACCCATTCGTACTGCTTTTTAGAGCCTCAGATTTCCCATTTCCCGCGCTTCCTTCGCTGGCACCATTATTTCCATTACTTCATTAGGGCTAGATACCTCAGAATTATCGTGAACTGCATCTGTCTCTAAGTAGAGATGGAACTCACTGAGATATGGGACGGCGAATGCTTGTACGATGATTTGGAAGAGTATAAACGAGAACAGCCGCCGCTTCCCGAAACGAACCTTGAACAGGTGATGATATTTTCCGAGAAAACTGTAATGACGCGAGATTCAATGAAGCGTACCTGGTCATATGGAGATGACTTTGTATACTCGTCACGGCGACGGCAAAACACTATGATAGACTGGAAAGAGAATTCGTTAAAGAGTATGCAGGAGTAAGATTCGACAGACTGAAGCACAGTTTATTCAAAGGGTGTCCTGATAGAGCTAGAAATTCTTCTTAGCTAATGCTGTTCGCTTGGTATAAAACGTGAGAAAGAAAGAATCTTTGAAGTCGTAAGGAGTTTCAAAATTTCAGTCATAGGGAGGGAAAATGGGTTGTGAGGAAGTAGAAAACCAGGTGGATACAAAGTTATATGAAAATGGATTTAAATTGTGACCATTGACTTACTGCGAGTGCTTGTGTGAAGAGTACAACGGCAACGAGACATGCTGCTAGCCGAATAATTACTGTTGATCCCAAAACCACGTACGGCGGTACCTGTTCACATACGCCCATAAGATAAAAACAAACTGAACCAAAACATAGCAAAAAATGAAATAAAAAAATCAATAAAAATTTGAATCAATAGAAATGGGATGTACCTTGTATGAAGCGACAAGTGTGTCAATGATGGTGAAAAGAATAGGGAAGATTTGCATTCTCAAAAACGCATTCCTGAAGTAAACAATATCAAAAACTTTTTCTACACAAACGACACTTTCAAATTCTGCATATGAGCAGAGTGTGGGCAGAATGAACCACAAAGAACGGCCTTCCAATGTACGGAAACTCGCCCAAAGGAGCCAGACCCCCGATTACCCGAAGGATAGGTGGTTTGGTGGTTCCCTTGGACGTACTACAGCTACAGGGAGTTGGATATTGGTGCCTGCCACTCTCGTAACTGTCACAGGATGATTTGGCTACACTTCATTACTCTGCACTACAGCTTCACGTTTTGCCATCATGAAAATTACCCGTATGGAAAAAGAAGTTGCGGTACCGTAGAGAATGGTAATCGCTAGCCACTCCACCCTCAATCTTTCGCGGAATTCATTCCCGAGATCACTGATTCTCACTGATATAGATTTTTGGTGAGTAGTTCCGTTCCACATGGAAACAGATTCAGAAATATTCATTGTTAGAAGCGAGTAAGTTTTCGCCTGGACATTTACGAGTACATGTGCTTACGCCAAGAACATGAACACAGAAAGTACAGGGTCCAAATTTGGAACATCCACATCTAAAGGAGCGAACAAGTCAGTTACACCATAATCAGGATGTCGTAGTTTGTCGCTTTGTGGTTCTCTATGGAAATCAGATCGGACCAAGGCATTCACGCTTCATCATTGGTCTTAAGTTTTTACCAAGGGTTGCCCAATTGTTACAGTATGTAGTACGCCGCTATTATGCATAAGTTGAACTTCGACTATTTTCCTTTAACCGTTTTCATCGATTCAATGATAGTGAGATAGCCTTTTTCCAGGTATTCCCACAATTTCCTATGTGGAAATTGTCTGGGAGAGGTTATTCCACTAACATTTAAAAGATGAAAATTTACTTCAATTTCAGAACATCAAACAACACCTTTACCACTTAAAATTTCCGAACCATCAAAGAAAAGTAAAACTCACGCGTACGGAATGTAATTGATTTCCTCTGGTCGAACGACTGCTTTATGTGCATAGTAGAAAGCAACAATAGATGAGAACAATGTTGACCAGAAAATGAGATCGGCAATGATGAATGAGATAAGAGCGAAAACCGAGTTCGCGCTGCAATGTAAAAGACATTGATAAGATGCCATATAATGTTGTGAAAGAAAGTATAATTACGAGAACTATATAAGAGAACAGTACAGTTCGATTTGACAGTTTTGGTACTACATCTTACACTTCTCAAATGGAAGGGGATCGGAAAAAAATTAAAAAGGGGAAAAGTCAGTAGCGCTTTTCGACCAACACCATTTTAAGAGTTCGAAGTGCGCTGCTCTAAGCAGCTGGAAAGGATGTCGAGTTTTGTTAGTACTGATGCTGAGTTTCCAGTCCAAGATACGAATTATTTCTTACCCACTTCTATACCTTTTTATCACTTGAGGGTTCCATCTACAGGGCAACCAATAATTGTGAAAATAATAACTGTATTGGCTGCTATTGCTTACGTCCAACTACGACAATTTCGAAGACATCTTCCAGGAACCCTAAAAAGCGCTCAGAAAACTGAAGGGTGATGATACAGCCACTCCGCTTGCAATGGTCAAAGCCAAAAAAAAAACCTCTGGAAATCTGTGAGAAAGAAGAAAATGGCATCCAGTCATCAATCAAGCAAAAAAAGCAAAAATAATTATAGAGAAAACTCGTTTTTCCGAATGTGATAACTTTTCCCCAAAAACCGCGTCGCGCTCGCCGCACTCGATCGCACGTGGTTGCGCGCTTTGGAAGAAAACATTTGAATTCCTAAAGGAGGAACGGTAGTCGTCGCGAAATCATTGCCGCTTGCGGTGGGAATCTGGGGAGAAATACCGCCAACACGTTTCTCCAAACAGACCGCTAATCATTTCAACGCTGAGGCTGGCCATGTCATAAACTTATGTAATTGAAATCGGAATACATATTCCACTAATTTACTGCAGACTGTTGCTCAATGATAACTGACTGGCGTTGTTGCAAAACTTGAAGCCACGAGGGTTTTTCAGGACGAGCTTTTTCGGTCAGAGCCACAGATCTCTCACAAAGTATACTATCCTTAAAGAGATTTAGTCGACTTGTAGGAAGCACACTTGTAAGTTAAAAAACTGTCCGGAAAACCCAACAGATTAGGAGGGCCTGCCCCAACTGATATTTCTTATCAAACTCATATAAATACAAATGTGTATATGGCTCAAAATATTACCTGTAGAAATTGTATGTTGTGTACTGTGTGAGCAGTTCTTGGTAGATAGTTACTTCTTTGCTGAAAAATCAATATTGCCTTCTGTGAATGGCCAATCCAGTTGTAGAAGACGGAAAATTGCATCGACACTGGTTCATTTGTCTAAATCACTATGACTCGACTAAATGCAAAGTGGGGCTGACCTTTGGAGATCCAGGAGTTGATCGGGGGCTACTCTCGGAGGAAGACTCCAAACCAATTCTCTAAAAAGCTTTTGGTCATCGAAATCCGGTTGTTAGATCTAATCGCAAATGCTAGTTGCACGACTCGACAAATATGTACGGTAGCATCGAAATCGATTATCGACTAACCTTGAACCGTGGTGAGTAATACTGGTTTGTATCTCGGTGTATATGTCGAAAACACATTCCAGTAATATAAATTGAATCAGCATCAAGGCGAAGACCTTCAAGAAATCTCGCTTGATGGTTGCTGACAGCACGCATAGCAATAATGACAGTATGCATTTAGCAGCCAGGGTTCCAATACGGTAATAGTTAGGCAGATACGGTAGAAGGGAGGCTGAAATGGGTTACAGAGTTACATGTTGGAAGAGAATGCCATCAAACAAACATCAGACAAGATCTGTTCTGATGGGTCTGAACTTTTAGTGATCCTTTTAATAGAATAAATTATACTAAAACCTTCAAAGATAGCCCCAAGAATGCTCAACTACAACTTTGAAACTATCGAAATACATCAGTAAAGATGAAAAGTGGAAATTTCCAATGTTTAAAAAACATAGTCAAAACTGAGTCAAATACATGATACTTTATTGCATTGCGTTTGCATTTCTAAAGAATCAACTGAAATTTCACACAAATGAGATCTTTGAGACCAGGTAGACATCAATAGGGCCTGTGTTCACCATTTATTTCGGCTGACAAGAGTGCCAAGTAATATAAAAACAATGATTTGTACATCAGTTAGTTTCTGCTAGGTAACCCAAGCGAGGATACAAATGCTACAACGATTCTGACTGGAAGTCGTATGCTTTGGCACCTCCCAAACTCAGCATCACAAGGATTTGGCCCTCATTCATCATATATTCTTTTAAATTGCAGTCCGACAGAAATTTTCTCAATAAATTCTCGAATAGACACGATTACTTACCCATTGTTGTGGCCGGTTGTACAAGCGTCAATGTTGTGTTCCCAGTGAAGTTTGAGACATCACTATTGACCAGTACGGTATCCATGAGCACAGGGTCCAAATGGTTTGGAGATTCCCCCGAAAACTCCAGCAACTCATCATCCATTACCGAAACTGCTGTGTAACAGAAAAAAGTCTCGATGGATATCCTTCAAAAACGGTACGATACCAGCGGCCAAAAGCAGAAAAATTTGAGAGAGATTTCAAAGAAATTTACAAGAAACACAAGAAACTGCTTTGAAAAGTTTAGTGAAGATCAGATTTCACTTCCAAGTAAGAGTCTCATGAGATACAGGGAACTGCAGCAAGTCAAGCAAAAACAGAGTCCCAAGTTCATAGAAAATTCGGTTTCGAAAATTCCTCGGGATTCAATAATGTGAAGGAAACCTGTGACTCATCACTTCGCCCAGTTCGGCTACCTCTCAGAAACACATCAGGGACGACTATGAAGAGTAAGTTATAGAAGGTCTCTTCAAGCTCATATCGTACATATCTGTATGGGCATTTCATATGTATGTCTATATGAATACATGGTGGCGTGGTGGCAAGTGGCGCACTTCACGCGCATGGTCACGGGTTCGGATTCCGGATCGATATTCGCCTAGGCCAACCAAGACTTCCATCCCTAATTGTCAGTTAATTGTCATCAGACCCGTCTGGGAGGATAAAAGCACTGACTTAAACATTGCCTGGTTGAAAAGTTGAATGTGTGCGCATCCCCCAGGAAGGAGTAATTAACGCCCAGAAGCCTCAGTCTTTATTTTTACACTTGTACATATTTGCTGTTATGATGAGAATGATTGGAATGAAGTGAGTAAATAGTTACTGTTAAAAAGTTTGACTCGAAAAACTTGAGTGAATCGGCATGTTTTCAGATGGCAAGACATTCAAATGCAAATATGAAGGCCTACGATGTTGTAAACTAGTTAGTTACGGCGAACGCAGAGCGAGTTCCACGTTTTCATTTTTCGACGATCCCAGCTTTATGTGAATCGGATTGAGGCCAAAATCACATTTTTTTTCCTATCGGGAACGAGTCAAGTTTCCATAGAAGCTCAAGCACTGGATTATGGACTGCACTGACTGATGGAAGGGTGATAGAGATATTTCCTGTTCGATGATGTTTTTGAGAATATCCCATGGTTTCTGAGATATGACTGGGCGATGCCATCCGGAAAAAAAGGCTCGAGATTCAACAGAGGAATTCGTGATAAGGGAAACCGGACTTTGACGAGCATCATAAATGTAGGGATCAACACCGAAGGTGCAATCAGCCTTCGCTGGCATAGGGAGCTGGTAACCAAAAAACACAGGCCGTAGAACACACGAAGGTGACAAGACTGTGTAAAGTGTATTTTTCTAAACCAATGCCATTTAAGACGATTCGAGTCGGTACAAGGCCAAAGAACATTTTGCACTCTTAGGTGCCTCAGCAACTCATTAATCAGCTAATCATAGCTAATATGGGTAAGTGCATAGTCTTGGGAATATCGCACATAGCCAATATATTCCTATATGATCGCTGACGATCAGGAAGTGTAAATGATTCACCAAAAGTAAAACGAATTTGTCTTCCGAAAAAATTCATCGAAATTGATGTACAAGTGAGAAAGGAACTGGTTCGGTTTACCCTCCGCAATCCACTAGTCATGAACACTTAGCAAATGAGAAGACAGAGAATGAACGGCATCAAATACAGGAAAAACCTTCAGTCACCGAAAAATAGACAGTAAATTGTTTATTCAAGAGAGTCACTAGACGTGAGAGCTCCGAGAAATTTCCGTTTGACTCATGAAATTCAAATCTAAGAAACGCAGCACTCAGGATTCCGAATTTACCGATAAAAGGAAATGCCTGATTGACTTGGTCTATAGACAAATATTCAGGGCTCAAGATGGGATTCAGGGTGATACGGTAAGGGGAAGCAATGTGGTTGCATATGTTTGCATTAGGTATTGAACTTTCCGGGGTCTACCCAGGTGATCTCACGAATGAATCGATTAAGGCTGACTAGTTTGAACATGTTATTTTTTGTTAATTGCTGTTTTCCATTACAACACGACAAAGATAACAAGACGAAACAAGTAAATCAACAAAGAACGAATTGAGACACGTAAATCAAAAAATTATCGTTTCACCGTTCATTACTGATACCAGCGTCTGTTATGTAATCCATGAACAAGTCAGGGTCGTCTCCTAGACTCGATTGGGATCAATCAAGCTATTCTGGAGGGATGGACAGCTTACTTGGCTTGGGTGGTTATCCATCCGGGACTCGACCTCTGAACCATGCACGGGGTAGTCTGACATTTGGTACATTGGTTCTTCACTAAAACCCCCTCCCTCGAAAAATCGCTGGTTAAGAAATACGTTCTATGCCACAACTGGAATGTTATACAAAAATTTTTCGTCCGCAGGGGATGATAGAAGATGAGATAAGGGTTCTGAGAAATTCCCTTTGATGACAAATAATAATTCAGAAAGTTTTGTTAACGTTGCTAAATAATTATCCTACGTACGTAAGTCTCACTCAGGCTCAAGACTGAATGGCTATGTACAAAATAAATGCGCTCGCCATTAGACCGTTAATATGGGTTTGTGAAGTGCCTGTCAGTTTCAGTTCCAATAAAAGCGATCATAGAACCTATAAAATGGATCAACTGTCAGCCGTTGTTCATAGGCCAATTTTTTCTCACTAATTCGAACGATAGCTGCTTTCTGGTCTACTACAGTCTTTTTCCCTTCTTCTTCTCGTCTCAGACAACAGCGAAACCTGAGTTTATTATTCAATGAAACAAAAAAACTTCCTAATCGTAAGCTTCGTTGGTGGGCCTACGAGTAGAAGTCGAAAATTTGGCGGTGAAAAACAACTCAAACTCAAATTTGTGCCGGAGAACAAAAAACAAATCAGGACTTGGGGAACATTAGACTTGTGAGGGGTTGTTTTTGGCTGAAGAACAAAATTGCCTCTTAACTTACTGCTAATTTCCACTTAACGAGTGTGAACGTCTTGCTATGCTTGCGTCACAGATGGGTTCTCAACCTGCGTGCTCATTTGGCTGATTGTTCAGAGAAATCGCAAAGTTCCTAGGCATTCTAACTCCTAACGAGCTAACTGTGAAGTGTGATCCTGAAAGCTTAAGAATCCCACAGGCTGATTCTATGAAGTGAGCTCATGAAGCAAGGAGGCTAAGAAATCATGAAAGGGTTGAACTATCAGTCGGTATTGTGAATGTCACCGAAGGAAGTGTCGGTGAGAATTAAGTTCCCCGGAAGTTCAATGTAGAAAAATGAATCTCTGAGAACGTATTTTGAACGGGCTAGAGAATGTTACTTGAGAAGGCGAAGGCAAGTGTGGCCTTGGTAGTGTGGTGTATAAGAGCACTGTGCCCGGAAAGCACAAGTACTGGTTGGAATCCCGTCGGAGGCCGAAGTTTTGCCCGTAAAACGCCGGCCTCGAGGGCTAGAAAACTCCGCACAAGTCAAATTGTAAGTTATCGCCTCAAAAGCCCTGTAAGGTGAGCCGTTTTCAAATGGAAGTCGGAGAAACTGAGAAAGTCCAACTGCTCCAAAGAGTGTGACAAGGATGACTGTACTCTCTAAGAACAATGGAATGTCATGAAATCTGTGAGCGATGCTCACTGTGATAAACAGAAATGATTTGTTGGCATTTATGCAATCTGCACGTCGAATGGAAAAGTCATGGAATGAAGGAATCGTTCAAAATACCGTACTCTGGAACTTAGATTGATGAGCAAGGATCGCAGGATGGGAGAGAAAACTGCGGAACTCCATGAGATACGCAACGTCAACATATAAGCCTGACAACATGACATTCTCCGAGCTACAACTCTATCCTTCACAGCTCAAATTTGGGCGATTTCGAACATCTGAGGCATCCCGACGTTGGGTAACGAGCTTCAGCAACGAGAAAGAGAATAATTTCATCTCGGGTGAAATGTTATTTAGAGGGTAGGGCGAGAACGAGGGTGAGATAATGTCGTTTGTGTGAAGAATAAAGAGCACCGAAAGACAAAAGTACGGGTTCGAGTTCGGTGGGAGACTAAGCGTTCTGCCCTTAACTGGGCCATCGGCCATCTTCGTGAGACATGGAACTTCATCTAATTTGGGTGTGGTGAGAACAACGAATTTTTGGGTCGTACTGCAATGCATGCACTGATGGTTTTACGTTCCACTCGTAGTTTCACCTCCAATAAAAGTCACTGTAATAGGATGAAATCGAAGTCATCTCAGCTCCTGGGACTGCCTATTACTTGACTTGAGGTTTTTGTTAGCTACTGTTATTATGCGATGCGGAAGGCTCGTAAAGTTGGCTAGTTAAGGGCAGAACTTAGACGTCGGACGGGACCCGAACCCGCACTTGCGCCTCCTGAGCTCCATGCTGTTCATCCCTTACACTGCTGTCTACATTACCTCTGCCCTCTACTCACCTCGACTGGGCATGACGTAACAGATCGGTGGTGTGGCGAGTAAAAAAAGGAGAATCTGGTTGATTGGTGGAATGAAAGCTGTTGACTTCGACTAGAAAATGGGTCAGGTCTTCGGAAAAGACAGTTTATCAACCAAATAAGCAGTGGTAAATGTAAACGAAATTTGATATGTCACGAGATTCAAGTGCATAGTACACGTGGAATTACCAATGGGAGAAGTTCCACTTCGACTTTGGAGATACCCCAATCTGTGGCTGGCAAATACGGCCGTAAATGAAGATAAATGATCTTGAAGCCAGTAAAGAGTGATAACAAAATATCGAATCTGTTAGGTTTCGAGGAAAAAGCTACGTGATTATACTCAGAACGATTCAGAGAGTTTGGACTCAGACGTCAGATCAGCCATCCACTTGAGCGTTGCATAGCTCGTATAATTTACTGATGGCATTCTGACAATTTACAAACGTGCAATTACAAATTGCCAACCACGAAAGGTTGCATGCTCGGTTGCACTTGATAGGGTATCTCCTTAATCAAACGAATCCTCATTTGAATCCTAAGCAAAGGAGCAGGAACGACCGACATGGGATCCTCAATGAATTCATATTGCGGATGAAATACAGAAAATGCGGAAAAATGATATAAAAATCTTTAGAAATACTGAATGCCGGTGTTGATTGACAAAAACAGAATATACTATATTCTTCGGTTAAAAATTTTTTCGCTGAAAAAACAGCTTAGAACCTCTCCTCAGTGATTTTTCGGCAAAAAGGCCAAGATATCAGATTTCAAAGCTGCTGTAGCATCAGTATGGATAAGGTTGAAATGTGAGGTCGCGTTCACACGCATGACCATAATCGGATCTCGCCCATGCCATTCGAACCTTCCAGCATCCGGGACTACATAGCTGTCACCGAGTTCCCTGATAGAATAGGAACACTGACTTATACATCTCGAATACCCTTAAGGAAAGAAAGTACCACTACGATGCTGAGTAGAAATCTCACGGTTCGTATGGGAAAGAATTTGATAACTGTAGATTGTCCTACTCTTTTATTTATTGTTTTATGGACGCCACCGACGAATTTAAATCTCCCGATCTTCCTTGCATTACATCATTACAGAATTCTCGATGTGGGACGTATGGGAAGGGTGAAAAAAAACAGCACTTTTTGCTATTTCTACTTGTTTTCTTGGTACACACGCATAGGTGGCTAAATCCTTAAAATTTATATTTTTGAGTTCGTGGTTGGGAACGAAAAGGAAGAGTTAAAAGTGTTCATTGCTCTCATGGGAGATCCCTTCTTTTCCAGTCATATGCCTTGTTACAAACAAAATTTTGCCTATAAAGTCAGAAATCAAACTTCTAAATATATGAGGAACTCGGGTCACACCACTTTTTGCAGTTCCCGGTAACTGTCATCGCTGAAGGACATCAAATGATATTCATTGCTCTGGCTTTCACTTCTTTTAGGCTTGGCAAGGTTTTCTGGAGGATTTTCTATTTACAAAAGAACGGTGGGGAGGAAACGCTTCTAGAATAATCGGACTGAACCTATCAGCTAGCTCTTGATGATTAAATCAAATCACTATCAATATTATTATTGTCATTATAATTATTCACATTATTATAAGTATCATTAATGTTAATATTAATATCAATATTATTATTGTTATTATTAGCAGGAGGTATTAGAAGAAAGGTTAAAATTGAGGCCTCACTTTGAATGGTACCCCTAAATAAACTTGCTTCATATTGAAATCCAGTCGAGGCTCTGACTTCATAGTATGTGTATGATATCAAGTGGGAGTTGTTGTCAGTCGAATAGTTAGAAGGAAGGGAGACAGATTCCACGAAAGCATTGAGAGTTCCGTTATAAACTGACCCAGAAAGGATGTGGGTTCGAGAATTCGAGTACATTTTTCTATACGGTTGAGGGAGAGGCTGCAAGGCATCAATCACAATGTGAAGGAATTCAGGAATGCAGGAGAATGTCAAATTTTATGGCTTATTTGAATTCCTTTACATTTGCTTACCTGTACTTCATCATGACGGGTCAGGAATGGTGAAGCGGATTAGATCCCCAACGTACACCGCGTGTAACGGCCATATGGGCAGTTTATCAAAAAGGTAGGACGAGAAACACGTGTTCTCGGTTGTTGAGGATCCGAATTCTCACACCACTTGCAGGGATATAGCCCGGTCTTGCACGATAGAAACCACTCAGCTCTGTTTTATGCCCAATTAGACATGCTCTTCATTCTATTCATCATAACTGGTCCTACCTGGGGCATATGCGGCTGTGATTCCAGCCCTTCAGTATCCAGAACCAGGCGATTCATGGATCATGACAATACGGTTCCATGAATCGCCTGGTTCTGGATACTGAGGCTTCTCGATTCACTCACTTCGGTCTGCCCCACAACAACCAACTACCGGGATAACAAGTGTAAGGCTTCTTAGGACAAGACCCTAGACTGTGGGTTTGGTTCGGTTTGCTTCTGTGGGACTTCGGCTGCTTGGGAACAATTTTGCAATAATGCAATTATTCCAGTAAAGTAAAGTAGCCGCTTTGATTCACTTTACTAAACGAGAACAAAATGCAAAAGTTGCGAAAGTATGACTTTTGGTCGGAAGGGCAAAAAAGAAGCGATTCACTCAGCGAACAAAAGTTTTTGAAAAGCTATCCCACATAGTCATCGCATGACTGATCACAGAAGTACAGAACGAGTTTGTAGCGCCACTACTCACCCAAATGTCCCTAAA
Organism: Haemonchus contortus; assembly: GCA_000469685.2. Classification (NCBI taxonomy): domain Eukaryota; kingdom Metazoa; phylum Nematoda; class Chromadorea; order Rhabditida; family Trichostrongylidae; genus Haemonchus; species Haemonchus contortus. The sequence goes on from LS997565.1 coordinate 15,222,952, forward strand.
AAACTGCGAATCGAGTCCTTCAAGCAGAGAATATGACCGATTCTTTTTACTGCCCCTGAATGGAGTAACGCTATGATCACGAGCAAAGAGATTTGCAGTTTTTCGGTTTGAAAGGACAAGCTGACCACCGAAGTGACAGATCATCCCGGCGTCCCAGCTTTATATCTCGGCGACTTTTTCTTCGATGTGACGTGCATGACTGTCGTCAGTCTGCGTTCGTCAATCGCAGCCAATTACGCGAAAAACCAGCTAAGCAATGAAAAACCCCACAAGCTCTATGAAGCGGAAACTGCCGGAGTCGAATTTTTTGGTAAAAACTGTGGGGGTACAGTGGGGGAGGCTCGCAGTAGTTCGGATGTCTTTCCGCAGTCGAGATTTAGTGAAAGTGCATATCTAAGTTAAGCCGAATAGGAGTTTTTCATAAGAGATAGTAAGTATTAGAGTCATCATACAGACAGTCCTACTCACACTTGGATCCTGACGCATCTTTTGAACAAAGCTGTCTGAAAGTTTTGCACTGTTGTATCTCATAACTTTTTCAAGTACAAGGTACGCCAACCCAAATCCAAGAGCACTAAACTCAACTGCGGTGGAATTTGCTAAATAAACTGTCCAGGTTCACGGAAGAGAAATGACGGATAAAAGGAAAAAGTGGTCGAGGACGTCCGTACGCGAAATCCTACTACTTGATTTGATAGCAATCGACTAATGTGATTATATGTGTCAATTCTACGATGATTCCTTCGCTGGCCTTGACTCTTCAGGAAATGGTAGAGGCCTAAGAAAGGAGGGAATGTCTGTACCTCATTATACTAAATACATTCTGAGGCGAAGTCATCCTCTTCTAATATTAGTACCAACTGATTAAGGACCCCCTAGACAGGCAGGAAGACTCGAAGACACAGGAAAACCTACTTCTTGATTTGATAATAATCAAATATGCGACTGTAGGCGCCAAATTTCTACGATGATACCAACGCTGGCTTTCGCTCATCAGGAAAAGTCAGGGATTCCAAGGAAAAACCCGCATCTGAGTGGATTCTGTACCTCAATGAAATGGTTCCAAACAGAAGTAGATCCTCCCAATACTGCTCACTTCCCAACCATCCTGCTTGACAAATTTTCATCATACAGAGAGACTTAAGAGACATGGACTTTCGAAAAAAACTGCGCATTCGCGGTGCAGAAGGACGAATAATGCATGCATCTGAGAGAAGGACGGTGCTATATGATAAACAACTACTGAATCTAATGGGGCATTAAACACATACTAAAAAGACCACAACAAAAGTGATGACAGAGCACGAATGAGCGAGTATGGGACTATCCAAGAAGATGAGTGTAATTGTCGTCGTAGAACTGGAAAAGCGAATCGAATGTTTCGAGCGCGATCAAGATGACATTACAAACCGGTGAACCGTCACACCCATCGTGACGATGACACGGCTGGCATACCAGTGGAAGGGGGAGTCAGTGGAGTACTGTTTACAATCCAAAAGAAAGGACTAATCAAATAATGTTAGATGTAAAGTAGTACCTCATCGTAGAGACTCTGATTAAAGGTCTTCATATACTGTTGTTTAGACGAATAACGGACATCCATGGTGGTTTAAGCCGAACTTGATTAAGGAGAGCTCAAGGATTTGGGTGACTGGCAGAAAGGCAAAAACTGGAGGACAGTTGCAGAGAGAGAGAACGGTGATCCTGGCCTTTCCACATAAACGAGTAGGAGGCAGATCTAGAGGAAGTTTACCCTCGCGCATTGGCCAGGAAGTACTGCACGAAACAATGACGGTTGAGAACGAAGAGGTTTAAGAGTTCAGGGGAATGGCGTCAAAATTACAAAATAAAATAAAAATAGGAAGAAATCAGATGGCACGAACGTGAAAGAATTAATTACAATATTCAATGCACAAGAGGCTTAAATTTGAATTTGGAAATTTTTGATGAATTTCAAAATAAAATCCTGCTTTAAATTGATTGAGATGAAATAGCTCTGCACCAACAACCCAATTTGAATAGAGAAATCTAATACTATTTCCGCTTGCCCTTTAAATTCGAAGCCAAATCGAATTTGCAGCTGAGGGCGGGCTAGTGCAGCTGTGCTTTGCATGCCTCAGAACATGGATTACTGAATCTGCTTTATAAGGCGTCTGCAGAGACTGAAACCAAATTTCGTAGTATGTAAAATTATGATTCAGTATGCCCCTCCTATTAAGCCATTTCAGATGAAGAAGAGGGAGGAAGTAAAGGAAATGAACCAGTGCATGACACCGGCGAGTGCCTCTGATAAATGCTCTGCTGGCCACGTCTACAGAATCAGTGAGGTGACGGGAGCCCTTCGTCTCTTGACTCACCAAAGTGAGCCAATGCTCATCTCAGTACTCCCCTTTACTCTTTCATATATAACACCTCGTCAGGCTCCAACTTTTACAGGCCGGGCTTTTGCTGAGCCCAAGTGTTTGTTCAAAAGGATTTAGACCTCAGCAAGTCGGCAGGGATGGAAATCCAAACAACCTATTTCTGCTAGAAGGAAATCTTCGGAGTAGCAAGTTGGAGGCCTCGCTCAAGACACATTAGAATTTCGCTGGAGAACCTAGAGTTACGAAACTACTGAGAAACTACTACAAGACATTCAAAGTTAAGAAGATATTGAGGAAGCCATTTGAAGATTACCAGTTGAGGGCTACCAGACATTTCAGATAGTGCTAGAGTCTAACATCGAAACAATGTTGCACCTGACACCTCTGTACAAGGTGTCGTTCATGAAAAAATTCGGATAAAGAACCCAGATGTCCCTGGCAGCCTTCCGTTCCTGTGAACTTGTCTGAACGTAAAACGAACAAGGTTTCGGGTTACGGGCGTAGTGATGTAATAGTGTTGTAATCGCCTTCGAGAATGTCGCCGATAATTCCATCACACCTATCGTCGGCCTTCGATCCAAGTTATGCTGTTGAATATTTGAGGTGTTTCGATACACCGTAACTCCAAAAAGGCAGAATTTTTGCTAATTGATAACCTGTTTTTGTCTAACTTTGACTTCACGGAGTTGCTCTTCACGAAAAGGCAAAAATATGTAACTATGAAGCTTGTTGCTGAAAAATTCAGGCGGTACAGGGACATTTGATTCTTTTTCTGCAAAATTACAGTACAGCCTGATTAAGGAGAAGAATAACATTTTGCAAAAAAAAAAAACTGAAGCAAATTGGAATATAGAACGGTGAGTCGATTTTCTTTTCGAAGAGAGATTCGCATTTTGAAGACTTTTAATGAACTTACACTAGAAGAATTCGATTAAAATTCTTACCTCTAGTCTTACCATTTCCATTCCCTAAAGACAGAATGATTTCTTATCAGGGACTAGTTCAAATTAATTTCACGAGCCCCCGAACAGACAAACTGGTATCCCTTTTCAAGTGTTTGCGGTAATAAAGAATTTATCATCAGAAATGCCCCAACCGATGACTCCACAGTAATTTGTTATTTGACGACAATGTAGTCCACATGTGAAATAGAGCTGCTTCCTACTGTATTTAGCAACAATTTTATTTTTTTGCCACTTTTTTTTCTTGAATCGTTAAATAGACCTATGTGAATCTATACACTGCCTGGTTGCACGGAATCTTTTTTCTTCAAATTATAGGTATGTTGGCACCACACTTGCGCCCCTTCTGAGGAACGCTACTTGAAACGAATTCTCTCTCTAAAAGAAACTAGTGAGTCATCGATGCCGACGTCTTGCAAGCTTTTACTTCGTGCACTGTTCATTGGAAAATTCAAAAAAAAAGACATTTTTCGAGAAAATAATCGCCAATAGCATCTTCACTAATATCGGCTAAAGTCAAAGCCCGCAAGAGTTTCTTGAAATGATTTCAGGTCATAAGCTGAGCTCATGATTGAATGACCACCAAAGCTACAGTCAAAAGGCAAAAAACCGCGGGAGGACTAGCCATGAATTTCACATGTAGGTGGAAAAAGCGCCGGTCTCTCGCCATCCTTGTTCCCAGATGGTGATTGCTATTATTCTCTCAAGGAATAATGGGACTACCGCCCGAGCACTGTAGTCAAGACAAGCTCAATCCGAAAAGATAGAGTAAGAGAGACATTAGGAACATCCTAATTCTCTTTTGTACATGTCAATCGGGATCGGAGTGCATCGCATTTGAATCGTGTCCAAGAAGAGAAGTATAGTGCAAACTGACGGAGCAGGTTCTGTAGTACAAATCTTGCAATACTGATGTTCACAAGTACTATGTCTGCTGAAAAAGGGCTTCGAGTAGCCGCAAAACGAACGACAAAAGAGGTATACCCCAGATATTCTGTTTTGGATCAGTTAGGTTCTGGCATGCAATCGAATATGTCAAGCAAATATATTAGGCTTGTGGCAGTTCTCAACAGAAGATGCACAAAGGGCAAGGTTCTCAATCTTATTTGGAGTGCGCCCGATCCGTTCACAGTCACATTCATGGCGGAACTCAAGAGCGAATTATTTCTTAAGGTTGTCAGCGGCTTCCAAGCCAACGCTTATCCTCTTTCTGTCAAAGGCTGGTATCAAAAAATCCCAGGAGGAGTTGAATATAGAGTAGGTGTTGATGGAACACGATCCTGAATCTGTTCATCAAGGAACGCTTGATACACAACACACCGAATCTTGAGATAATATGTCGTTTTCATCCTGAAGACATCTTACCATTACGCAAGCCCGGCTGTTAGCTTTGCATGTACGTATTATCGGTGATAAATGATAGCACCATCATATGTCAGCAATTACTAAACAGGTTCTACGGCAACTGATGGATAGCCAAGAGAAGTTCATGTGTCCCCTGATAGAGCTGGGGTTCGAGCTCAACTTGGAAAAATCTAATGAATTGGCGGTCAGGTGTATAGGTCAACTTGGTAATCTGTAGTAGAAACGCTTATTGGGAAACGTTTTTTTCGGAAGACTCTGCGAGTGTATCCATCCCAGGCTCCTGAAGTAGTGATCGGAACAGATAACATGAGCATCTTCGATGGGATGCGAATTGTCGTCTACGAGATGGGATCTGCTGATTGAAATAAACAATGAAGACATGAATTGCTGTATGAAAATCGACAGCAGAAAACAAAAATAGGCGACATTTTGTTGGGGGTGATTCCTTGTCATTTGCTCAGTATTGTAATGAACTCCATAAATGGTAGAATTCGAGGGACTGACCTATCCGTACTGGTTTGCCCATCAAGAGATTAATGAACCAACCAATCTCTCCAACGAAAGGATGGGTGAAAGTGCAAATAAAAGCTTATGAGAAAGAGAGATTGTGGTGTATGGAGACCGTAAATCAGAGGATGTGCGACTTGTGGAAAAGATGGTTATTCGAAAAAAAAAAATACAGTTTAGACTCTGTGTACAAGTAGCCCTAATGGAGAACTAGATTGGTAGAAGACAACGAGAAGAATCCTAGATAGGGTGCTAGTTCATCAATCGTCGTATTTAGGAAAGGGCGGGATAAAAAGGTGATGCAAGGTAATGACCTTGGCGGCGGCTACGCCTAGCCTAGCAACACCTGACTCGTCTTGAGGGTGGAATGACTAAATCGACCCGTCGGATCTTCACACAATTGAATGATAGGTGTCTGAGCTGTGATTGATAGTTGGAGGAACCAAAAGAAACCCACAGTTTTTTACTTTGTTTTTTGTTCCAAGGTTGAGCAGAGTTATTGTAATCCTACGTGAACAGCTACCCCTGCATGGACTGGGTGTCATGTGGGAGATGAAAACTTTCTAGACAACCTTGGTTTTCTTTCCCATAGAGTCCATTTAGTTAAAAATCACTTTGAACTCGTTTTTCGAGGATAACCTCTCAAAGAAGAAACCATAAAGTGTAAGCATCGAGGTACTTCCAGCTCGAAGATCAAATCTACCGGACATCCTTTCCTCAGTCTATCGTTCGTTCACTCCGAAATTTGAGATGAGATTATCGTACGTGGGCCCCTTGACTGTCCTTTCCGTTATGAAAAAAGGCCACTGTGTCTGGCTACCCAATGTCACCCGTCAACCAGTAACTTCTTTCCGCCGATGCCATGCCCCTTTGGAATCAACCCTATCGATCATCTTCTATTTTATCCAACTTCCGACACCGAGAATTTGGAGCAAGGCCTCTCAGCCCTTTAAGGGTCATCAGGTCAGTCTACTGTCTTTTTACTTATCAAAATACCGTTGCAATCTCTTCTCAAAACCAAAACAGATGAAAGAAAATGGAACATAAATTTCCACAGCACTGATAACCGGTTCTTTACAATATGTAGGGAATAAATCAAGACTTCAAAGAGCACAAGGACAGGAAAAGGAGAAAAGGCATAGTTTTTGGTGTGAACAATTTTGGTATCAACAGAAACTACATGGAAGTAGGGGGACTACAAATCAAGACTGACTAACGAGCGAATCATTTGCCGACTCGATATGTTCCCGTTTTTGCTGGGAACTCGTCAGTTCCTCCCCGAACACCTTATGAATCACCAGAATGAGTCATGTGGTTGAACGTACCATTATTAACGGCCGTAAAACTTCAAGGTGAACAAAGAAATCGTCACCAATCAAAGTTCCTTATGTGATGAGGGTAACACCTTCCAGTTCACTCACAAACCCAGGTCAATGTTCGGCGTTTGTCCTTTTGATACCGGTTTTTGATATACTTCAGTAATCCAACAGCCGCGGACTAGCCTACTCTTGAAGTTGCTAAGCCAACTTTCATAGAGTTGGAGCAACTTCAAAAAAACGCGGAGAATGCAACTTCTTCAGCTTCCAGAGTTCTCAGCAAGGGAACGCAGGACGGATAATATGTATTTTGCACGGATTCCTGGTATAGATAGCTTTGGAATGTTGGGAGTAACTTTGGGGCATAGGAAGCCATAGCCTGGGGGCTGCTGTACGCAGGGGGTGAATAGATGACCACAATTCAGGATAAGAGGCAATCTTACTTTCATAAACTTCTTCACGATCCTCTGAGAGTGCAATAATGAAGTGGAAACAAGAGGATGAGATTGATAAACACTCATAAATTACAGAAGTTATAGGCATTTCTTAAATGTTGGTTGATGACTAATGATGGAAGAAATGGTAGAAAATCGCCAGAGGTAAGGAGCGTTGAATGATGATTTCAAGGACACTGAACGTCGACAGAAACCGACCGCTCTTTATCGCCTATCGGCAGTGAAAGCTTCTATGCTCTTCGATGGCATGATGATAGCCTCCATGGTGTGAAGACTTAATGAAAATGACTGGTAATGTGAAGGTACAGTTCGCAGTAATCCCATGAACCATTATAAGGATACAGGGCAAAAAAATTAAATAAGGTTAGCTGATCAGAATAGTAAGGAAAAGAGCAAAGTCGCAGAACTCCCATGGCCATCCTATTCATTTTCTTGGCTTTTTTGGCATTTTTAGCCGTCAAGGACGTGTGAAAAACAGCTGGCTTAGGCTACTTACTACAGTAGCTCCCAACATCCGAAGAGTCGCGTCTACTGGGGAAAAAGTCTTTAAGTAATGTCTACAAAAAAATTTTCGGCAAGTCAATTTTTCCGCTACCAGTTCGGGCACCTCATTGAGGGTGTGTACTTTTTCAGTCACTTTTGAACCCTCTAAGGCCCTCCCGACAGAAACTACAAAGCGATTGAACGAAAAGTACCCCACTTACCGAGTCGATGGGAGCCCGTTCTATGTGGAAACAAGTTCAAAGAAAAAGATGCGAATAAAAATTGAACATACATTTGGAAACCAACCTTCCCAGAGCTCTAATCCATTCTCTTCTCAATTTCGTTTTAACTACTCTTTGAGAATGTGAAACAAATGCTTTATATGTGTCATCAAACACGGGAACCGTTGATTACAACAGCCTTTACACTCTGTAAAGTTTTTAGTAATAGTACGTTTACTATGAAAGATTGTTTCTGTGGAGAACGGTCGGTTCTGGTATTAGCTCTTCTCGTTACTTGAAGGTACTGTTAGAAGTGGAAAGCGAGGGAAGGGGAGGTGTGTGGGAGTAGAAAGAAAGTCGAAGAGAAGGAAATTCCTGTTGAAAGAATCGAGAAGAGCGCCATCGAACTGCTTCGGAAAGGTCAAGAGAATGCACTTCTGCCGTCCATCATTTGAATAAATACATCTCCCTTGGCCGGCAATCAATAAGGAATAATTATACTGCTAAGATTTCCTCTTGAACATCATCGGATACTTGAAAAAAAAAACAGCAATTTGTAGTTACAGATGTGACTGTACTACACAGTTGTACCCCGAAAAACAAAAAATCCGTCTAAACGTTGGTTTTCTATGATGAATCGTTCTGGATGTCACGCAAAGGTATCACATGCCGTTAAAAATCACTCTTCTCATCTCTTCAGACCGGTTTTCAGAATTCCAAAAGAAAACCATTCGAATTGTTACATATCAGAAACAACCAAAAAGTTGAAATCAACAAAATTTTCTCGATAGCTTAAAGGCACAGTTTTTTTTTGAATAGTCTATAAGATTTCCTCCTAGGATACGGGCTCAGCCGACGTACACACCCGATACGAACGAGTTGTTAAACTTTGACAGAGCTGTAGAGGTTGCACCATTCTCACCGGAACCTACACCTTGTACACAGGCAACCTATTGCAGCCAACGGCGTGCGCATTCTAACAGCTTCTCCAAGCACCCCTTCAACGCACCTTTTTCATAACATTCCATCCAACTCTAATTTTACTTCTTTTTCGAAGCCCCACATTTCTATAAATACGTCGGTTTTCTTCTCGCCACATTTGCACTATTCTGGACCATCACTTCAATTACACGTACAAGGTTAAATAACCCGAAATTATCGTGAGCTGCTCTTTTCCACTTAATACTAGAGCGAATGCTGAAATGAGGGAGAGGAAGCATCACTACGGGTGCCTTTGTGCATCGAATCTGTCTGAATCATGAAGATCGCCATACTCAAAATTCAGATACTCGATGAAAGATCCATTGATCACGTATGCCCAACAAGTAGTTCGAACCATCCCAATGCCCCAACGAGACAGGTTCCATAGGTTTTGGGTGAGAGCAAGACGTTGCCTATGAGGTCTTGGGTGATAGCAGGAGAGAGAGATCGATGTGCACTGAGCATTTGACTTTTTACTTTTTTGAAGAGACTGGATGACACCAAGTGTACCGTAGGGGAGTGTCGCTGAATGTCGCAATGCCACCGGATCGAGATAATCGTGGTTATTTACCTTCCGTCCATTTTTTTCAAGTATGGGCCTACGGAGGGCTGCACGCAATTTAGAGTTCCGACCAAGTTCTTCAAAAAAAATGAGTGGCCGAGTAATCATTCTTCAACGGGCGCTCTTTTGCAGACTCTTCAATGCTCCATGAATCAATAATCGAGAAGCGTTCTTTCACTCCGAATCTTGGATAAGTACTCACGGGAGCAATTCGAGAAATTTTTGAAGGTTCTTTCATTTCCAATAAATTCATTCAAATTACCTATTCATAGCTAAGTGCCTAGGTAGTATCGATGTCACTCCCTTCTCAACTCGGGAATTGGTAGGGTAGAGGAAGAGGTGCTGCGGCCGCTGGCCATTCTGATGAATGCTCAACAGTGTTGGAATGTTCTGCTGAGGAGGTGAGGACTCTCAGATGTTTTCCTCTGCACACTTACTCGAGAGGTCAAACATGAAGTTTGGAGTTTTTTCAGAAGTAGAATCGGTTCGATAGAATCAAATGCTTTCAACGAGAGAGGGGTAATTTTAATGTCAAGACGGAAGTCGAACATGCAGACCTGAAAAATCTATTTTTCATGAGGTGCAAAAATTCACTAATGAAGAATTTTTTTGAGAAAAAAGAGTCAGCCGAGCGAGCCTGCGTAAGTGTTGATTCACGGGTCGCCCTCAATGAGCCGTTCGATATTGCCGAGATCTTCAATGGCCACTCTTTACGATTATTAAAGTCAGTAGCCACTGAGATGGGTATAGAGTCAATAGCCTTCATCCCGATGAAATTAGAACGCTCGTATGGGCCTGCGGTTGGATGCAACTGGACCGGACTAAAAAAACAAGACGTCAGGGCTGCCACACAAATAGCTCCTGTCCAGCTGAAGATGAGGGAGCAGCGCTTGCGATGGTACGTACTGAGAGGGCCGCAGAAACACTGGCTGGGGAAGGAATGGAATTTGAGGCTCTAGGTGAGCGACCACGAGGAACCTTAGAAAATAGGTGGCTAGACGTGATCGGGAAAGATCTGGCCGAGGCCAACGTAATGGCGAAGATGCCGCGGATAGAAGAATGTGGAGGCAGTTGGAAAGGATAGCCAACCTTGCGACGGCAGGGGATTAACGCTAGGGAGAAGAAGAAGAATACCGTCGATCGGCCTGACCAAGGGCAAGCCATGTGTGTAGGCGGAAGTGGGGCTGACCATAGACAAACAGTAGTACGTAGCAAATGCCGTGACGATAACTAACCAATACTACTGTGTACCGCGGAGGTCCTTTACCTTTTACACAAAAAAGAATCTGGTCATGATTCTCATTGCAGACTATCCGACTGGATCGGATGGATACCGCTGCAACTCTCAGCTGCAGATTACTGAATGCATCCCGCTGAGGCGTCTGTGTCTAATCGAAATTGGTTTATAGCGTTCAGTCAAGAAAAACAAAGGAGTTATAATTGTAATAAGTGGGTAGACGAAACACAATATTCCTACTAATTCGCTACAAAACTAAAAGGACCCCTTGGCATCCCGCTCTATAACCGGTAATCTGAATGGACGATTTCATTCGGATGAGCTTTGGTGAAAAAGTGAAGTCAAACTAGTTTGTGGGTACAAAAGTCAGGTTCTGGATTAGAGGGACCAGATAAGCATTCGCTAAACTAATACCCTTCTCAATTCAAAGCAAGGTCACGGCAAAGAACAGGCCTGGCGTTTTCAAAACTTGAAACACCCTCAAGTTCTAAGAATTTCTTGCAGTGAAGTTATAAATGAAGTATAGAGTCTTTGGGCGTTAATCAATCCCGTCTGAGTGGTGCGCCCACGCATTTGACTTCCATTCAGAATCGTAGTTGCGTAATGGCTGCGTATGTGGCCTATACAATGAATTGCGGTGCCCAGCTGATGTGCAAGTCGTTGCTTTTGTCGTCCCAGAGGAGTCTGATACCAATTATCGACTCCCGGAGGAATGGAAAGCTTGGTTGGCTTAGGCAGATATCGGTCCGAGATTCGAACTCGTGACCGTGTGTGTATGGTAGTTCGCCTTTTGCCACTGCACACCTCCACAGCAAAATAGTCTCCAGTGATCCCGTGGGCGTCTTTGCTTTCCAGGGAGCGGTTCTTGTCGCGATGCTCACAGGCTGAAGGATAGAATGTGATTCTGGATAAGTTCCACTTACCAGTTAGAATGAAGATCCGATGAAGTAAAGGGCATAATTATTTGCTGCGAACGCAGATGAAGTGTGTTTATAGAGACGAGATGGAGTGACGTTTAGTGCTTTCCATATCGAGTTACCAAACAATAGTAGATTATACGGTACCAATACTAATTTGAATTTCCTCGAAAGGCAGCATGCAAGAGTGCAAGACGTCCCTCTATAAGTTTGGTTAACGAGATTCCCACTATCCTTTGGACCTGCGCAGCAGTGATTTCAATAGAGATAAGTTAAGATTTGAACAGTTTTCCAAGGGAACCTGAACGATAGGCACGAAATACTCCGCGAATGGACGACTCAATATCTTTATCTATTCATATAAGGGGCGGAAGTGGTATAGTGATAAATGGCGCACTATATCACACGCACGGTCAGGGGTTCGAATCCCGGATCGATGCCGCCTAGGCCAACCAGGCCTTCCATCCCTCCGGGGTCGGTGAATTGGTACCAGACTTGTCTGGGAGGTTAAAAGCACTGACTTGTACATCGGCTGGCCACCGCAAGTCATTGTATAGGCCACACACGCACTCATTACGCCACTACGATTCTGAATGGAAGTCGAGGGGGGGGCATCCAGGGGGGGGGGGGGGCGGGATTGATTAACGTCAAGAACTTTATCCTTTTTATCCTTTATTCGTATAAGGGCGATGAAAAACGGGAGAAGAAAGGCAAGGCAAATCAAATGACTAAGACCGAAAGGTGACTTAGAAATGCTCCGATCCAAGTGCCACAGGAGACGCTAACTTCTCGTCCTTTTCAAAGGAAAAAGGTTCCAAGTTGCCGTAAGTTTTGTGCTAAACCTAGTCTCACGAGATCATTCAAAGAAAGGAGTATTGAACGGTTCTACCATCTCTCAGTCATTTCCCCGACTTGTAGAAAGGCTCCATGAATAGAATTATGATAATGTCCTCTCCACGCCTTCGGCAAAAAGAAGAGTAAATGGATGTTTGTTGTCTTGGCACAAGTGCAAAATGGTGTGTTAAGGACCCATGTCAAGGGTTCAGAAAGGAGGGCCCAAGAGGTTTATGAATTACTGAGAAGTAAGTTTAAATTTTTTTGCTGTCATACGACTCTCCATTTGGAAAATAGTTTGTATTGCTAGATAAACGTTGGCTGGGCTGGCATTGTTGCGTTCAATGTGTTTGAGATCACTCCCACTACTCGTATTTATTTGGAGCCTTCTACTCAGCCCTTGTTATCCATATCACTGGTGACAATCCTGGACAATGAGTGAAAAGTTCTGGAAAACAACGCCTTCTTCGTCGGATAAATCATGTCGGAAATCCGGAAAACTGGCGAAAGCGGCTTCCTCACTATTGTTGGCTGTTTAAATCTGAGGTTGTTACATAGTCGGGAGTATCCTTGAAGAGGGCAAGCTCGAAGCAGAAGAAAAGAGGCGGTTTCTCAACGATGGAGTCAAATGCTCATTACTAGAAATTCGGCAGATATCTACAAGCAGCACTCCAGAAATGTTCTCAGGCCACTTTCAGATGAGGAGAAGAAAGTAAGTGCTGAGTGCAACAGAGTGGGGAATGTTTTACTCAGGGAGTTGGAACGATCTCTCGACTCCATACTAGTCTGTCTGAAACTTGTCTCATATCTGATTGAAGCTGTTCAAACGACATTTTAGTGAAGGCTATGGATGCCACCATGATTAGCCGAAGAGTAGATTAGATCGATCATAACTGCTACTAAACTAGTTTCTGACCACCAATATTCTCTTGACATATAATCATTTCTTTCACGAGAGCTCTTCGTTTCAAGTATCAAGAGGTTCATTGAGCACTCGGTGCCAAGGAAAGCTCTTTCTATGAAAAAAACGTCTTCGCTTTTCACAAAATAACTAATTGCAGCCTTTCCTGAGTCATTTTTATCGATTGTTCTTCAACATTTTTCACTTGATGCTGCGAAAATTAGAAAAGCTGGATTAGGAGAGATTATCCAACGTGCTCTTTTGGATTTCTGATAGGCTTACTCTGCATTTTCAGATGACAAGTGCAGGGTGCTCATAGGAATCCACTTTGTAAAATTGGCATCATACATCGCTGGATAACGAGTCGTAAAAAGGAGTAAAAAAAGTTCTGTCAGAGATGAAAGCCTAGATATGCCCACTCTCTGCAGCTAAGAACGGATATATGATAGTCATATATCAGTGAAGGTAGCTCGGAACTATTGACATGGGCGACATAAGTCCAGGACAACTTGAGGTGGGGGCAGTGTGCATACATAATAAAAAAGGCTAAGCCCTTCATACAATGAGTTGAGCTTTGGGAAGGTACACAGTCAACTCATCAAAGTTATACCAGGTAGTGCCAGCTCTTTACCATTGGATGCCTTTCAATCACAATTAAATGGCTTGACTTCATTTGAGGTTTCCTTCAAGCTCATAGTACACTTTTATTTCAGTAGCATCACAAGTCCCTTCTCTGCAAGGTGAACGTAGCTCTTCAAGAAGAATGCTCTTTTCGATTGGAAATCATCGCTCTATAAACCTGAAAACCCTAATCCGTATGCTTCTGCTCTGCACCATTACCGCCCATCGCTACACTCGATACTACCTGAAGAAGCACTTTCAAAAGTCGGACTTAATCCCAGATGGGTTGGGCACAGAGTAAGATCAGCAGAGCACTTGTGAGCTCAGCGAGCTCCGCCCACTAGGGGCGGGACACGCATACGAGTGTGCCTTCTCATGAGCAGAACTTTCTAACTAGGATGCGTAACAATGCAGACGGCGGGAAAAAATGAGCAAAAGTTTGGGAAGTAAAGTAACGATTGGGTCAAAAAATAAAATGAAGGAGACGCTTCGCCCCCGTGCGGTGGGCGGAGCGTTCTCGCACTGGGCGATAATTCCCTCATAGATGCATAACCCACTCAACGAAAGCTAGAGGCCAGAAAAAATAAGGAAGGTGTGAGCAAGGCTTTATGCGTATAGGGCATGGGCAGACTAGCAAAGTTTAGCTACGCAGGGCATGCATTCAAATGGGTGCTAATTTTTGAAAATTGTACATCAACTGTGTTCACAATAATCCAGAACGGGGAGAAAAGTTGCTAGAGATATTGGAAGAAATGCGGCCAAAACTTCGAAGTGGGCCACAGTTCTGCTCCAAAGGGTGTGTTGCGATTCGTGCGATTCTGGGTGCGCGCGGCGAACTGCGCGGCGAAATTCGGTGCGATTTGGATGACGACAGCGTTTATCTTTGGGGCCCAAATTCGAGGTAAGTTAGGTTAGTAGGATTGTCCGAAAAAAGTACTCTACATCAAGTTTGTGCCCCAGTGATGGGCGCCGGAGTTGTTTGAATCATCGCGAATTTCGCCGCGCAATTTCTCGCGCGCGCCCAAAATCGCACGAATCGCACGTCCCCCCGTGTCATAACACTACCTACGCCTTGAGCTCAATAGTAATCATCCTTACAACAGCAGTCCAACAGCAGCTGACCTGCTTAGTCACCAAAAGCCTTGAATGATAATTAGTTATCAAAAGGAGCCTATTTCGCTTCCCTTGATACTTTTTGGAGAGATTCCGTTTGTTACAACACCGATGGACAATATAACCAGTCCGTCGACTCTTCGAAGACTCTTGAGCTGATAGGCCAACAAGGATCGTGCGAGCCACGAGAAATACCAATAAAAGGTCTGAACTCGCTAAGACATGCAGAGAAGCAATAAAGGAAAAACTGAAAGAGAGATGGGCTGCAGTAATGGAGGAGAAAGACAGAAAAAGCATTCGTAAAGCTCGCGGGAGCTTTACCCGTTACAAGATCAGAAGAGTTCTTTTCGCCATTTTCACGGAATATGTAATTACCGTATCCCGAATGGCAATTCAGAGGTTCATCTACGTTTCCTACTCACAATCAGATCCTTTAATAGTCAAAACTACATACCTACCAACTTAATCAAGGCGGACATATCATCAGCTGGAGAGCCTTCTGAAAGTTACCTTTTTCGGAGCATTGGTTAGGCTCTTCACGCGGTGTCTCTTGGATTGCACAGTACACAATTCGTGGACACCACACAAGGCCATGTTGTTGTTTAATAAATGAGATCCCGATTTTTACAAATTTCTCCCAATCTGCCTGCTGTCTGTTATATACATATTTTCCACACGACTCATTCTCAACAGGGTTGGCAGAATATTAGATGAAGGACAGCGAGCAAGCAAAGCTTTGGAGTGGGTTCACTACAGTTGATCACATACATATACACCACCTCGAGTCATTGAAGTACCGCGAGAGTAAAGGATACTGCTATGCGTGACGTTCATCGATTTGAAGAAGGCGTTCGAACCAACGAGACATAAGCGGCAGTTGAAGGATGCTATCAGGATGTTCCGGCTCAATAAATAAGCCCTTGCAGTTCGAGCAAGCTTGAACTCGTGAAATAAAAAGCTCAAAAAGCAGTCTTATCCATTCTGTAACAAAAAGGCCCTGAAGATTTCAGAAACCTCACAGGACTTCGGCAAAAGCGCTCTGACAGAAAGAGCAACTATTAGTTTACATAAGGAGCACAACAAGTCGATTGCGCTAGTTTGACGCCAAAATTTTAATTTATATGAGGAAACGGCAAGAACTTCTGTTGGAACCTGAATATGAAGCAGCATTCTGCTGCAAGTGCCGTTTTCCAAAGAAGAACTTGTCAATGAATGCCTACCGCAGATTTTGAAAAATGCTGCTTCATTCGCTCTCGTCGATGCAGTCTCCTTGGCTCCAGATGGGAATGATCGTTTGAATTTGCTCGCACAACGATGACTGAAAGGTCACTCCGTTCTCTCACAGTTAGAAATTTGTTTAAAAGTTGTCAGAGCTTGGGGCTCCTTTTTAGGTGAGCGACCACAAGAGAGTAGTTGCTAGCCGAAGTCTAAAGCTGCTTCACTGATTCCTTCGCTTCCTTGTTAAGCTTCTAGTAGGTAGTTGAGCTTGAATATTTCGTCGAATTCATATCAATTATCAATATCAAAGCAATTATCTATCTTGAGCAGGAGAAAAGAAGTGAAGTTTGGACGAGGGAATCAGTCCCTCCAACTCACCGCATATCTTCGACCCATACTTTTTCGGAAAGTCTATTGATCGGCGGCAGGAAGAGACCGTGTCCAGTTGGGAAGGGCTAGCTGGAAATTTCCACTTCCCGAAAGATATAACAAGAACTGGCATCACACGATTAAATGATTGAATGACAGGGAGTCCTTCCCTGGGACCGTTTGCCCGGCTAGCCAATAGACCTTAGGGTGATTTTGAGGAGATTTCTTTTATAATACCTGTCATCTCTGGTGGAGGTGACATTCAAATTAGGCGCGTAGAGGTAAGGGTAGACTCAGACGGCCTCCTAAAATTGCTCTGAAGCTTGAAGCGTTGCCTTAATCGTTGAGCGGCAGTTGAGATCGGTTCGCCCAGTCTGCTTTCTGAAGATCGGAAAGGGGTTAATTAATCACGAGGCAGGTGAGGAAAATCTTTCACCTAAAGTGTTAATACGGATATTTCGTAATCGTCACGACTTGTTATATTAGGAAAAATTGAAGGACACCTGGTTTTAGCGCTTCAGCCACGCTAAGTGCTGATATGCTGTGTGGGCCATAACGTAAGCGATTCCAAACAGAGCTGACAAACGAGAGCTGATCCCAATTCGTAAAAGGTAGATTATTCATCTGACCACTGACGATGTGATGAGTATATTAGCCGAGAAGGCCGCCTTGGGTTTACTTTACATTAGTGTCAACTTTTCATAACCCAATTTTTTAATTCTTTCAGAGTTCGAAGGAGGTCATTTCTTATCAACTTCAGCGAAAAAAGTGATTTCAAAACTTATGTGGTGTGACTGCCAAATGAACAGTGCATGTTTTATAAGTTGCGAGAAATTCAAAGTTCTGTTTCCAAAAGGAAGAGGCTGAGCATTTCTTGAAACAATGTTTATAACGCAATCTCGGTACACCAAAAGGCACCAACAAGCACAAACAACCTCAACAGGACAGCCTATTCAGTCTAGCGTTTTGCCTAATCGATCAGCTTGTCACTTGACGTCTTACTCACGTCTTTGTAAAATGCTCATGTCTAATTGTCTATGTGAAAGTATGGACTAGAAGAACGCTTCGTATACACCAATGATGTGGCTTTTCTCATCAGGAAATATAAAAAACATGATCAAAATTAGACTGTTTCTTGAAGACAGTATGGCAAGAAAGCAGCGTGGAACGACACTCAAGTAACAGAGACGTCTCGAAAGATTCATTCCCTACCGATGTGAGATCGCTATGTCATCCGCGCACCAACTAAAAAGTCGGAATCATAGACCATTGTCCAATGCGAAGCAATTCCTTGATAAGATCTGCCATCTGTTCAGAAAACCCTCGCCGATTTCACATGAATTTCGTTCGTGAGCTGTCCTCGCACATTCCCTTCATTATGAGCCGTCATCATCGCCCAGTGGATGTCGTCGACTTGCGCCGCTAGCTAAAAAAAGTGTTAAAATTCCAATAAGCCACCTCAGCGTGCTTTTACAAGGCTCCGCTCCGCGTCATCGAAACGAGATCATTTTCGTCTCATGCCAACAAATTGATGCCTATTAATTGGAAGTCTGCTTTCCGTCTCATAATCTTTCGAAAATTATTCGAGAACCAACTAGGCAGGATCAAATCGATAGGTCTTATCTTACAAAAGGCTATCCATGAATCGGAAATGTATATCTCCACAACTTGATGGATCAAATCGCTTTCCCCTATCATCCTCAGCTAAGTTGTCTAGTTGAGTTATTTCTCTGTTTAATCTTCAAACCTAATCAAAGCGGCAGCCTTCACACAGAAATTTCCACTTATCTTCGTACCTCTACGTATGGTATTGCTCCAAACAGTGCCGATATACGCGCTGAGATAGCATTGTGGTCCGACGACTGATGACTGACTTTGATGTGATTCATCAAAGCTGTTTGATATTTTCTCAAGGCAGTGCCAACCACTAGGCGCTCTGGAGGCGGAAAGTTCAAATACGGTGCTGAAATCAACGAAACTTTTGGTGTTGAAAGGCATTCAAGAGGGCACATTATACAAATGGCCTTCTCAAAGGTCTTCGACCAGACATGGATGTGTGAATTTAATGGGTCTACTAAGGTATAATTCAAGCACTGACGGTCAAATAGAATGATGAGCTTCAGGAGGAGATACTCTTCTCTGGTTATTGCGATCTCCCGGAATATTGATACGATATTGCTTTGAATGACGTTTGCAAGAGATTCAGTGAATCTCTTCAGACTGTAAATACACATTTTGTCACATAGGAACGTTTGCATCGAGTCAAAAAAACCACCTTTCGTCCTGAATTTCTTTTGGTATGAAACAAATCCCACTCCCAAATACAATACCGTCGTGCCCTTGCCGGTATGTCCAGTAAGCAACGGTTAGGCAAATGATTTTGCATAGCTGACGAGTGACAAGTTTCACCTAAAAAATTTTCGTTTCCTGGTTTATCAAGGGAAGTGAGAAACAGCAATCAACTGAATGCTGGTTCCTTCACCACTGCTTAGGAACTTTGTCAACTAGTTAGATATTATCGGCATATGACAAACACGACTCACTTTCTCTTGCATATCCATGAGTCGTAACTCTGGTACGCCGGCTATCCATTCGAAATAATGCGCCACGTCCCTACACCACATTGCTTTTAAGTTCCGTACTGTTAATTGCTGGGATGCATTGGTTAGAGTCTGAAGTTTTGAGGTCTCATTAAGTAATCTTTGAGGAGCAGCTTCAGAAGATGTTTGAAATAGTGTTCAATATTAGCGAAAACACGCAAAATGTCAAGGTACAAGGTATCGTTCCGTCGGGAGGCATTGGTGATAACAACACGCGATAATTCTTACAGGTAATCTGGTGGAGATTCGCTGTGGAAAGTGAAGAGCCTCTTCCAGCGTAACATCAACGGAACAGCTTATTGTCGATTCGTAAAAACTCCCCTCAGGAGCGTCACAATATCTAAACAGAATGATACATGGTGTTTGCTGAATTGCAATGCCTCTCTGAGTAATATACTTTGAGCTTGTGAGTATGAATAGGAAAGCCGAAGCCCCTATACATGGATGTGTGAGCATAGTCAACACGTAAATACACAGATGTAACCATTTTTCTCCTTTCCGGTTGGGTTGCCTGGTGGCGGCTGCTGTTGCAAACAGTGAAACTTGTTCATTCTATCGACCCACATCTCTAATCTGTTGAAGTTTCTGAGTAAGTCCTCGATATTACCATTGATAGAGCTCATCGCGACATGGTGACCAAACAGGGACGCTGGCTGCAAAAAAAGAAAGCTTTTGTATAAAGAAAATAGAACAATAAGTTGACAGTGTGATGTCCGCAGCCAGGCTGTCTCTTTGCCATACCCAAAATGGCAGTCTTCAAACTTAAATTGGCTTCATTCCCTATTCCTTTGGTAGAGCTCCATGAAGGAATGTATAATCGAATAAATAAGAAAACTAACTTAATGCTTTGTCATTTGCTGTGTTTTTGCACCGTTCGCGATCCGAAGGACGAAGGTGGTGAAGTGGCAAGTAGAGCCTGATCACACACGCACGGTCACGAGTTCGAATCATGGATTAATCATGGATCGATATCCACCTGAGTCAACCAAGCCTTTCATCCTTCCTGGGTCGATTAATTGGCACAAAACTCGTCTGGGAAGATGAAAGCACTGACTTTAACATCGGCTAACCATCTCAATGCATTGTACAGGCCACATGCACGTTTAATAAGCCACTACGATTCTGAGTGGAACACGAATGCGGGAGAGCATCTCTCATGCAAGATTGATTAATCCAGAAGCCTTAATCCTTTCGAAAGACGGGATCCACAAGTCTATGATTTATACCTCAAGTTGAATCAAGAAAAGCTTAAAGCTCAACGGTCTTATCCTGACATCGGCCTGTCGGCTCAACACGTTGTACGTGTGAGCGCTGATGGGCTTTGACATAAAACCCATCGCGAAAACGAAAGCAAGTGAGGTCTCTGTAGTGTAGAGATTGAGAGAAGGGCGCTCAGAAGCACAGGTACGGATTCTGGCACCGTGAAGCCGAGGTCTTATTCGTAACTCTCGAGAGAGATTCAACCTCTAAATGGTCAACATAGAAGCCTAAGAGTTGGAATTGTACCACTGTTCTGAAACTGTAGTACTGTTACGAATGCATTGTATTCATCTCCATGGGACGGAATCGATTTCCAACTACGTACTCCGTTCTAATAAGGGAGCACACTATTAGGTAAGATTATTCTCACGGAGTAAGAATGGACTGTGTCATGGACAGCCGCGTTATCGTGCATAAAAATCAATCAACGACGACGGTCTTGTCGAAAAAAATGGTAAAAGTCGCTCCTCCAGCACTCTCTGGTATTCTACGGAATCCATACGACAGGAAACAAAAGCAAAACCAAGCTGCCCAGCCGCACTAAAGGCGCCCCAAACCATGAGAGATCCTCCACTGAAGTTACGTCGCACCAAAACCAAGGCTGCTTTGTGCAGATCCCTCCAGTACCCTCTTCTACTCATGTCCGTCTAGATTGAATTTTTTCCATTTCACCTAAAACGTAAAATAAAGATATGGAGTCAAAGACTGCAAAGTGTCGTAATAGCCGCACCTTCGTCCAACCGTATGAAACATTTTTCACGGCGAATTGCAAGCCTGCGACATTGTGTCGCTCCGATAGTCTTGGGACCCTCCTCATCAACTCTCCGGTGATGCTTTCGCTCCGCCGGGTTACCCTCCAGACAATGGTTTTGCTCACACGAAGCCGCATTTTAGCGCGGACCCTGTTCAGGCTCTTCGCTGAATTTGACAAAACACGTCTAACTGCTCTTTCATCTCGGGCAGAAAGCAGCCGTGGTCGACATGAGACACAGAAAATTCGTTCCGGGTAAGTTATTTAGGTTATTTGGAGTAGAAAATCTCTCAGAAAATTGTTACCAAGGTTTTTCGACATGGGCAATCTACTGGTGATAGCAGCATTTTCTCAACATGCACAGCAAATTTGGAATAACGAAGAATTAGGGTGGCCCTATATTTATGAAACGCAGTGTATACTTACTACAAGGCTTTTTCTCTGACGGTAGTGAGCTACTCTGTGCTATGCATTGACAACTTTTCCTCATGTTCCTTTTCCACCTAAAACTGATATCCCAACTCCGTGTCTGGTCTCACCACCCTCCTTCGCATTTCAGGCATTATCTACCACAAAGAAACGGGATAGAGGATACTTTGTTAGTTTTTCATATTGTTCAGTATTACTTTCAAGTAATGAATGGTTTTTACAGGGTGCGCTATAAATATGGTAACAATTCTCAATTTGTCAGTCTTGGGAAAGCGGTGAAGCCCCGCAATCACACAGCAGCAGTTCCGTCTTTGCGCGCACTTGTGAGTTCATTTTCGAATTTTTTGCCATTTCAACATTTCTCGCATGACAGTCCCTAGTATTAGGATGCATGGACAGGTGAACGATCAGCCCTGAAATTACCATCCTGTCTTGATAACACTTCTTCTGCTTGGGAATGATTACGCTACGAAACCTGCAGAAAGAAACGCAAGAAAAATGATCGCAGAATCAAACGTATGTTCTACTTCAATGAAACAGTCTTTTCCAAGCAAAAACAATTGTATCCAGATAGGTTTTGAAAGCCTTGTGATCTTTTTGACTAGAAAGAATTGAGAGAAAACAAATGTCTTGCTCTACTTGCACGTGAAACGCATTCCGACACAATTTTTCTGACAAAAAGGTCCCAAAGTAGACTTATAATCGTACTACAAGAGGCGAGAAGTTGATAAGGGTTTCCTTTCTCGTAGCCACTTCCCCCACCTATGATGGTTCGGGTTGGAATCTGTGCCATCAGAGCGATTTCGCTTGTTTTTTGACGAGAAAAGAAAATATTGATCAACACATCTTCCAGAGGGACATTTCGAGAAAGTGTGTTAGGGTCAAAGATTATTCAAGGGATTCGATTAGGAAACACTCGCATATTTCTCAAGAATGGAAAAAGATCAAGACTGGTGCTGAGAAATTGCATCCCTGTTTCTAATTGGGGTGCGAGCTTTCCGGCGCACAATCCAGTGAGTCCTTACGTACATATAATACATGGTGTGTACTGGGAAGGGAAGCCCGCGCTTCAAAACAATCATTGTTGCTGCTTAAAAGAAATCGTTGAAAAAAAAAAACAGGAATGGAGTTTTTGAGAAACTCTGTGTGCCGCCGTATGAGGGGCCGAAGCACCATCTGATGACCATTGTTCACATAGATTCACAATTTACCAAGATGGGTTGCGGTTTCTGCACCACAATTATTTTGTTACCATATTTATGGCGCACCCTGTAGTGCCCACCAAACGAATGTTCGAATAGATTCTGATTAATGCTACCTCAAGGTCTACAAAACCGTCATATTGAAGCTGCCTTAAGTTGAACTCACAAAGCGATTCTCTTCGAAAATAATGTCAGGTAGTCCTTCGCTTCCGTCGTCATCGCTCTCATCGTCATCGTAAAAGTAAGGTGTGCGGGGGATCAGAGCCATTTTCCTGAAATGCTTACAACATCCAATCAAAAACAACGTTTATAACTGTGGTATGATGTATAATAGGCATGGGCTATACAAAATGGCTCTAATCCAGGTATTTGGGTCTCGGGTTTTGTGTAAATCGAAATGTAACAGCAAATTCACGATATGAATGGTTTCTGAGATTTCCCGCTAGAATGAATCTGTGGTCCCCAAGTGTAGTACATGGCTGTATGTACATTCGTGCGATCTGAACAGCGCGCAGCATGTTGCGCGTCGAAATTTGTGGCAATTCGAACGATTTTGGCGCCTATTATTGGGGGACAAACTTGATGTAAAGTAGATTAGTGTTTCCAGCTGATCCTACTAATCCACTCTACTCCAAATTTTGGCCCCATTAATAAGGATAGTAGGTGCCCAAGTCGTTAAAATTGCTTTGAATTTTGCCGCGCAATTTGCCGCTGTTCACATCACGAACGATTGTAGAATCCCCATAGTACATGAGTCTTTGGCCGGAAAATGGCCTAGACAGGGTGCAAAACGGTCATTTTGAGTGCCTATGCCGTCCAAAACCGGTTTGGCCGACGCAGGCACTCAAAATGGCCGTGTTACGCCGGCCTTGTTGTTAGTGCGCTATTCACAAGACGAGACGAATAGTACGCTTCAAATAGGAGATACCCAGACTACCAGACTTTGTACAACACCCTCTTCTGCTAATTTTGTGAAGTCTTATACTTTTCGAAATTTTCTGCACTATTCTGCCCAACGGCGTCCATTTTCACTTGAGAGAGATAAGCCAAAATTGTCATTAGTTGTGCCTTTAAGCGACAAGAAACCAACTCACTCATGTAAGCAAGCTGTTGGGAGGTGAAAAAAAGTTCTCAACAGAAGGAGTTCTCGTAATAATAACGCGAAAAGTCGTGCTTTTTTCAAGAGTTGTAGCTCAAAGCTAATGGAAAGATCTGATGACATTTACAGGTTTTGATAAAAATAAAAGAGATTTTTCTAAGAGGTTTTTTCAGCCGTTCAGAGTAAAAGGAATGTTCACCGAAAAGGACAGTGAAGAGCACGTCATTGCTGGAACTTATAGCTGGAACACACTCCTCTTCTACAAACAAGAGATTTAGGATAAGAGGATAGAAGGATAATGCGCGCCCCTCCAATTTACATTTTTGGTAAGCGTCATGCGCCTTCACTTCTGCTTTTCTCCGAAATATAGGCTTAATCGACAATTCAATCATGTGAGCCAATCGTCGACCACGTTGTGAGAGTAGAATAAGCCTTGCGCTGATCTCGTAAGTAGGGTGATGTAGAATGTGATAATCACAATCTTGAGAAGCGCGCATCACTTCAGTGCACTTTACAACTAAGCCGTAACGATTTCGTTCGCTAGCCTTACAGTATTGAAAGGTATAAGATGAAAACAGTGAAATCTTTGAACAATCTATCGCACCATATACTCAAACATTCGACATCCTCGCCTAATTGTAATGATTTGGCTGGCATTTGGCTAATAAATTCCTTTACATTGGCCTCTCAGACCTAGTTCACGCTTTTATCCTCACAAGCTCTTCTAAGCTTGTGAGCTCTGGGCAATGAAAGCGTAGTCTCTGTTTTGCTGTTAAGCTCTGATGGTTTTAAACGCTTTGCTATATGTTATTATCAACTAGAGGAGTGTAGGAGGTGTAGTGGTAAGTGCCGCACTTCGTATGCGCACGGTCACGGGTTCGAATTAGGATCGATACTCGCCTAAGCCCACCGAGCACTTCATCCTTTCGGGGCGATTAATTGGTGTTAGACTCATCTGCGAGCATAAAATCACTGATTTGGACATCGGCTGACCACCGCAAGTCATCGTATAGGCTGAATACGCATTCAATACGCCACCACGATTCTGAACAGAAGTCAAATGCGTGGACGCACCCCTCAGACGGGATTTATTAACGCCCTAAGATCCTTCTCTATCAAATAATGAAGGAAGTTTTGGTCACTCGGAGTGGAATTCCTGAGAATGAGAGAGAGAGATGCTTGTCAGTGATACTGTCAAAAATAGAAGAATAGAAGCCTTAGATTGTCGATTCGAGGTTTTATTCACGAAGCTCGTTTGTAGTGGTTGAGCTGTACTTAGTGCACCCCCTACTTAATGTCCATTTCTATGCTGGCAAAAGCCACCCACAGTATGTTTGCTTTCCTGTTCACTGCGGAGTTTTTTTCCCAACACCTTCAGCAGATGACAATCATAGTTTTTGTCGTTCTTCTTGATCTTCGTTCATCAGCGAAAAACTGGTACAAGTCAGTTCAATCAAAGCACTTCACTTCTTGTTACAATCTTTCCTCAAACCTTCAAAAGCACAGTTCACGATAATTTCGGGTAACCCAGATTATGATGAAAAATGGAAGACAAGATCGAAACTAGTGCGACTGAGGTAAACTACTTGCATCGGTGTTTCCAAAGTGAAAAAAGGGTTCGAAAAGCCGTTAAAAAGGGGGCTGGACGAGAAAGAAACCAGAAAAATGAAGAAGAGTGGGGCGTCCGGAGGAGCTGAACAGTGTGTTTCACTGCGCGCGTGTGGGTCCTGGTGCGAATAACAGACAATGGAAAGCGAAAATTCATATTCATTCACTCATAAGCATAAATCAACAAAAAAAACCCTAGTACCAGCAAAAGTAGAAAATTAAATAAGGGATCGCGGCAGCAAAAAGAAAAACGCCTATCACTCGGCGATTAGCTGATTGTGCGTGGGTCCTAGAACGAATAATAGCAATCTGTATTGTCCCGACACTCGTCTAAAGTGACACCGTTCGAGGGGCGGGAAAGCGAACTATGGCAGCAACCGGGCTTCCACTATGCCCTAAGCGCCGAGATTGTGGGAGCGAGAGGGTCCCTTCTACCACCCATGGAGGGCGCTGAGTATTCCTAAAGGAAGAACTCAGTAACCTTTTTATCGTGAACCGTGCCTTTAAAGGCACTGTTCACGAAAAAAATGGTTTCGGAGATCTGCACATGGTTTGAATCCGACGCCCCCTCTGATGCCATTTGTGCAGGAATGAGGTCGGAAAACGGTCTGGATAGGGCACAATAAGGGCAGGAACAGTGGGGGACGGGACGCCTCCGCCCCTCGCTAGGCTGACTACGAGTTCTAATTGTCCTTCACCACATTCGCATTGGAGCGATGTGTCTGCTTGGGTGTGTTGTCTGCTATTGCAGACATTGCGTCGCCTTCGTGCACTCGCCCGAACACTCCCTTAACCGCCGTTCTTCCAATGTGGAACTAGTCCAACCCCCCTTTCCAGCTTTTTTTGAGCCTTTCTATTTCTTTTTGTTCATCGTTTTTTTGCGCTTTTTTCGTTGTTATCGCTTTATTCTAGAGTAGTTCTGTGGATTTCCGTCAAAAAAAGGGTACCCTAAATTTTTCGTGAATGGTGCCTTTAAGAAATAGTGAGTCCTTGCTATAAAGCCACAAAAGCGATCCATCCATCGCCGGCTTTGAAGAAGTGAACACTCCGGTTTTTCGTGCGATGTTAATGCAAGCCCCGATTTGCCATAGTGAAACCACTTATCCTAATTAGTTGGTCTAAAGTCTCTTATGCTCTCAGAAAGCATTCTTGAACCTTGTAAGCACTAATAGCGGAGTTAAGACATTTTTTTATTCTTCTGGCTGTGCTTTCCTTGTCATTGACATCAAAGTCGCCACATTTGATTTGTTGTCATCGACATTGAAGTGAGTAATCCATACTCGACTACCGGAAGCAATGAACGAGTTTGACCAGCTGATTCCCTTGAGGATGTGTGCGTCGATGATGCAGCTTTGAGCGCTCCACTATAATAAAGCCTACCATTTTACGTCGTGTCCGTTGAAGGCACAGTTCACGTTAAGTTTGGGGTACCCTTTTTTATCCAGAAAGCGGAATTATAGGTTGGGAACAGTTCATCGGTAGTGAAGAAAACGAGAAAATCTGCCAATTTGACAAAAGTAAGGTTCTTCAAAAGTATGCAAAAATAGAGGTTGTACTAGTCATGACGGAAATAACATGGAAGGGGTATCCCCATTACATCACCTCCGCCGAGATGTGACAGTTAAGATTAAGAAATTACTTCAATTCAGGAGAGGCTGCTATGCCCTATGTTGTAGAGTTGCGTCGAATCTATGAAGTGCTTTGCTTTTGATCAACAGATGAAAGTTCATATTTCCGAATATTAGGATGCACTTGTTGAAATAAGTTCCTTTTTTAATCATGGATCGGAATCACGTGAACTATCTGATGCTTCGTAAACTCTTACAAACGACATCCACAAACAGCCTCTCTGTGTGAGAATAATTCACTTCAAACGCACAGTTCACAATTTTCTGAGGTATCCGACCTCAGCGAATCAAAGACGTTATGATGCAGAATAGTGCGAAACTGGCGAAGAAGGTGAGAAAATCGCCAGATTCTAAGGATTATAGGGCTCCAGAGGCCGGAAGCGGTGTAGTGACAAATGGCGCACTGTCATATACACATGATCATGAGTTCGAGTCCCGGATTGATATACGTCAAGATCAACCAGGCTTTCCATTCCTTCTGGGTCAGATAATTGGTATAAGACCTCTCTGGAGTATAAATGCATTGACCCCTCCATCGACTGACCACCGCAAGTCGTTTTGTAGGCCCATTTTCGCATCTAATACGTCACTACGATTCTGAGTAGGGGACGATTGCGGACGCATCCCTAGGACAGGATTGATCAATGCTGCCTGTAGACTATGTGTCTAAGTGTCTCCCACATAGGTGTACTATTTGTCGGTGTCCTAACGCTTCATTGTGAGTGGTGAAGCTGAACAATTGGTCATAGCACGGCTACTTTTTGGCGTAGGTCAGCCAAGCCGTTTTTAGATCCCTTATAACGCCCTGTCGAGTTCGTTTTTCGACCCATCTATGTCTCACGTTCTATTTTTGGGGCCACAGGTTCATTCTAAAAAATCTCAGAAATCATTTCAATCAATTGTGCCCTCAGCATTAGAACAACTATAGATTATATATCATTATTTCAAATAGCAAGCATCCACGCTTGGCTGGCTTGAAAGTTACATTTCGGGGTTTCGGAAATGGACATTGTTCATGGTAAAAAAGCATTCCATATGAATATTGACATGACACGAGATAAAAACTGGCCAGATTAGCCTAAAATAGGGAATCCGATCATAACCAGAAGACATGAAGGAAAGGCTCGTCGTTCCTACTGCATGCGTGATCGGTACAAAGATTATGCGGTGTTGGGATTTTCTAGAAGCTGCCGTCGCTACGGCAACGACCTGATCTGACGAACATAATAACATCACGCGGAAGTGAATGTTCATTTACTATTATTTATCTTGTATCGCCCACTTCAGACATTGCTCTACCTCTCTAGCTGCTTCTTACAGGCAAACGCTCTTCAGGTGTTAGTGAGCTGCGTGGGCGACTCGAAATATTCCCAATAACAAGCTTAGCGTCATCTCCGCGGACAGGCCATAGAGCTTGAAGAATGGTGGCTGAACATTTGTAACATGTTAAGGAACAAAAGTCTTTTCTTCATAATTTACTTTTTATGAATAACCATTTCTATGCAGATGGGGGTGCTCTCACGGAAAACCTGACATACCCCCTGTTTCGGGTCGCCCTGCAACTCATCGTCCCCATTTGAGTCAGAAGGCTGGATAGAGGTCCAAGGGAATCTCAGGAAATTACGAGAGCGATGATCAATTCCCCTCGAATAGATAGGTATTGTCCACCTTTAAAGATTATAATCTAGTTTGATATGTTGCCACCCTTATTTAAATGCTTGTTCGAGATTGAAACCAACTAAATTCAGCGGCTCATAAGACGTAACAAAAAAGTGTGTACCGGATGCCCCTCAGATTATTATTTTTTAGGCATTTCAAGGTCGATTTCACAAACACTCATTCCACTGGACGTCGCCTGACAGCTTAGGACCTATAGGGTAGCAGTTAAAGAAGCAGAAAAACAATTTGGGATTTCGTTTAAAGAATAATAGGATCAGATGCTGAAAAGATAAATGTAAAATCTTCGGCTTTAGATTATCGCATCTTAGGATACGCCAACACATTCGACTTCCATCCAGAATTAAAGTGACGTTACTTGCCGTTGGCACCCAACAATTGAGTCGATTCTTTATCCGACGAGACGTGTACTAATTAGACGACCTCAAACTTATGCAAATCTCGGTTCGCCTAGACAGATATCGAAATGGGATCGGGTCCCTGGACGTGCGTGTGTGGCAGTGTGCCACCTGCTACTACACCACCTCTGTCCAGGAAGCTTACATAGATCCGAGAAATTTGTCCTGATGAATACTCATCGCTGTCGGCATCGACATCCTCCAAGTGTTGCTAATTGCAATACGGGGTGTGTGTGTTCAGGCACGGAACATTATCTATTCGGAGCACAAACTCTGTACGATCTGGGAAAACATTTTGTCTTCACAAATCCCATGATTCATTTAGAGCGCGACAAATGTGCTCGATACGAAATCGCTCATAGGGTTTTTTCCTCATATACCTTCACCATTATAGTAATGAGCATTCCATAAAATCGGGATTCATCCATAGAAGAACCTTTTTTAGTTTCACAAATATTCATCAAGAGCTGAGAGTTAATGTGATTACCGGCATCAATGATCAATGCTGTAACAAAAATGTGTACAGATAAGCCGTACCCCAGAGTACAATCCGCTAGAGACTTTCTTATTATAGAAAGACAGCTTGTCATAAGATGATTAACTTCGTCTTCTCAGTATCGAAGAGAGCTCAAAGCAGATTTTAACTTTTTCTGTACCGAATAAGAGCAGAACTGTGATCCTACTATGTACGCTCTAATCTGTGTGTTTGTGACCGTAAATTCGTAACCATCTTCCCTGGACCTAGAGACTTCGAATTCGGCGGCAGGATGGGAACACTTACGGTGGGTGACAAGATTGAACACCACCCACAAGGGGACGGGGCTTAAGCAAAATTTTTCAATCTGGCTTTGGGGCGCTCAAACTTGGTAGGAGCGCTGGATTCAGGATAAGAACACTGATGGTAGGTGAAAAAACTGGATTCCGCTTAAAGGGGCGGTGTGTACGAGAAATTTGGTGCTTCTGAGGAAATTCGTTATTCGTGTTCTCATGGACCCGGAGCGTAGAAGTTTAGTAGGGTAGAGGCGGCATATTGGGAATATTGAGTTGGGTGACAGGAGTGGACTGGATGGCGGAAGGGAGAGGGGAGGGGGTGGGGTGGAGGGGGGGGGGGGGGGGTAGCGTGGCGAAATAAACCAATTTACTTAAACGCCCAGAACTTGACACAGGTTTGTTTCGCTGGATATGAATAGCTCCTGATCGTTTGAACCAGAGCTTCCAAATTCAGTAGAATGCAGGTGTCGGGTCAGCTTTAGCACCAGAAGGTGGAGAGCTCGGCGTTAGCCGGGCATTTCGATTGGAGAAATAAGTTGACCAAAAATTACTGACGAGTGACGGGAACATCTTTACAAGAAGTTGCAACCCATGGTTCTCTCTATCATCGGAAGCAGAAACGTTAGTCAATGTTCTTCGTCAATTGGTGGTCGGATCCCTTCCGTCGAACTTGATGACGAAATAAAGAAAAACTTGCAATCCAATAGTAAGCCTCATGCCTCGATAGACTAGTGATCCTAATCTGATAGCCGCGTGTGAACTACATATACTAAGATCTGCACGTGCGGTACTGTCCTTAATAGTCCCTAATCACTGCTATTGCCACACTTTGTCAACCTTCGATTCTCCCTCTCCCTGCCTTCTTATGAAATATGCTCATCTGTCAGAAACTTCATGGCAGAAGTGAGAGGATTTGCGAACTGGATAGTACTTGTCATGGTTCATCAGGCTAATCAGCTCTCAAAATAGCATGTCTTCACTACCGATAAGAGATGAGCAAGCGTTCAGTAGCCATCGCATGCCCCGCCCATTACCATCCCTTGCGTGTCCTGGTCAACTTGTAGCATCAATCGTCTTCAATCTCGTAAATATTTCACATCATCGAGGTTCTTGCATTTAATGTGCACTTAGCAGCCTTTATCAGCTTTGACTATTTTCTATCACTAGCCTCCCATCATCCTGTGAATTTCAACATCACATCACAAAAAAGTGGTTAGGTGACGAAGGAAATGCAAAAATCGAGACAGTTGCATGGGAGGAGTATTTTGACGAGCTGTCCAAGCGTGTAAGCCCCTGCGTGCTGGCTACAATAAGCTGCCTGTGTGCGACATGTGCGTCCCATTGTGAAGGTGCAAAATCTACAGCCTATAAACGCCGTGATAACCCGTCCATCTTTGTAAGTCGGCTGAGTCGACTCCGGGGCCATTATTACGCCCAACATAGGGCCTTTTTCAATCTGACAGCCGGCTCTTGTGCTATCCTCGGTGGTCGTAACCTACCTCAACTGTCGCCCCTTGATTTCCTCAAGCAGGCGTTATAACGTCTTCAATCGTCCCCGTCGTGAGCCGGGGTGTCCAGTGGGTCCCCTTTGCTCGAGGGACACAAGGCACAGGATCGAACAGTTTCCAGCCTCTTTTTGACATTGTCGTTTGATGAAACGGTGTCATATTGTAAACCATTTCCAATTGCGCTTGGGCCTCTGAAGGCGACTATCACGTCGAAACGGTAGGTCGCTGATTTAATAAAGTTATAAACATAAAGGTATGAAGCTCGGAGCTCTAAATCCCTCTCTGATCTAGGAAAGTCCCAGCATCGTCCTTTCCAAAGCGCGTTGAGCTACGCTGTCAGCATGTTCATTCTACTTTTGTAGCTTTAAAGCCTACGTCAAAGCAGGAATAACAGCAGTGCAGAAAAGAAGAGTGCTGAGCCGAACGTTCTTTGTCTTTTCACTACCCCATCGATATTTTGAAATGCGCCCTACAAGGAACGTTTCCTTCTTCTCTGCTTTGGAGCTAGGTAATTTATCGTGTTAACTTATCGCGCAAGATACATGTAGCCGGACCAATCAGAGATATTCGTTCCATTCAGCGCGACGGGAGCATCAGAAACCATCCGTTCCTCATGAACGTTGTCTCCGTCAAATTCAGTTTTAAGCCAATCATTCCACAAGCGCTGTCAAATTCGGCCAGTACTCGTTCCGCCTGCTCTATGTTCGTGTTACGAGCACGATTTCATCTACAAGACGTAGGTGATTTGAGTAGCGGCAACGCATGGTGTTTTCGAGGGAGGCGCTGAAATACTGGGCAAAATGGTATCGCCCTGCCGAACCCCTCTCTCTTTACAATGACAATGATTTAATTACAGAATGGCGAAATCTTAGTCGTGAAGCTGTCCTTGAGCTCACGAAGCATACTTCGGTATGAGTAGGAATACCCTAGTTGCTGATTGCTCCTTACTACTTCTGTCTCGAGAGTATCAAAAGTATTTTATAAACCGATGGACGCCAGATATAACGACATCCTGTGCCATTGCGAATTATGCTTGGTGGAAGACTCGAAACATAAATTTATCACTTGGGCACGCGGTAGTGGGCATGTGGTGCACGTACGCTAATGCGTGCACCACATGCCCACTACCGCTTACCTACTACTTGTTGAAGTACCAATTAAGCAATATCGGTTGACTTCCCATTTCATAACTGTTTCCTCCCCACGCACGTGACATTCACACTTTTCATCATGCCCACGTAACTAACGTAACGCACAAACGGACGTAGGAATAGACTAAAAAAGTTGTCCCTTTACCTATAAAGAGATTTCTATATATTCGGCTAACTATACTGGTAATTACGAGTTCTTCTTCGTATCCAATTCTCGTATTCCCTTTTCCAGTATTTCCACATTTCTATTGACTATGCGGCAAACACTTCCATATTAGAACGTGTGTTGGCAATGTTTAATGCTTCTATGTATATATAACAGAGGCCTTGTGGGTATCAGAAATATTAGTATAGCAATGAGGAAATCTGATGACATTGAACCTTAAGCCATCAGTTTATTATAAGTTTGTACTGGTCTTATCATTAGTTATATTGATACTCAAGTCTCGTTATGTAGCTTTTCAGCCGCTTCTTCTAGGGCCAATCTTGGCGTTAAGACCAGCGACGATGATCTTCTCTGTAGAGTCTCTCCAGATCCACATAAAACGCCTCGGACTGCTCTTCTTCCTAGCTTGATCTTGGTTGTAGGGAAGGAAGATTGCTTGAGTCGGGGTTGAGCCACAGTCCTCTCAGTCGCAAACGTCAGATTCGGATTGTCAAGCTTTCGTGCTCTCCGTTGTCCATGGACAAGGGCACGATGACGAGGACACCCGCCGATGCCTCTGCCGTCGCAAGCACCGAGAAGCAGTTCTTGTGCATTTTCGAATACAACGTACAGAGGGCAATGCCTTCTCGTCTCGGTCAGTCCGACGACGTCGTACTTGACCCTCCCAATTTGCATCATCAGGTCTTCTATACACAACCTGGCTAGCAACCTCTCCTGAGTTCTTACCCAACGTTGAAATATTGGAAGTTCCCTGTGGTAAAGGGGAATAAGCTGAGTTGATTTTGGAAAAAACAGGGAATCCAACTCCTAAATCCACATGCGTCTCTGCTCAAGTACCGGCGACTTTTGGTCAGCGATTCACTCCCCAATCCTCCACCTAAGGACGCCCTACGTAACCTCGTCGCTAAGTGGCTGGGACCTTCCAGTGAGGGAGTATCCACAGCGAATGAGATCCGTAGTCTTATGAGTCATGGAAAGAGAGTCGTAGTCGTTAAAAGGAGAAATCTCTGAACTCATTCCATCGTGAAAAAGTGCTATACAGACCCGAAGGCATAAGTAGCCTATTGTTCCTTTTTAGCTCTGTCACTTCCGTAACCCACCAGCAGCGTTTTCATGCTGCCATCGGCGTCCTTGTCGAAATTTAATTTAAATGCGATGGCACCGGAGATATTGTGTTCCGGTCGAACACACACTGAATCTTTGTTACACAAATTCACCTTCTTAAACATTGACACACATAAACACAAACGTGGACAAACACACACAAAAACAGCCACACCACACACGTAAATAGACAAAAATACCAATGCCTCAACAGCAATTACTAGCGCATTATATATTAATATATGCTTACATACTTACGTTTACACATGTTTATTTGTAGTATGGCTATATGTGTTCACATAGTTCTGCACAATTTTAGTTGTTCCATTAATGCTTGATTCATGTGATTTTTTTCGAGCTTTTCAATCTTTGCTATTAGGCTGAGCGTACCAAGCAGCGGATTTTAATTTCTTTACAATCACTTGAACTATTCAACAATATCTTCCTCCAAAGTCTGCGATTATTTCTGGAACATATAGTCACTCTCAAGAAAATTGTATTGTGTACAATTTATGCAAACCAATTCAGAAATAATGGCGCTAATCTCTTGCCCACTTCGTCCTTGCTACTGTGACGATGACGGCGATAACCACGCGTGTTGTGATTTACCAGACATCTTTTCCGAACAGAATCGCTTCGTAAGTTCAAATTAGTCTTTACTGCCGTCTTGGTATACATCGGTGTGGCCATTGGTAGAGTCCTATTATGATATATCTGCCCTTTAGAGGTGTTAGGGGCGTAATACGGCACGTTTCGAGTAACAATCAGTGATCGCTCCCAAAGCTAAAACTGCCGAGATCCAGAACCATGATTGACTTGCTCTTAATCTTGACATGAGCTATACTTGTTATTGTGATGTTTCAGGCCTTCCTAAGACTTTACAACTTTATTCAGCTAGCGTTCGTTTTCTTCGGAGATTGAGAGTCGAAAAACGAATTGAGATTCATCCTCCCATAAGGCTAAGGTACTCAAAAGAGTCTCCTAAAGCAGTTAACCTCCCGAGCAAGATTGCGAAGTCACGCGTTATGGTCGTTCACTCTTCCTTCCTATTTATTTGGAGGGCGATCCCTCAGTCCTCTGATGTTCCGTAACATACGAGCGGGGGGGGGGGGGGCGCCCTGTTTTATTGATATACTGAGCACCGCACACCGCAGGCCTAGTAAATAGATGATGATCCCAGCTTTCACGCAGTCACCTGCTTTCTACACCAATACACTATGCATCGGGATTTTGTTTCCCAATGGCTGTGGAAAGTGCTATAGTGTGTTGCAAAATTATCTTGAATTCTCTTATATGATTCGCCCTTAGTAAATCAGTAAATTTGCAGTGTAGTGCGTTTCAGCGCAATACGTAACCCTTCATTTTGCCAAAGGGATCATTTGGAGCAGTAGCTCAACTTTGTAGTATACGCTATCAGGTTCCGAGCCCAAGAAAGCCATCGCACATGTTATTACAATGTATTTTGCGCTTGAGATTTCTTTCTTATTGTTTTCCCAAAACTGAGCCGTTTCATGCCAAGAGTTCGTCCCGATTAGTAGTTCATTTACGAACTCGAAGTGACACCTCAATAAACGTCAGTAGTCAATTGATGCCCCTTGTTTCGAAACTAGTTTCATGATGAAATTTGGCATACTTGCTGACATTTCGGAGGATTCGAGAATAGAGATTGTTGCAGCAAATCCGTGATCTTGGAGCAACATGCGGGTCACTCCATAGCGTCGATTCTATACTCTTGAAACAACATTGAAGTTGACTTGTTGGCTTGGGCGCTTGCATTATCCTACTGAAGAACTAGCTTCTACTGTCGCTATCTGTCAATGAATGGCGATAAGTTAAATTCAATGCATTACTGATACTATAGCTGATCCGTTCAATCTCAAACGACCGGTAGCTTTAGTTTCTTGCCCCATCAAAGAACTCATCAAATCAGAACCGCCTCAAACGTTTCGCCGAATAAAATGCTTGACAGCCATTGGGCTCATTCGAGTTAAACTACTTCTCGTCAGAAAAGAAAGTTACCTGAGCATGTACAGTAGTCGAAAGTCTTCGGCCAAATGCTTCTTCAGCCACACTTTTCAGACGTAATTCCTTTAACGGTGGATCTGATTTTGGGAAGTTTCTATATGTGTAGAAAGGGTGTATTGTGAATATTTACCACTATTAACCCATTGACGACCACGTGGCCCGCCAGCGCGCCGCACCATATCGTGCTCCCGTAGTATTTATATTACTTATCAAATGTTCTTATGATTTTTTTCATGTTTTCAAGTATCAGCTGAGCTCACAACCTTCTAGAGAATCTTGAGGCATCGTGGTTAAGGAATCATCCACTTCCAACTACAGTTATAAGAGAAATTAAAAGTTAATCTAAGGACAATGTAAAAGGCGTGGGTTAATCATTAGCAGAAATCATTTCGGGGAATTTTTACGAGCTTTGCATTTGGTCATGCTAATGACGACCGTCTTTTTAAATTATCTCATTTTTTGAAGTTGTTCAACAAACGAAAAGTTCACCAAGGTAATGTACTCCTTCGAAAAAAACACCTTTACAGTTGCAAAATTAGATGATTTTCTAAACCACGCTGTATGTAGTTTCATTTAGGCCTGATGTAGTGTTTTGAGAAGAAGAGTTGAAAGAAAGTGGAAATTTAGATGAATAAAACAAAAAATTCAACTGCAGTCCACATGTGGACTGCATGGTCGTCAATGGGTTAACATACACTTTGATCATGTGTAACGTATCCCAAAGAGCTTGAATTCAAAATCAACTGGCAGTACAGAGGGTGCTCCTTCTGGGAGTTCTTCTCTTTTAGAGATACCTTAAATGTACGAGCCCTAATCCCGAACACAGTAGAGAAGAGAAGCGCACATAATGTGCGAACAACTGCAGGCGTTACTAACTTTACTTTTAGCTAATTCTGCTAGCGCAACAAGCACCTTCCAATTGATACGTGGATACTCTGCTTTGCAGTCAAATAGTGTTATATAGTGTGAAATATGTTATAGATAAATATATCAAAATTTTGCGCGATTCGCTCCACTAACAGGAAAGTTATGAACGAAAAAGCGTAAAAGCTTTGGCCGAAGACTCGTATATCACCTTGCAACGTAGAAGACACCGAGCAGCACATGTTTTCAGTCCGTCGAAACATGTTTCCAGGCAAACTAAAGACCGGCCGATTTGAGAAGATCTGTCAGGGTAGAGGCTTCACAATTTACTCACAATGTTTCGGGTGCATTTGATAACACTCCGAACCGAATGTTTCGATTCAGGTAGCCTCAAGTATACTCGGATTCGGTTGACACTGCGGCTAATATGGGAAGCTTGCTTCCAAACTTGCGGTTTATCTTTTGCTTATAGCGTTCTCCTTCCATTCGCCGTAGGTTCCAGGAACTTGAGGTAGAAGCAGATAATGCAGTTTTTCATGCGGAATTGCTTTACGGCAGCTAGACTCAGCATCGTGCAAAGTCCTCACTTGGACTATTTCTTCCGTAGGTGACGAACCATGTGGCATCGTGAAAAGCCATCCTTTTTTGTGGTGGAAGGGTGCCGGAACTTTCCCCGAATTCCCACAGCAAGCGGCAAACGCGGCAGCTACCCTATCCTTTCACTGTGTGTTCAAACGTTGTCCCTCAAAGACCGCGATTGCGCGCGATCGGGTGCCGCGAACGCGACACCGTTTTTGGGGGGAAGATCCCGGACCTGTGGTGGGAGCATGCGTTCGATTTGAAATGGAAGGAAATCTTCCAGAATAATAAGGAGAGAACGTATAGTAGTGAACGCACTGAATATTCGTTCCTATTGTGTTTGCACAACAGCAGAATAGGCTATAAAGGGAAAATAGAGGCCCTCGCTACATGCATTAGTTCCATACTTAATACAATACAGAAGTTTCACCTTAAAGATATGATGTTTTTCGTTCCTCGAGAGTCTTCTCACTCGGTCTAATTCAAGCCGTTCAACAAGTTTGGGAGTATTAAATGAAATGGTTGTTCCTTTTGCCAGTATGCAGGGACATTTTAGGTAGTCCGAATCCGTAATGAGTCACTGTTAATCGCCCAGTTTTTCTTCTTTTTTGAGGCTTAATTTTTTCAGCCAGCGTCCCTGTTCGGTCACCGGGTCGCCATGAGTTCCATTGATTTCAATATCGAGCACCTATTGAAAAACTTTAACAACTTGGAAATGTAAGTCAACAACAAGACATGCACAGTTGATTTACACAGCATAGTGATCCCTCTCATAGTAGTGTGATGTCGCAAGACATATGACATCACACTACTATGAGAGGGGTCACTATGCTGTGTAAATGGTAAGTGGTTAGTGTTTATATGCTGAGCACGAGTGCCATACTTGATGGTTATATGGGTCATGCCTTTCTGCGCTGAAGAACTAAGTAAGGCTTCAACACATAATCACAATCGCTGCTTTTGTTTGTATAGTCTAATCTTTTGGAGTTCTCTAAAGTTTAGACCTTCGGTTTAGTTCAGAAAGATCTGCCTCTTAAAGAAGCTAGTGTACATATAAATTGGCCTTGTGCACACAACAAACCAACATTGTTAGGTAACGTTTGACTGACTTCTATCGGTGCCAGCGCAATGATGTTTCTGTCATGTTTTATTCACACGTAGGAGAACTCAATGGGATAAAAATTCTTCTTACAGAGCCACACCACCACAAAGATAGAACCAGTAGCACTCAGATTGCTCTGCCTCCGGCGCGGCTCGCCTACTCTAAGCGAAACGTATTGCATTGAGTATCTGCCAAAAATTTCACAATAGCCCACATTTCTTCCAGAATTTCTTGTAAGCTACCGTAGATACTTCATTTCGCTACTGACTCGCGATCAGTTGACCAGGACGAGGCTCGTTTTCGACTTTTTCGCTTCAGTTCGAGAAGCAAAACGAGGCGTACACAAAGCCGTTTTAAAGGCACGGTTCACGATAAAAAAAAGTTACTGAGTTCTCCCTTCAAGAATACTCGACGCGCCCCATGGGTGGTAGAAGGGACCCTCTCTCTCCCACAATCTCTTAGGGCAAAGTGGAAGCCCTGTTGCTGTCGTAATTCGTTTTCCCGCCCCTCGATCGATGTCACTTCAGACGAGTGTCGAGACAATACAGATTGCAACTATTGGTTCTAGGACCTACACACAATCAGCTGATCGCCGAGTGATGAGGCGATGTTTTCCTCCCACTCTTTTTTCCTCTGTTATTCTTTTTGTTGCCGAGATCCCTTATTTAATTTTCTACTACTAGAGCCTGAAAAAGGTAAGCTACTTTTGCTGTCGCTAGGGTTTTTTGTTTACTTATGCTTACAAAAGAATGAATTTTTGCTTACTATAGTCTGTTATTTGCACCAGGACCCACAGTGAGACACATTGTAGAGTTCGTCCGAACGTCCCACTCTTCTTCATTTTTCTGGTCACTGGCTGGAAGCAAAGTTAGCGACGTCTGCAATTATTTGCACCTTAAGTGCGTTTCTCTCATCTATTGTGTACGGCATTAGCGTTCTTATACTTTGAACATGGCAAGAAGGAAAAAAAATCCCGGAAGGACCATTGCCTGTATTTAGCTGATTTGAGTTGAAGCTTCCCGGGGTATCTAGAACATGATCAGATTGCAGGTTAATGGTGGTAAATATTCACACTAAACCCATGTTACACATATTAATATTCTGCGTGATTAGATCCAGTGGAAAAGGAGTTAGCACTGAAAAGTACGACTGAAGCAGCATTTGGCTAAATACTTTCGAGCGCTACTGTACATCGTCCAACTACAGTAGCGGTCAAATCAATCTTCGGAGAAACCCCTTTCAATCCGTATCTTTTCCTACTCAATAAAATCACATGAAATCTTTGTAAGTTTATGAAGGAGATTGTAAATAAATCCCGCTAGTGAACTGATAAATGTTACTGTTCATGGAACGCTAGTGAAAAAACAAAAAAATCACTAGTTGGTAGAAAAGTGCGGCTTCTAGTGACAGCAGTGCAAAGGGATGGCAGAGACTCAACCAGCTTTCGGATAGTAGACACTGGCATAGCGTTCCACTCCTTCGCTGATTGAGCGAATTTTCCCTCACGGTTTCTACAAAGTTTGTTCGAACAAGGCATCTTAAGCTCCCCACACACTGCTCTATGAGATTCAGATCCGAGCTTCGGGTTACTGGCTTAACCACTCCGGAAGTCTGATTTGCTGTCTACTACAGGCCGCCTACACAACTACTGGGGTAAATTTCTAATAGTTACCCTGCTGGAGAATCCATACTGTTGGCATATGCTGTTGTGCTCATGGCAAGACGATGTCGACCATCATGTTTTGGTTGTACACCCCGCTATCACGCCGTCGATTTTCAAAACAAGCGCCATGCCGTTTGACGAGAAGGCAGTGCATACCATCGCACTTCCTCCATCACGCTTGGTTGTGATCAAGATGTATCGTAGCTCTCTGAGTCGTACGCACCGTGTACCACCGCTTCCAGACAAACTGAATTTCCCTCGACTTTAAAAGGAACTCTGCTTCACTCAGTCGAAGTCCAGTTGAGGTGGTGGGACGCAAACTCCGATTCTAGCTCTCCTGTTCTTTAGTCTAATGAACTGGCTTTTTGACTGAACGCCTTCATAAATACCAGCATTGTTCAGCGTCTTCCTACACTCGGCGGACTAAGGATGATGCCATCGCTAGCGCTTGATTCAGGGGCAATAACAGCCTCAGTGAGGTGATGGCTCGCTTTCGATCGACGTATGATCCGCCTGTTCAAGGCTAAGGAATTGCGTCGGGGTCTCCGTGCTCTCACAGCATTGAAATCAGATTCTCTGGTCTGGGAGCGTTGGATAACCGGAAAAATCATTTGTTTAGAAATCGTTGAAATTCTCGAAATGGCAAAACCTTCACGCCCGCTTCTTGTTTACTGCCGCCTGTCGAACTTTCTGAGTGACTTCTGTCCTTCCATGCATATTAATTGCTCAAGCATTAGCATCGAGCAGAAATAAGATGCAGAAAATACGAATACCGCGAACCATGTAGCCAGGGAAAACCCGCTACAGTAGTAAAACCTTTGCACGTAGTCACGTGTTGGCCTAATTCCGAAGCCAAAGGTATAAACTGGTTCGATCCAAGGTGGTCTGACATATCAGAATTTATCTTGGATCCCTTCACTAGGAAAAGTTACGATTGCAGATGTGGAACAAGACACACGCCTTACCTACCATGAACACTTTATCTCTACGCCTTTACTAGCCCTTCTATTTTTTCTGAATTTCGCAACGCTTTTGGGCG
Source organism: Haemonchus contortus (assembly GCA_000469685.2). Classification (NCBI taxonomy): domain Eukaryota; kingdom Metazoa; phylum Nematoda; class Chromadorea; order Rhabditida; family Trichostrongylidae; genus Haemonchus; species Haemonchus contortus. The sequence continues at coordinate 15,264,001 of LS997565.1, forward strand.
GGGTCGCGAAATTTCACTGTAGCTCCGTCAGCCTCAGTACGCAGCTTTCTACAAACAGATCTTAAAGTCCCTGACAAAAATGAATGGTTGACCTCACTGACCTTCACAGAATGTTCGGATTTCAGCAGACTTGAGAACGATTCTGAACAAGTTGCAGTTTTTGTTTTACCCTCTGCGCATGCACAATTTCGATACAAATGTGATCCTAAGAATGTGCCTAACCTGCAAGTGAGTACGTCAGATATGGTAAAGGTCCTTTTATAATAACATGCAGCGCTTTACAATCACGTGACCCTTTTCGTGCTCACACTGCATGCTCAACACTCTCCTTATCTCTTTGCTCTCATTCTACAACCTTCGGCACTGTGTGCGCTATTCGGCATAAGTTAGAATAATGACAGGTATAATCTCGTTCAGATACTGCGACGCCCCTGAAGAAAGCATTTACGAATCGACAAGGAGGTGTACTGTCGACGTTTCACTGGCGGAGGCTCTTCATTTTCCACAGAAAATCTCAACCAGATTACCTGTAAGCACTTATTTGTGACATCCTCGGTATTTCAACCAACTTTCTCACATCCGTAACACTCCGATTTGTAAACCCGCAGAAACTGTACTACTATTATCCGTGTGTATCCTTAAGAATGACCTTATAACCTAGCATATGCTCACTTCGTGATTTCAGACTGAAATCAGTAGATGCCAACAGATAGCTCTGAAGGACGTGAAAGCAATATGGTGCAGAAATGCGGCGCACTATTTTGAGTGGGTTGCAGGTGTGCCAGAGTTTCGTTTAATGGATATGCAAGAGAAGGTGAGTTGTGAGAGTCGTATATTAGAAGAAAGGCAACTTTCTGACAAAGTATATGAGCCGTAGTTTCCACAGAGATCTCAGTAATAAGTATCATCGCCACTTATTCACGTGGAAGATAGAAGATCGAAAGAGATTTTTTAGCTGAAACTTGTTTCACGTCAGTTATGCAGAATCATTTGCCTAATGATTTCGTATTGGACGTACCGACAAGGACATGATGGTATGGTGCTTGGATGTGGCATATGTTTCATTCCAACAGAAGTACAAGACGAGAGGTGACTTCCGCTATTACCAATTTCCTGAAGGTGAAAATACGATGTCTTTACAGTTTGAAGAGCTTCTTGAATTCTCTCGTGAATGTCATTCAAAGCAATATCGTATCGACTTTTCGGAAAATCGCGATGACTAGGGAGGAGTATCTTCTCATGAAACTCATCGTCTTTTTCGACCGTTAGTATTTGATCGCTCCTACATATAACCTAGACACAGGTCCTCATTTCAGTTAGAGAAATCGCAAATGTGGTCATTCGGTAGAACTGTACCTTTGATGAACGTGAGCATTTCGAACTCAGAGATTCTTCAAATTTAGCTGCATATTTAAAATTATCGCCAACGGACCGTCTTGTGGTTGAGGCCGCTTTGAAGAAATATCAAGCAGCATTGGTGAATCACATCAAATTTAGCCATCCATCGCTGGACCATAATTCCCTAACTGAGCGTATATCGGCGCTATTGGGAACAATGCCATACTTAGAGGTAAGTGACATGTTTATCCTTCACTTCAAGCACTGAATGCGGAGCAGGCGAGAACAAAATCGACTTGATCCCTAGGCCTTTAAAACGAACCTAGTGTCCTCTTAGATGTATGACTAAACTAGGAGTATGGAGCTTACGCAACTTTCTCAACTATGATCAAAGGAGAAAGGGAATAGTTGGTGAAAGAGACTGTACAGAGATTCACTGAAGCTCTTCAGCTGGCCGCGCAGGTCAATAACTTCTTCATGACGGTGATGACGGTCCATAATAATGGTAACATGCAAGGGCAACTAACGAACGAAATTCATGTTGATTCGATGAAGATATTTTGAGTGGATATCATATATCGAGAAAAACAGCTATCTGCAAGGAACCATATTTCTAAATAACGAGAGTTTATTCAACGGAAAAAAGGCAAACTAATCGTACCTCAAACAACGGAAGGGAGCGACGTAACTTGCTTGTGAAACAAAGTATTTGGTAGTTAGCCCTTTTACTGAGTAATGTTCGATGTTGATTTTTTGCGCAGATGTGGCTGAATACTAGTATTTTGTTACATTGTTCTCATGTTCTTAATTAGGAGTGCTTCATTGTTGGTGCTTAATAGCATGATGTTCAATGTGTTTTATTCACGGTTTTCATCGGAAGTGAAATGAATATTCGACTATAACTTCGACCCTTTGGGAAGCTGCATTCGTTTCAGGATAATTCGTAGTCCCTTCGAAAACGCTGTTTCGAAGAACAAAAATGAAAGTCAGATCACAACAGCATAAAGAGTTTCGAATATGCACTTGAACATATACTCGAGGCAATGTTGCAATGATGTAGGGGACAGGATCCCGTCTTGTGTTTCTTCTGGTGCATCCCCAGTCTCTATCGTCACAGACACCGTTCCAATTTCACTCGGGGTCGGTCAAGTCGTGCGTCCGAGGGTGTGCGCGGCAAATTGCGCGGCGAAATTCATACCTATTCTGACGATTTTAGCGCCTATCATTTGGGCCCAATTTTGAAGTACAGTAGAATAGTAGGATCAGCTGACCTTACTGATCTACCCTACTTCAGATTTGTGCCCCAAGGATAGGCGAGTCGTCCAAATTCGCCACGAAATTCGCCGCGCAATTTGCCGCACGCACCCTCGGACGCACGACTTGACACACACCCATTTCACTCACTCCAATTATAATAATAAACAACAACCGTAATAAACAAGAACTACTATCATTCGGTTCTGTAATGTGGAATAACTTTGAGATGGATGGAATTCTTGTTCCAATCCTCCGTGAAATGATACGGACAGAAGAATGTTAATAAATTCTTGTTGCAGCTCATCGGACGTGGTACGCGTTCACATACTTGTATGTTCAAAGGAGTGTTTGCTCGGCCACGGTTGAAATATTAGTCCTTCGAGGTGCGCATTTTCTCTCGAAGGTCTCGAATAAAGAGTGTTTCCGGATGCTCTTTTTCCCACAACGTTGAAGAGAACCCTCATCGAGCAATTGAATCACACTAAAAAAGGCGTTCATGTCATGAGTCGCCCTACCTTTCTATGTACATATGTAGGCCAGAATTCCACCAATTCACGTCTTTCTCTGCTCGAAGCCGTTTCGATCAACCTGAATTCCAAATTTACTGGTTGCAGGCATTATTTTCATTTTTTCATGTTTTCCTGTAATTCCTGATGTCAGCATCATTCAGCGCCACTGCGAAGGGCAGGAAAATGGTAAAATAGTAAACATTCCCACTCGAAAACCGTATCTGTTGACAACAATATACTGTTGCTGTATCACGCACCACTTCTCTATCTTATTGATCTTAGAACACGATGCCAAGACCCAAACGTGTTGTAAATTTCGCGATTAGCTGATACATTAAACATTTAATGCCAGTCACGAAAGATGATAAGAGATAATGTAATTGGTGCTAAAAGGTCAGTTTTGGTATGTGCTCCCTTCTTTCCATTCGGAATGGTAGTGGCATACTGACTGTAAGCGTATGTGGCCCATACTATGACTGGCGACGGGGCCGGTCGTTTGGCGCGATGGGCGGGGTCGCGCCGCCTATTTGAGGCGGCGCGACTCCGCCCATCGCACCGTTCAACTCGTTCAGATCGCGTAATCTTCTGTTCTCCTCTCTCTATAGATAATGGATAGGGCTTCTATCATCTATAGAGGAGAGGAGAGCGGAAGATTACGCGATCTGAACGAGTTGAACGGCCGCCGTCGCGCCGCCTCAAATAGGCGGCGCGACCCCGCCCATCGCGCCAAACGACATACACCCCTGGCGACGCATGAGCTTATATAAGTCAGTTCTTTTGTCGTCCTAGACCAATCTTGTTCCAGATGTGTGGAATCAGAAATATACGAACATCGATGCCGAATTCAATAGCAGATAAATACAGCATGAGCTGACGTTTTCCATATTTTGAGGGGCGATGCCAGCGGCGTCAGTACTATGAATGCCAATACTGCGCCTACAACCTCCTGTAATTGGATTACGGACTATTTGATTTTGGTCCCTTCAATTGTAGCGATCGAGCCTATTTCTCTGTTCTCGTGTGTTGCTCTTCCATTTAATCCAGTCTTTAACTGCTATGCTTGTCTGACATGGGACCCCCACCCCGTGTCCTTCACTCACAAGGGAAGGATACTTGGTCGCAGTGGCCATTCAAGATCAGATGATTGAAACGATTGTGGGAACAAAGTTATGAGCCCCTTCTCCCTGGTGCTGCTTATATACGCGACCCGAGCAGCTCCGAAAATCGGCGATGGATAGTGCGCCACTTGCCACTACACCAACTCTGCCCAGAGCCATTATTAAGAGTCACAGGTAAGTTTAGTTTATAAATCAGATAAATATGGTTAAAATTACAATTGGACGTCCTAGAAAACAAGCTGTCAAGGTTGCCCTCTAATGGAGTTTGGAGTTTGATATCACTAAGCTAGGTTAAACGATTTTCGTTCATTGTTTTGGGATGACTTCAATGTCATGTGAAAGAAGAATGACAATAAAGGCTTTTATTACAGCAAAATCATATATACACATGCTCAGCTACCATCAACACGGCATCACATAGTGCAATAATAAATGTCATTTCAACAACGTATCATCGATAACATGAGGCGTATGGGTTATAGAGAGCTATACATTAATAGAGTCGAGTATCGTTGACGAGAGAACGAGCTTGAGACAAGGAGCACTGCTGCACCTTCTAATGATCCTCAACTGCTTCACCGGCCTCCTTTAAAGTGTGACCTAAACGAGCTTGATATTAGTGTTAGAAGCCAAATATGAGGGGCTTCACGAACTTGTTGCTCCCATCCTACCGAAACCTAGTCACCGCGCTCGCGGAGGCAGCTCGCATAATGCCAGGCTTACAGTACAGATGCAAGGGCCTGGAACGATTCGAGTGGTCTGCCGCCCCGAGCGCTGACCCAACTTCGGTGGGATGATAAACAGCGGGAACTGGGATCCTGCTTAATCAGCGAGGCCCGTCAATAATGAAACAACGATTGTTTCTTACCAACTGCATTCCGTGCATCGGAAGCCGTCTCTTTGACCCTGTTGACTGCAGCAGCTTAACAAAATTCCATAAGGTCATTGTTATCTCATCGATGCAAATAATAAGATTTTGAACTGATCACTAGTGTGTATTGAAGCCTGATGGGAATTAATTGAGTGCCACAATTTTTAACAAAAGTTGTGAAGCTGCCAAAAACATTTCCCGTGTTCGATTTCAACTCTCCCTTTCGATCTCTTTTCGGGAACTCCCATAAAGAATCACGGAATTAAGAAGTAGAAAAATAAGAACGATCTTCACTAAAGTGACTGGTTATCAATATTAGCCGAATAAAGCACACGAACATTGTCCTAAATGCACGAAATAGTTTCCAAATCTCGTTGGTTTCTAAGCAAACTTTTGTTCTTCTTTTGAGGTCCTCGATCATCTATGACTATTATGTTTTGTATTAGAAGATCATATCATGTCTTATCCACTGATAGGCTGATTAGGGATGGCTTAACCTACATCATTCCGATTTTCTATAGTTTTCTTTGGGTTTCCTCAGTACGATCGTCAAAAAGGGATTTGGTGACAGAGAGTGAGAAGACTCTCACGTCATCTGGTGTTCCTGTCATGAGGAAGGCGACCGGGTCGAAACGTCATGTTTAAAATGAAAAGCCCAGCTACCCCGGTCAACAAAAAAATTTGGCTGAAACTTTTCACCGATGATTAAGTTCTATCCCGAGGTTTTCCCCGTTATCAAACTGTCGAAGGATACTTGTAAGGATCAATAAAGATCAATTGAGTTGAACACTCTAAAACGTTCAATATTCAGCAGTAAGGAAATGCAAAAGTGACAGTTGGATCTTTTGAAAAGACATGTCGGTTCCGGCTTTTCGTTCATTTTCACTCAGGTTTTTGTTTCAAAAATTTACGAAATCTGAGGAATATAATTTCTTCTATAAAACTGAAAGTTTTTCTCTTCGCTTTCCCTAACCTGCATGTTCTTCGGCAGCCTCTTCAGCACTTTTGGCTCCTTCGTATGCGGCCGATGCAGCCTCAGCTGAAAACGAGATACTCTGAATGTGTTTGGAGATGCAATAATGTTCAGTGATCCCACTGACCTGCAGTGTCGCCGACCGCTTTTCCCGTGTTCTTCAGACCTTCCCATGCTCCACCTGAAAATTATTTTCCTTGGTAAATTATTGTTTTGAAAATGCATTTCACCGGTAACACTACATCTACCCACTTTGCTGTACCCACACATCAATCATGCTCAGAAATTCGAAAAAAAAATCCCAGATGTACAGAAACAAGCTTCAAAACTCATGTGTAAAAGTAGTGGAATCCCTTACTTGCTGTGTCGGCAACAGCTTCTCCTGCATGCTTTACACCTTGCCGAGCTTTTTCCTCTGCCCTGGCTTCGGCACTTTTGGCTTGTTCCCAAGCAGAACCAGCGAAATCAGCTAAACATGTAAATTTGATTCTCCGAAATTTCTTCAGATAAAATCAGAACAAAAACTGGCTGGCTCGCTTACCGGCAGTGTTACCAACTGCGACGGCACCGTCCTTCACAGTATCTGCGGCGTATTCTGAAATGCAATTTTTAGAAAAAAAGGATTGCTCTTCAGAAATCATTATATAGAGTGCTATCGCCTTTTGTATTGACATGACTCCGAATTTTCTCAAGTTCTTGAACAAGTATTTTTGATTTTAGTCACTTTAAGATCGGATAAACCTTTTTCCTATGTGCCAGTCTCTGAAGATGTGATTAGAGCAAAGCAGGTTCAGTACGTTATAGAAAGAGCCTAGTTTTACAATTTTGAGGGGAACGGTGATTATTTTGAGAAACTGTTCTGGGCAGCCCCCATCGAAAAATCCCGGAGAGCCAAAGTACCGTAGTTTCATCCTGTAATCTAGTCTTACAAATGTTTCGAAAAACTAGACAAAACTAAGTAAAAATTCATCAGAGTGCTGTCGCTTCAAGGGTATTCCAGGGTTCTGAGTTCCGTCACGAGGCGTACGGGATAATCACTATGGTCGTTGGGATTCATTCAATCACTCCTCAAACGTAAACCCTTTTTCATTTCATGAATTCAGGAATTAGAAGCTGCACATTGGCAAATTGGTTTTTGTCGATGAATTCCAATAGAACCGCCTGCATCTGAACTACCCGATCAACATGTCTACTTTCCAATCAAGGTGTCCGAAGTGTTTCACCACTAGGGAATAACTGGCCTTCTTCGAGCTACTATCTCCTTTTTTTAGACAAATCAAGGCTCCTTACACCTACCAAAGAGAAGCTAACGATCCCAAGTCCCTTTAGACCTATCAAAGAGAAGCTAACGATCGAAATGAAGCAGAAAGGTCTGGCCTAATTAACTAGGCCCTACGGCACTTCTTTTGCCACTTCCTTCAAGGTCACGCAAGACGGGGCCGGAGCTTTTTCGGGCTCGCATATTTGCACATTTTCCTAGAGAAAATTTTTGTTTCTGACCCAAAAATACCTTACTTCGAATTTTCGCTAAATTGATTTTATTGGTAAAAAATATACTCACTGGCGCCATCAACAACTGCACCTCCAGCGGCAACAACACCGTCTCGGGCAGCTGCAGCAGCATCTCCTGAAATTGAACGTTGTCATCAAAATCTTAAGATTTTCAGAATGGATTCAGAATACAATAAAAGTTCAGCCAGACTAACCGACAGCTCCACCGATCTTTGCAGCACCTTCTCGAGCAGCATTGTATGTTTCTGCTGAAAAGTGCTATTTTTATTCATAGCATACATTGAAAGAAATTGAACCATTTTCAACCACAAATCTATTGATGGTTTGAAAGATTGGAAAAAGTGGTGATTTCAAATGGGAAAGCTGTTTCTTGTTCATGCTGGCACGTTGTAAAGTGGTGTTTCACAGATGGACGAGATTATGGACGGTTCGAGCAGAAAAACACCCGCATGTGGAATCAATTTCAATCAATCAATCGATTTAACTCCGAATAATTATTCTACTTAGGACAATTAACCCTTTTCCGATTTGGTTTTGACTTCGGATACGGAGAGAGGTAAGGTTTCTTGGGTAAGAAATCTTTAGAATTCCCGAAATGGGTCCGAACCGACTGGGTTTCCAAATGAATACAAATCTGTGCCCCTTCGTAAACTAAATGTAGCACTGTCAGATAGAGGTCTAGACAGAGCGCTATGAGGGCTCAAGTATTGTATCGGGAGTATGCCACACCCAAAAACGGACGAGTTTCAATGACGCTGCCACACCCAAAAACGGACGAGTTTCAAAGACGCTGCCACACCCAAACACGGACGAGTTTCAATGACGCTGCCACACCCAAAAACGGACGAGTTTCAAAGACGATGCCACACCCAAACACGGACGAGTTTCAGTGGCGCTGTTGAGGCCGTACCAGTGACGAGGAACACTCATATTAAAAGGTCAAACAACTAATCTGACATACCAGGATCAGCAACTTAAAGCTCCCGGTCGCTCAATGTAAGTAAAGCTCATCATTCGAGATCAATGGGACTAATTCAAAAAAAAGACGATCTCAGCAGTGGTAACAATATTCAAGAGCTCACAAGCTGCAATCGAGACTCCTTCTCCAACTGTAATTGCTCCATCTCGGATAGTCTCTGCTGCACCGCCTGTGACAATGGAAAAGTATTAAAATGTGAAACGAAGCATCTTATAGCAGTCAGCGTGGGTTTCCTGCCCTTTTGTGGACCTTCTAACCAGGTAGAGTTCTACATTGTAATAAGAATCACTCACTTGCCACATCAGCAACAGCTCCAACAGCTGCTGACGCACCATCTTTGACAGTTTCAGCAGCTGTGCCTAAAATATCAAAGATGCTTACGTGGGCGTGTATTGAAAGAATCTATTCCTACAGAGTAAACGCACTAATATTAATTTTTGGTTAGTGATGGTCAACTGCCAAAAATGTACAGTACTACTACCTCCAGCTAACTAATATAATGAAGGTTAGTCTGAGGGTTAGTTATGCTACAATTTGACACCCACTTGCAGCACTTCCCACAGCTTGACCAGCAGTAACCACGCCTTCCTTAACAGCACCGGCAGCGGTACCTTAAAGGTGTGATTATTAAAAAGCCTGTATCGATCGGTCCGACACAGCTATCTAGTAGATGGGTACCCATTCTTGAAATCTTACTCCACCCTATGTATATGGTCAGAGATGTAATATTTGGACAACTCCTACAAGTCTAACACGGTCTAGGCTGGAAACGTACTCAGTGAAAGAAAAATTTACTCGGGCAACCCTTCTGAAGGTAAAATAGCAAAGCCAATACAAACAGATATGCCGAGCTCTTCCAACTGGAACGACAATAGTTTTGAAGTTAATTATCTCCATCATTAACAAGCAAAGGATGCAGTTCTGGGGCGATCTGAGCGCTCTTCTTTCGTCTGAACCCCTCACACCCCTTCCCCCCCCCCCCTCCCTAATTTTCATTGCTTACTGAGTCCATGTACCTATACCTGTCGACTACTACGCTGGTTCACATAGGTGACACTAGAATCGACGTATTGTGCTCTTTGAAACGTTCTATTGTTGCCAAATTGTTCAACAACTTGCTCGGCTGCGATGTTTTGAAAGTGAATGTGTTGGGTTTTCAATACAACTTCAATTACAGCTGACATTATCTTAAAAGCTTGCACTTTACGACGTACACCTTGACAAGTGTTTTTTACGAAAACCTCACTGTCATACCTTGATATATAAGACCTACAGTGAAGTGACAAGAGCGTTTTTGCTTCCCCCACACTTCGGGCCGAGTTAATCGATCCAATCGCCTTTCCGGGGTCTGTTGATGGGTACCAGGCCTACCGAATAGGGCCGTAACGTTGATTTGTTCAGCGGCAGGCCCCAAAGGTCAAGAATCCAGTGTAAGCATAGTATCTACTTTTCATTTAATTCAACTAAAATAACGTTGTCCAGAAGCAGTCACAATGAAAAAGGGTCTTTTATTTTTCATTTTCAATTAATTGGTACGCCTTCTACCAGGAGAACTGTCAGCCTATGCAACTCAAACGAAGTAAACCTTGCAAGTGTTTCCAAAACCTTAAGCGCTCACCACTACCCAACTCCCATGTCCAGCGTTACCGGTTGTAAGAGTTCCTCTTAAAAATCAGTTGCTTATGGATGAAGGAAAGGTCAAAATTCTGTTTCAAGTAAGTTGTTCAGAGCAAAAAATGCTAAACTTGCCTGCTGCATGACCAACTGTCTCTCCGGCTGCTACAACTCCGGATTTTGCAGAATCAGCAACACTGCCTGAAGTTCAAGTCCATTAGTGCATAAGAAATGTAAACAGCAAAGCTGGTTGATGACTCCTTCTTGACTCCTTTTTTCATAATGACAGATGGGCTCTAGTTGAATAAAACTGAAGAATTGTATCAACTATAAAGAGGTAGATTGTATCAACTATGAGGAGAGAGAGAGAGAAATTCAATTAAAACCGATAATACGTGATCTGGTCAATGACTGGATATATTAGAACATTTTAGGAGAAGAAGACCTACACCTCGCCGACATCCTTTTTGATTGCTCGTGAAAATTTTTTTCGTAAAATTATGATCATTTTTAGGTAATGAGAAGAACTCTCAAAGGCAAAGTTCACGATAACCTTGAGGTACCCTTTCTAGGTTGGAAAGCGGAAGTGTTAATGTAGAGGAGTACATCGGTGGCGAAGAAAACGAGAAAATTCACTCACTTCGAGCTTTTTAAAGTAGTATAAATGGAGGTTGTACGGGATCGCGGCGTCAGGGATGGCATGAGAGGGGTTTTTTGACGCGGTTTAACTTGCTCCCATTGAGCGAAGAGACTACATCAAACCATAACCGCTCGGAATTGCCTTTCATGACAAGTTGTTTGAACTTCTTACGTTGGTCCCCTTATGAATGGTGCAGTCTCTACAAAGCCGTTGGAACCCGTCCACTAGGCATGTGGCATTCACATGATACAATCTCAGGTTCTTTTTGTGCCTCATCCAGGACTTTTTCGCCCTTATAATGAGAGGTATGGCATAAGGGGTAGCCTCGAATTTGTAATATAGGGAAATCTCAGAAGCCATTTTTAACCTGAACTGGGCCTTTAAGTGGCTGCGTTTCTGCAAAATTGAACCAACTCACTTGCTACATCTCCAACAGCTTCACCAGCTGAGACAACACCAGATGCCACTGAACCAACTGCGTCGGCTGAAACAATAATTTGTAAGTTTTCTTGTCCGTGTTTTCTTGGTTGCCCATAATTGCTCATAGAATGAGTGTAAACCGATAATCACCCATATACGAAACACTGAGGCTCAGGAAAACTTGTTAAGTTTCCTTATTAATGCGCACTTGGCTTAGTTATATCGGTAGGAGCCCAAATACTTCAAACCGGACACAGTAAACTATCTCTTAAGCTGCTTAATATCACGTCCCGCAATCGAAATTCCTGCAATTACAGAGAAGAGAGTATCTATTTTTTATGGCCTGCCATCGAAGTATGTGCAACTGACCTTTGGTCAGAAGTCGTGGCGTAAATGATCCCTCCGCCGAATAATTCCATCTCCCTTTCTCAGTTTTTTTTTACAGTGAAGACTGTACTAGGACAACGAGTGAATTGAATAGATGGGCACGGTAACAAACAGGAAATCAAGTTGCTTGCATAATCGTATAGCGCTGCTTTTGCTACGGTGAGTCAGCTATTCTATAGTAACTTCAGGTTGGCAAAGGAAATTTTTTCTGTAACTTTTGAATATACTCTTACATGCTGTTTCTCCTATAGCAACAGCGCCACCTTTCACAATACCGACGGCTCCGCCTAAAAAGAAAACACAACAATCACAACACAACAATCACAGCACAACAACCACAGAAGGTTAATGCAATACCTGCGACTTCGCCGACTGTTCTCCCAGCCGAAACAGCCCCAGAATGTGCACTATCGGCGGCTTCATCTGCAAACATTGGATTTTGAAGAATATTTTCATTACGTCGCAAAATTCAGTGCACAGCACTAGCAACGACTAATTTTCATGCATCCTAACAATCTGGATCGTTGGCAAAGTGGGCATGGAGGGAACATTACCAGATTGGACACCGAGACCATCTCGACCAGACATTTCAGAGCCGCTCTTGAGGACATCAAGTATGCATCATTTGGAATGGGATGGCGGCATGGGAATGAAGGCCGACGGCTGCTCCTTATAACACCTCGGCTTCGTAGACGACATCATGCTTATTAAGCCGTACATCATGCAGGAATGGCGATTGCTGACGGCCCTTGTGGAACGATGGGCACTGAAGCTGACAGAAACGATGTTAGAGAAAGAGATTGGTACCTGAGGATGCTTCTTTGACGCTGAACGGAATGAACATACATATCTTAACGCTCTAGTTAGGTGTACCCAGGTCAAGACGTCAATATGATGAGCGGCTTAGCTCTGAAGCTGAGAAAAGGGAACCCTGAGGTAGCATTCGGGAGCATCGAGTGAGTAGTGAAGAAGAAGAACATACACATGGCCCCGCGTCCAGCTTTTCGGTTCTGCAGTCCTTCCTGCTTTGGCGTACGCCTCAGAGACATGGACTCTGCGAAAGCAGGATGAGCACGCATCAGCCGGGTTGTCGAGAAGACTATGCTTGGATTTTCTCTATATAAGCAAGTGTAGAAGGGAGTACAGAGTTTCGAGCTCCTCCACAAAAGAGGACCAGGTAGCCCACTGACCATGAATTGAGTATCAGGTGGGCCAATCGCCTAATGCGTAGCTGTGATGACCGTAGGACGAAGGCGCTCACTCACTGACACCCTCGAGACATCAAACGGAAACCAGGGCGGTCGCCTACACGATACTCTTCCTGCTTCCAGCCCCGTGGTGAAGCACGGCTAGGCTTCACCCCGAAGCTCTCAAGCCGAGCAGTGCTATGACTTGTGTTCCTCGAGCGAAGATGGTCCACTGGACTACTATAGCCTGCGGTGATCAGATGATAGAGGTGAGGACAGAAGATCTCAACCAGGATTTCAATATTGAGCAGGCTATTTTTCAATTTACTGATCAAAGCACATACACATACTATTCTAAAACTACTAAACTACTACTGTCCACCACAGTCTGCTACACTATTCTAATGAAAAGTTGCGACTTCATCTTACTTGCGGCGTCTTTGACATTACCAGCGGTGTTCTTCAACGTACCCCAAGCTCCACCTCAAAAGATAAACCTATGAATCTTTACTCATAGTGAGAGACCATAGTTGAGGAGAAATCTCACCAGCGGCGTTTTTAACCGTATCGCCGGCAGCCTCGGCACCGCTTTTGACAGCATGGGCTGCTTCTCCTATAGAAGTCGTTCGTTGATTTGTAGTAATAAGATGTGAGATGTGCACATTGTGCTTTCATAGCCAAAACAGAATTTTCCAAAGCGTGTTCTTCCCGCATAGGGTGAGAAAATGCAAGCTTTGCCTTTTTGCTTTCTCAACATCTTTGCTACATCTGTCAATAGATATGAAATGCGCTTACAAATTGCGATCAAAAAGGCTAAGTCTACGATGATTTTAATAACGATTTGGTAAAGAGACTGATCAATACTGATGAGGTACACGATTCCCAAAAAGTGAATTGTAGCGGTAAATTTCGAAGGTACATACCATAAACGGCTCAAAAACCAGTATCGGTCAATTTATTCTCCACCTGTGGGATGCGGCCTCGCAACAAAACGTCAGGCCACTCCAGAAAACTTAGCCCCTTTCGATAGCACTTTGGGTGCCATGCACGATTTTCAAAAAGACTCAACTGAGCTGGAGCAGCGGGCACTGATCCGCTTAGTTGAGAAGGCTGATGTAGGAAGCAATAAGTCTACCGGCTGACCTTGATCAGTCTGCATACCTTGATCCAAGTTCTAGGTGTGTTCATTCCGCTTCGTTTATTTGGCAATGCTTTCCTGTATTATCTATACCTTATCCTTACAACAGGGGATACCGGCTAAAGCTCAAAGGGAATAGATAATGATGATTTCAGAAATTTTTCACTGACAGATATATGTATTTATGGTTTTCTATAAGGCCACATGGGACATGATGAAAAGCAACCGTGATAAGGCGCGTGAATTTACAGTGGCAGCACAGGAGCCTGAGAACAATTATACGATATCCGACCACCCTCCACCATTTTGGCATCAATGACGACAAAATAATTGTGACTCTAAGCTCACCTAATCCCTCACGGGCTCTATCGGCAGCTGCATTCGCTTTTTCTTTCGTCCATTCCGCACCGTCAGCTGAAATGAAGTCATGAAAGCCAAGTTCTATCAGAAAGGGTATAGAAAGTTAATCGTAACGCCAATTCTTGTACATTTCTTTATTTTTGGTCAGTCCGACTTACCACATTCCTTGGGAGGTGCTCCGTGGGAGATCATTATTCTCCCTATGCTACTGCCAATTATAAGTCAACAACACCAAATGGCGGAATGTTACACTATTTAGACAACCGTAGTTCAGGGGCAGCCAAAATCGCTTTCTTCGTGCATCCCTTCTGGGTTGATTGACTGGTGCAAGACCATAATAATTATTATTATTACTAATGGTGTAGAGCGGTGGCGGTGTAGTGGCAAGTGGCACACTTCACACGCTTATGGTCACGGATTCGAGTCCCGGACCGATATCCGCCTCGGTCAACTAAGCCTATCATTCTTCCTGGAGCGGTTAATTGGTACAGGAATTGTCTAGGAGGATAAAAGCACTGACTTGTACATCGGCCGGCCACCGCAAGTATTGTATAGGGGGCCTAGCATTGTATAGGGGGACTCATACGCATTCAGTTCACCACCGCGATTCTGAATGGGAGTCGAATACGTGAGCGCATCCCTCAGACGGGATTGATTAACGCCCCAAGACTTTATCCTTTACTTTTTCCTTTATTATTGGGGTGATCATGTACTGTACTGATCATGGGCGCCTATTACTAGGATTTCTCTATTACCCAGAAAGACAAATTTTTATGTCACCTCACTGGGTGGGTAAGGCATAATGAGAAGGTCAAAACACCTTCATCATGTCGTCGTTATACCGGTCTGTTATAACCCAGTAGAGTATAAAAATCATGGCAGTTATAAAGATAACTATAATATCTTGGAGGCCAAAGATCTCAGCAATAGAATCAGAATACAGGATGCTTTCTCAGGAGCATAGATTACATGATACCCTTTCCCTTTTGTCCCATCTATCGTCTTATCTCTAACCTTAACCCCAAGCTTCAATATTGGCAATGGCAAATGAGTCCCGTCATCTGATTGCTACGTTTGGGACGTACCGAAAAATATAATCGAGGTCGGTGACTAATTTTTCAGGATCTAGTCAAGAATGGGAAAAAATGAAGTACTACAGCTATTTTTACGAGTTTCCTGCGTATCCTGGAATGGTCAGATGATACGGGTGAGAAAAAAAGATCGCAGATAGTTGGATTACAATACTGAACGGGCTACTTTTCAATTTACTGAATTGCACACCACACATACTAGTCTGAAAAACTAAACTACTAAACTACTACTGTCCACCACAGTCTGCTACACTATTCTAATGAAAAGTTGCGACTTCATCTTACTTGCGGCGTCTTTGACATTACCAGCGGTGTTCTTCAACGTACCCCAAGCTCCACCTCAAAAGATAAACCTATGAAATTTTACTCATAGTGAGAGACTCCACTTAGGCAGAAATCTCACCAGCGGCGTCTTTAACCGTATCGCCAGCGGCTTCGGCACCACTTTTCACAGCATGAGCTGCTTCTCCTATAGATATTCTTTGTTAATTTGCAGTAATAAGGTGAGCACATCGTGCTTTAATAGCCAAAACAATATTTGCGAGGATTTTTCCATGGTGATGGTGAGAAGAAGACAATCTTTGCTTTTTTTTTTCCTCATAACTCAGCAATCTTGCTACATCTGTCTTCCCTATTATCCCATTCGGAGTGTGTTCCCTAATTGTGAGTTCCCGTTTCGTTCCCTAATCCCTATTCAAGAAGACTGAGTCCACAGTGTTACTAGACTAATAAAGCCCTCTCTTGAGTAAATTTACAGTGTCAGCAAAGGAGCCCGACGATATTTTTAGTTTATTGAACCACCAGTCGTTCCGGAATCGATGACGACAAAATAATTATAACTTGAAATTTACCTAAACCTTCACGGGCTCTAGCTGCAGCAGCATTCGCTTCTTCTCTCGTCCATTCGGCTCCGTCAGCTGAAATGAAACCATAAAAGCAAAATTTCATTAAAAACGACATAGAAAGGTCTTAAGTTCCTGATCGATCCTTTATTTTTGCTCAATTCGAGTAGCAGCGCTTACCAGGATCTTTGCGAACGGTCACTACTGCCCCTATGCTATAACCAACTGTAAGTTAACGCCAGTAAATGGCGCAAGATACTCCACCGTTCTACACAAACGTAGTTCAGGGACAACCATAGTCGGTCCCGTCAGAGCACCATCTCGGAGTCGATTGATTGGGGCAAAATTTACCCAGAAAGCAAATTTTCATGTCACCTCACTGGCCAAGTTCAATCCAGGAGGACAAATCACCTTTACGCTAATGAAATTAGAATTTAAAGTGCTCCCTAAGAACATTGGCTACGTGGTACTCTTTCACTTTTCTTCTCTTCTCTACTCCACGAGCTCGGCTACGGACAATGGCAAGCCCTACTACCAGGTCGCTACACCTGAGAGTTACCGAAATAGATGAACAAGGTCGGCGACTATTCTTTTTGGGGCTGTGGGCAAGAAAAAAGGCGAAGTATTACAGCTACTTCCAAGTGTTCTACCGCCTCACAAAACAACAGTCCAGTAATAAGGCTAATAAGGCACTTACAGATAGCTGCTCCAGCTCCGTGAACGACATCGCCGGCTTTGTCGGCTGAAATATTCAGTTTTAACAACTCAAAAGCAATGTTTATCTTTTTAAAATCAAAGATTAATTTCTCAATACAGATGTGACTGAATAAGTACCTGGTCTTGCATTGATCATCGTCTGGGTTAAGAGAACTCCCACACCCAGAAGGACGATGAAATAGTTTTTGGACGTTAAAGAATTCATCATTGGATAATATATACAGTAGTATATACAGACAAGTAGTTTGGACTGGAGTGAGGGCTCAAATCGCTATATATACGCCTTTCGATGTGATTGTCTTCGGCATCAACAACAATCGTGAAATACGCGTAAACAAGGACAACTGACTAAGCGCGACAACATTTCTCCGAGTCTGCTGATAATCTTTGATGCCCACAATCATCAGCAGACCTTCAAAGATCTCAATGGCAATTGAGTGTGGCAAAGATTTTTTCAGAGTAACAATGGGTTCGAAGATCGTCGAGCGATGGGAAGGTATGAGAATAAGTTCCACCAATTACAGTTGCCCTTTTATATTGAGATTTATTATACGGGGTATCCCCATGCGAGGTAGAGGACAGCTCCTTCAAATTGTCTGACATGGATCTCCCACATGACATGGCAAGTCATCGCCGAAGTGCCACTGGGGAAACTGTGAAATAAAACAATACCACAATCTACGGAACAGGGCGTCTTTCTAGGCTCTTCTGAAATACATCAACGCTGAATGGGAAAATCTCGGGCTTCCTTTCGTTCGAGGTAATCGGCGTTTCAAGGACAACGGTTGTGTGATGGCGAGAGATGCACTGTCACACACGCATGGTATGCGGATAGAAACCTGGCCCAAAAACAGGACTGCCATACAGACACAACCGTCCGAGCTCATTTAGTTGGTGAAAGACCCGTATGGGAGGGTGAAAACAGGGGTTTCAAACTTCAATCTACTATTTAATAGGATTTTACTATGGTAGCGTGCAACGTAGCAAGCCAACATCTACCAAATCGATTGGTTTGAATTCTATTTTTCTTTTCCCACTTGATTTTTATGCGAAAGAGGTTCTCATACACGATGGCTCTAGCAAGTGGAGGTATCACAGCAACTCAGCGATCAATGACCAAGCGGTCGGTCCCTTCCCCAGAAGCCCGGTGTTATTGATATCAAGGCGTGGTTTTTTTTCGAGTTCCAAGACGGTATCGCTAGCATGACTTAAACTTCAAGGGAATGAGGAAAATGTAGAACTACAACAACTACTACAAGCGAGTAGAAGGTTAAAGAGTGAACCATTTAAGAAGAGCGAATTACTGCTACAGGAGAAGTAGCTACTTATAGATGATTAGACGCGAATTGGTCATCAAAACAGTATGGAGTTCCGATTTTGGAAACCTCCTCTAACGCGAAGCAATCTGCAGAGAGGTAGAAGAGCATTCTTGCTATGTAGTAAATGCTGATTTTCGTGACGATTAGTATATAACCAATTTGACTTATTTTAAGTCTTTTTAGAGCCCATTGGACAACTTATTCCGACCACGTTCGATATCTCTGAAGTGTGAAATCTCACCTGTCCAATGTGCAGCTCCTGAAGCCGTGTCCTTTACAGCAGCGCCGGCATCTCCTGAGAATTTCATAATGTAAATGTGAATATATAATACTATCTAATCGACTCTTAAGGTGATCTATAGTTCCAAAGGGCTCGAACTAACAGCTATGAATCCATTGCGAAAAAAACGAGTACTTCCCAGTTTGCAATGATACGTCGACTCACCAATAACTTCGCCAGTTTTCTGCAATGTTCCACCAATAACTTCGCCAGTTTTCTGCAGTCCTTGAGCGGCGTGATCTTTGACCGAAGTTGCTGCATTACCTAAGAAATGGAACCGTCTAATTGAGTAGTTCATTCACGAGGCCGTTCATTACAGCTACCATCTATGAATAGACTGAAGGCCCTCAATGCACGTATATAGATGCTTTGATCGGATCAAAATTGAGATGATCAGAATCTTTTCGAATTTCGCGCTGGGCAATAGTTCTGATAAGTCCCCCAGAGACTGCCTACATTTCCAAATATAGCAGGGTACAGTTCGCTTGTGGTGCGCTTCAGAGAAATCGTTCTGACCTCTCTATAAGGATCAGTCAACCTCGTCAAAGCTTAGGCTCAATGACAAGTGTTTTCCATAGTCATGGTTAAACTCGCTTGAATGTGAACTTGAAAGCAGCGCTAACTATGACTATGAGAAGCTATTCTTTCTTTCACTGCTTAGTCGCACCCCGCTATGATCCGAGCGTGCTAACTTCTCCTCGAAAATCGCGTCGCGCTTGTCGCACCGAATCGCCTCGCGCTGTAAGGGGAAGGTTCGGCACCGTGACGCCACTGCCTCTTGCCGTGAGTATTCGAGGAGAACTACTGCCACCCCCGTGATTCTAAGTTCCTATCTCACAATCTTAATTCTATACCGGCTAAAAAATTCAAAATAATCAGTGTAAATTTCAAGATCGGCTGCCTGACTTGGGTAAGGGTGAGTTCCAGGGCTTGCGCTAGCTTTAGAAAATGCACCATTGGAGCTACATATCCTTGAAGCTATATTCGTGGCTAGTTCCCTTTTGTGCGGGAGCTGAGGCCTTACTCACAAGGGCATGATGGAAAGGGTGATACGACATGTCTCTGGATTCCGGTTAGACCCTTCTGAATTGGAGGGTTTAGACGACGTGAAAGGAAGTGGCGTCATCGTGCCGTGGAGCCAGCGCAGTGACGTTAGTAGTATGGATATAGCACGACATCACATATTTTGCCAGGAAATGACGATTTAAGTCAGAATGAAAGTTTTACCTAACTAAAGTCGGATTTTAAAATCCCATGAACGCACGATACAGTAATCCCCGCCCCAATGCCGCCATCAACCCCGGGGATCTTATAAGAGGTACCCTTTGTTGCGTCGTATGTGACGAGCGCTCGGAGGAGCTCACGGGACTTTCAGATCCTCCCTGTTTACTTACATATATTTACTACACGAGCTACTTGACA
The DNA here is from genome assembly GCA_000469685.2 of Haemonchus contortus. Taxonomy (NCBI): domain Eukaryota; kingdom Metazoa; phylum Nematoda; class Chromadorea; order Rhabditida; family Trichostrongylidae; genus Haemonchus; species Haemonchus contortus. Next base: position 15,283,975 of record LS997565.1, read on the forward strand.
TGCTTTTGCCTTTTTCAAAATCCCATTTTCATACTGATAAAGTCTGATAAGACAGAAATAACACGACACTCACCGACAGCACCCACAACGCTTCCAGCAAGGCCTTGAGCAGTGTCTGCCACTTTTCCGCCGACTTGTTCTGAAAAAAACTCTTTTCAAAAAAGATAATGAACGCCTTTGACATCCAGCAAACAACACACCTTCGGACAAATGGTGTTGGTGGTTATTGTTGAAGCATGCTGGGTTGTCACACACACCCACACTTTTGATTATCAGAAAAATTTCAAAAAAAAAGAAAAAATCTTTCACGCAGTTTACCGATACGTCCAGCAGCTTGATGGAATTGATCTCTTACATTGCTGGCGAACGTGGCTAACAAATGTAATAATAAATATTTGACCACAGATCGACATAGATAAGTTGTAATTTTTTTTGGTGAAGACAATGGGTGCTCTGAGCTCACTACGTATGATTACATGGGGAATCGCAACATAATCCTTATTGGTTGGTTATCGAGATTCGGAAAAATCGACCAATGAGGAGTGCGATCGCCCCGTCAGTGCTTGACCACCCACAGATAGGTACATAACTGCTTAGCGAGCCTCTTCGTCTTGATTTGCTAGTTAGTCAGTCAACTGTGCCTCCACCTCTTCCAGCTTAAGGTATGTGGTAGGGATTATTTGAAATCTGTGAACATGTCCACGCCTACTCTTGGGAAGGGGTAAACGCTTCCAGTCTAGGCTAGTGGGACCCTAAGGCTCTGCCCCTTTGCTTCCTCTGTAGGTGGATGTCTATCAGAAGATTAGTCTAATTCCTGTATCTAATCCAGGACATCAAAAAGTGAGAGCTCACGTCCCTTTCCCCTAACTATCCATGAGTTCATTATACGAGTTCAAGCTGAGGTCCCATGTTGGGCGAATCAAAAAGGAAATGACTGGAGCATGCTCAACAGGCTTCTCGGTTCTTCGGTGTATCAGCCTTAGTTATATAAATTCACGCAAAAATTGCCTTAAACGGAGCTGTACAAACCAATTCAGACCCACAAGGTGGAGTTGTGGCGAAAAAAAAAGCACTGCTTTTGATCCCCTCATAATTTGCAATGAAAACGTAAGGGAGTGCTGGAAATCAAGAGGTATAGAAGACGAATTTTCTACCTACAGCTTATCTACTTCATTTGTGTTCTTCAAATAGCATTGGGTGAGGATACTGGCTATCACTAGGCTATCACTATAACAGCTATCTATGAAATACTGCAATTCCCTGTGCTAATCTACTGGAAACTTTCTAATCTATAACAGCTAGCCGCTAGAACTATCTATTTACTGTGTCTTATCTATCTTGTTAGATGGCAAACTCTCACCAAGGACTTCATTTGCGTCTCTGGCACTTTGATACAAGTAGTGCTCGATTTTACCAGCCGCATTCACTGAAACGATTTTCACTGATCCTTCGCAATCATCGGGACGTGACGGCACTGGCGCCGCTATGCAACCGGGACTGGCACGGAATTCGTTGCCCCGGCCTGCGTCATCACTCCGGGATGGACGCTGTGGTATGCAACCATTGTAAGGTACCGGCTGCTGAGGTGGTGGGGAAGGATAGCATGGAGTACGTTGTGGCTGTGGCGGATATGTTGGAGCTGCTGGTTGACAGTTGTAGTATTGTTGCCGTTGAGGAGTATAGGTAGGAATGCAGTTCGTACGCCGTTGAGGTGGAGGTGTTGGTAGTGGTGGACGAGGGGTCGTAGCCGGACGACAGTTCACCCGCCTAGCGTAAACGGGTGGCGGAGGGTAAGTTGGCGGGTCTGTTCTCGGTCTACAATTACGTCTGATTGGCACTGGTGGAGGAGTAGGAGGAAGTCGAAGTTCTTGAGTTCGTCGTGGAAGGCAGTTTCGTCTTCTTTGGGGAGCTGGAGGAGGTGGTTGTGGACGAGGGTTACAGGAGGCTCGACGTCGAGCTTCGTCTTGCTGTTGACGAAGGCGATCCTGGTACTGCTGTTCGTAGGCTCTTTGCTGTTCAGCCCGTGCTCGCTCTTCGTCTTGACTAATGAGCCATCGAGAACGCTGTCCAGTCGGACTACTGGGCCATCCGCCATTCTGTTGAACATTCTGCCTTCGCTGTCTATCTATCAGAGTTTGCAATCTAGCCTCTAATCGGAAAGGAGGTGCTGCAAAAAGAAAATTGACAAATTTGGCAAATGTCTTTGGCAAATTTGATCGTGTTGGTAATGATGGGATTAGTGGTTATTGATCAGTGGGTTAGTTCCTTGACAATCATAAATAGCCGGATTGTTACATTGTGGGGCTCGCTTTCACGAACAATCGCACAGACAACACAACACACAACAACATCAATCACTCAAAGCAACAATAATGCTCACGTGCCACCGTGAAGCAGTTCATAAAGCAGAAAATCAGGTCCGATCATCAAAAATCAACGATCACACCCTGATAACCACCAGAACTTGGCACAGCTCCCTCAGGCAACAACCTATACTTGAGCATGAAACCCGGGCGTTCCATGTATTCTGTTTCCCTGCAGCTCTCAAAGGTACAAGCTGTATATGTAGCAAGCGGATCAGGAGATCAGGAAAAGGAGCTGTAAGATGTAAGCCATTCTACCTGAGAGATCCCTTGAATGCCAGTCAGTCAAGTTCCAGAGGGTGTGAAGAATACGATCTCATAGGAAACGAAGTGGTCCGAATTTCACTTTTGCACCTAATGAGAGATGAACGGTTTTTCTTTGCTTTTTCCCAAAGATATTAAGCTTGCTAGGTATTGAGTTCGATAAGGGCGAATGTTTATTAAATAGAAATCAATAATAGATGTCTGAATGAAAATAAACAATTAGGTGACTAGAATAGACTCTAATGTTTACCTCAACCCTCTTCACGCGAGTAATGACAAGGGAATGTAATGAATTCAGAAATTCGACGAATTCAATAGGATAACTGAGGTATGGGCATAATTTATCAGAATCGTTTTCACTCACTCAGAAGCTAAAGAAGGATGTTTTTAAGAAAAGAATGAGGAGTGCAGTTATTTTTCGTTGTACATTCAGAAGATTTCTGCTTATTGGCTAGGGAGTCTTAATGGGAACTTATAAGAAGCGAACTGGTAGGTGATAAAAAACAAATATTTTCTATGCAATTCATTTATTTAATTTGATCAAGTTTTGAAGCTTCGATTGTTTATTGGTAGGATTCGAAGCTTATCAGGCTCAGGTTTCCTCCTTCCTGAACAAAAATGACCCTGATTTTGTGAAAAGACCGAGCTGGGGTGCCAGATGGAACAGAGGCTGGGGCACTCCTGTCCTGAATGCTCCGAACTTTTCAAGACCTTGACGCTTTAATTTCTGGGGATTCTTGGAGGTGGAGAGGCAATCTAGTTGCCCGTACTCAAAAAGAAATGGCAAGCGGTGGATGGTTGCAACTACTAAGGGATCAAGTTGCCATACCCGTATAGACTCTGCGAATAGCTGTACCCCACTTCAACAAAACGCTCGACCGCCTATTCCGAGTAGTCCTCCAGAAGGCAAGTGGGGACATAACGTTCCAGGCTAACGCCCATGGTGAAGGGTCTACGCTCCCCTTCTTCTGACATATCTCGGTGAGTTCTGCTTTGCACGCAAGACTACGCCTTCAACTAGCTCTTAACAGATATTCAAACGTATAAGTGTCAACAACAAACAACGAACAGTAAAGGTTGAAACATAGTGATGGGAAAGCGCTATGCACAACGTTGGATCAAGCGGAACTCACAATGAGTAGGTTAGCCATTCGTGTTCACTTTTATGAGGTATCAAAATTGGAAATTCGAAAAAAAACTTTTTGAAGCCTATTTCAGATTCCCCTGAATAAAAACCACTGGATCGCATTCCGCAATGAAGGCGATATAGCAGTCAAGTCACTACCAGACTATTGTCGTTTTCAATCACAATGCTATTGGATAATAACTGTGCCCGGTCACTTTGTTATGCGGAAATGTGTGGGGGAAATGGAGGGTAAAGTATGGATATGTTGTCCTTGAAGATTTTCGACCCGTTGTAAGTAAACAGGAACCCCAACAAAATAGCCACCGATCAATGTTGTGCAGTAGGGCAGCTCCAGTAAGAAATGGCCCGGAAAGGCTGGGTGACGTGAATTTTTTATATTGGATCTCAATTATGTCTAACTTACCAAGGACCAGTACTGAGTTCGTATCCCTTCCGTGTTTCGCTTTGAAATTTCAAATCACCGCTGAAAGGTGAAAGCATGTCATTAACCCATTCATAGCGAGTATAATTCGCAAGTACAAGGACACCTGGCATCGACAGTATACGAAATGGGTAGGTTAGCCATTCGGGGAAAAGGGTTTACTTTATGAGGTATCAAATTTGAGAATTCAAAAAATAAATACTCTTTGAAGTCGAAATCAGATTCCTCTTGAACAAAGATCACTGGGTAGCATGATCCGTCGATTCACATGAATGTTTCTGCCCCAAGATAAACTCACTTAGCCAGAAACCTAGTTACCCAATAAATAGTTTACAGTCTAATATACTGGGGTTAACCTGGAATGTCTGGGTGATGTGAATTTTTAAGTACAAGTGTTAGCAATACATAGGCATACAGTTAGGAATTTGAAAAATAATTTCTATTTCATAAATGTGGATGGAGATGGTGCAGTGGCAAGTGGCGCACTACCACACACATGGTCGTGGGTTTGAGGCCCGGATCAATATCCACCCAAGCCAACCAATCCTTCCATCTCTCTGGAGTCGGTTAACTAATACCAGACCAGTTCAGAAGAATCAGAAGCCCTGACTTGTAAATCGGTCAGCCACGTCAGTCAATGTATAGGCCTCATACGCATTCAATAGGCCGCTACAATTCTGAATGGAAGTCGCATTCTGGGCGCATCCTTCGGATGGGATTAATCAACACGCAAAGACTATATCCCTTATCCTTTATTCCATAAATCTTTGAATTTGCTACACGACAGTACCAGAATAACAATTTGATTCAGCTTTGCATTTATACATAATTGTATCATTACTTTTTGAATTGATATTGATTAAAAGCTTGTTTTTCTGGAATTTATTTTATAATAGTCGTTTTTATTTCCAATGAAAGGCTCTTAGTAAACCAAGAGCGAGCATAAAAACCCGAGCCGACAAAAAAGCGTGCTTTTTTTATGAAAAAAAAACAGACGCAGTGCAGTAAGTTTGATTTTTTCAAAGGTGAAAAAGGGTGAAAATGCGTTTGAAAAAAAGCAGCACCTATGGCAATCGGGTATAATAAGATGTAAAATCGTCTGTAATATAAAATATATTACGGTGCTCTACGGCAAGACCCCCCAAAAAAACTAAGCGAAAAAACGGCGGAAAAAGTTCTATGAGATATTTTTTTTCGAAGAAAGTTATCAGAAAAGGAGGTTTTACTGGGTTATTCGCGATTAAATAAGTGACATTCGGAGAATAAAAGCGTTTGCGCCTACTTCTACTTTGGTAACAAAACTAACCACCGCCATGTACTTCGGAGTAATGTATGAAGTAATGACTACAACTAGTGGAATTCGTTTATACAAAAAATAGATAGAGCGAAGGTTAAAGCCTAAGAGGTCAGCTGACCGGTTCAATCGTTTTCTCCAGCGTCGACTATGATGTGCCGTGCTGAACTTTTCAAATTGTCGAGCTATCATAAATAGCAAGCAGTAAACCCATGGTTCATGATTAATCCTACCTCCTACTCACCCACTCTTGAAAAAATTCAGATGTAAACGGGCCATAAGGCTCTTTCGGGGTCAGCTCAAATGACGAGATCCCACACACCTTCTACCTGTTTTCTTACAGGCCTGCATTGTAACAATAATGTGGGGACTTTAAGGAAGAGCGTTATGAAGTGTGCGTCTGATTGGAATTTAGTGCACGGATGCGTGGGTAGGATTAGGAGAGACCCATTTCCTGCATGAATACAGCCTTGAAGGCACAGTTCACGGGAAAATTGTTTTTTTTTAGGATTTAACGATTTTTTAGGCGTTGTAAGAGCTGTTGAGGATACACCATTCCCACCGGGACCCACATCTTGCAGCAGGCAGCTCACTCCAGTCAGCTGTATGCATGACTGCATTGACGTTCGCGCGACATTTGAATAGCCCGTCCAAATACCTCTCTCATGCAAATTCTGTGGGCACATTCTTGTACAACTCTCAATTTTACTTTTTTTTTTGAAGCACCGTATTTTTCTATATATGCCAATTTTAGCGCTATCTCTCCTTTTTAGCCCTCATCTGGGCTATCACTTCAAACTAGGTAACCCACATTATCGTGAACTGTGCTTTTAAAGCTAATGCAGTAAGGTAATCGAGTTCAGAAAAGCCATACTTGAATCAATGCTTTCTAAATTGGTCTATGCAATGATTAATGAGGCACTAACTGGGCCTCCGGGGAATTAGTTACACCCTAGTCAGTCAGGTTTGATTGAGTCATTTTGTGTCGTAGAAAAATAAAGCATTTCGTCATCCGCAGGTTTTGATCGCCTTTGTGTAAGCATAATCCCCTCCCATAGTGACGTTCACATAGCGATCCTGGAAAACAAGACTCAAAAGTGGTTCGAAATGGCATCCACAGTGGAACAGTCAAATGTGATGAGTTAGTAAAGCGCCATACTGAGCTGGCCACACATTTTTCTTCAACTCATAAAGGAAGAGACTTCTCAGCACGAACTCGATTCATACTAAGAGTCTACCTAGAAAGTATTTTTCTAATATTTCTTCCAGTAGCCTGAGCATCACAAAATGTTCTGATGCTCATGAGTTCCTGTGGCTCTAACAATGGATCAACAACTGAAAGATCAGGAAAGGCGGGTTCGACATGACAGCTGGTTAACTCATGGAGCTCCGTCACAGCTCTTTAGATCGGAAAAAAATGGAAGGTTTCATTGGAAGGTTATAACAACAATGACAATTTATACACCGCAGGCGTGCCAATGCATATACCGGAGGGCAATTTAGGGGGGCTATTGTCCCCGACGTATCACGTCACATAGACATCAGCAAGGCTACAGAATATTGCGAAAGAATGACAATTTACTTACTTGAGCAACACAACATGCCGAGCAGTTGATGTGCTATGGACGGCATTACGTGAAGCCAAACATAAATGTGTTATTGTGTGTGAGTCGACCGTAGATTGCAAGTCGATCGTCGAGTGGACGGCTGGCAGCAGGGCAGGGGCCCACTAAAGGGGTAGGAGAAAAACAAGGAGACAGAGGGGGGCGGCTTTCGCACTGTTGACAGCAACGGTAGCCAACGAGAAGGCGTAACTAGCCGTTTATGGATAGCGGAGTTTGTTCACGTTGTGTTCACTGTAGCGTGGAGGAAATCGACGAGAGAAGCCGTTGAGCCGCGAACGAGCCTCGTCAATTGCTTGACACCAGGGGTTATTTTGACTAAGGCTAAAGGAACTAGGCTCCTCCCAGGTGGCAAGTCACTTTTCGCCCATTACTAAACCGCCACTTATTCTGCCAATAAGGGCACTCACCACCAGCTCAGTTGAGTGCCTCATAAAACCTTTCAACTGCCGCCGTTTTAGCCAATGTCATAAAATGCGATAAGTTTTCTCGAAATTTCGACAGTAACGACTGAGTAGCCGTCTAAAGCCTGCATGACTTTTTTGAAATGGAGTTATGAACGCAATAATAGCAAAACAATAGGAGAGATATGAGCGACGTGAGCGACGATGATCACTCTTCAGAGAGCTCCATTCAATTTAGGTTCCATTCAAATTATAGAGAAACTTATGAGTAAGTGAGCTTGGCCAACGTTTAATGGGCTGCTTCTATGTATTCCCCCTACGATATCCCTGAACTCAGGATGAGGTGCTTATTTATTGCTCATATTGCTATTAGATTAGATGGTGGTGCGGTAGCTAGAACGTTTTCGATCCGAAACTATGGGAACGCTCTTGAACTGAAATAATGAGCTGGTCATGAGTGGGCCGATCAATCTCAAGAAAATCGACCAAGATGCTGCTCATGCCTCACAGATAGCATTTCCAGCAGGATTAGGTCTTACTTTCACTATGAGAACAATCGGATGATTTCCATATCAATTATCCCAACGTCGGGCATCGGCAACGGGCAACGGCACGCAATTGAGATGCCCCTTTCTGACTAAAACCATGGAATTTAGAGAAAAAAAGCTGGTAATTTTGATGCACATACGGAAATACATAGGGCAGAGCACACGAAGTCGATTTAGAAAGTATCACAACGCTCTGCAGCCCTGCTTAGATATTGCTCCATAACCGCCTATTTGATGTACAGATCTCTGCTCAGAGTTAACTGAGCAGGTAATTGCTGCACTGATAGCCCTTTTGTGCAAGCAGCTATTACCAATGATTGCACTTTTATACTCGTCTACTGTTTGTTAGGATAGCCATAGTCGTAATTATGGTAACATAATTTATAGGTTGGCACGGTTACACCGTTTCTACGTCTGCTAAGAATTGAGCACACATTATTTTTGCGAAAGAAAAACTCGCGAACAAGCACTAATGGCACTAGCTCCCAGGAACTTATTCCTTTTTTCTGATTCTCACAATCTCTGAGCATTCCTATAAGTTCTTCCGTCTACGACTTCAGAGGATTCCCCAGTGGTCGAGCTGCTTCAGAAGCAATTATGACGTCGGCTCATCAGAGGAGCCATATATTAGGTTGGCAAATAAGTCCTGCTACAAAAAATTTAAAGCGTTGAAAATTTGTATCAACAGTGTGAACACGGTAGCAAGGTTTATAAACTTGTAGGACATTCCCCCGGCAATCAACACATGAGTGAATAATGGCACGCGTATGGCTTTCGCAGCATTACGGTCAGGAAATGGACAGCACCCAATTCGTACCATCACCTTCTACCAAGCACGCCAAGGGAAAAACGCGGGTGTAGCGGCTCGAAATATCAGCAACCCATTCGATGCTAGCACTGCTCACCGATCGATGATCAAGAAGCTGTTGGATCGCTTCACTGGGGGAGATACCAGCCTTCGGAGTAACGCAAGCATCGTCCCTTAGTTTAATGGAGGTTGAAGGAAACCATCCACTATGAGTTGCTAAACACAGACTAGATGGACACAGCTATCGCTTACCCCTATGATCCCCTTTATTTGGCCAACGGGGTTAGAGAAGGGCGATTAAACCGTAAATCAGGTCCCTACAAAGGGACTACGCAAATGGAAAATTGGCTTTAGACTGACGTCAAAAGTTCACCGATTGGTTCCTGGTTACTCATCAGTCGTACTCCCGGAGCGTTCCCGCTTTTAACTACCATGTGCTCCGCCTTTTTGAGCATCCCGCTGTGGAAAAGAAATTCTTAACTTGATGTGATCCAAAAACGGCAGTCAATTACTTTTTTGAGTCACAGCTCCCTCACTCCTAAAAATATGGCATCAGTGATTAGCTCAAAGGATAATAGAAGGTTGTTGACCTCATCGGTAAATATTTTTCCGAAAATTGAGTGGTATGAAAAAATTTGGAAATGATTTAAAAAAGGTCTCCATTTTGTCGCAGGACTAATTTGCCAACCTAATACATACACCGTTGTTGCTTTGCAACTAGCTCACCTGTGCAAAATAATTGCACCAACCTCAGAGCACCAATAGCGAGAGCAGAGCCTGACGGGTATTATTATCCTCGAGCCCCTCCATTACACCATTTTTATAACTTTTAGCTACTTCTCCTCGTTCTCTCCCTCCTATGTGCTTGCTTGGCGCTATGTCATTGTCACTTCAAACCGCTTCCAGCCTGTTGAAGATGATTTCTCACCATGCCATGAAGTAAAGTAGTATATGATTCATGGAGCCGACTTTAAGAAGCCAGCCTCACAGAGAGATATCCGCAAACATTCGGTTAAACCGGAAAGGTCACTAGTCTTCAGGTTATCGCAGTATTCGCTAGTGGAGTTGTTTGTGCAAACCACTGAAAAGCTCGTATAAGTTCCTCTCTCTACGTCGTCATAAGCATTTTCCGAGTTTTTACTCTGCTGCTCCAGAGAGAAGCGTCTTTGCGGCGGTTGCATGAAATTTCTGTTGGGACGGAACAAATGAGTTGCTATGTCCTCCTGAGCGCCTCCTTGACGTTCTAATGATGGGTGACTCAACCAACAGCCATATAAATTGAGTTACAATTACCATTCATTTGAACGAGCTCTCAGAAGAAACCTCTCAAAGACAAGACTGAAGGAGTATAGATCAGAGCGGAGCCTGGATATAGAGTTGTGCTGTGAACTATCGCAAAAAGCGATAGTATTGGGCAATGGACCACCCATCGGACCCGTTACATGGGAGCCTCTGCTCAGGAGAATGGAAATTTGCTGATTGACGACTGTATAGCGCCTCCTTCTAGTGACGAGTATCAGAGATGAACATAAGTTTGCGAGCTCAACTAAATGGGAAATCCTTCCTCAAAAGACTACATCGCACTGGCAACTGTCTTTATGGAAACTCATCGCATCGCTTGTATACGCCCTCCTAGCGACCTGTGGAAGGAAGTTCACGCTGCCAGTTGATTCTTAAAAGGCATACAAATGCGATGAAGCTCACATCATAGTCCCGAAGTAGTGTTTGAAAGCCCAAAAGGAGGTGCGCTGCAAAGGAACAAACTAGGTTAAGAGGTATCCCCACTGCTCTTCTTCAACTGTGGCCAGGTGCTTCTTAGAATTAGCCTTTTCAATAAGTTAGCGAAACCGTGATCAGCTTCAGCAAACTGAAATGAGGATGACTCTTTGAAAGAGGTAGTAGGAAAACTGTCACAAGTGAAGCTCTCTGAAAGATTTCATCTCTGCCACTTATTCTTTTGGCACTCCCTCGATGAATACCTGATGTTAACGTCCAGCAACGACTGTACAGCATGACTCACTGGGTAGGAGAACGTTTTGTATAGTTTCAGCTATTGAAATGAATGCATTCATAATATACATATTGCAAAAGGGTGATTGGCTGCATCCCGAGACAACTCGTCCCCCACATCACCTCACTTGTGAGCTTCAAACTCTATGAATCTTGATCTTCGCTAAAGCTTGCAACTTATCTTTTACATCAAATTATTTCCTAAAAGGATTTTTTGAACATAATCTCTATCAAAGGAGACTTCTTTTAGTCCCTCCGCCCTGGCATTCCGCATTTCTGCACTAGTTTTTCGAGATTGCATGATTTCGAGAAACACAGAAACACTATCGGGCAACAAAAAAATGCCAGGGGCATCAAATAGGATCTCATGAAGAACTTTGGAAACTCTGAAGGGATGCTCCTTTCACAAATACGCGACTGACAACAGAGGTTTTATCACTCAAAACTAGTTCAAAACGACTCAGTTCCTTCGAGCAGAAGTAGTATAAAAAGTGTTAGTACCATTTTCCAAAGTGCCAACAGTTCCTCCGATTGCGTTGATAAATTGTCCTGACGCTGTGTAGACGTACGTTCTGACCGGTTCCATTTTTCGAACTGAATATTAGTAACATGCTGTTAATTCTTCAAGCAAAACACTTTGAGGTTGTCGAAAAAGTTTCCCACCGCTCAGTTCTTCATAATGCCGTATTTTTCAAATCAATTTAAGGCCTCCTGTCCAGAGCTTGTATAGAAGGTGGGCGGTGGCGCTGCATTGGCAGGTTCGTTTTAGTATTTCGTTGCTTGACTGACTACGAGGACAAGCTTAACTTCTTATGCCTTACGATTTCGACAAAAAAAAAACTCAGAGCCACTGGTGCCACCAGAGCGATATTCGAAGAGGCCTTCAATTGACTCCTATACCCCTGCAATGGTTGCGTCCCACAATTTCACATACGGTGACTTCGATCTATTTGAATTACGATTCACGACTTATCGGCCGGTCGAAGTGGTTCAGAGCGCCCCTTGAGCTCAACTGAAGAGTATTCTTGACAGAACGTACGTCTTTTGACGGAGAAAGTTCAGCGCGTTTTCGGTTGCCTCGTAGGGTCATGGAGATGTGCATGTAGATGCCTCATAATCCGAGCGGTCACCATCTTGGAATGAGGAGGAATGCCTGTTTGAACTTCTCGACATTACGACGGGCCTATGCCTAGCTCGACAACCTGGTAACTGGCGATGGCATTGTCTACGTGAGCTCCATGTCGGCAAGCTACTGGCTCAGTTTGGAAAACGTGACGTTCCGACTAAAAGATCTGATTAATGCCCATTAAAGGAAATGAAGTTTTGGCGGAACTGGGAACGATTATGTACCAACAAATTCTATTGTTAAGGCTGAAGCTTACCCCTCCCGGCTGACTTGCGTCGGATCATGGTCTCTGGCTCACCTACTGCATTCATTAGGCACTACTGGACTACCATTTTTACCTCTCGCTATGAAATTCTTCAAAAAGTAAGAAGATGGATAATCAAAAGCCATATGAAAGCTGCTTCTGCAAGTATTCCGCTTTCAAATCCCAGAATTCTCACAGAAGCGGCATTTGCGAATGGATGGAAGAAGGGAACATGCACCTCCATCCTTATACTTAAATTCTAATGAATAATTCAATTCTCTGAATAGGTGGGATTCTTTTCCGACAACCTACACGTTGGATCCATCCATTTTTCGTTAGACATTAGGTTATTTGCACCGCAAGAGAACTTGTGAATTTTGTTAGTGAACGACGCTTAAGTTTACACTACTCAGTTCTCAAAGGGAAAATGAAAGATATGAAGAAATCCGAAAATACCGTCAGCACCCCTTTTCTCGTTTCTAAAACGACTACACTCTACCTCTATAAATACTCCTACTTCCAGTTCATCTCTGTAGAAGATATGTACAGGATGGGCAAAACTCACCGACAGCCTCAACAACACTATTCAGCTTCCCTTCAGCTGATGAGACGGCATCAGACGCAGTTTCTCCTGAAATTCAGGAATATTTACTGTGTATTTAAGCAATACCCTATAGATAAGATTTTTTTGAACTTTTGAATTTAGCAGAATGAATTGTTCTGTCAAACAGGGATACGGGCAAAGTATAGGGAGCGGAAAGAAGAGGATTATTCACACATGTCTCTTCTTCAACTAGAAGTAACGTCAATTAAGTACCAGGTCAGGGGAATAGCTAATGAACCAAGCAGTACTAAAGAACTGGTCATTAGTAAATGGAGAATAACAGAGGATTAGTACAAAGGCCGCGCGCAGTGACTATACCTCGCGAGTGGTGATCGCCGTGACGCTTACTTTTTCAGTATTTCCCGTTCACCTATGATCAAAGCTACTTTAGCTAGTTGAATGCCAGGAATGTGCCCACACAGATTTCTCCTTCACTCACTGCTCTTCAGATTCCCATCCGCATTCAAAGCTTAGTGAATTCCTTATGGGGCACTTGGTGAGCGGTGCAAGTTGGTTTTGTTCCGAAACTGTGCCAGATAACCTTTCAATTGCTGCTAACTTTCCGAATAACGGATGGGACTGTACCCTATTCTTTATGAGGGCTGGTGAAATGATCCACCTCTATTCCCGAATATTCGGAATGCACAGTAACTGTTTGACACTGGGTAAATGATCAAAACGTACTTGCTTTCGTTACTGCATGAGCCGCTTTATCGACACCGCTCTTCACTGTTTCGGCAACATCGTTTTCCACCTGTAAATTATTGTTTCTTTCTGTTGCAAGTATAAAGTTAGACCCGAATTCGATAGGAAAAATTGTATTTCCAGCAGTTCCAATGGCAGACAGGCCCCATCAAATCCATGGTTTCCTTACATAGTTCGTGGACTACGGATCATTGTGGTTGGGAAGACTTGATTTGCAAAATTGCATAAAGGAGTTGCTTTCTAACAAGTTTGATATTTTTCGGATCTTCTCTTCCTTTTTCTGAACAAATGGTTGCCTTTGTACGTCGTGATAGCTGAGTTAATCGGATTACTAGCGAGGAGAGGAGACGAAGATTTCAGCAAGAAAGGTATCAGGGACGTTTTGGATTCTTCAAAGGAATTCTTAAAAGAACGGTAGCAATGGGTGCGTCCATAACCATCGATATTTGCCATATACAGATACTGCACCTCAGTTGCACTACAAATAATGTTATCTTTCTTATTATGAGGAAGACAGCAAAAAGTCTCCTCCGTTACTGGAAGTCGCCTGTCGACAACACACTTTGCCCACTTGAGCGGTGAATCTCTCTGGTAAGTTAGCTCCAAAATATTGGTACCGGAATCGTCGTGAAGACGAAACGTTTGGCCGTTGAACTAATGAATTGTTCCGCCTGAAAACCTCGCACGGTACAAGGATATTGTAATCATAGTCAGATATCGTCAAAAATTTCGGATACTTGTCTTATGATGCCGTTATGTGATTCCTTTTAATGATAAACCGGTTCAACAAGCAACAGTGGCATTAGATATATAAAAGGTTGTACAGTAGTCAAGAATAGCTACTAATAAAGCCAAAAAGAAGGAACTGTGTTTTCATCCTGGAGGAAACCCAAGCTGGTGCCTAGAGAGAATGTAAAGGTGCATATGGAACACACATTGACAGCCATCAGGCCCGTTATTAACAACAACCCTGTAACCTGTTCCCAGCCCTAGGTCGGGATCCACCTTAACAGCGGACAGCATGAGCTTCTCTAGAAGAGCCTGGTCCGTGTTTTTGGCTTCACAGGGAATTGTACAGGAGCCTGGGGCTCACATCATGAAATGCTAGAACTCCGCATCTTCACAGATGATTTTCGATAGCATCTCCTTGCTAATAAGCTTTTCAAAGATGGTGTCATTGCCGCGAACAGCCGTCCGCGCTTTCTCGACTTGCGAAGTCTTTGGGCGGGCCAAGCTGGATGAGACACAACTCGCTAGTAGTTCTAACCTCAAACTTGGGTTATTTAGTTTACCTAACGATTGGAGACGTTAATGTACTGAACCGTTACTGGACTTGCTCGAGGAAATCGTTGACCATTGAGACAACAGATACAGGTGATACAGATATGCGAATTAGTCTTAACTTTACTATATGGGGAATTATAAAGTCCAACCACCCAGCTTGTCGGTGTGTACAAAATGAAGCAGCGAAAATCTAAAACAGCTCCACTCGGAGACCCTCGTTTGATTAAACTTCCTGAAGGCACGGCATCCACCACGACGCTACCACTATAATGATGATTTTACGACCTTGCCCATGATCCGCGTGAAAGATCTCGCATTTAAATTTTAAGACTGCTCTTCAGCAAGGATATACCTCACGATAGTGTGAAGTGAGTCACCTGCGCTTGATTTCATGTTCCCAGAGAACATCTTTTTGCATGTGGTTTTGTAATGCTTGCTGCAGAAGAAGTGTAAACCGCTACGTGCGTGAATTCAGTTTATCTGATGAAAAACATCATACCAAAGCCCCACTCTGACGAGAGGTATTTAACGAGGAGGTGCGACCAGAAATCGCTTTAGACAGAAAATACTCTTACTGGTTCGCGTAGCAGAGAAGTGGGGTGCGTAATAAACATGAATATAGCAATCCATTGAGAGTGATACTACTAATTTCAATCATGGATTAAACGCAGATAGTTAAGAATTTCTCACATGTTTAAATTATTATTACCGGTTTGCACTTGCAATGGGGATTTTGAAGTATAGCAGAGTGAGGGAGCTGGAGGTGCTCAGTTTTCGCAAATTGCGCCGCATCGCGAATGTACGGTAAGCAGCTTATCAAAGAACAAGTCGTTGAATATTGACCACTAAGGTTCATAAAGCACACAGGTACGACAACCTTTTTCTCGTGGTTACCTGAGCCATGTGTAACCTGAGACAAAGGTGGTTCTTGCGATATCTCTATCTCAAAAAATGATGCAATGTGTGACCAGAAGCCTGAAACCGAACCCTGAGCCAGGATGATTCAACTTTGCTTTAAAGAAGTCTTGGTCAGCCTAGAATCACCACAAGGCTGTAGTTTGTGTAAAAGTTCAAGAAATGCTGAATGTAAACCAGTCAGAAAAAGAAGTTTGTAAGTACACTATAAAATATTCTTCGTATGATGCGAAGTTTCTCCATTCACACTACTTCCTTTCTTTAACTTCTGTGCTATTCTTGAGCGACTTCCCATTACTTTTACTGTATAGATATCAGAGATGAAATTTATTTAGCCCCACCTATTCACTACTGAGAAGCACTGACTTCAGCGCAGAGTTGATTTCGACTATTCCTGATAAGCAAAGCTGTTCTTTTATGTGATCTCCTTCCACTGACCCCCCCCCCCCCCCCCCCCCCCCCCCCCTTCCCCGGTAATGCATATGTCACTGATAAAAAAGTTTCAAAAAATGTATATATATATATATATGAAGAATGTTATTGGTCCTTCGTTGATTAATTTAATTCCTTGAATCCATGAGGATCAATCTAGAATAAGCTGTCCTTTATAGATGCGAAGAAAAAAGCTCAGTCATTAAAAAGGCGAATGGATCCAGTCATGCATGCGGCACACGTCCCTTAACCAGCAAAATCAACTAATTCCTCACCATCGCGAGCAAAAAAGAAAAGGAACAACTTTACCAGTAAACTTTACCACGAAGAAAAATTAAATAGCTATTTCGAGGGGTGAGAACGATTCAAGGACGCGCGAGAAAATCGAGTGTAGGTCCTACGTCGAATATAAATCTCAGCGCGGGGAGAAACAGAACATGGTTTAAAATCGAAGAGCTCATTGATCTCAGTGACGTCAGCGCTCCTTGTTGTTTCGAAGATATTCGCCCTTCTCGTTGTCGAATGTTGAATTGTCCATCGTATCTTTTGTTCGTTACTTTGTTCATTGTTCTGTTTGATATTTGTTTTAATTACCCAGATTGAGATAACGAGTTACATGCATGTGGTGCATTTCCTAGACAACTGCGTGCGAGTGAGGGTATCGAGAAGGATGTCAGTCCCAAGTGGCTTGATCCTTTTCATTTACTAAGCATTTCCTAAGGAAAGTATAAGTGTTTCTTAGGAAGTAGATCCGTCAAGACACTGTGTTATGGCAAACTCGATGATGGCATATAGATTGAATTGTGCATCACAGGCTACAGTTCTTTTCCAGCAGAATTTTCCACAGCCGCCTGCTAAAAGTGGACTTGCGATAATCCGGAGCCGGTTCGGAACCGAAATACTAGTTTCTGATGTTTTGTTGTGTAGTTTGCCACGAATATTGTCACATGGCCTCGAATATCGCCGTAATTGGGACCAACAGTTCCTAAAGTTCTTCAAAGGTATCAATATTTGCAATCAAACAGCACTTTCGAAGTTAATTGGGTATTGTACGGCGCTATTTCTTTGAGAGGGAACGATGGTAAAAATGTGCTTTCCTAAAGCTCACTAAAAGTATCTACTGCCAAATTCAGGATTGAAACTTGTGCATTCCTAGCTCATTAGCTAGATTGAAGCTGGGTCCAAGAGGTGCCTCACCTCTAATTTTTAATTCTAAACTGACGAAACTTTGCCCTGACTTTATAACAAATGTGCGCTTACACGTATATGCGTAGATTTACTTAATATGGTCAGCTGAGGGAGATCGAATGATAGAACTGGATAAAAACGATGGAGAATGGAGAGCAAGAAAGAAATCTTAATCATCGTTTTGAGGCTTTCTAGACTTGCTAGACAGGCCATTCAATTTCCCCACCGTTGCTTGCGAAATAGGAAACCTAAAAACTGGAAAGAAGCATGCCGAGATTTATCGATAGTCGCACTTGGACGCTAATCTTCGTGATTATGGTTACAAGGCTAAGCTACGCCAGCACACTCGCCGTAGAGTTCGCCTTAATTCTTCTTTTTGTTCTCTCCCGAAATTCTCTTCAAACACCTCAATACCACTATCCCTAGTTGTGTAACTCTCAGGATTGATGTCTCAGTCACTGACATGTCTTCAGCAGCAAACGTAATCGTATTCTCGCATCATGTGCAACGATAATAAATCCCAACAGCCCCTCTTAAAAGATATGGTCGTCATTCCAGGTTGTTGATGGCATGTATAGTGAGGAAAACCTGAGAAAAAGTAAAGCAAGCGTCAGGCGGATTTGAAAGGTTCTTCGGACTATTGCTTTCTCTCAACGATTATTGATCCGATAGGTCACGGGAGCAATCTAATCTTTATAAAAAAAAAGAAGGGTAGCAGTTACTACAGATAGGCGCTTCGAATATTCGACGACTAGCTGTTTTGGGAGCTATTCCTTAGTTATCTATCAGTCTAGCAGTGCGAGCCGAGTGATATCGAGAGTGCAGGTGCCAGTGTGGCAGAGAAAATACCACGCTGCGATCTATGTATTACTGCAAGATTTAACTCAAAAAGAGCATTTCGCAGTGGCAAAAGGTGAGTGGTCACAGTAGATAATTATTTAGAAAGCATGCTACTACAGCACAATCCTTTGCAACCACGTAAAAGAATACCATTTTCAATTCAAAAGCTCATACCTCTGGCACTGGAGCCGTGTTAGTAAAAGCGACCAGCAGCCCAACGAAGACGACGGCAATCAACCGCATTCCGAATTTCGTGTAGAATATGATCGAACTGGAATCGGATACAGACTTTGTGGACGAGGGTGCCGGTCGGTACAACTGCGAAGTGCACGCGGTCAAAAATCTCTGCGACTCAGCGTATGAGTGAGAGAAGAGGAGAGCAAGTGGATAGCGGCTCAACAGAACGAAATCCGACACCAGTAAAGAAGTCTAAGGTTCAGGTTTACAGAAAACGTACGTTACGTTACGTTACTAGAATATCGTAATCCTTCCTTAAACCAGCAACCAGCAATTATAGATAGCGACCGCAATGCCTCAATAGAATGGTGGAGGAACGCAGATGATTTGATTTCAACTAAGAAAGCTTCTACTCCTAGATATGGTCGTTAAGCAGTTATGATAAAGTTGAATAAATTCACGGTAATTTCTATTTGGAAAGTGCTCAACTGCAGACATGCCCGAAAATTGCAGTTTAGCTAAGGCTAAATGGGCAGAATAATGATCACCACATGAAGGGTAATGGAGCAAAAGGCGAAGTGAAAAGCCTAGAAAGCCTACAAATAACTACTTTTTGAAGCATGAGATTTTTGACACCTATACTGAATATGCTAATGCTATGAATGAGGACTTTGTAGGTTCCACTTAAGAACTTTATTTTGGCAGGTTAATGGGTGGGTACAGTGAAAAGACAGGGACCTGGTTGACCACAAAAAGTCGGGTACGTTACAGAAATATGACTAGAAAGTTACCCATGCTGTGAATTGAAAGGTAGAGAGAAACTTGGACTCCCTCAATGATAGAGCATATTTCCTGTCACTTTTTTTTCGCCCTCGGTAGCTGATCTCTTTCTTCCTCTGCATCATTTATTACAAAATGCGTGAAAAAATAGAGTAGCAACTGTCTCAAATGCACACGTTGAGGTGGACAGCGGCTCTCACCCTCTCGAGTGAATCATCAGCGCTCAACTTGTCCGTCCGCCTCCCAAGGTTTTTAGTCGGTGGTTGGATTCTCGAGTGTTGCGATGACTTTGTTATCAGGGGAACATGAACTCAAAGGTATCACCTTCAAGGCTTATGATATTTATAATCCCGGTCGGAAAAGAGTCCCCAGACTTGAGGAGTACTCTAGGGCTGACCAGAACCTACCATCCATGATCAGGGGTAGGGAGACCGTAGATATTTTTCCTTGGGTTCTGAGGGAAGTTCCCATTACTTTTCGATCTGTGTAATCGGGAGATCCCCTTCTTCTTCTCTCCAACTTGCAGAGCAGCAACCTTTTTCTAGATGCTGCCAGATTTCGAAAATTTGCATTGATTCGCGCTGCTTCCCTACTTTTTGCTCATTTTCTAAACTGAATAGAAGCCTTGGTAGTTTTACTGCATATCCCTCAACAGGTATAGCTACCAAAGCTCGATTACCCCAACGAAGTTCCGTATCCTCTCGTTTTGAGAAAGTTTCCAGTTTCTGGGATACAAACGCACAAGCTGTATGATCCCACAAGTTATCCTTATGTGGATGATAAGTGGATCTAAGGACCTCAACAATTCTTAGTGATTGTAGAGTGCATGTGCGCTCTTGAGACAATGTTGCTCGATCTCTAGAATTTCCTTTAGTTTATTTTTTCCCTCACAGATTCCTGCAGACTACAAAACATTGTTTCTTGGCCAGCCCTTTTGGCTCCAACAGTCGAATTTGAAAGATCCCTTCATTTGAAAATCCTCTAAATTTTTCATTCAATGATCGTGGGCATAGGAATTTTCTGGACATGAAAATTCTGTACAGAAAAAAATGAGCCAGAGAGAAATTCCTCACCAATTACTTGTTCGCATGATTATGTTTCCAGCAGCTTATTTGAAGATTTTGTTTTATGACTTTTGTAAGTTTATGTAGAATCTACTAAGTCTGCAGAAGCATAGGTGTGGGGAAACGTACAAGAACGTTGTAAACAATATAGTAAAACTACAACAAATAAGCTATTAATCCATTTCTCAGATACCTTTGCTCGATAATCAGACTCCAAATCCAAGGATTAGGCAACACCCTCTTTTACCAGTAATATGATGGCCCAAGACTCAAAGGGGCCGAAGGTATATTACATTCTTGAATGCGTTCTCAATTTAATAGGTATCCTTGCCTATTACCAGGTAAAATATAAATGAAAAAAGTTCAAGGATTCAGTCAGTGATATGAGGAGGTATGGCAATTATATGCGTAAAAAAATGGGAACGAGTGGAATTAAGTGATAGAGGAAGAGACGTAGAAAGAGCAGGCGCGAAACGTGCCTATCACTACGGACGTGATGATCGCGTAAGACATGAGTGGCGAAAAAGTGTAAACGACTACAACACTTGCTGTTCTTTTGCGTGCTCTACGGCCACGGATTCCAGACTAATCGGCAGGCTCGTTACATGCCACCCACAGCATAATTCCCTTGCAAGACCTCGAAATATTCGAAGAAGTTAAAGTACATATTATTTTTTTTGGGTAGGTAAATCCTTCGGTAGACATCTCAATTAGCAACCTTACCGACTCAATGAATACTTAGTGGACGCAACGAAATAAGGGCCGTCAGTGCTCCAGTACTAGGTAACTAAGTCTGAGGATAGGGATAATTCGAGCAACATGGATTCGGAATTGAAAATAACAAATAGAAAAGTTTGCGGCTGCTTACTTCCGTGATAAAAGCCACGAAATTTTCAATCCCGGCAACTTTTTGTCACTTACACTTGATGTGGACAATTACTTTCAGACTACCACTTTTGCACTCGGTCGTGGCAAAGTTTTCAATGTTCGACGGCAACTCATTCAGTCGTGAGTGGAGTCATTGATGAATGCTCCTCATAGTTCTCGATGCCGAGGAAAGCTCACCTGAGCGGCAACATGAACCAATGATGAACCAGTCATAGTCGGCTCAGAATTTTTTCGAAATTTAGGTTTAGGTTTATACTTATACTCATAATTTTTTTACCACTTTATACTTTATATTTTTTACTTTATACTACTTTATACTACTTTACCGGGAGGTTTATACTTTCTGGTCAATGCAAATCAGAGGTTTGAGGTTAGGCTCCTTTTCGACTTTCTGAGCCATACTTCTTCAGATGGTGCAATACCAAATTTCAAAATAATTTCTCCAGAGCAATCTGGAAGACTCGACCCTTGCTACAAGATAACCAAAAGTTTTATCTCTCCAAGGCTGAAAATCAGAAGTGTAAAACGGCATACATGGAGGGGATCCCATAGACTGCTTTGCCTCTGGTTTTGGCGAGCGACTGGAGTCGTCTAATCTTTTTCAGCCACAATCAGAATGACGTCTTTTGCAACCTTTAAGAGCTATCCCTACAAAAAACCATCTAACCAAAATCGCAAGTCTGATGCTAGAGAGTCTGAGTCAAGTTTCTATCAAAGATGTTCACTCGACTTACGGATAATCCATACCAAAACGCTCTTCATTTATTTGCAGGAGCACTTTTCAAGTCTGGGGAATATTAAAAAGTCATTTTCTGTAAAAATGGTCTATGAACAGCAACAATAAATGTTTTCGAGAGGTTCTCAACATTAGTTTCTTTTTCTCAAGTGAACAATAAAAACGAATCGAGCGAAAATTGAATATAACCTCGGGGAAACCCAAACGACATTCAGAATATTTAGAATACTGATGGAGGTGTACCTGCTGTTGATATTGCTTTCAGAAACTTGCTTCAGAAATACTCAATTCAAGCAGATAAAAGGTGTGGATCATATGGAAAGCATGAGTATCAAGATATGCATTATACTGACAACAATTCTGAGAGGATTATTCATAATAATTTCTAAAAAGAAAATCTGCTGAAAAGCCAGATTGAAAACAACAAGCGGAGTGTAAGTCTGTTTGTTGTTCTCTTACTGAGCGGGAACCATTCTGATTTAGGCTACTTTCTCGACACTCTGTTAATCTTGCTGAACTGATCTGGAGCCTTAATTCCTATGGCAACTCAAAATCCTGCAAAATAAACCACTGAATACGACGAATTTAACATGAGACTATCTTCATTTCACATAAGCAGGGTTCCGAACCACTCGGGCTATGGAAGTTCAGCCCAGAGTCGATATTGCGGAGGATCGGTAATCGAATAGGAACCGGATATCCGACCCATCTACCGCGACGTTACTGGTTCGTTGATCAGTAATTTCCGATAAATACCAAAAAGAATTGCTGAACCAACATAATATACCGATTATATGGAATAAGTGCATACAAATGGAGTTAGACTAGATTCACATGGACATTTGAACTGCTACACTTATCTGGACATGGCTTTCTAACAGCAATTTCCAATTCTCTATAGGTTTTGATAAAATCGTTGGGTAGAACTTTGCTAAGCAGAGAAATTAGAAGAACCTGGTTAACTAGGGACCCTTTTCTCTCGGAATTTTTTTCTCTTATTCTATTCATTATTCGAATACTTGTGTCCTCCTTCTGAGTGACACCACTTCAGACGAAGAAAACCAACGTCGGATATGATTGATTTGGATAACATTCATCATTATGGTATGTGAAGGGGTGTAATGGGATCTTCATCCTTTTTATAGTGAAAATAGAATTTGTGGCAAGATCCTATTAGAAAAATCACCCGTCCTCGCAATCTCCCTCAAAATTGCCGTCATGTATTGAATGGTATGTAGCTTAAACATGACATGCAGTGGTCAGCCGATGTAGGTAATTCAATGCTTCTATCTTCCCAGACGAGTTTGGTACCAATTAACCGACCCCTTAGGAGTGGAAAGCTTAGTTGACGCAGGGGATATCGATGAGGGTTTCGAACCCGCGACCATGTGTGTGTGACAGGGCGCCACTTGTCACTATTCTACTATGGCTATAAATATTTCTTTATGAATAGAATTACATACCATGGCCAAAAAAGACGTTTTGTTTCTGCATGCTCAACCCGCCCACTTTTCGTTAATGGGGGTCTGACAGAAATCCCCTTTTCTGTCTATCTCAAGAGAGAAAATTAGGATGGACAAAACGAGCCCGCATACGGTGCAGATGAAAACTATAAGGATTACGGCGGTTGGGTGTGACGGTCGAGGTTGAAGAGAGGTTTTGTGTTACTACTCTTGAAATATTGATAGCAAGGGTGGACAGTACCGTCTCAGGAGGGGATTCGAAACCATGTAATTACACATACGGTAGCGCTCAGAAGTATTCGGCCAACTTTAACTTGTTGTAACTTTTTTCCCAATGGAGCAAATCGTATGGAATTTTGATATGTTTAGCTGAAGCATATTTCACACTGTCCCACACTACTTGACTGCAAAACAGCCATATCCACATACTAATGGGGAGGCGTTTGTAGACAGCGCTGAAAGCAAGTTTGTGACGTCTGCAGTTATTCCGACCTTATGTACGTTTTTCTTCTCTTCTGGGCTCGACATTAGCGCTCGTACACTTAAGACATGGCAAGAAGGAAAGGACTCCTAGAAGGATCATCAGTTGCATTTCCAGTTAATTTTTTGTTCAAGCCCTTTCGGATATCTGGAACATGATCAGACTGCAGGTTAATAGTGGTAAATATTCGCACTACATCAGTGCTACACATATTGAAATTTCGCTCGATTAGATCCAGTAGGAAAGGAGTTATGACTGAAAAGTACGAGTGAAGAAGCATTTGGCCGAAAACTTTTGAGCGCTACTGTATGTTGGGCTTTGGCCGTTTAATGGCCGGCTTGGACTATGATGGCCCTTGAAGTTAAGAATTATAGTTCATTCTCACTTTAATGAATGATTCGTTCAGAGCCAAGGTTTAGACTGTCAGTTCCTACTCAAAGTCACTAAATGATGGAGAAGCGATTTTATTTCAAATATCAACTATTGTAGCGGTATAATGACGACGTTAGGCTTCCAGGGTAATGAAGGTGTGTCAGAACTGAGTACAGAAATGTGTTCAACCACAAAATTCTTTAGGAGTATAACGATAAAGACGTGAACACCTAAGGCAAGGCCCAGAACTCAGACACCGAAGAAAAAATTACCACCAAATAAGAATTACCCTTTAATTCCATACAAAATCAAAGTCTCAGGTTCCCGGCATGTAACAGGCGAAAAATTCAGTCATTGATACCGACACCTGTATTAGAGACGAGAAACTATCCATCAAGCTGGAGGGACAGGAACTGGGAGTCCCCTCTATGGAACGGTGATTCCTCACTGATATGATAAGTGATATGTTTCGAGAGATGGAATTTAACGTGATAAGGTTTTTAAGAAGCAGCTGCGACAAGTGAGCACAGCGGTCTACGGATTGAGGAAGTTGACGTGCAGACGGCTGGAACTGCCGACCACACAGTTGTTGTTGATGCTAACTGGTACCGATGACACACAACAGCCTTGGCTGTAATCCCGCATAGCTGAGAGCTCATATCACCTTCCCCGAAATCGAAGTTCATCCCGTGGTACCGAGAGAAAGGAGAGTTTAAGCTCTCTGTGTGTATTCATCTGGAAGATGACTCAATAGTTTCCATTTGAATGAAAAATATAGCACTCACAAAATGAGTCTGAACACAACCGAGAAGACGGGGTGCAACTATGTTCCCGCATTCAAGAATTTGTTCAATGTTGGAAACTCAGATTCTCTGCAGCAAGTCCTATACTTCTCCGTGTCCTCTGTCTACCCAGATTTTTTTCGACGTTGGTTACAGATGCCTCAGAAGGGTGACATGATTCAAGAAGAACACGAAATGAAATCGTGGTCTGCAAGCTAGCGAACACTTAACAGGAAATCACTTTGAATAAAGGAGAATCGGAAACAAAAAAGATTTTGGAGCAATCAAATCTTCGAGTTATGATATTTATTTGTAGTAAGCATTATAGTCATTCCAACATGTCCTCTCTATAAGAGGATAGGATATCAGGTTCCAGTGCTCCTTCAAGTTCGCTCGACCTTCAGCTTTGTTTTTCTTTTCCATTCCAACACACGATTCTTGTACAACGCAAACAACAAAGACATGAAAAGCTTAGTGATCACTCCTATTGTAATGGCATAGGATTTTGCTTCATCATCGCCTTCCGATTCCATAGGCATACTATGGAAAGTACTAGCATTGGACTGTGCCACATTACGACTCATATTCCACGATTGGTACCGAAAACTCTCAAAAGAGTGTAAATTCATTTATCCAGCTTTCACCGAAGTTTTGAACTATAATTTCACTCGACGTTTCAACGTTGTTCATCTTTGAAGTCTGGAAGAGGAAACTGCGCGAGGAACTATTTGGTTCTGGACAAAAAATTTCCGAGAACAACTTATAATGCTATTCTTTCATAGGGCTGGATAGTTGTGGGCAAATCTTCGACCTTGGACGGGACTCGATCTCGTTCTTGTTTTTTCAGGCACTAAGCTCTTCATCCCTTACACTTGCCGGGACCCCACTTGCCAAAGCCGATTATTCCTTTACTTCAAATCAAGGTCGACGAAATCAGCAGCACCAGCAATTAATCCCAGTTGAGCAAGGCGTGATTGCCCGAAGTGTGCCCCCGCACAAAAGTGTGTCGATTTTTGAGCAAGATGAGGTAGTAGAAAGTAGGAGTTTGTCCAAAATTGCATCTCGCTTCCTGTAGTCCGACGTTCTAAGCCAGCTGCAAAGGGGAATCGTGCTTTTACAGTTCTCAAAGCTTTTCATTCTCTTCGTCAATGGTGAGCTGGAGCTGGACGTTGCACTTCACAACGATAGACCGATCTAAAAGGATTGTTCTTGTCAACCTGCCTCCCATTTAGGACTTTCAAACAGCTCTTCCGCAAACGCTAGAGGTACTCAAACAAAAGCTGCTAGAAATACTTCGACTGAAGCACGTTGTAATCTCATGAGACGTAATACAGTCAAGAGTAGGAACGTATCCTCATCAACTCATGCTTCCGTGGGTTTTTTTATAAGAGTATGTAGATTAGCGGTAAAGTTTCGTCCTATTTACTGGAAATGGTACATCTACTTACAGTTCTACAGCATCTAAGTGGCAAACGCCAACAATATCATAGAAGTCAAAAGCTGCTTCTATCTTCAAGTTTCTATATGCCATTGTTCTCCACTTCCCCTTTCTGCGATATGAGTAGAAATTTTGTTAGAAACCGTTAGCACCAACGCGATTTCACACATTCCCAGTCCATTTTGTAAGAAAACTGTCAAGCTCAAGATGAGAGATGTAATCAGACGATAACGCTCCCAAGTGAAAGGTAGTTTCTGCTGGTAGAAACACTCCAAGACGTAGGCTATACTTCTGAAGGTAAAAGAGACATTTACCCAAGCCCAAGCTTCATTCAAATTGCCCAACTGAGACAGATGTCTGGAACAACTTCGGACTGACGTTAAGGGAACGAGTATTCTTCAGCAAATTACACAGGAAGTTGGAGAGGATCAGTTAAGAGGATCTAAAAATGGATCTCGTTGTTCATCCCATGAAGTTATGCTGCCAATCTGGGAAAGGGCTATACATGCACCAGTGTTATTAGCAGGTACTGTATGAGGAGGTCACTACCTTCGTCATAACTGCTAGCTACGGAATAGAATGGTCTATCAGTGGAAAGGAATCCCCAGAAAAAATCTCCATCCAGCATAGAAATGCCCGAACAGACGTTGCAGAAGAGGTGAAGCCGTAACTGATGCCGCATGGCTGGACGATACTACCTAACTCCCTGCATTGAGCAGACATCGCTCCTTACAACCATATAATGTTCTCCTTCCAACAAGCCACTGTAAAAGAAGATTTATAACTCGCGTTCATGTCAAAATTGAGTTTAAATCGTACTTTGCTTAAGGCCATAATGCATGAAGGATGGCATCTACTTGCAAATGACCTGGACGTTGGCAAGAAGAAGTGGGCAAGGATGGACCTCGTTGAGTAAAAGTGGGGCAGACTTGCCCGCCAAGCTTATATGCACAGTAGGCGGTTTCAGTAAGCGTATGGCGTCACGTGTAGAAGAAAAACCAAGGAGTGAACAAGCTTGTCGCTTAATTCATAGCAAGGAATGACGATGGATAACATGCGCGGGTTGCACCCTCGAACAGACGCGTGGCATAGATGACATGATCGTGAAGTGGGACAAAAGGTATTCGTCTGGGTTCCTGTGTATCTATTCCAAGATACGTCTGCTAGAAACACTCAAACACATCCATCAATCACTTATAGAAATTCGAGGCAATAATAATCAAGATCTATGACTTCAAAACAGACTCACTCTGTTGAAAACAGCAGGTGAAAATTCATGAGAGTGAAGAGTCAGTGATCATGCAACCGGGGCAGGGTTGTCAACAATGGATCAAGCCCTTGATTAAATGACAACGGAGCTATGGCTAATAATAATACTTAATCAATGCCAGTAACTGAACAATGGGGCGGAATTGGCGTAGTGGCAAGTGGGCACTATCGCACACTCATGGTTTCGGGTTCAAAATCCCGGCGATATCCGCCTAGGTCAACCGAGCCTTCCATCCCTTCGGGGTCACTTGATGGTACCGAGTTAGTCTGGGAGGGTAAAAACCCTCGCTCGTACACACTTGGCCACAACAAGTGGTTGTATATACCACATACGCATCTAACACGCCACTGCGATTCGAATGGAAGTCGAATGCGGACCCTCAGACGGAAACCCAAAGACTATCCTAAATCCCTTAATTTAACAATGATCATCAGGAGCTCTTGGATGGGATCTAAGAGGCTGATCAAGGGAGGAACGTAAAGGAATGGTAAAGCAAGTGCTCAGTGGCAGAGAAGAAGATTTCTTCTAGAAGGACAGCTAGGTGGAGGAAGAGAAGTTGCAGTACGAGGAAAACGGACAGACAGCTCTGAAGGGCGGCTGGTCGCCAACCCAGCCCGCAGAAGTTCTCTTCGATAGTGCAAGCAGGAAAGCAGGGTTTCTAAAACCAGATAAAAAAATTTCTCTTCAAAGACTACTGAGCTGTCACGCTTGTGTACATTCGCACGTGCTTTCGGCTATCATCAAAAAACGTCAGATTTTGCGAAGCTGTGCAGAAAAGTGATAAAGGAAAATCTGGAGGAAAGAAGAGCAGCGGTTATATCAGAAGCCGTGAAGAGCATTTGCAAAGCCCACCGAGTTTCGTCAATTATAAGGCCATTTATAAACCAAGATGATTCCCTTTTGCCGCCCATATGGAACAGTTACTGCATCTCGGAAAGCAATGGAGAAGGTCACCTACGACTTTTACTCGGATTCCTTCAACAGCCGCGTCTATCCACCGGCCTACCATCTTAGACAAGACATATTTGTTGTTCCTTCAGTACTCCCGGAATTCAACATGAATCACGTCGATGAGGAACTGTACGCCGTCCAGTCCCGACAGGGTCGAAGCGAAACATCTAAAGAGCCTTCCGCCAGTCATTGTCAAAACCTGGCCTGGCTTTTCACGCAGTACCTGTCGGAATGCAAAGCGCAGACCTCGTGAAAAACTAGTAAGACTGTGTCGCTGTATAGGAAGGGGATTCCACACGATATTGGCAACTTTCGCCCAACTGCCTGCTGCCTGTAACCTACAAACTTTTTGCGCGACTTACTCTCAACAGGATTGACAGATGAGATTTCGTTCAACCGATCACATTAACCCTGTTATAAGACTAACTGAAGTATCGCAATAATAAATACAAGATGCAGTTATGTCGCCTTCATCGCTTTGAAGAAGGCCTTTGATACTGTTGAGACAGGAATGGTAATTGGAGCAGCTCCGGGCTACCAGTGTGTTCCTACTTAATATGTAGGATGCTTTGTGAGCTCTACGACAACTTTACTAACAGAAACTGTACCTTCTATAACGAAGTCTTCGTCAAAGTGGGGAAAGGGGTAGACCACCCAGACTTTTCGGTGCCGCTCTCGAGATCATCTAAGTAATTTGCAATGAGATGACTCGGGAGTAAGGATCTGTCTTGCTTAAGGTCGACGTCCGCTTCTCACAACATCGCCGCTTTGCAGACGAAATCGTGCTTATATCACCGAACATCGAGCACGCGGAACGAAAGCTGGCCGAATTCGACAGTGCTTGTGAGAAGATCAGCTCGAGACCAAACTTAACGACAGCGATGTTCAATAGAAACGATTTCTGATACTCCTTTTACGCTGAACGAAACGAAAATCTCCTGTGGCTCCAACTAAGTGTATTTGAATTGAGAAGGTCTAGAAGTCAAGAAAATAAACGGTCCAGCTCCAAACGGAAGAAAAAGGCGGGAGGAGCATTTGAACATAACGAGGGAGCAGTGAAAAAGACAAATCGCGCTCAAATTTTTGACATGGCTGTCTTCCCGCTTTGACGCACGCCTCGTTTCTTGGACTTTGCAGACGCAGAATGAGCACGCAGTCGGCGTATGGAAGGACGATGCTCGTAACTTCTCTTAATGCAAACGCAGAAGGAAACCCGGACATCCAAGGCCGTCAACGAAAGAAGAACAAGAAATCGAAGATAACGTGCGCCGGGTGCGGAACTTCTCCCAGGATTCCCACGGATAGCGGTAGTAGTTCCGCGGCGACTGCCGTATCCTTCAATTGGGAATTCAAATCTTTCTCTTCGTGGCGCGCGATCTAGTGCGGCAAGTGCGACACTCCGTTCGGGCAGAAGATACCAGACCCAGGTAGGCCAGGGGAGACGGGCGTTAGGAACGATTTCGGATAATCGATTTGCCGCACGCGTCTGTCGCAGACCACTCATTCGCCGTTATTACAGCTCTAGCGTTCTTCATACCGCTCAGTCGATATGCGATCATTATTTTATGCATAATTCTACTATTAGCACTTTTGTTCTTGTATCTCTTACCTACTGCTGCATCCTACATTCCTTCGCGCGCGACGCCCCTCTCACCGCGATGCGACCAATCTTTCCTAACGCACCACACCCGTAGGCCAGACAGGTTGTGCGATATTGCGGTGACCGTTAGACCAGAGCGTTTACTGACTGGATTCCCCGGGACGTCGTACAAACGCTAGGGCTTCAGCCAGCACGACGGTTAAACTTCTTTCCAAAGCCCTTAACAGAAGGAATACCATGTCTCGTACTTCTTATTCGAGGACGAGTGGACCACTATGGCTCGCGACAGGGACTAATGAAGACCTTATTGTCCAAATGCGACTGTCTATAATCTCGGCATGTTTCCTTCCAGTTG
Source organism: Haemonchus contortus (assembly GCA_000469685.2). Classification (NCBI taxonomy): domain Eukaryota; kingdom Metazoa; phylum Nematoda; class Chromadorea; order Rhabditida; family Trichostrongylidae; genus Haemonchus; species Haemonchus contortus. The sequence continues at coordinate 15,314,551 of LS997565.1, forward strand.
TGAGTTTACTTTTCGAGCTGTGCAGACCGATATCGTGACTATGCTTCATTCGGCTCACGTGCTTTTACCTTCCTCGGAGCCTGGAAAAACAAAAGCCATTTGAGAAACCATTCTATCAAGCACTATTTCAATCTACACAGGAAGTTCCTCTACGGAGTAAGAAGTTGGTAACTATCCTTCACAATAGTCGATCTCTACGGTCCACCGATCACCCCAAGCTGGTATGACTGCGTTTTAAACAGGGTGAGTCTCAGGTCAACTTGCTTCAGAGAGGCTAATCACGTAGGTCAAGCCTTCTCAAAAGCTCACAAGGTCGAACGCGCGCTGACTCTTTCCCAATCAACTTCCACCGTTTACTGTATAGGCCCCCGACCCCACCCCACCTAGAGGACTTCCCGGGGAATCGTCAGCGTAGGTCAAAAACCGTATATTACTGCAAAAGTATGGTAGCCATCCCACACTTTCCCCTTCGGTTAATTCTAGGGGCCTTAGCCAGATCCAAAAGGCCTCTAAAGTTCGCCACTCCCAGTATCGGAATCACGTGATAATGTCGTGTCGTCACCTCAAACCTCGTCTTCCATGACATCGTGCCCTATGTTTCCCTTTTGCATGCCATTCAGGCGCTTCTTTATGCTGACGCGAAGGGACCTGCCCGTTTCCCCAATGTATTCCTCTTTAAACTGAAAACGCGATATATGTATATTAAATGTACAACACCAGATATCATGCAGTCTCCTTCCTTACCATATGGACATGTCAAACACGAAAGAGATGTGCACAGGCGGTCGTACAGGCGATTTCAGATCAGTCGTTGTTTGGGGTTTGAGATTGATAGATTGATATCCACAACTCATCATGTTCTGAAGACCTGCCTTTCTCACACATGACCTACGACCGCACCTAATTCTCTGATATGAATGGGACGCAGAATGGAACTTTTAATTCCTCTTCCTCGTGACGATTGTAAGCGACTACTCCTCACCTGTGTCGAGATGGGAATCCTGAGATTTCGTAGCCGTCTCTTTTGCCTGTGCTATGCGGAGCGCCTGTTGTATCGACTTTGTTTTCTTCTCGCCTCCTAAGGAAACTCGTGAGGCGATGTGCAACGTATTCCTTATGATGGCCTTCGGCGTGTTAAATGTATGGGTGGAACGGAAGTGGACTGGTATGCTTACAATACCATTTAGTCTTGAAGGTACTCGCAGTTACTCGAACCTGGACATTGAGGAAAGGCGAACCAACCGTATTCCGAGATGAATGTCACTGCGAGTATTGGAGCAAGCCTTTGCCCGATTGCCTAGCCTGCTGGTAGAACTTTCCGACATTTGAATATGTTTCACGATAGGAACTCTCCAAAGAGTGTCATGACCCAAGATATTGATAGGCCATATAGATTAACAGAGTTTCTGTGTTTCTTGGAAGTTAGAGGCGTTACTGGAGCCCACTCAAGGAAATCGATGGTCAACGGGGCGACAGGTGGACGACAGATGATGCTTAAGAATAAAACAGCTCCGAGAGCAAAAAGTCCAAAAGGTAATATGAAGGTTCGCGTTAAGCCAAAGACCGGTTCCTGTACTTTACAAACGATAGTAAATTTTCGACTAGATTACTCTTCTCTTTTTGGCTAATTTCTCCGTGAGACTCTTGCTTGCCATCACCAACGACTATGGGGTGTCAACATAGGTTGCAGCTACGCAGCCCCTCTTGAATGTATCGAACTGAGTCACACCTGGTTGTTTTCTCCACGACATTCACGAAGCACGCATTAACACAACACTAAAACCTTGGGCGAGCTAAACTCTTTGGCATTCATTAAATTGCCATTCAGAACGATTAGAGAGTGTTTTGGAAGACCGCTTTGTTATTGTAGGAATATTCCTGCAAATGCAAAATTTTTCTAAGGAATTTTTTGAAGTGATTTCCAACTGAAATATCTCCATTAGAACATCCCTGCGTGATGTGTTGGATTCGTCCCAAAATGTGGAACTCAGTGTTTGCCGCGAAAGTAAACGGACATGACAAAACCCTTCCTTAATTGATAATATTCTCGCTGTGCAACTATATCCTCAATGTTGGCCCCGAATGTAGTAAAAGCGAAACAAACGCACTCGTGAGACAACTTTCTACCAATCTGCCATTTCCTGCTGTTCATACAATGAGCTAGATGGGAGAATTCTCTGCTTTTCTCAGTACAACACCTTGTACAAGCCGTTCAGCTGTTTTCTCTTCCAAATGAGTGAACAAACGATAAGAGGAAGTGCACAAATTTTACTTGAAAAGCTCTTTTCGATTACTGAATAATCATTCTGGTTTTAAAACTCTTAATTCGCGATACATAATAAAAGTGAGAATTCTACGACAAACGAAAACAAATACACAAGAAATGACACCCGGAACTACATCCAAAACGGACAAATAACGCTGTGATGAAGTGGAACAGGCTAAGATAGCAAAATTACGGCTCGAGTGTACGAGGGGCTATATTGAAAACTGTCGTCGGCTTCTTTGGGAAAACAGCATTCTTGAGACGACCGATTCCAAAAACACTGTCAAATACTCCGCGATACTGTGTACTGAAACTGTTGAATTAATTCCCCCATTTGGAGAGCCTGAGGAATGTAGTGAGAAAGATCTATAGTCAATTGATTCCTCAGATTTCGAAATATTTAATTAGCTAAGGCAGTGAATGATATGCTTGTGAAAGCACAAGCGGAATGGGAACGCCAGGACTACGCAACGGGGCTCACATGGCTATCATGTGAGCCTCTATTGCGGAAAGGACAACTCTATGAGACAAAGAATGATCAGCACTGACCCTTTTTTTCCCCGCGCCTTCAAAAGAGCAAGGACAAGGCAAAAGGAAATCTCTGCATAGCTTTTATTCTCTAGGCAAATGGATAAGGAATGCGGTGGATGAGATGGTCATAATCTAGGTGAGCAACCATGGTTCCGTGCTCCTTGTTCCGAAATGTTTCATATGCCGTGATGGTTGTTAAAGTAGCTAAGCCCCTATGATAGTTTGATGCAATATCTGCTTGTTCTTGAACAATCGCTTTAAAACTCTATGACTCGCCATATGTTCATATCCTTCAAGTAAAAATTTATCTTCGAGGATCACATTTTCACAGTGGAATATTTTGCAGTCGACGCCGTACTTTTGGTTTAGTGCTGTTTCTCTCACCAGCACTGGTGTTCCAAGCTATTCTCGCTTTAGATATGCCGAACTTTAACTCACAGAAGGAGACATTGCGAAATTTCCTTAGGACATACATATTACTCTCTATTTCTTCGCTGCGGCCAAATACTACCTACTATCATTATGGCACTAATAATAAGCGCGGACCCCACTTAGAAACGCCACATCGCTTCTAATACTTTCAGCGACTTTATCACGAATACATCCCTTGACATTGGAGCGGTTTTCAGAACAGTGCAATCTAGTGTGTTTCAAGATCACTGTACAAAAGAGAAGAAGAAAACAACAACCTCATAGAGTAGTAAGCAAAAAAGTTGACTGCAGTCCCGGAGCTGATTAGTATTCCGGCTAGCATTGAAGAGTTTTCTGTATCGGAAGGGTCATCTGTCATCGCAACAATCACACAGCCGAATGTTCCAAAAACGACTGTCAAACTAATCACAATCAAGGATCGATACACGTTTTTCGTAACCTCCGTACCTAAAAAGCTGTTTTGAATTTTCGAACGTTTATATGAACTGTATACCTCTCTCAATCTTTTAGCTCATCTTCAGATTTCTTCCTAGACCACAGCAGCCCTATTCAACTATGTCTAGCAAAAGAACGACATCAGCAGAACAGCTACATGTGACGGAATGTAATCCCCTTTGCTCATAAGTCACAGTCAATCCCACCTCTGTTCTGTAACACAAGCAAACTGAGCTAATAAAATCAAAGTAAACGGCAAGAATTTCATTATAACGTACTCATCTTCAGTCTTCTCAGAAAAAGTGCGAAGAAACTGTAACAGAGGATGATCGACACACATATTATAAAAGTTGTTTTGACGAAAATCTCAGCAACAGGCGGGAGCAGTAGCGTCGACATAGTGCACAAGACATTCCTGCAAGGCAATAAGGTATTTGTAGCTTGTTCATCCAAAATATGTTCCAATGACTACTTACTTGTCCGCCGCCCGATTTAGAATCATCAACACGTCCACAGTTATACCAAATGCGCACCCTGGTAGGACATGCACCATTATATATAACTTGGCATATGTAGAGGAAAGGAGATTGCTAAAATCAATTACTGAGACATGAATGCGACGAATGTCCTTATGTCATGGAATGTCTTTTGTAGATTGTTTCAGAATTTAGTTTCGTTGTTTAAGTGCTTTATTAATCTTCTCAAGTGGGTTTATATGCAATGAAGAGCCAGCGCTTTTCAGAGAGGAGATAATAATTATCTTCAACTCTGACAATGTATCCTCAACGAAATCTCAGGAAAGACAAAAAATGTTTTCGCTGAGAAAGCTTTAAAACACTTACTATAAAGTCGTTAGCGATAGAAGTCTATCCAGAGCCAAGTTGAGAAGAAGCATTGTTGAAAAGCACGTGCCGAAAAAAGGAATAATGTTGAAGTAAACGCAAACATCTTGCGGTATAAGGTGATCTTCATATCTGAAAAACCTGCTCAAAGAATAGGAAACACCTTACGAATTGACTTCCAAGTGAGGTTGCATTACAAAGACATCATGCGGATCCATATAGAAATAGGTTACTCAGTGACTACGAATTTGAGGTCAGAAAGGTTAAAAAAGGTCCCCTTAAATTTCATAGTATACTTCTGAAGTCGCGTTAATTCAAGTGTTGTTGACTACTTTGAGGTGTGGATGCTCTCCAATTTTCGGAACGGCACTATGGTGCAGAGCTCTGCAGCCTGATTAGAAGATATATGAAATGCTTGAAAAGGTTCAAAGACTTACAGCTTGTATGTGACAATAGTTGTGTAGAAGGAAAACATTAGCATAATATCGCCTAGAGCGACCAATGCGATAAATATATTGCAAGGATTCCGTAGCTCCCTTAAGAAGAATTGATGTAAAAGATTTTATCTCGAGACTCAAGCACAAAGACGAACCATGTGACCTTGAAAAGGGCACTAGAAGTTCAGCCATCTTAATGTGCACAGTATATTGGCGCATGTGCCCCCTTTCGTTCAACTTCATAGAACTGATTTGAGAGCCCCCCCCCCCCCCTGTGGCTGTGGGATCACAAAGTGGACGAATCCAGCGAGTTAGCGCAGATTGGAACAAATCCCATGGAAAGTTAACCACGACCTGAGCGGAACGCCAATTGCCTAGTTATAGTCGCTTCCATGTGTGGGAACTGTAAGAATTGAAACCACCCTGCCATCGCGAAAAAGGTACCAACGCTTCGAGTGCCATAAGCGGTTACAGAATGAGGTGCTTGGGGGGATCCTTGTAGAGGAGGTCGGTGCAATCAATTGGAACGTTTTGACCCTAGAATCCATGCGTATCTGTTGAAGATCACTTTAGAGCACAGGGACAGGCGTAGGCTAGATAGGAACTAGCATGCGGGTTCGGGACCAACGCGGTCATCACAAAACTATAACTTAGCTGCTTTGCTGACCTTCTATTTACGAAGAAAGCTGTTGGCGCACATAAATCCTATAAGATGGTTTTTTGTGTACATTCGATCTCTTTGAATGTTTTCCTCTTTAATCTACCACTGTAATAACTGAGAGTTAGGTCCTGGCGTACGGCTATTCCCTGGATTACCTGTTTCACGAGGCTTGTCGGTGTACTGTGTACAAAAGTTCAGGTTAGCCCCCTAAATGTTTGGGGCACCTGCCGACCGGTGTGGGTAATGGACCTGGATGCCAGGCGCGGCCGCTCCAGGGAAGAAGTTTCTTTGAATTACTAGCCTTCTATTCATGGTGCTCCATTCGCTTATAGTATTTATGGTTTTCTGATATCTCTACTGGTAAATTAGAAAGACAATATGTAGTTACTCGATGTCCTCACCATCCTGGATCTTACATACTTATTTGAAGATGACCTAACTCTCATCTCCGAACGACAATGACTGTTATTTTCTCCCTTTTGAGGCACGTAAGGCGGCACTCATGAATAAAAAAATTAATTAATAGAAGAACCTTTCTAGCGACCAACCCAGTTGTTGAACTTTTATAATTACTGACGACAACATTTATGGTCTTCTGATTTCTCTGCCGACTAGCTAGGCAAAGGTTGAGAGACAACTTACCTTGATATCAGTGTCGCATATATGATCAGAGTATTTCCAAGTACACTTATTGTTGGTAATACAATATATACGACTTGGTAGGGAACTGAAATCGTGTTGGCGGACATGCAAGCGGTTATCCCTGGAAAGTTCTCTATCTTTGTGTTCTAATTGTTGCTACTCGGACTTTCTCATCAAATGCTCATCATAATACATTACTACGAAGTTGAAGAGCAAATCGTGAATCACAATGAGCGTCCATCAACGGCTCAAAAAGAAAGCATTCGAACGGATCAACTGTTGCTCTTTCAGATATGCTTGAGATGCGGTACACACATTAGGTGGTCAGTAGATCAGAGAAAATCAAACAGTTTGGTGAAAAATTTCTGCTTAACTTCCCGGTGATTCATATCAAAATGGGCAGGAACGTCGCAGAAAAAACTGGAAGTACCCCAAACTACGGGATATATCGGCCTGTCCGGAAGGCTCCCGCCATTTTTGAACACCCTCGGTTCAACAACTGCTTCACAAATGACTGAGGCATAACGTCACAGAGTTATACATTTTCTGGAAGCGTAAGTCTTTTCCAATATCCCTCTTTGAAACACTCTAACATTCCTCGAAACTTGTTTTTATAGGACTCTGTGACAATGGAGACGATCGCGTGCATTTTGGGCATCTCACGCTTTTCTTTTGAGGAAGGAAAAAGAAAAAGACGTCTTCATCTTTAAGGAAAAGCCGCAGCTCGAGTTGTAAGGAAGATTTGGACGCTTAGAAAACAATGCTATAGATGGACGTACAGTGTTTGAGTGCTTTTCGAAATATAAGTGGGTTGGTTAACACTTGAAGATCGGCAACGCTGAGGAAGGTCATTAACACTTGAAAAGGATCAAAACAAAATGTTCATCGGAACGAATCCGCTTATCACTACTAGTTAAATCGGAATGAGGACCAGTGTTCCAAAATCAAGACCCATTACCATATGCTGGAAAGTTGGCTGCCTTAAGCGCCTTGATGTTTAGGTACCTCACAAGCTTAGCGAGCGCAACCTGATGGACCGCGCCTCTATGTGCGACTCGTTACTGAAACGAAACAAAAATGCACCGTTTCTTCACGCGTGATGACTGGGGACGAGAAGTGACACTTGCGCAACAAAGTGGATCAGAATCGATCATGAAGTCGAGCTGAGTTCCGAATTAACCGCAATAAACCACTTCAAAAGCCGAAATTTAGGTGCAGAAGACTGTGCTGTGCTACTGGTGGGATCGGAAAGAAGTCATTGAGCTGTTGCTGCATAATCAAACGATAACTTTGGAAAGTTACTGTACTCAGCTAGACATTTTGAAGGCAGCGATAGACCAGGAGCGCTCAGAGCTGGCTAATCGTAAGGGCGTTGTCTTCCACCAAGATAAAGTCGGAATATATGTACGTATCTTTGGCAACTCGTCAAAAGTTACTAGAGTTCGAGTGGGATGTCTTAAGACATCCCCATATAGTAAGGAGACACAGCTTAATCAGACCACCACTTGTTCAGGTCCACTGGAGTTCTAAGTCTAGAATCTTTCGTGAAAGTAGGATAATGAAAATTCCAGGAAGATGGGGAAATCATCATAGAACAGAGTGGGAGGAATATTGTCTGTTGAATGAAACTGTTCTTCCACAAATTTTTACTCAAAGTCGGCTCAGAAACCAAAGGAAACTTCCCAGACCAATTCTTTTTTTGCACACCTTAGGTACTGCTGCTCTTACTATTTATTTCTATAAGCAATTTCTTGCCTGACAGATGTAAAATATTGCGGAGCAACCTGTAGAGACAACGCGAATTTTTTTCAGCTTGCACTATCGGGCTATAGAGAAAACGCGAATTTTTTTCAGCTTGCTCGATCAGGGAAACCGAAACTCAAAACACCAATGATGTCTAACATCTTGTTTCTATCACTTAATGTCTATGTGTATAGTGTGTGTCGTTGGGAATAACAGGCACATTTCTCATTTTACTGGAAAACGACTTTCGTCGTAGTTCTAAACACTGAAGCACAATACTATACAATGCAGAAGAAGGCCTACTGAAACTTTGGAAGTGCAGTTAAAGGCACAGTTCAGGACAATTTTGGGGTTATCCGGTATTTCAAAGATAGTGGTAGGTAAGGCCTACACTAGGACAATGGTAAAGCATAAAACGCTAAAAACAACGAAAAAAAGGAAAACAAACGGCCGAAAAAAAAAGAGGAAAAAGTGGTTGGACGAGTAACATAATGGGAAAATGGTCGTTAAGTGAATTTTCGCGGAAGTACACGAATGCGACGCCATGTGTGCAATGGCACACATAACACCCAAACAGCTGATTTAGACTACATACTTGAAACTATTTATTCCCCAACTGATATTTCTACTTTTATGTTTATTCGGTTGTTCTGCAAAGAAAGGTGAGTAAATTCCCTTGTATTTATCATTTTACGATTAAATGTACCTAAGTTTTCATATAGTACGTTGTTTTATAAAATGCATACTAGAATTTCAATTTTTTTATTTGCAACGCATTTTCTTCATTTGGGGTCATTTATGTGTTCTTGTACAATGTCAAGAACACTCTTTGACTTTCATTTGAAGATTTATGCTTAAAATGCAGCCGAATATTAGTATCAGAAGGAGGCGGTCGACCAGCTGAACATTCCTGGCAATTTGCCAATCGGCGTATCGATTTTTCACCGACTTCGCTCCAATGCGAAAGTGGTGAAGGAAAATTCGAACCCGTAGTGAGCCTAGCGAGGGGCGGAGGCCTGACGTCCCCCAATGTTCCTGCCCTTATTGTCACTATCCAGACCCTTTTCCGACCTAATTTCTGCGCGAATGGTATCAGAGGGGGCATCGAATTCAAACCATGTGCAAAGCTCCGAAACCTTTTTTTGTGAACTGTGCCTTTAAGGTTTATTAGGAGAATTGGACGCATGAGGTCCTACTACAACTTTATGATGCAAGCGCTTTTTTTACAGAGAAAATGAACAAACGAGGAGCCATCCTAAACTCAAAGCAAGATAGATACTTTACTTGTTTACCTAGAACTAAAAATCATGCGTGAATGAAATTGTTTTGTAGCAGCCATCACTACGAAATAACGGGACCAATGGACCGGATAAATTGTTCTATAAGAGTTGTTATAATAGAGGATGTACACTATAGTCGACCAAATAAAAAATTTTAGACAGCTCAACCGTTAGTACCGTGGAGTTTTCCCATTTCCATTGACAACTCCGTCGTTAGTAAAGTGGTATTTGGCATTGGTTGGAACTATAAAAAATCATAAGAATTACTGAGCTTTTGAACTGCAGATAAATGTTTCGAAATCGATATTATATTATAATTAGGAGCCTTGGTGCTTTGTTTGACTCGAGAGTTAGGAGCGAAAAAAATTTCGAGAAGATCTTCTGAAATCCTTGTAGCCTACCCTCGATTTAACTTTCCGTTCTGTTTTTTTCTTTTTCAAAAACTCAATCATTGACTATCTTTGTTGGAATCTGAGCAATAAGCTGTGGCCGTAACAATTCGGCCACGACATCACTGATAGGGCAAAATCGGGTGGCACGGCTCGTACTCGGAAGTAGTGTTACAACAAGCGCTTAACGTTGCTATAAAAACCCCTCAATGGACAATCAAATTGCATATCATAATCGGGAGCGTTTGTGTGATATCGGGTTCCATTGCTTCCTTATACACTTCCGTCTCCGATCCTGCACCGTCCCTCCCCTGAAGGTTTCATAGGTATGGAAATAGATACTCTGACGGTCATCTAAGGTCGCGAATTGTTTACCGTTTTCTTTATCGATGTGTCGCTATCTATCCAAACACGACCATACAAATAACTTCATAATTCAAGGATTCGAAGCGTGAAGAAAGAGCAAATCTGTGACGTTTACAACAGCACCGATACTGTCCCATTCAACAAATCTTGTTAATGAGCATAATTTGGTGGGGGTTTTATGCATGCCCAACCAAATTCAAATGCCAAGAATCGCCCATTTTCCCTAATTAGTCTACTGTCTGTTCTGAAAAATAAGGATCAAAAACCACTTTGTACAGTCTCGTTGTCCATATCACGCACATTTGGAATACGATATGTCCTTCAACGTCCTTGATGCCTCTGGAAGCGCGAATTCGCAAATGATAGCCGAATCGTTCATTAGATTCAGCGGAGATAAAATAAAGACTCCTTTTCTATCATTCTATGTGGTCCCGCAAAATTTCCTCTAAGCTTGACCTGAACCAGGAGGACACGGGACTCTTCAGTTCATACACAAATTAGGGTTGACAAGAATGTTCTGGGATGAAAAAGCTCGAAGCATTATAAATTCGCACAAGCAAACACGGTAGCAAGGTTGCTAAACCTAAGGGACATTTTGTTGACAATCAAAACATGAGCAAACAAGGGCACGCACATATTTTACCGCAGCATGACCGCCGATGAATGGACAACACCAGGCTAGTACCATCACCTTCTACGAGGCATTCCAAGGGAAAAACGGCTGATGAAACGGCTTGAATTTTCAGCAACCTATTGGTTGTTGCTCACCGATCAATGGTCAGCAATCGATTGGATCGCTTCACTGCATGTGATACTAGCCGTTGAAGAAACGCGAGCATCGCCCCTTAATTTAATGGACCATGAAGGGATCAATCCACTCTGAATTGCTAAGCGTAAACTATAGTCAGAGTTGTCCCTTGACTCTATGAATCCCAGAACTTGGTCTGTCCCTTGACTCTATGAATCCCAGAACTTGGTCAACTCTTCAAAAGAACCATATTTTGTTCCCCACAGGACAGCACACGTCGAAATTTCGTTTCGGACACCCGTCAAAATTTCACCGTATTCGCTTTGTTCCAAATTGTTCACCAGTCGTACGCCCGGAACGTTGTCCCTTTTCATGGTCATGTTTTAATCCTTCTCAATCGTCTCTTCAGGGAAAAAAGTTCAAGTGGACCCGTGGACCAGAGCGTTCAAACTAGGTAGGAATACAGGCGGCAGGATGAAAACACTTATAGTGGGCGGTAGGACTGGACTCTGCCCGCAGAGTACGGTGTTTAAGGGAAACAAGTGTTCGAGCGGAAATTTATAACTTCTGTCCCCGTGTACCCAGATCCCTCAAACTTGGTTCGAGTACAGGAGGCGGGATGAGATCACTTATGGAAGACGGTTTCACCGGGCTCCGCCTACAGTGGGCGGTGTTTGAGCGGAAATTCATAGCCCCTCTCCCCGTGGACCTGTAGCGTTCAAATTTGGAAGGAGTGCAAACGATAGGATGGGAACACTGATCATCGGTGGCAGCACCAGGCACCGCAAACAAGGCGCGGGGTTTGTGCGAAAAGAGTCAACTCGAAGCTAGAGTGATCAACTTTAGTAGTAATACGGATGGCTGGACGAAAACACTCATGCTGGGTGGCAGTACCGCTACAAAGGGACAGAATTTCCAGAGTAGACGAGACAGAATGGGAACACTGACAATAGAGGTCTTGGAAATCAGGATCCACCAACCAATTAAATCCAACGCCTTTGTTATTCGCTATGGAACTTTGACTCTTCAATACATCTCATTCGACAAGAAGAGTAAGTGCAGTGATAGTAACCGATTAAGGGTACTAACTCATAAGGAGATGGAAATTGGTCCATTTTTCACTATTAGATTACGATCGCTACCAAGCAATTTTGCGACTCAGTGAACGATCACGGTTCTCTTTGCTCCGATATCATTCTTGGCTGGACTTATCCGACCGCTCATAATCGTGGACTCCCAAATGATGATAAATCCGTAGAAAAAAGCAAGGGCGATCTGCCTATTATTACAACTCTTCCATAATAAGGGGGAGGGGTGGCCCAACAGGGAACAAAATAATTGTTGTGCGGAAAACGCAGTTCGTATTGATACATGGTGAATTCAGTGAACTATTTACTATGCACCGCATTGCTAAGATGAGTGCACAGTCATCTGATGTAACCGTCTCCTGTACTAATCACAGTTCAAAGATGCTTCTGCTACTCATACAGCGGCAAGCAAAGTCCAGGCTTTTTAATGATATCTTAGAAGCAGCAACAAAGGTATGTTTTAGAGGGCAGGCTTCTCTCTCCATTATACACTACACTCATGGAACCACTGGATTGCGGGCCAAAAATTAGTAGGCCAATTTCAAGCAGAGACGAGACTGCGAACATCTCCTTAGAACCAGTCTTGATTTTTCCTAGTAGTGAGCATGTTCGCGAGGGTTTCCAAATCGTATCCCTGGAATAATCTGTGATCCTAAGGAGTACCTTCTCAGAAGGGTCTCTTGTGAAGACGCTCTAGAATTTTTACACTTTTCTTGACAAAAAATAAGCGATATCGCTCTGGCACAGATTCCAGCCCAAATCATCATAGAAGAAGAAAATGACTATAGGAGACGATCCTACCCCTCTCAATTTTCTGGTCATTTGTAGTGAGAAATATACGTGTACCCCGGGAATTCTCGTGTGCTGAACACTTCTTCATCAGAAAAATTGTGTCAAAGCACGTGCCGAGTTCAAGTAGGGCACGGCTTTCGCTCTCTTTCTTAAGCTTCTTCTCGTCAAAAAAATCATAAGGCTCTTGAAAACTATCCGGATACTATTGTGTTTGCTCAGGAGTACTTTTCTAATCGAAAAAAAACGCAAACTCAATTCGGCAGTCATTTTTCTCGTTTTTCTGCACGATTGGTAGCGTAATCTTTTCGAAGCTACCATTTAAGGGTGCGCTTCGTTGCGCGCGTCCGTCGAAACTAGGTCACGCCGCAGCCGTTGCACGCCGCGAATCAGCCTGCGATTTTTGACAAACGTCGCAGTTGACAGCGGGGCCTGCGCTTGGTCTACAGCATTCAGCCAAAAGAGGAGATAACACGAAAAGATGCAAATCACTCGCTCCCTGACACTTGGTTGTACTGTAATGTCACCACGAGACTTCAGTGGCGTGCGCCGCGCGTGAGCTGGGCGGGTGACCTACTCTCGACACTCGCGCAACGGACGTTCTCCCCTTCTTAAAGCTGGTTTTTGACCTGTCCACGATCGCGATACAAGACACTGACATCTGAGAAACGGCAAAACGACCAGCGATCCCGGAAAAGGACCCACCAAATCCGCGCAAATACTGAACGACTGCTGAATGGTTGCGAGGCTTCACCATTTTCCGAGAACTGACGGATTGACAACACCAAAGCAGGTATGTGAGCTAAGGTATATGATAAACATAGTAAAAGGTTCATGTTCGGGAAAACCAAAACAAGGAAATTGTGGACATCCGTAAACTTGCTACTACGCTTACGGTGCACCATGTACATCAACTGGCTATCGCAAGTATTGCATGGGACACGGGCGCATTCAAGGCGCCATTATGGTTTTCGAAATGGAAATCGATTGCTATGATGCATCCAAAAAACGGAAATGATTAACGACTAAGAGTTCATTTCTCGAGAAAACTGACGATTAAGCGACTAGTGGGCACTAGCTCAATACGGATATAATGTAAAGAACCATGACAACATGAAAAGGAAAAATAAGGACTCGCTGGGAAATGTGAAAAAAAAAATTAAAGTTGTTTTTGTTGTACGAGCGTAACCGAAGTTTGGTGCATACGTTTAGATGACTGGAAAGAAAAATAAGTGATTGTTTTGCCAATTTTAATTAGATGGTAATTGATCTCGAGAGATTAAAAGATCTCACGCTTGTTGAATCGCAAACCTTAACAACATATTGTTGCTCTGCCATGAAAGACTTCAATATGCTGTCTGCTGACGTTTGGCAAGTTGGGTTGACCCACAAAAATAGTCTTCAGGAAGCACAGATGCCTTCATACGACTCGTGCATCCTCCTAACTTAGAGGTAAAGGGAGGGGTAGTCTACTTATCTTGGAACTTTGAATACAGACCCAGATAAATCGATAGAGTTCTGAATGCTGTTTACGAAAATGGAAATTAAAACTGCAAAATGATTCCCCTTAAAAAGTTATGTGGGCCCGAATTTTGCTCGACAGTAGTATCAATTGGAAATGCGAACTCGTCGTTTCCATATCAAACGCCCACGTGACCTAGTGGTAGTCTGGGCGTTAACTGAGGGGTCCCTCCCCGCCATTGTCCGCACTTTTGCAGTGTTTTTTTCACTTTATCAAAGGCTCTCTAAACGTTTTCTGACATTTCTTTAGACAATTGATACTACTGTCGAGCAAAATTCGGGCCCCATAACTTTTTAAGGAGAATCATTTTGCAGTTTTAATTTCCACAAGGCGGCTAAGCACGCTATTGCGTGCGCTAGGGGCTCTGCAAGAGACGGAAACCCCATGAGCTTTTGATTTTCATTACAGAACTTTATCATCTGAGCCTCTTCCCTGACACCTCTGTAGCGGCCATCGTTTTTTTGGGAAGTGAGATGGGGCCGTGTGTGGCCATAAAGAGTATTCCGATGAATACAAATCAAATACCTCTGCAGTCCATGTAGTCGAAGAAATGCTGCGTAGTTTGGGCTGTGTGTGGCCATGGACGCTAACTTTGAAAGGAGGGCCCCTTTCGGTAGTTGTAATGCTTGACACGTCTTTACAGGGTATGCGCCTGTATGGCCGGGGATGTTGTAGAATTTATTTCATGAGGTCTACAGTTAATGTAGTCATTCGCTCTAGGTAGAAGGGACTATTGTGTGTGGAAACATGGACACAAACTTTTAGAAATTTTTTAGCCTAATTTTTGAAAGAGTTTAGAGGTATCCCCTAGTTGTACACCTATGTGGTCAGGGTTAGTGTGAAGGACGGATGTATAAATTTTTGATCTTAGCTCTGCCCCTCTCTTTGCAAACTCCACCCACTCCAGACTTCGAACCGCATTACTTTTATTACCTCCAGACAACTTTTTCCCTCGTTATAAAACGCATCTGAAGGGACTCAATTTTTATGTAAGCCCACTTTAGTGCCAATCCCGCCCACTTGTGGCATCTGACCACATTTGTTCTTTTACACCTTAATACCTTTTTGCCGCATCCCAGAACGTTTCTGGAAAGGGTTATAAACTTTGATCTAAGCTCCGCCCACTTTGTTGCCAGCCCCGCCCACTTGTGGCATCTGACCACATTTGTTCTTTTACACCTTAATACCTTTTTGCCGCATCCCAGAACGTTTCTGAATAGAGTTATAAATTTTTGATCTAAGCTCCGCCTACTTTGGCGCCAGCCCCGCCCACTGCGAGGGTTTGGCCACATTTGTTCTTTTGCACCTTGATACCTTTTTGCCGCATCCCAGAACGTTTCTGTACAGAGTCATAAATTTTTGTTTTAGCCCCACCCACTTTAGTGTCAACTCCGCCCACTTTGGCGTCAGCCCCGCCCACTTCTGGAATTTGACCACATTTGTTCTTTTGCACCTTAATACTTTTTGCCGCATCCCAGAACGTTTCTGAAAAGAGTTATAAATTTTTGATCTAAGCTCCGCCCACTTTGGCGTCAGCCCCGCCCACTTCTGGAATTTGACCACATTTGTTCTTTTGCACCTTAATACTTTTTGCCGCATCCCAGAACGTTTCCGAATAGAGTTATACATTTTTGATCTAAGCTCCGCCCACTTTGGCGCCAGCCCCGCCCACTTCTGAAATTTGACCACATTTGTTCTTTTACACCTTAATACCTTTTTGCCGCATCCCAGAACGTTTCCGAACGAAGTTACCCTCATTTTTGAAAAGTAGCTTTCACCTTAACGCACGCCCCGCCCACCGTGGGCGGGGCTTCGCTAAGCTTACGCATGCCCAGCACGCAGAAGGCCCTGCTCACTCTTTTTATTTTTTTTTCTTGGCCTCTGCGCCTTAATTGAATCGAGTTATGAACACATCTAAAAAGTACCGCCCATTTTGAGAAAGCTCCGCCCACAGTGCGTGGGTCTCCACCGTCTGGTTTCTTGACCCAATCCCCACCTTTGAACATTTTTTCCCGGTGTCTGGACTTTTTCGAAGCAAAAATAAGATGTTTTACTGTTGGCACCGCCCATCCCGGCGCTTGCCCCGCCCCCCGTGGGCGGAGCTCCGCAGAGCTCGTATGTGCTCTATTAATTTTGTCTTGGGCTCCACCCATCCCGAACTTGTCCCAACCTCTAAAGGTGATTTTTCAGGTAAAACCGGATTGTGTGACATACAAACAAACATACATACATAGATACATACATACAAACAGACACACCAAACTTGTGGATTATATATAGTAAGGATTTTCGTTAACAGCATTCAAAACTCTATCTATTTATCTGGGTCTGAATTCAAAGTTCCAAGATAAGTAGACTACCCCTCCTAGAGGTAAAGCTTACGGCCGATAGCGTCAATCACTACATCCAGCTAAAGTGGAAATATTAGATTACATTTACATTGGAAATCATGGTCCCTGACTGTTCAATGCTACCTGTGAGGCTGGTCAAGAGGGCATTACGCTGAAACTTAAGGTCACTGGCTGAGACGCAGCGCTGGTAACTGTCCAAGAATCAGAAAACGCAGGTGCTTGCAGTAGCGAATTTGATCGAGTTATCATACTTTCACTGGTTGTTCCTTATTTTGCACTGCAATGGAATCGCGCAACAATGGGCTAACCTCACAACCAAGTGTCCCTTCAAAAACTGGCCACTGCTCAAAATTCGGAAAAAGAGGGGTCCCTAAGGTCACCGCTGGAATCTGCTCCTGACACCATGAAACCCAGACCGGCACAGTGGTGCAAGTAACCCTTCGGATCGCTGTAGCACAGCTAGCATCTATTCGACACCAACTTTTCCTTTTTTATTAGTGCTAAGCTAAATTTTCATTAGAGTATAAGAGGATGAAGTTTTTAGCGTGAATCAATCCCGCATGAGGGATGCGCCCCCGCACTCGAATTCCATTCAGAATCGTAGTGGCGTAATGAGTGCGTACGTGGCCTTTACAATGACTTGCGGGGCCAGCCGATGTACAAGTCAGTGCTTTTATCCTCCCAGACAAGACTGGTACCAATTAACGACCTCGGAAGGATGGAAGGCTTGGTTGGCCTAGGCGAGCATCGATATGGGATTCGAACCCCTGACCGTTCGTGTGATATAGTGCGCCACTTGCCACCACACTACCTCCGCCCAAAAGTTTCCATTATATTGATTTTATTATCAATTTATTTTCTTTCAACCTCATAAATAAACTGCATATTCGAGAGATCTCTTCTTGCGATCGAGGTAGCTCACAAATCGGCTTACACATGCCCGTTAATTTTGCGCTCATTACAGTGGAAGTAAGACTATCTCGATAGGATTTCGGAACTAGGAATAAGAAGAATAAACTAACGTTTCGAAAAAAGACATGCGGATAGATAAAAAAGAATAAAGTTTCTGGCATTAATCAATCCTGTCTGAGGGATGCGCCTCCGCACTCGACTTCTATTGAGAATCGTAGTGGCGAAATGAGTGCGTATGTGGCCTATACAATGACTTGTAGTGGCTGGCCGTTGTACAAGTCAGTACTCTTATCCTCCCAGACGAGTCTGGTACCAAATAACCGACATCGGAAAGATGGAAGGTTTGGTTGACCTGGGCGGATACCGATCCGGGATCCGAACCAGTGACCATGTCTGTGTGAAGTGTGCCACGTGCCACTACACCACTTCCACCATGCAGATGATGATGATTTATTTACTGGCTAAAATAAAAGAATTAAAAACAGCTTAACAATTTCATAAAGATAGGGAGATCAAATATCAGAAGGGACGTAACTAACTAACTAAAGATGCCAACAGATAATATTCAGGTCTGTTGGTATCGAGTCTTGTGAAACATTATTATACACATTGCCCGAGGATCGAATTTCGGATTGGTACATGGCTATACCAAACCGAATCCCACCAGATTTCTTCGAATGGTACCGGACTCGTCTTGGAGGCAAAAAAAAACTCAGGCTAATATAGCGGCTGTCACCGCAAGTCGTTGTAAGGAACACATACACATTCAAACCTCATTACGGTTCTCATCCGAGAAACGGGATTGTTACTGGAGGACTTCAAGGTGTGGAGTTGAAGACCCTATGCTTCGAATGTGTTAGGGGTATTGTGGTAGGACCTTGGGGAAGATTCCGATCCTTTTACTGTCTGGCTTTGCTTACCGCCTGCATCGTAGTGAGCAGGACCAAGTAGTAAAACAATCAGGATTGTATATCAATTTTTCTGATTTATTTCCTTATGTGCGCTGGTGCACCAAAACATTTCCTATCATCCTGATTCTTTCGATTTTTTTCTGGTTGTTCGCTAAGTTCTTTGCTTGCGTCAAATATGTTTACGTCTCCATTCAATCTGGAATTATTATTTCATCGTGATCATTTGCAAGTATAACTCGCCGTTGTAGTACATCATGAAGCTTCGAGGTAGTGTCGCCAGGTGAGTTTTGATTCAGGGGCGGAGATGGTGTGGAGGCACATGGTGCACTACCTCACATGCATGATCATGAGATCGAACCCCGCACCGATGCTCGCCCAAGCCATCAAGGCCTTC
Organism: Haemonchus contortus; assembly: GCA_000469685.2. Classification (NCBI taxonomy): domain Eukaryota; kingdom Metazoa; phylum Nematoda; class Chromadorea; order Rhabditida; family Trichostrongylidae; genus Haemonchus; species Haemonchus contortus. The sequence goes on from LS997565.1 coordinate 15,333,290, forward strand.
CATCCCCTCCCCCCCCTGGGGTGGTTAAATGGTACCAGACTCTTGTGGAAGGATAAATGAAGTGACTTGTACATCGGCGGCCACCGCAATTCATTATATAGGCCAGATACGCATCCAATAAGTCCTTGTAATTCTGAATTCGATTCTGTATGCGGTGGCGTATCCCTCGGACGGGATTGATTAACCCCCCGAGACTTGATTATACTGACATGGCTAGACCATTCGTATTTTATAGTACGTGTTTCTCGACATTCCTTGAGATATTAACTGCCTCTTGCCATCGGACCATATTTTTTCATGGAGAGAAAAAATCCAAAAATGCAAGGGAAAAATCATTTAGTTGCTACCATGTCAATAATGGATGTGGATTAAACCCGACCGATTTCTATGATCTCCCATATCGATATGTGCCATGGATCACCCACTGCGCCACTTTTTCAACTCCTGCTGAAGCATCCAGTCATTCGACTACAACAATGCTTCACTTTTACTCTTTTTCATACTCTTTTACGATGTTCGACAGTTCTGAATACTCTTCTGTACCTCAACCTCACTGGTCGCCGCTCTGCTTAATTTTTTAAAAATTTTATTACTAGCACTGAGATTCCGCGTTTCTAAATGTTCTGGTATATACTGATCGTCATAATCCTCTTGCTAGATACTTTTGATAATAAATGTGATAATTGTGATAATTATAAAAGGATCTGGATGATTGCTCGCATTCAAACCCATGCATATGAATATCTACTTGTAAGACAGATGCTCCCGAGTCGGAGCTTGCATTAACTTGTTGCTATCTCTACGTGTCCTACCTGAACTGTCAGCTCTCCTCAGATTGTTGCATTCCCCAATGTATGACGCGTTTGTGATGAGTAGGTTTCTCCAGATGCCGTTGCCTCCAACATACGATGATCGCCTATGGATTACGAAGATTCTCGATCACATGAGGTAAGCCATCAGCGACTAATCGCACTATCTTCGAAATCCCTACTGAAGGAAACAGTATGCTTTTACCGTTCGAAAAACTGTCTTCATGCTCTGGTATCATGTTTGTTGCCTTGACCGGCCGAGCACCGACCCCTCGAAATCTGTATCGTATTTCTGAGTCGAAAATGTGGAAACCTTCTTCCTTTTCCTTCCTTCCACTATGCTTACAATTAGAAAAGGTCTTCAGCTGAGGGATGTAGTTTTCACACAACCCTCAAATACCTCGGGACAAACTGGGACAGGATTATTGAAAGAATTGAACATTGAAGAGGAATTGAACATTTAATTGGCCCACCCACCCCAGTGCTCTTTCCCTCCTAATGCTTAGTTTGAACAATTTTTTTTTATTCTTATATGCACTCAGGGTGCACCCTATTTATATTTTCTAGGCTAAGTAACGTTCCTGAGTACCATTATGGGCTTGCGAAGTCAGCTAGCCCTCCTTTCGCTCTGGCGCTCAATTTCAGAACAGACATCTCTCCCGTTTTTCTGCTTTTGAGGACCCTATTCTTTGGGCCACTTTTCGATCAGACAGCTTCCTTATGCTCCTTATGCTATCCTTGGGAGGAGCGAGGGGGGGGGGGCAGGGGGCGGGGTTGAACTAGGGAATAATCTCAGGAACCATTCCACCATGTGCCTTTAACGATTACTAATCGCTATAATTCGCTATAATACAAATAACTTCTCTGACGTTTTCTGAATCACTGCGATATCCCTTCAGCAGCAGTGACTTACTCATTATATTTTGCGAGCCAACCATTTTTCATTCATTCCTTTGTTAATTTACATGACACTCAGCAGTGACCGATAACGGTCTTTTCTCTATCCATCCTTACACCTTTAATTTCAGTTACGAAGAGGCTTTCCGACGACGACATGAAATTCCTTTTCGTCCTTACAAAAAGGATCGTTCTGCGAATATACACAACAATTGGGTCTACAAGGTAATCGCTCATTGGTCAGAAGTCTATTTCATTTTTACTGCTTGCATAAGACTTTCCTTATTTGTAATAACAATCAGAGGGTAAGACTCAATGTCCACCTGTATGACCACTAATGACAGGAAAAAGCTGGTACCCAAGCTAAGACAAGCATCCTGTAAAGAGGCGGAGGTGGTGTAGTAGCAAGTAGTGCACTATATCACACGCACGGTCAGGGCTCAAATCCCGGATCGACGCCCGCCTAAGCCAACCAAGCCTTCCATCCCTCCGGGATTGGTGAACTGGTACCAGACTCGTCTGGGGGATAAAAGCACTGACTTGTACATCAGCTGGCCACTGCAAGTCATTGTATAGGCCACATACGCACTCATTACGCCACTACGATTCTGAATGGAAGTCGAGTGCGGGGGCGCATCCCTCAGACGGGACTGATTAACGCCGAGCACTTTATCCTTTTATCCTTTGAAAATTCCGTCCCAACTTCCGGGTTCTGTCCTTTCCTCTATGGAATGCAAGAACTTTTAATAGCCTGTGCAGTGCCCATAAATAGGGCATCGAATTATCAACCACACAACCACAACCACACACTAAGCACTGAATACCACAACTTCCATCGGTTGACAAACGAAAGAGCACAGCCGGGTAGATCGGCCGAAACCCTAGACATTTACTTATTATCTTTATACCGACGTGAGGCAGCAGGTAAGCAGTGACCACTCAAGTGGCTCATGCCTATAGGCAATTGCAGTCGCAATGCTTTCACCACATCCCACCATTGAAAGGATTGCTATCAGCGTATCGGGATCCGGAAACCGTAGAAATCGGAAAACTGTAGAAATCTACATCGAGAGTTGTTTGTCACCATTCACACGGAGGGCATCTCTAACAATTGCAATACGGCTAGGTTCGTGGTTAACCGATGGTTTGCGATTGACTAATATATTCAAAGGATAGTTTTGGAGAGTCATTCAGTCCCGTCTTAGAAGTGAACCCACGCAATCGAATTCCATTCAGAATCATAGTGGGGATGCGTATATTGTCTATGCAATAGCTTGCGGTGGCTAGCCGATGTAAAAGTCAGTGCTTTTATCCTCCCAGAAGAGTCTGATACCAATTACCCGATCCCGGAGAGAAGAAATGCTTGGGTGGCCTGGGAGGACATCGAATATGTCTGCGATGGATTAATTCGTCGCATACCATCGCTTCGCCACAATTTTTGGCTGAAGTGCTCCAATTAAGTTGAAAATAAGATCAGCGGAAAGCTTCGCTCATGGAAATTCTTCAAGTTATTGATTCCATTCATAAGAAAACAGAGGACTTGGTCTTCAGGCATCTAGGGTGTCACCCGCGTGCATCCACGAGTAACACTCAGATATTGGCTGAGGCATCCAGTGTGTTGTGAACTGCATCGTGAACCCTCCACTTCAATGGGAAATTTCGCTTTCAGTGCTCGAAAAATATGTATGTACGGCTGTACATCTGAGGGAAACACGAGTAGGGCCATTTCGATTCCCTCTATGACAGAATTTATTTATTTATTTATTATTTATTTATGGCAGAATTTAAACAAACTTGTTTGAAAACATTGGGTAAAGATACCATAATTCCAGAATTCGTGACTTTTTTCTAAGCATGTATAAGATACCATAATTCCAGAATTCGTGACTTTTTTCTAAACATGTATTTTGATAGGAAGACCATTGGGTAGCCCTGGTCATGGGGAATACAGATGTGGAATGACATCATTCAGCTCTCGTGGGAGTCGAAGTTTGAGTCTTCGTCTGAGTCTCAAATAAGATGATAATTCTTACATCCCTATTAACTGAAGGGGACTCATCTGTTTGGGATCGAAGGGTCACCCAATGGTCTTCAACCCAGAATACATGTCCAGAAAGGAATCGCAAATTTTTGGGACTAGCTTTCTTTAAAGGCACAGTTTACGATAAAAATGGTTTCAGAGATTTTTGAATGGTATGAATTCAGGGCCCCTTCTGATACCATATGTGCCGAAATGAAGTCGTAAAATGTTCTGGATATGGCACAATAAGGGTCCTGAGAGTGGGGGACGAGTGGCCTTCCCCCTTCGCTAGGCTGACTACGAAATCGAACTGCCGTTCACCACTTTTGCATTGGAGCAACAGTAGTAACAATCGATAAGCTGATTGACAAATTGCCACGGACGGAAGATTTTGTAGCAAAATCAGGTAGTCGCGTGTGCTGTGTGCAATTGCAGACACTGCGTCGCGTTCGCCTGACTCGCCCGAGCACTCCCCTTAACCGCGGTTTTCGGCTGTGTAACTCGTCCAATCCCCCTTTTTACTTCTTTTTTGACCCTTTGTATATCCTTTATTCGTCGTTTTTCGCGATTTCTGTTTGTCCATTGTACTACTGTTGGCCGTACGAGCTGTGCTACTGAGTGCATATGATAAGGAACTTACACCTTACTTGAGAGGCTTTCCTCATTCCTCGAACCTTTCATTGGCGATCCTTTCCGCTATAATTTTGGCATATAGTATTGAACATAGTCCCCTTGAGAATTAAATATCAAAACAATAATCTCCTAGTTGAAAGTACTCATGTTGTGTTCAAAAAGACATGAACTCGTAGACCCAGTAAGTCCAAAAGAGATAACTAAGGAGCGGTCAAGTCATTGGTTCCACCATTGATTAACAGACGAACATACAGTAGCGCTCAAAAGTATTCGGCCAACTTTACCTTGCCGTAAATTATTTCCTAGTGGAGCAAATCAAATGAAATTTTGATAAGTTTAGCTGAAGCATATTTTACTCTGTCCAACACCACTTGACTGCAAAGCAGCAATATCCGTATACTAATGGGGAGGCGTTTGTAGACTGTGCTGAAAGCAAGTTTGTGACGTCTGCAGTTATTCCGACCTTGAGTACATACGTTTTTCTTCTCTTCTGGGTTGGACATTGGTGCTGGTACACTTAAGACATGGCAAGAAGGAAAGGACTCTAGAAGGACCATCAGTCGTATATCCAATTGATTTTTTATTCAAGCCCTTTTGGATATCTGAAACATGGTCAGATTGCAGGTTAATAGTGCTAAATATTCACACTACACCAATGCTACACATATTGAGATTTCGCTTGGTTAGATCCAGTAGGAAACGAGTTATGGCTGGAAATTACAACTGAAGAAGCATTCGGCCGATCACTTTTGAGCGCTACTGTAAGCTGAAATTGAGAGCAACAGTGGACAAACAACGATGGACAAATAACAATTTTACAAAATTCAGTCCACATGCAAACTCATGTGACCCTCTTCGAATAGGCAAACTTATCCAAAAAACAATCTAGGAATTATCATTTATGAACAAACTTTTCCACCGAGCCACTTTTTTAGGTTAACACCTGATCGAAATCAGTTGTGGAATTATGAAATGACTATAGATGGGGTAGGTGCAATTTCACACATTGTTTTCAGCTGAAATTTTTCTGTCAAAAAAGAATGCTAAATATTGACGTTTTTATGCATTCTCCGGCTATAGTGTCGTACATATTTAAAACATTAAAAATGAAGTTTACTCATCGAAGTAGGAGGTTTACGATGCTGTTATGTTCGCAGATAACACTCGTGGCGCTCGAAGGTTATATCTTCCATTCCTCTAGAAATATAATACAAACGAAAAATGAACAAAATAGAGAATTCATGGTCTATCTGTGTTCTCCATAAGCAGAGCTTCTCGTTGATCCTATTTTCAACATAATTGGAGTTTTTAGCAAAAGTTATGAAGAAGCAACTTTTGCAAAGGATTAATCAGTAAAGGAGTAATCCGCAATCCGTCAGCTGACCAGGCATTTGTAGATACGTTCAGTTTTCGGCCACTAGTCCTCTCAACGAAATTCCTGTTCCGAGCGCAGGACCTATCTTGTTTTGGATAGAACGGCGACATCTTGTAAGAGCAATAACTTGAATTGAGAAGGTTGATTCAACGATTTCAGGTCGAATTCGAACTCTATAACGGTTCACATATTCAAACGTGGGAGATAGAAGATAACCTCGTGCATTTGAAAGAACTCGACATCTACAAAGAGGTTGTGCTCGTTTGAATTCAGGCTTGAAACCCTCATGGTAGTGAATTTTGAAACGCCTATGAGTTACCGTAGAAAAATAAAAATTTACTTTCCAAGCTGAAGCAAGGACGAAGTTAATAGACCACTTGACTACTTCTCAATTAGGGTGGCTATCATTTCCGTGCTTATAGGTGTAGTTTCGGGTATCATTACCTCAGAAATTGGAATTAATGTCACTCCAACTATGATTTTTTGGATACTCGTCTCAATCTCTGTTTCAGAAATACATTGGACCCGAGGAGAGGTCTAGGATCTACACCCGTTGCCGCTGGACAAGCAGCGATGAAGAGGAAAACTCTCATGATGAATATGACGATGAAGATACAACTATATCATGAATTTTTGATGTGCTATCTTCAGTAGTGGTCACGTTCTTGGAATGTAGACATATGTCAGAATAGAATGGATTTCTATAAAAATAATAATGATATAAGAATAACAACGTCAAGACATGTAAAAGATAGCACGCTAAAAATAACTAAAATTACATCGAAAATGGTTGGAAGTTGGACACCAAGGTTAAATTGTTCATATAAAAGTCCTCAATCACCTCTTGATGTAAGATCAATATGCTCTAAACTTCAACAGCAGTTCGAACTGGTGAAGAGCGAAGCAGCGAGAATGAAAAAGAGGAAATGAAGGGGTGTCGAATTCGCTGTCAAATCCACCCGGCAGTAGCCATTTCTGGGCCCAATCTTTTCTAAAGATAGCCTCTATCATTTTCGAGGAATGAGCTTCCAACAACGACTCACAGTTTCGAAGCAAACGCCAGGATTCAGATCCACTCTACTTGGACTGGCTGACTCCCTACCTCGACCCTTCATCCGTGAGTCATCTACATATCTTAGATCCGCTTTTGTATTATACTTTAGAACGTTGTAACAATGTCGCCACCTATGCTGGTGCACGGTTCCATGTTCTGCAGGATGAATAGAAAACTATTAGGTTGATGCATAATTATTGCGGATTTTTTCGCGGCTTTTTTTCTCCCGATAGGATTTAAATATTGAGTTCGGGTTTTTTCTAGAAATGATCTACTTGATTTATTCTACAAGAATATGCTCAAAAAACCATCTCCATATCCGCAAGATTAGGCTTTACTACTTCGTGAAAGATTGGAATCTGGCACAGACATTCCGCGATCTCAGTAACTTTTCAGCGATCGTTCATTAGGTGATCTAGTGAAAGTACACATGACCTCCTGGCGGTCAAAACACGATTATTTTGACATTTTCTATTTCCCCTGCATTTTACCTGCCTCTATATATTAGGTTTATGCATAATTATTGCGGATTTTTTCCAGCAAATTTTACTTAAAGAAACTATAGAAGTACTAAGCAAAGACATATTCAAATAACTTCTCCGGAACTTATTCACCATCAACTTCAAGCACTGCTTCCATTGATTGGTTAGTCGGATCCCAAAAGCGAAGAAGTTTTGATCCTCACGGGCGATGCACGCCTTGACATCGGCCATCAAGTCATCCAAATCGACGTAACTTCTATTCTCTAGCCATTTTTTGGATGAACGGTTGACGAGATAGTCCATAAAAGTTTCTGCTGGTGAATATGGCAGATTTAGGAGCAGATCCCATTTCTTGATTGGCTCTGGCTGTTGTTCGATCGCCGAAAAGTTACTGAGATCGCGGAATGACTGTGCCACCTTCCAATCTTTCTCGAAGTAGTTAAGCCTGATTCCGCGAATATGCGGATGGTTTTTTGAGTATATTCTTGTAGAGGAAATCAAGTAGATCATTCCTAGAAAAAACCCGATCTCAATATTCAAATTCTATCGAGAGAAAAAAAGCCGCGAAAAAATCCGCAATAATTATGCATCAACCTAATAGTTGGTATTCTTTACATTTCTGAACAAAGTCGAGGCCAATTCAGGGACATTGGAAATCGTTTTTGCTGTTTTAATTGCAATCGTTGACCGTTCATTCAGCTGCGGACCTAATTCTGTTCCCGTCCTCCCTACACATTCCACCCCCCCCCCCCTTCGCATAGTTTTCATGTGATGAGATAGGTATACACTCCTGTGACGCGTTTGGCATTGCTCACATATCAGAATTATGGAAGGAGACGGGAATGGTAGTGCTCATATTATCCAAAACGAGAGGTCACATCATACCTTCAATGATACTTCCTCTGGCACATGTTTCATCCCAGCACGTCTTCTGGTTGTCTGCGGCAACAATAGCCACTTTCCTTAGCTCAGTTTGATGAGCCAATTCTATATGAAAATTTATTTTATATGACTCCGCTCTATAAGTGCCATCATGCGAAACTGCAGATGCAATCGGAAACATGATAATTACAATTTGACAGCGGCATTCTCAGTCTGATTGTAGCTGGATGCACTGAAATAAGATTCGACGAGGATTCATATTTTGCATGGCGTTTGATACCAGTTTGTTCCGAGTACCATGCAAAATTGCATCTGAACATTGATGGAGACGAGCTACATACCTATCTGCCGGCTTTTTCCTTGTGAAATGAATATGTTCGAATTTGGCAGTTCGGAACAAGTGACTTCAATTTGAGTAAAGTTCACGATCAAACAGTCGTCAATGTGCCGACAGTAAGTTTTGGAATTCATTTCAAGACAAGCCTTTTACTTTTGCATGAACGCTATGGCCAGCGGTGGTTCTGACCCTGTTCCATAGCTAGTCCGTTCACTTGTTCATAGTATTCGCCTGACCTCCTGAAGACATTGCACCTTCCTCAGCTAGCAACATTACCCGTAAAGATTACAAATTTAGTTTAGCATGGTGTTATAATTAACAACAACACATGCATTCCACTATCCCTTTGCACGTTTGCCTATAATGGTGCCATTCTGGTATACCCCCCTTCCAACGTACCTTCGCGCAGCATTCTAAGAAACCTACCGGTGCTCGTCAAGTGTGCCGCGACAAACCACAGGAGTTGTACTAGGATGAGGTTAAGCAACCTAGAAAACATATGCGTGAGGCTAGCGACACAACCTGTAATGGTTCTTACTTTAACATGCTGGGACCTCCTACATGTACGCCGTCCTGGAAAAGCTCATGAGATTTTATTCGAGTACAATGCGGGGGCATACTGGTCTGCCATATAAGCCTACTGATCGCACTTTTTGGCAAATTTGCCTGCTTAGCATTGATGCTCACACCTTGCCAAATGCCAATACTGGGATGTGGTGCGATTCACGCGTCAATATAATGAGGTCATCTGACAAAACGCTCTAAAACATCATGCCTACCATGGAAAAATAAGAACTTATGAGTAAGTGAAAAAAATGACCAACTATGCACGTTCACAGAAGGATTGCGTTCTCTAGGATCAAAAAATCTGAAGTTATTCTTATTTCGAACGTTTGACAAGCAAGTTGTTGACCTATGAGGAGAATTCCTCGACTCGGAAGGGCTCGAAGGGACTTCATTGCCATAGTGAAGAGACTTGCTCTAATTCATGGTGAAGCCGTGGACTACTGCAAAATTATTTGGTCCATCTCTACAGAAAAGGTACCAAAGCGATGCTGCGTGCGCGAAGAGCTCTAATGGATACTGTATCGTGAATTCCTCTAAGGCGGAAGGATTGTTTGTGGAGTGATCTTGGAGGTGCAATCGTGCCATTTGTTTAACCTAACTTTGCAAGAACACCACAAACTCCCTCCTTTCTCGCTGCTGCTAATCGCCCGACTGCGATCGGCTTGTTTTGAATCGTTTAGTCCCAGCCTTTGAGCAAGATGATCGTGAATCACAAATATCCTTTCAACCTTTACCCCCTGCCCCCTCAGGAGGCTAGTGTCAAAACGTAAGCCGTCAATAAGCTGGTAAAACCAATGTTGAGGGCTCAAACAAGAACTACAGTGGGAGATTACTTGACCACACCGAGATTAATCAAGAGTCGGTAGTGGAGTACCCTGAACCTTGTAAGCGTTGTGTCCTGCCTCGCCTCTACCCCACTAGGTTCTACCGCTCTGCTGCGTTGAATTGCCAATAGATCCTACTGCTTTTTGCAGCTGTCACGGAAAGAATACGCAACAGCATGAATAATAAATCTCTGATTACTTCTAAGAAAAAAATAACAATAAACAGTGGATAACAATAACGACACCCTGAACAAGAACAAAACGATACTGTAAATACTGGATTCAGCGATAACGTCCAGGTAGCATCCGGGTGTGAAATTTTCTATGAAAGGATTAGAACAAACGGTGTGTTGGGTCGCGACCGCGAGTGTTTAACATAAAATGAACTTACTTTCCATTTTTGAAGCCAACTCTCTGGCCTATGTCACTCACTGCGATTCCCTTTTAGAGTCGGACCTACTTAAGAAGGGTATTTGATTGTGAACTCAATGGAAGTCATTCTAATTGGTGGGAAAAATTATCGTGCTGAATTGCCCCCAGAACGCTGCTGCTGGATCTCACAAAATTCAACAATGTCAAAAACAAAACTGCATCAACAGGAAACATGAAGTTATGGCGTCGCCAAATGCCCCTATTAATGAGAGGTGAGAAGTGTGATATCTGGACCTGCTATTGCTCGTCATCTAGGTGAGATTTCTTGATGGTTGGGGAGTCGGAATCCTTATCGCCAACGACTTCTTCTCTGGACTGGGAGGCTCCGTCGGTTAGAGTAATACCGTCTTCAGCCGTGTCTTTCTTCGCCATTCCCTTTCGCGGAGGTATGACAGTGAAAAACGCCTTTTCCCAGTCACCATGATCGGAAAACTGAGCCAGAATTTCGAACACATGATTGATTGTGAGAACCTGAAACAGATCTTATGTGATGAGCAGCCTAAGAAATGAAAACTATTGCTACAAACAATTTTTGTCAAACGACGGTAAGTTACATTGCGGCAGTAGTCCTTCACAGAGCAAAGCGAGGCGATGTGTATAACAACTAGACGGATTGATCGAAAATTAAAGTAGGCAAAATTAAGCAATCTAGAAGTGGGAATGCAAAAATACCCAGAGGCGAATGTTTGTGTAGAAACATTGATAAGAATAAAATAGTAGGGCCAATGAAATCTAGATCGAGGACTCTTATTTTCCTAAACCGACCTTGCGTGTCTTCATCTGCACAAATTCATCGATAGGTAGTCGGGCATGACCATATCCAGCTTTTACAGCTAGTTCATAGCAAAGTCCTTTCTGACTGTTATGATCAACAAGACCACCAATAACGTAGACTTTAGCTTCATCCAATTTCGTTAAAACCTGAAATAAACCATATTAAAAGAGAAGAACAGTTCAGTAGAACAGGCGCTTACGTTATCCGAATCTGCTGTGAGATAGATTATTTCACTGGGTTTGAACAAATCGTTAATTGACTCTGTCTTTATAAAGATATCTTGGTTCTGATTGGATTCTATGCTGTCGTAGATCTGGAAATATAGCTGTGTCTGTAAAGAATCGGAGAAGCAACAAACAAGTCACTTGAATAAGTTAGCATAAAGATTTTAAATTTGACAGAATTCTCAGCAGTTTTCTCAAAAGGTAGCAAGAGGAGGCAAAGGCAAACCGTCCAACCTATAGCTACCGAATATTCCGCCCTCTAGAGGAAAAAATCCGCCTACTACAATGAAGGCATTCATTTGAACTTTGTCTTACTCCAGAAGTTAGATTCACATCTAGATCGATTCATATAAGGTGCAAACGTAATGCATACATGTATGCATACATACAGGCATACGCATACGAAACGAACCGATATGAAAGAAACTTAGAAGCATGAGCAGACACCGATTTCATACCCTCCATGCCTTCCAGGTAATGGATGATATCATAATGCTGGATTTGGGGACTGTTAGAGTTAGCTTAACCTCTGAACCTTGGTGAATAAAGAATCTGTTCACGCATTGAACCCACTGTTGCACAATGCAAGCAGGTTTTCTTTGAATGACACTAACCCTTTGGCGACCGCGCCTTTTACATTGTCCTTACATTAACTTTTAATTTCTCCTATAACTGTAGTTGGAAGTGAATGATTCTTGCACCACGATGCTTCAAGATTCTCTAGAAAGCTGTGAGCTCAGCTGATACATGAAAACATGAAAAAAAAATTACTTAATAAATAATATAAATACTACAGGGATATGGTGTGGCCCGCCGGCGGGCCACGCGGTCGTCAATGGGTTAAACGTGCCATGGTTCAGTACACAACAGGAGGACGACAAAATGAAAAACTGACTTTCCTACTGGTCCCCTCAAAAGACGTTATGTAGAATTGAAGAGGCTCTGGCAGCCGCCTGTTTGCTGAATAACTCCAGTTTAATTGTTGCACTGCACGACGACAATCCTTCTCTGACATAAAATTGTCAAAAGACATATCGATCGCTACACGAATCTGTGAAAAAATCAGTGTTTGCAAGTAGATGAACAGGTTTTCGAAAAAAGCCAAAGCCTATGATGACAAACCTTGCATGCTGACTGCTCCATAGATTTGCCTCGAAATCGCTTAAGAGCTTCACCGAGACCGGCCTCTTTCAATGCTACTCGTTTTTCTTTCCTGCGCTGTTTTTCTTCCAACCGTTTGCGTTTGCGATGTTCAAGCCATCTACAAGGCTTATTATGAGGACAATGAAATAAAATAGCGTCCTTTTATAAATACATTTAGAATTTGGATGATACGGTTCAAGGACTCCGTCATTTTGCAGTAAGGCGGTGATCCTTACCCGGCTCCAATTGTGGAATGTTCTCCCAAATACTCTTTTTCTGGAAACTAGGTGTACAAGTCGAGATCTCTGATGATTTCAAATGTACTTTAGCCTAATGTAAGTGGAGGTCATCAGGAACTGATGCTTTCGCATGACTTCCCTTTAGCGTGGCTCCTTTCTCTTTGCTTCCCTCACCACGAAGGTACTAATAATAATAATACTTAAATTTATATCAATAGTTTGCAATGAAAGCATTTGAAGTGTGAAAGAGTTTGTTGAAATCATTCCAATTACCTATGGAGTGTGGCGACTCCCCCAGTGTAATTACCATGCAAGTGATATTCTATCGCCACGGCTTGATATAACACACTTCCAGATATCACGAAAAAATACTGTCAAGACGTTTAACCCATAAATTTCTGTTAGCCAATGATTCAGAGCCATCGTACTGTGGGTACATGCTCGCTTACTAGGATGAGTTTTCGAGTTCAAAAAAGATATTCCAAGAAAGGATCGCTTAAAGCTCTATGGCTTTGCAAACGCATAATTGACCTACTTCTCCCGATTTTTCAACCTCTTCAACGCACTTTTCGACAGGCCAGTTCCATTCACTGAAGTCTCACTAGCGTTTTCGGAATGATTGACCACTGAGTCCTCGTCTGAACATTGAGTAAAGTCAAAGGTATCCGATCAAGTCGAAGCAAGGTATAAAAGAGACTCACTAGTTTCTTCTGCTCCATTCCGGTCCGGCAACACTTCTTTATCCGAGGAGGTCCCTTCATTAGACATTCTCGCAGAGAACAAGAGAATAGATAGAGGACGGTGCTCAACCAAGCCAAAGTATGTGAGCTAGAAAAAAAATTCAATCGGTCTTTTTCACAACTGGCTGATGCTTATTTAGAAATCCACAGAATTCCTGTGCAACTTTTGAGACTTAACCTATATCACTGCAACAAACTCTCAATCAAGAGCTGTTGATCTTCCCCACCTTGACTTTTCTCTAGACAGCCATAAAAACACCTAAGCATTTCCCGTCCGTAATAATTGCAACAGTACCTCCTCCCTCGATAACGCCCATTCGTGAGCTCTCCTTCTTTGTTAAGTTGTCTTACATTTTTCATTGACTTTAAAAATCAATTGTCCAGTACTTTCTTGTTCCATCCTCAGCGATTGCTTCCGAGAAAGAGTACAGCCGGTACTAGGGATTTATGAGTGATCAAGGAAAGTGAAGGTGTTGAAAGAAGTGCTTGAAAAAATCCAGAGTGAAAGACCGGGCATTACTAATGCTAAGACCAACACGAACAGTCTTCGAAATATGCTAGGGTAGGGATCCATCTGACGGTAAGCCAGGGCGTGCGTCGGTGCATCTTCGGGAGGCAGAAGTCTCTCATGATTTTCACTCCGGTTTGACCAAATGTTCGAATGTTGACCTCATGTCATATCTCCCGAACTGTCAGGCCCGCTTGTGAGAGCTAGACTTCATCCATTAGACATGTATTTGTGGAGCTGCTCCCTTTGGAGCCTGATAATTCGGATGGGACGCGAAAATCTCTCCGTTGCGACCTACAAGAAAAGGTGACACATATAGTGTATGCAGGTCTTGAGTGTTTAATGACTTCACATGTGGGGATCTGAGTTCATAGCAATCTTCCGTATGAACTACTTCCAACCAATCATAGCACTATCTCCATGAAGTGAAGCCTACCGATTACTTCGGTTCTCAACAATGACCCCCAAGCAACAAGAGCGCTAATTTCACCGCCCTACACATCGTGGTCTCAGGAACACTAACGAAAGATTGTTCGAACTCAGTAATGGCTCGTCGAAAAGTTGGCACAAAGAGGCAAATCTGAAATTTAGCTCGTTTAGATGTCTTTTTGAACCTGTGGTTCCCTCCAGCATCGAAGATTGTCACACCCTCGTTAACTCATCCGGAATTTGAAACGCCTATTTTTTGATGAAGAACATGTCCGCTTTCGACAGGGACATCTGAGAGCAGGTGCAGCTCTTTTTAAGTTCAAGTTAGAGGGCGCAATATTTCCATTGTAAGAAAAAAAACAAAAGTGGGTGATAATATACACGTCTACGAATATCGACGTGAGAGAGAAGAAATCCATGGAAATCCTTATTTTCAACAAGAAATACGCAAAAACACTTGAAGAATTTCATTACACAATGACCTTAAAATGACATCTTAAGGTAAAGAAGAGGATTCTGTGAAGTTCAATACAATGCTACTCGTCTCAGGATAACTGACATTAAACGAACCCATTCAAGTGAAACTACAAAGTTGAATGATAGTGTTATCAATAGAAATAACTTATAGCTTATGTTACGCGCCTGAAACTATGTCAAATAATTAACCACATGGACTTACACCATAAATGAGTGGATCATGGCGGCATGGATCATGCACCCGCAAGACATTTATGTCTCTAGCTATGGAGGTCACCAATCGCTAAATAGCGGAAAATAGCTCACCTTACAGCGAGCACTCGGTTTAGATATTATTCACGGGACAAAAGTACTGAGAGTAGATTACCATTACATATTCGAAGGAAATAAAACAAAAAACAAATGGGACAAGGAGGTGAGAATGAAATGATAGTGACAGTCGGGAGTCAGCTACAGGAATAGGGAGGGGCACGGTTGTGCTCCATGTTATCATACCCCTAAACTTATTCTGGGTGAACGACCCCTTATCCCTGCCTTCCCTAGGCACCTACCTATGAAACCGCAAAGCTTTCTCTTTCTTTGGATCACGAGTACGGCAATTTTCAATCCTGCTCCATCTTCGAAGGTATGAAATCAACTTAAATTTCACTGCGTCCACCAGTCTAGCGCTGTCAACACTCGAAACTGGCACAATTAATGAGGAGAAACCTTGAAAGGTGGAGGAATATAAAGGGAGGAGTGTCCTATAAGAAGCACTGTTATTAAAGGGAAGACAATTGATGATAGTCATACAAATACCAAAGCAAAGCACTAATGTTGTTCGAAAAATGCACAAAGTTGCTTGAGCAAGGCTTATTTCTTCAAGTCAGTAGTGTAAGCAAAAGAGCATGGTGCTAAACTCTGCTCGCAGCTCACACTCAGACATTAGACGAACATCACAAGTCATTATAAAATTGTCATATGATATAACCTGATTTTAAAAACTGTTGAGTAATAAAAGACCCTATTCATAACAGTGCTAATAATCTTCATATCATAAATTCTTGAAAACAAGAAAACCGGCTAGCGCTGCTAGAGCAGCTCCGAAAGTTATTTTCTGCAGTAAGTTGGAATCATGAAGGTAGTAGACTCGTCTCAAATGAGGATATACGGCCATAGTAGCTAGCTGCTCGAATATTTGACCGCTGGCGACACCGATCTGGAAAAATCAGCTTTTTCTTAACATGGCTTTCATCAAAACAGCAGATTGGGATTTAGGAGCAACTGATCTAGAAACTGAGTGGGAGTTAATCTAGTGGACATGATTTTTTCAGAAAGAGCCTCTGGACGTCTGGTCGTTCTTGTATTTCGAACCACATGAGCGAGAGATGCTGTATGTCTCTGCATGAGATCAAGAACGGCCACAATTCCCTTGCCAGAGATACCAAAGAAGTAATTAATAAGCGGTTACTACCACTCAGTGTTCGAAGGAAGACACCCAAAAGTTAGGTACAAAACAGACTCCGCACCTGGCTACTTGTGAATTTGATTGGCCGCGGTAGTTCGAACTGCCTGCAGAATTCCTCTGGAGACACCTCCCATCGTTGCTCAACCTCTTCGCGTTCCACCTTTGTCGCTATTATGACACATGGTGTTCTTGTGCTGAATATGCAACCAAATGTTCTAATTGGTCAGCGGGAGCAAGTATCGACTGACCGGTAAAAATACTTCTGGTAAATTGTCGCACAGAATGCGAATGACTCGGGATTACTGATGTCATAGAGGAATGCTACCACGTCGGCGGTTGTTTCTGCACTACTCAGTACATCTTGTGGTGAAAGCACATCGACCTACAATGCAGATTATTCGGCAAATTTGAGGGCTCTAGAGGCATCAACTAAAAGAAACTCACTTCTCTGAGTAATAGGTACTTACTCTCCTCTTTCACCTTAACTCGATTTATGACATATGGGTAATGCCTTCGACCTGTGTGCACTGCATCTAGCAATCCACGACCGACTAAGGATTGCATGAAAACACTCTGAATTGTCAAATTGCTTCGTCGTTAGGATAGTATTAGCATTACCACTCTCTGCTACTTTCATTTACCTTTCCAGTATCCTTTGCTCCAACGACAAGGCACTGGAATACCCGCCGGGTCGTACCACGCTCAGTTAGATCGATTTTGCGCTCTCGCGTGATCTTTATGGCATCAGCGGAAGAGCCAGCTCGAGCTTAAACACTTCTACTCTTGCAAACCTTATAAGGTACGAACCGCCAAATCAACCGTCTTTCAACCAGCATGAAATTTTTCAGATCGGCAACCTATTTTATATAATACATCCATGACAGGATTGCACTACAGCTGCATACAGATGATCAGGTCAGTCCGAATTAGATTTTCTCCTTTTTGGAACTATTTTCAAAAAATTACGAACCCAATATACCCCATTAAATCCCCTGCTCTAATGTTTCAAAATCACATCATGCTTCTGTCTCATTCAAAAAATTTGATTCTGTGCATACACGTTGACCAGAACTGTGCGTTAGAGCAACTTGCGATTGCAAACAAAAGAACAGTTGATCTTGTTAACGATATTGCTTTCTCGGAGGAGAAGGAATAGAACTTACTCTGCGTGCTACGACCTACGGCAAATCCTAGATAAGCCAACTGTTCCATCGTTTGCGACACATTGATCAGAGTAGTCATACTGAAAACCGTAATGTGGATATCGAAGAGGACTCTTCATTTGAATGCGTCTTCGCTTACTTCCAATATGCCATATACCCAGCGTAAGTAATCCATCCGCGAGAATTAGTTTCAACAGCCGACAATATCTGTAACACAGAATTGACTACTTATAGCCACACATGCTGAGAAGATCTATAAGCTTTATGAAAAAAATGATTTGATGATATCCATCATTCCTTAGTCTAATTACACTAGTATTACTCGCGCGGCTATAACAAATGAAGACCTTCAACAAATATAAAACATGTGAAAAAAGAATTGAACCAACCTCTCTGCTCAACGCTGCTATTGGACAGACACTGAAAAGATTAGCGAGTTCGCAAGGTGACAGACATTGATCTTTATCCTCGTCATGTTTTTCGAACAGAGCTGAGAGAAATTGAATTCCCTCTGGCGAAAGTTCGGTGGAACAGCCAACTGGGACCTGAGGACAAACAAGCTTTCAGTGAAGGCATCACATCAAAACAGAAGCACAAAAAGAGTATTGCTACGAAACAATGATGATCTAGAGCAGAAATGATGAAGCAAGACTCCCCGTCATTATAAACCGAAGGAACAGACCTCGGGAGAACTTAGAGGCCAAAAGTTAAGACACATCGACAATCCTTACCTGAATTCTTGGATAAAGATAGTCCTCTCCAAGTTTTAGGTTCGACTCATATCCAAACTTCCGCAGTACCGTCCATGTGGTCTCATGTCGGCCTCTCTCAATGAAGAGGAGATTGAGATAGAGAAAACCTGAACCAGATGGTGATGCTTGTAGAAGCTTTTGCTGAGTGTTTAACTAAGTTGAACGAGAAGACAAGTAGAAACATGGTCGAAAACGGGAAAGCTTTCCACCAAACTAGCCTGGTAAAGAAAGAGAACCCTCGACGATCCCATCGCTACAGCCATCTGCCACAGCTCTCTTCACATCTTCTATCGCCGCAGACGTTAACGGTATCCCAAAGCAGAGTTTTTGAAATTCATTGAGTTCAGCATCATTCAGATAACCATCATTGTCTCTATCGCAAATCTGCAATACACACAATGGCACTTGTTTCCGCGCTCTATCAATTCATTTTTGTGATCAACCCAAGGAATAACCACACCTTGAAAACTCGGATAAGTGCTTTGCGGGTTTTATCCGTGAGTCGTTTCTCATCTGCGTCATAGAGTGGCCTTGTAGGATGTACGACAGCTTTTTGAGCATAGAAGAATATCTCGCTAACATTTTTCATTGTCTTCGCTGAGCACTCGACACATGTCTCAACCTCCGGCCACCGCTCCATAATCGGTAACACCTAAAATTAGTTTTTAGAATGAAAACGCTCCTTCTCATCGTTCAAAGAATTTCAATCTTCGTAGAAGGAAAAACTATGCATGGAAAGGAAAAGAAGTCACTGCATCAGAGCGATTGTCTTAAAGTAGAAACTTAACTTATCCGTATGATTGGTGGAGCCATCTGATTTATTACCAACAAGAATTACAGGAATTTCGTGCTCAGGACCGTATACATCACGTAATAATGGAAGCCATCTAAAAACATTGGCATGGCATTGTTTTATCAGAACTTAGTGCAGACGAAAAATGCGCAGTACCTGTCAGTTACCCGTTTGATCGTATTGTCATCAGATACCGTATAAACAATGCATACAACGTTTGCCTGCTTGAGTTCGTTGACGATATATGGTTCGCCTGAACTATGAAAGAAAGTAATTGTGGAAACATGTGGGCTATGAGATCGTTCTCTCACCTTCATTCCCCACCGAGCAATCTACGATGGACGTGGTGACATTTTCCGGTGTAACGTCTGCAGGAATCAACACTCTACAACAATTGATATGAATCAAAGGCGCTAGAACGTAGCATATTGGAAACAATGATCAATGAGAATAGCAGCATCTCTTAATAATAACATTGCTTCATCCTTACTCTATTTAGTGGCTACTTTCAGAGTCCGCCGACGTGCCTTCCGAGCACTTGGAAGGCATACCGGCGGACTCTGAATGCAGCCACTAGCATAGAGGGAGAGTATCCTTTGGTTTAGCTTTCGTCTAGAAACATGCAAAACGGATGCTGAAATATGGCTATAATCATCCTCCTTGCCCCACCCCTCTCATAGACGTTTTCAGTTTGTTCATATTTAGAGTATCATGCCGATCTTTGGGTTCACCAATCGTCAAGAACTTAAGTAATACATGTATTACATAGGCAATTTTAGCACCACCCTGATGATACATAAAAAATTCGAATAAAAGGTGAGTCCCTTTTACCAAGTTTTTTTTACCGGCAAAAAAACCAGCTGGAGCTCGCAACATGAAAACCATTTGAATCTTCTGAGAACGAAAATATAATACAAGAAAGAATTCTATTAGTTACCTGTCTAATTTGGCTGGAACATTCTCGACCCATTCGTCTTCAAGGAGGCTCATCACCAAAGAAGTTTTCCCAACTCCAGGTTCTCCGACTAGGAGGATTCTTACATCAGCTTGCACTTCTTCCGCCATTCACTATTCTTGATGAGAGAAACCTGGCACAAATCATCGCAAAAATAACTAGAGAGAAGGGCACAGTTCGCTACAGTTAGACCAGTAGAATAAAGATAACAGTAGGTTCATACCTCGAAAAAATATTCGACATTTTCAACTTATGCGATAACATTTATGTGTTTGAACTACACCAACTTATTAACAATAACAATTAATCCGTAACAACAGCAACATCTCTATACAGGCCTTCCAGGAGGCTTCTAGCGAGCTTTCTAATTGGCCATGACGTCTTTGCGCGACTTCACTTCAAGCTTTTCCTTTGACTCGAGTTCTTCCTTCTGTTTAAGATTCCGAGTCTCTTTTCGTAGTTCAATTTCAAACAGCTCCTCCTGGTACACTTCTCTAAAAAAGGCATAATCTCTCAAAAACGGCACGCACTGCGAAAGTGTTTTACCTGAAGATTGGAATAAGTTTTGGCACCAATGCAAGTTGATCGAAGCGAACGGACAAGTTGTCCATGGCCACGCCTACATTTCCACTTTTCTCTAGATATGCCGGCAAGGCAGGCACCTGGAACACAACTTTAGTAAGTTTTACGATGTAGTAGAAGAAGTGTACCACTATAACTCTCACGAAATCTATTCAAAATGACAATTCGAATAGTCTTCACCAGAGACATGATAATAAGTTGATGAGAAGAGGAGAAAGAATAAACCAAGTGTAGATTTAACACTTCAGGAGAATCAAAATCAATAAAGGACAAAAATAATAAAGTAGAAGAAGTGGAAAACAACTACAAACCGTGCCAACTAATATTACGAAGCGTTGCAGCTTCCGTCTTTATATAATTATGAAAAGGCATAGAAACATAACGCAAAAGAAGATGGTGATGTGAGGAAATATAAACTAAATAAGAATGGACAAAGGAAACGCCCGTAGACAGGTATAAGAGGCACGGAGAAAGAAAAATTATTGAAAACATCATAGGGGACGCGAAACCAATTCGTTGTGAACGTAGAAAGGAGGAAGTACAACAAAACGAAATGATAAGTCGGCGAATACGAATGGAGCTGAGAGGATGGAGAGAGCTGGTTCAACAATCTCGCCAAGAGGGATCGAGTCGATTGATAAATTGTTCGATCGAGATAGACATTCGCTTGAAAATTCATACCTTTGGGTATCTTGCGCTGAAGTGTGTCAAAATGACGTTCCGCGCCCTCATTTTGCGACCAATTTCGACTGCCTGGCCCATGGTCGAATGTTTTTTTCTCAAAGCATCAGCCTGGTATACAACACATATATATTCAACAGAAAAAGAAACGATTAGATTGCGCCGAAGTACCTCATGTCCATCTTCAAATGTGGCTTCGTGAATGAGCAAGTCAGCGTCTTGTCCTTCCTCTACCAACAAATCACAGGGCTTCGTGTCTCCAGAAAATACAACTCGCCTTCCGTTGATACCGAAAATGAATCCATTCGCCATTCTGGTGTGATGCACCTAACAACATTCCAATGAACTCCACATGACGATTCCAATCGGTTGAACGGGGAATGAAGTACATTAGAAAATAGTTCATCTAATCACTCACTATCCACAACTGACCTGGACAGCTTTTATTTCTTGAACGTTCCACGATTGCTCGTCGAAGAGCGGTCGTGGCATTTGGTCAATGACATTACGGCACGCTGACAACACAGGAGATGGTAATCGACGCCTTTTTGTCGGGGGACCGGGACTGAAATAGCGATGTTGCAAAAAAAATTTTTTTTGAATACACGTTATTGTAACGTCTTTCATTTGTATCTTCATACAAAAAACTCTGATCAAAATAGGAATTAGTCAAAATTCCAAATATTCAAGAAAAAATTGGAGAAACGTCTAGAACATACCTGGCTGGAGGGGTAATGGGATGCCTTGAAATATCAACTATCTCTAGCAACGATTCGAGATCAGAGAAACACATCGAGTAAGTTTTCAAAGGTTTCAGAACATTCCGATTGCAAACTAACACCAGAGGTGTGTACTGATTTCCTAAACACAAATTGACAAAAAATGAAAGGATTATCCAATGAGCAGCAACGAGAAAAATATGAAAAGACTGACCATGACCTTCAATGGCCTCCTTACGCCGCTCAATAATTGTGTATAGACCATTCATGTGATCCTGATGAGCATGTGTTACAAAAACGGCTCTCAACTTGCGTAGTAGCTGGAAATTAAATAAAGATAAAATTGTACGAAAACAAGGCTGTGAACTTATTAAAGAGGAAACCGCTAAGTTCGAAAACACTGAATGACCAAAGAAGTTTCAAGATGGCTTTTTTCAGGAGACGCATGTGAAGTGGGAAATTGCCCGCTGGCATGATAGGAGTATATTTAAAAACTTCCAAGCGTTCAGGTTAATATTACCAACATTTCCGTCTTGTAGGAAGTTATTAAATGAAGCTATGGTTGAAGGCGATATTATTATTGGGGCTAGTACCGTACAGAATACTAAAAATCGCCTTGTGTACACCTATGAAGATCAGATTCCATGCAAAACGGAAGTGAATCACCTTCGCAAAAATAGCTTATATTGAGATATCAACAAAGATTCCATGGAGCAGAGGAACGAACCTCAGAACATCCTTCATCCCCATGCAGCACACGTAGTTGACCATAGGTACCTTCACCCACGTCAATAAGTATTGCTGATGAAGAACTGGCTTCCAAGAGGTAGCTGCTAACATTGCGGTATTTAGAGGGCACCGCCGAAGACGTTCCAAGAAAAGAAACTCGTGGATATTCACCTTCAGAAGAAGACGAAGCGCGAAGTTGTCTCGCCTCTTAATGAACATTAAAATGATCCTTAATCACTGGTACAATGCAGTTTCTGCGATGACATCAAACTTATAGACAGAATAGAAATGTCCTCTAGTCTTTTTAAATTACCTAAGAATTTCTACATAACAAGAAAACTCTCTCGACCGATGCTCATTAAAATAATTATCCGATAAGGTCATAAAATTGATTTAAAAATATGAAATCGAATTTACGGGAGACGGGCGTTAGGAACGATTTTGGGTAATCGATTTGCCGCACGCGGCTGTCGCGGACCACTTATTCGCCGTTATTACAGCTCTAGCGTTCTTCATACAGCTCAATCGATACGCGATCATTATTTTATGCATAATTCTACTATTAGCACTTTTGTCCTTGTATTTCTTACCTACTGTTGCATCCTGCTACAGTCCTTCGCGCGCGACGCCCCTCCGCCGCGACGCGACCATTTCTTTCCTAACGCACCACACCCTGAATTTACTTCAAATGACCCGAATGCTTATCATGTTATTTTCCCGAACGTGGTGCCAAGTGTTCACATCGTTTTACGAGCTTAGAACTAAGTTTTTGAAACAAAATTTTCAATTGGTAACGCACTTCATGAGCAACACGAATAAAATAAAATGATTATGGAAGGTGGAGGAAGAATGTTTTTTGATGCTGTAAAAAGCTGTTCCTTTAACACCCCAAACAACTTCAGAAAGAGGGATAAGAGTTGAATACCTTCATGTAGATCGCGAATCAAATTCTTGGCGGTTTCGGTGAAGTTAGGGTCAGTATCACGCAAGTCAGCGATTATGGGCTCTTCTCCACTTCCTGAACTTTAAAAAGTACTGAACTAAACATCAATAAACGATTATAAACAAACCAAACAACATCAACATAACGATAAACATCAACTTTAGCAAATGTGATAGCAAAGCAAAGAAAGATTAATGAAAAAGACGACAAGCACCTCCCATTCTCATCCAAAACCGCTGTAAAGGTGCAGCCTTGATGTACACTCCATCATACTTCGCAAGTTCACTCCCTTGTGTCACAAGCCCCTTCCATCCCAGTGGATGTAACTGTGGGAAGAGATCTGGGCAAATTCGATTGAGCAAGCGATGATTTCTGAACGGTTGAACAGACAAAACAAATAAATACTCTTTTCTGAAATGAAGAAGTTCAAAAATACCTGAAAATACTTTCAATTCCAGGTACAGTGGGACAAGACGCGTTTACGACGACATGTTTACATTTTTCTCCAAGAGATGCAACAAATTTAGCGTAGGAGGGCTGCTGTACGACAGTCTGGTCGCTCAGATGAACAACGTAATCGATATGGGAAGAGCCGCACAAATACTCCTGAAAAAGAAAACCTCACATAATGGTTGAACACAAAACTGTGCACTTTCAAAGACGTGAACGAAGACTGCGTTTCTGAGCTCGAATTACTGTTTTCATGCAACTCTACACACTCTCGCACTACGCAGCGCAAGGGCTATTCCAATATGAATAAAATCAAGCAATGAAAAAAGAAACACCTGTAAAACTGAGTTTTCACTTAACGCCTTGATGTGAGCTTCACCTGAACACTCGAATACCAGCGTCCTAGGATTTTCTTCCTGCAACAAAATCAGTTCACGGAAAATTCACATGGGTTTAGAAAGTGCCTTCTTATCCATGCCGTAAATTATAAGCTCTGTGGAGCTTCATAATAAGCAATCATTCAATAGATCAACATACCTTAGGAGCCTCATCGGATAACACATCACTGGGTCGCACTTCTCGGCCATCAGGAAGCACTACAATGTCTCCATTCTTGAGCTTTCCTATGAGAGGTCCTTTAGGAACCTAACAACATTATGTTGAAAATTAGGATTACGTGACAAGTAACAAAACAAGAGTTACTATCATCCAAATACCTTTTGCGCTATCAGCTTGAGAGGATCAATTCGCCTTGGAGGCGTTTTTAACTCAATAAGATATGCTATATTCAGAGAGCACGCCTGAAAAGAATAGACTGTAAAGGTACATATCACCAAGGAACAAGACACTTTACTAGTCAATTTTTTCACACTATAATGACTGCAGAAATCCGTTCATTATGTATTTTGAAAGTGACAGGACTTCATAAAAATTGCATCAATAGCTATAAATGAGCACCTTGTTGTCTGTTTTATGAAGAGGTGCACTCAGCGGTAAATATGTTACTCTTAGCGCTGCGTCCTCATAACTTTCCAACGTGTATGGTCTTTCTTCAACCTTAAGAGGAAATAGAATACAGAGAGAAAAAACTGCTGCACTTCTGAAGTTATTTTATACCTGGGAGGGGTACTTCGTTGATCCGTAATCAGAATCTTGGAAAGGACGAATACATTCCAGAAAATGTTTCACGTTCATTGCACCATGCAAACGAGTGGGTAGGCAGTTGGACTCCTTTGATAACAAAATTGACGATATTCCAGCTATATTATCCCATGTTGCTAAATATACTTGCTTTTTTTAAGAATCAAAGAGATTGGCATTGTGACGGCTGCAAAGTATTTTGCCGGATAAGCTTGGCTGAACCTACAATGGAAAAATTTTGCGTATTTCAAATTTTATTATAATAAAACTTTGAAATTCGGGAAATTTCAGATAGGAAAGAAAAGTCTTACACAGAAATATCAAACTTTCAATTTTCAAATGCTCTTCTTTTTCGGTCCCGTCGCACTTTGACGCATATTTGCCCTACGCAGTGACCAGAAATTAAATCGCAGAGCTACACAGCCGCGGTTGGCCCTGAACTCTATTCCTACATGCGGCCAAGTCTACAGTACCCCTGGGAAGATAAAAAGAAGACTGTACAGCAGCTGGCTACCGTATGCCATCGTACGTGCCAATTATATAGAATGCGGCACAATTCCGAATGGCTGCCCACTGCGTGTAGTGTTTCAGCTAGAAGAAGCGTAGATAAGCACCAAAGGGCCAACACGTCCTTCCTTGACTGCAATCACTTTTCACTCAAAAAGCAAGTATTATTATAGCAGCATTCTCTTATGCAGTTTCTAGGTTCGCGCACGAATGCTTTTGTGAGCAAGTAAATAGCAACCACACAAACAAACAATAAAAATTTCAAAAAAATCATAATTCAAAATCTTTAGCTGTTATTCAATGTAATCAAATTTTGCAGGATAACTAACATCGCGTAATGAAAATATCGTTGACATTGAGCGCCTTCATGCGCAATTGTGGAAGGAATCGTGAAGCGCCTTCTGGACAGTTGAATAGGTAGATTTTCAAAGGAGTGCGGATTGCGACACATGCACGTAAATGGCATGTGCCGTTTCCCAATATCTGAAACGGAACACAGAAACTTAGGAGCGAAAGCTTGAATATAGTTCTGCAGCAAAGAATAACACATAAAATGGAAAAAGCAAACATACTTTGAAAACTGCGAAACTAGATTGTTGTTCAAGCTTTGTTTTTTGAGGTGATTGACTTATAAGATATAAAAACTAGTCAAGTTCACATTGCATGAAACTGTCATTAGCAAGTACTGAGAGGATTTTTTCGGTAAGGCTCTACAGATCATAGAGACTGGCGCTGTTTAAAAACAATGAGTCTTCCACGCTGGTAATCGAAAAAAAATGAAAGAAAGAAGAACATAAGTGCAAGAAAATAGTGACCTCAATCGACACATGGGCGGGAATATTGGCGATCGAACTAGCTGGTGACTCAAAAGCATCACGACGCTTTTGCTGTGCATTATTCATTGAAATGTTCAAATTCGCGATAGAAGAGCTGAGTTCTCGTGCTCTGAAAAAAAATTCGATATGGATCAAATATTTTCATTAAGGTTAGCAAGACAGAACTGACTTTATATGAGACAAGGAGTGCTTTCTCAAAATTTGTCTATTTCTACTGATTTTCCTCTCAATCTCGGCCAGAAACTCTTTATCGAAAGCTTCGAAGTTCTTCTTCTCGCTTCCCAGAAGCGATGACGCGAAAATAGTACGAGTACTGGAAATAAAAATGACATAAGCTCCAAATGAAGCAAAAATAAAGCGATTGATCGCTATATTCTGGGAGTAAAAGGAAATCTGGACCACCTTTTAGTAACAATTTTCTTTCAACTGGAGATTTTTTCCTCATACCTATATATTATGGACAATCTCAGAAAAAAATCACAGCTATAGGACGCTGTGGTTTCAAAAAAGTCTCTATATTCTCAGTTGACCAAGAGCGCCCACTTAGATGAATGATGAAGCTGACAACGATCAAAAACAGACAAAACCAACCCACCACTTTCTAAAGGGAACTATGAGTGAATGAATTCTTGGAGAAGCGTTCATCGATTCATCACTGAAATTCAGCAATTTTCACAACAAGCCAACAAGTGCTTGGTTTAAGAATTCAAGGGAACTTCCCACCAATCTTGGATCTATAAGAAACTTATCGACTCAAATGGATTCTCGTTTTCTCCTGAATCTTACTGAATATTATTTGGCAAGAAATAGTCGAATTTTTTTGAGGATATCGGTGTTCCCCGGTCAAAGTGACGGCAACGCAGTGAGGAGTAAAGAACGCCCCATGGTGCTAACTAAGCTAAGCGAGTGAGAGTCGAAACCAGATTAGCATTAACCGCTTCCGAAGGAATTAAGCAAAAACGTATTTAAAACCACCCAGACACATTCGAAGCCATCACCCTCTTTCAGCGCATATGTGAAGTTCCCAAGCGCATGATTGGTGGGGGAATCAAATGGTTGACCTAACTGCGCACAGCAACGTCATGGCCTAAAATCCTGAGCAAACTACTCCCACTAACAGTATGGGGTTCTGAGCAACTTCACAGGAAAGTCCTGAACGGACTGCCCCATATATTTACTTCCCAGATCCACCCATGGCGCTAGCTTAACTACGTTTCACCAACAGCCTAGAGCAACGCGTAACCCGAAACCTAAAATAAAGTGAGTTTTGAAGTTTTTTCATGTATGTAGGGACTAGAAGGGAGTACAGTAGTGATAACAGGACTGCTTTTGAACTTAATAGGGAGTCAGACTTCTGGAATTCCCGGTAATTACTTTCTGTTCAGCGCTTGTGTAGCTTATGAAGCTCTCTTCTTCTTTCGCAGGCTTTTACGACTATATGCAAAGTGTAAGAGGTAAACAAAACAAAACAGACAAAGCGAAATCGAATCCAACACTCCAAGTGTACGTGTCATGGGCTTTCTGTATCTGCAGAATAGTCAAGCAGAAACTCCAAGACCGCCTCATCATTTTAGAAAACTTTCAGTCTTACACATTCAGTATACATGGAACAACACCACAATGAAAACACGATAAGCAATTTTTAACTGGTTTTATTTTCGTTGTCCAACTGGCTGACAACCGTAAATGAGCTACTTGCTCTCAACTAGTAAAGAGAAAACCTTCCTAATCAATGTAACTTTGAATAACTCTATAATAACTATTGTGTCCTAAGCTCAACATACGATTTTAACGTACGACAATAACAGCAAACAAAAGAAGCGACTCGAGAGCATGTTGACGGTCGACAGATTGGTGGGGATAACAACTCTTTGAGGAAAACAAGTATTCTAGGGAGAAGAGCTGATAACAGGAAATCAGACGGAACAGACAATATACGATGAAAGAGGGAAAGGATTTCGAGAGCAACATGAGTCAGTAACAAAACAATCACACCGAAAATGACAACGACCCATTACAAAAGTAGCAGAATCGTATAATTACAAAGAGGCACTCAGATCCATAGGACGCCTGTGTGATTCGACCTCATCTAAATAAAAACTCTCGGAAAACTCATAGAATAGGTGCTCAACTCAAAGTTAGCACTGCCAATTCGTATTCAGAAAAGTTGCGGACGACACTAATCAAACAGATCAAAGTCGATTAGGAAACTGTTCCTGACGAAAACTCCTAGTAAAGCATGGAATTGTAAAGAAAACACACAAGCGTTCCGTGACACTTAGTGGATCCTCGCTTAAGACATGTTCGGTAGTGCTGATGGGAGACCAAAGGGCATCGAAGAATGACTGTCATGCAAACCAGGCTCTGCATGACTTTTCGGAGGTGGCAAATTTCTCGGATCGTCCAGAGCCTCCGGCTGAAAAAAACGCAGTTGATATTCATTAGAAACAAAATATTAGAAATACCATAACAAAACCACACACTGGCAATACATTCTCACACTCCTTTGAAAAAACAACCAACTGATGAAGTGATTCTAAGCGGCTTCAGAAACAACGGAGTGAACTCAACTTCCACTCAAGAAAGGACAAATGCGAACTGAACGCTCTTCTATTAACTGTACCCCAATCTAAAGAATCCTGCACTGATCTATTAACGCAAACTCCAGGACTAACATCGTCCTGACTATCCGCTTCATAGCTTAGGTCATAACATAACAGTCGCCGCTCTAAGACATTTTTTGATCCAAGTATCAGTTGTATTTTAATTTTCGTCTATTGAGCACAATCACCCTGATTAGGCAATGGAAGAATTGATAATTTCCTTCCCTTCTGTTGAAACTCATAGTTAGGCGAGTTATTCCAACTTATCGCACTTGGCAATTCAAATATTCTTGTTCCCACTCGCCGCAACGCGTTAGTGTTTTTTCCTTTTGCCGTACTGCTACGCCCCGTATTTATGTACCACAAAAGTTTCTCTTATCATGCAAGAACTTTTCGCTGACCAGGGGGCTTCTAGGAACATTCAAAAGTCTCTTCATCATACTCTTCTGCTCATCTTCTTTATACTCCGCTTTTACCCTGTTGTTGAAGGATTTTGCTTCTACTGCAAAAAGTGGCGAACATATATATTATTCAAAAAAAAGTCTGGATAAGAAAACGTTATGAGTTGACACAATGACACAACTTATGTAATGAGGAGATATAATAGCGCTTATGATAATCAAACAGCGCAATAAAGATTGATAAGCGAAAAGAGGGGCAGGGTCGGAGCTGAATAGTAGTAAAAATGCTGATTGTTATTCGTCAAATGGTATCTCCGCTGATTATGAATGCCATCTATGACAAATGTTCCAAAGCATCAAAAATGACATTTACCGATCGTTACCACTACTCACCATCCAGCATGTTCCGTGAAATTTGAACGTTATGCTTTGCGATTTACTCAACTAACAACAATTTCTCATGAGCGCTCGCAAAAAAGGGAAGTGCCTTCACCTACAATAACAAATTGCCGAAAGAAGAAGACTTACCGGAGGTGCAGTTGGATCCACCATGGAACCCATCCATCGAGTAGTAATCAGACCTACACCCTCAATCATGGCTAAAATCACTGAACCAAGTATAGCTGATCCTGCCATCACTTTTGGACCACTTCTAATTGCCAACAAGGCACCAGTCAGTCCACCAGAAGCAATTGAGTTGAATGGGTCCTCCTGAAACTCAACGTCAGCAAAACGAAATTGTAATGGTCGCATATATAATATGAGGGAAAAACGGTTTTAATCTATTCCAGGGTGCCTTCGGAGCACTGCTCACTTATCGAGCTGAGCAAACATTCATCTTCAGACTCATTTCCCTGTACGAACAGTCATTTCATTTACTTGAGTAGCCCGGGCCGAAAAAATTTCTCCTCCCTCGAGTTTAAATAGTGACAATGTCTCTTAAAAGAAATTAGCACCTATCAAATGTCATATGAAAATAAGTCTAAATGTTGTGAAAATGGAAAACAACACCTCCTCAACTTAAGTTAGCAATGAGGAACCCGAAATAATATCAACAAACCTTCTTTCGAATGGCAACTAGTGCGCAATCAATCGTACTGAACATCCCACCCCATGCCGCAAATTGGACACCAGTGATTGTACTTCGCATCCTTACTTCTCTAAGCATTCCAATCTGTAAAACATCAGTGTAGGAAGAACTGCAAGTGCATAAAAGCTGTATTGATAGAAAATAAGCTTTTAGAAAAGGCAATCTCAGTGATACTTTGTTCCACTTTAAGGGAAAATTGTTATCTTACTACATATGAGGTACTTCAAACTTCATTTTTACTTGCAATAATGGAGCAACATAGGCATCACACTGTCAAGGTTAAGGCAATGTGAAAGCGTTTCAAAGGAAAACTAGTTCAATAACTCTGGCTTTATTTTTAACGAGCACTGAATGAATGTTCAAAAACTTATAGCAAAATAACTAACCAGTTTTTGGCCTTTGGCAGCATGTTTATAGCCAGAGAAGGCCTGAAATATTGAACCACCCACAAGTCCCATAGCGAAGGCAGATCCGAGATCATCGCCAATTCGGTAGGGACTAAAATCATATAACCGTAATTTCTAATTATGGAAACAAAAAATTGAAGGGTGAGGTTAATGCTTCAAATGCTACTGTTGTATGGTCCTCTGCGTGACTACCGTTTCAGCAGAAGAACTGCTAACCTAGAAGTCTAGACACAGGAAAAATAAGGATCGATTCTCACACTAATAAGTCCTGCTACGACGAACATCTAAGTGAATGGTATTGCGGCAGCTGACCCATTATGGTGAAAAGTTTTCAACGAAAGAGGAACATATCCCCATTTGATGAGTATATCCATCGTGATGACTATCTCTTCTGATTTTCAAATGAAGGCACCCGGTATTGTCATAAGGGTACCATAAAGACGATGAAATCAGGTGTCAATATGGAAACACGAAAGCGCTAGAATGTCAGCATTACCATAACCACTCTACAACAGAGTGTGGGCATGATTCTCTGGCGCAAAGCATTCGGAATATTCGCGTTACACTACTTGATAAGCGGATGTTTTCGAACTATTCCCACGTTTTCGAACGAGAATCAACACGCTGGTCATATTCCTTGCTATTTTAGAAAGCCGTTCAACAAAAACGAACCGCCGTTAAATGAGGATTTCGCTAAACAAGTACATAAGAAGTTTGCCGCGTTAAGATATTCGCATCAACTGGACTAAGAGACCTTCAGTGTGATTATGGGGAAGAGGAGATGCTTGCCATGCCTTAGAATAGTGGCCGCCTCTAATAATAAACTATACCTTTCACGCGTGAAATTCACGAATCGAAAAAGGATGAGCTTACCAAGGCTCGCGAGTGTATTCCTCCATCCTACACTCCTGTACTGAACCCTGAATACATTTAATTACAAACTTTCCGGCATACGGCGGTATAAAGTATGATCACTCCACGTTCGAGTCTCATTAGTACGATGTTTCGCAATAGAAAAAGGGCAAGTTTATCAAAAATGGCACAAATTTTTTATCAGAAAGGATTTTCTTCCAAACGCCATCCTATCAAAACCCAGTCTCATACAGAATTCGAAAGATTACGTCATACGTGAACGTGAACGAAGATCAAGCTCATGAAAAAAAGTGCAAATAACTTTGAAAACGCGTGGCAAAGAAGGAGGTTTCAATAAATCGAGCTTATCTTCAAAGCAACAGTCAATCACTGCTCCTCAAAGCCAAATATGATCAAGATTTTGAACACTAAAAAATAGCTGACGGGAACGAGAAAAGGGCCAGTCTGGCACACCATTTGCGCCAACTAATATCGTTAGCGCGAAAAGTGGACGGGA
The DNA here is from genome assembly GCA_000469685.2 of Haemonchus contortus. Lineage (NCBI taxonomy): Eukaryota > Metazoa > Nematoda > Chromadorea > Rhabditida > Trichostrongylidae > Haemonchus > Haemonchus contortus. The sequence goes on from LS997565.1 coordinate 15,365,704, forward strand.
CGCTTTGCAGAAGGGGATGGATTTGAAAGTGCTCCCATTATAAGTTTGATGTCAAGATCACGAAAAGATCAACTTTTCGTTTTGCTCACCATGATTGGTATTTTCCTATTTTTTTTGGACTCTTCAGATGCAGGTATACATGTAAAGCTATTGTTGTTGAGGATATAACTGTTCACAATCCTCTCAGTCTTTATTTGTATTGACGGGCGAGCACATGAGGCGAGGTTTTTGCATCGAGACCAAGTTGGTTTCGGTTAACGATCGTGCCCAGCTTCCCCATCATTTACGTCAAAGTAGTTTGTTACTGACTTTCCTTCATGTGTTTGTCGACAACACCTTGCATTTTGTAAAAAAACATAATCGAGCATGACTTCGTTAGATTTGATATGCCAAGCCCGGTTTTGCTTCGATTTCTATGACAACGTTCTCATTTATCTACCCAGAATGTGTTACGTTAGCTTGGTTACGCTATTTATCGGATATCGAACGGTTTGCTTCGAAGGTGTAAAATAGATTGATTGGTAACCATCCGTTCTTTCCATGCGTCCTTATTTTCTATGGTGGGCTCATAAACTGCGTTAATCGGCAACCAAAAGCTTAGCAGTATTGGTCTTTTTTTCAGGAAACGCCGACGCCAGCGGAAGAACGCCGCTAGTATGAACGCATCCGCTGTTAATGTATCACGTTTGCTCACGGCTTTGGAGTTAGATCAGTCCCTTCTTCTACTTGTAATTATCTATGTGTGTCTGTCGATGTGCGTTCGTGTTCGTTTTTGACCGGAGATTCTTAACTCCTACTTCTCTGGACATGGAGCATTAAAATTTGCAGGAACCGATAACGTGTTATGGAAGGCTGAGCCATAGCAGTAGTTGCGCTTTTCGCATCGATAGTGGTATTCTGGAGTTTGGTATGTGTTGGATAGTAGTGGTGAAAGAAATGGATGACGAATCAGGCTTTGTTAGATATCTTACCGTTGTGTAACCTAGACTTGATTCACTTTTTGCTATACCCAATTGTATATCTAAGGCGCTCGTTCACGTTCGGAACTTTGTTACCGTGATCGAAAAAGCTCTCATACAACTGTGCTCGTTCAAACTAAAACACGTTCTTATTTACAACTTACGGAAACTCATTTAGGAAGATTTAAGTGGGATGGTTGGAACACGGTCGGGAAAGAGGACTTCAAAGGGTACAGGCGCAATGGATAATGGAAGGCAAGTCTCACTTCAAAAAAGTTTTTCTAAACATGTGGTTGAAATGCAGATTGACGAAAGTCTCACTCATACTCCTCATGATTGATTGGGATCGAGCACGCGGGTAGGGACACAATTTGCAACCTATTCGAACTCAAATAAAGACTAATTTGGTCTGATTGTGATAACAGCAATGCTTTCCACATCAATACTTTCGCCAAGTATGGGAGAAGCATAGTTCAGCGATTTTCATCAGGAGTGTGTATGATCAATGGGCACTTTACGATTCTCCCCTTCTTTCTAATTTTCTTCCTAGTTTATATGGGAATCTCAATAAGTTGTATTTTGGGTTGTTACGGTGAGTCGTTGTATCGATCTCCGTTCATTTTTTGGACTCAGAAACTTTCATCTACTAAGGACCTTTATTGTATTTCCAATCATAATCTCTTTTGAACGAAAATTTTGGCCAACCAAGCTTTCCATCCTCCTGGGGTCGGTTAATTGGTACCAGATCGTCTGGGAAAGTAAAAGCTCTGACTTGTACATCGGCTAGCTACCGCAAGTCATTATATCCGCCACATACGCATTCATTGCGCCACTTTGATTCTGGATGGAAGTCGAATGCATGGGCGCATTCCTCAGACAGGGTTGATTAACATCCTAAGACTTCATATTTATCTTTTTTTCTTCTCCCTTGTCTTTTGTCCTCTTTACTTTACCTCTTTTGTTGAGGATTGGATCGCTTCAGGTCGTGCGCATCTCCTGAAGACTGTTCTTCTGCCAATAATACAGTTTACGATTTGCCACTAGACTCTTCAGACGATAGCAACTGCAGAGATTCGACGGAACTGCGAAGGACAGAGTTAGTAATTATGGACTTCGATCGTGAACGTATATGTTTAGTTTTTTATATGTCCTCTCGTGCAGTTTTCCAGCCTAAGAACTGTACATCACTGGTCGCTAGTCTTCCACATCAGTGAGTTTATCTAACCGAAGATGCATTTGAACTTTCCAGGCAGCATATCCGCGAAGGCAAAGACCTGCAGCAGTCCTCATCTTCACCACTTAATGTTCAACGTTTACGGCGTAAAACTCAATCGTACACATTTTCTACGGCATGTTCTTCAAAATCTTCAAAAACATCGGACAGGTAGGTTCTGGGCCCTGTCTCTCCTTGTTTCTTAAATTTGTACAAATGCCACATTTCAGGAGACGATCGAAACGATTCCGGACAGAATCTGACGGCGCTCTCAATCTACGGGAGGCTCTTAGGTTGCCGATAGCTACAGCATCGAATGTAGCGAATCAGGAGATGGCTGATGCGCCCTCTGAAAACCTCATTGCATCTCAGGATAGGTACTCTTTTCAGCCTTATACTTGCCATCATACGAGTGAATTTTGAATCTTTAAGACTCCAACCAAGTCACAGCAGTGGAGTGAACATGTCCCCCACCCATGTAGATATTTTGAACGATGCTCTATTGAGCTCAGCACCTGCGAAGACTACTGAAGTGTAAGTTCTATCCATTTTGGTGTTCCTTATTAAGCGCTTTGATTCTAGATGACAGTAATCATTTTCCTTTCTTTGGATTCGACACGTACTTATTTTCTATTTTTGGTGCCTTGCCTTGCTGAACATTTTGCTCAGTTTTCCGCCAAAGATTCAAAAGAAATACTTTAAGGGTTTCACCTAGCAACCGGCCCACCTATGAAGGAAGAAAAAGACGGAAATCTTCCGTATGGAGGTGATTTTTGCGTTCGCAGTTTTTTAAACGTTGGGTGATGTATAGTATTAAAAAGGGGGTAGCTTGTGTTACGCGGCCATTTTTTTAAAGCTAGCTCTAATTAAAAATTGTACAAGGCTTCTCTACTTACATCTTCATCTTTCAGATCACGAATAACAAAAAGACTAGGTGAAGAAGAGGCTGGAAGCAATCTTGTACTTGAATGTCCGTCACGTGGTAATTCCCCTCAGGTTCTCAAGACGGATTCGACAAAGTGAGCACCAGTATTTTTTCGAGCAAGCATAGTTGTGCAACAATTACACGAGGAGGTAATAATTCTGTTAGTAAACTACATGTTATTGCCCTTCGTGATGCAGAATTTCCGAGGGCAACTATTTCATGCACTACATCACGGAGGATAGTGGAAAAGATTACCTACGACTTCTTCTCTTCTCAATGATGACCTTTTCAACAGATATTTCTTCTCTTCCAAATTTTGCATGACATCTTTCGATGATGAACTGTACAGAGCTCGGTTTCGATGCCTCCGAACCAGATCACTAGAGCCTTTCGCCTGTTACCGTCAAAAGCATGGCTCAGCTCTTTATGCGGCCTGCCGTAATGCAGGTGCAAACGTGCAAAATTTGTGGAGTTCTAAAATGGCTCAAGAACGGAGACGTGCTAATCTGCTTGGTGTCTTTCATCTTGTAGATTTTAAACTCTTCCCACGTGTCACCTTCAACAGGATTGGCACGACACCGGATGAAGGACAGGCTAGCAACTGGTTTTTATGAATTGTTCAGTACAATCGATCATATAGACCCTGTCAATGAACGTATGACGTAACGGCGTCTTGTATCTGGCAATACTCACTCAAGAATTGCCAGAATACAAGACGCCGTTACGTCACACGCTCATCGTTTGAAAGAGGCTTCTTAAGTCAAATGAGGAGGGGTCAAAGCATCTCTTCCAAAGTGCCACTGTTGTGCGCATCTTGCATCATTCGGAAGGGAAGACTTGTGAGTGAAGGTCGTTACTTAAATCATCTCCGCTTTATGGACGAATCATGCTGATAACACACGAACATCAAGCAGGCGGATACAATGCTGGCCGAGTTTGACAACACCGTGGAAAGCTTGACTTGAGAAGGGACCTGAGAACGATGTTCATGTGAAACGGGGTGGCATATGCCGCTTCTTTACGGTACAAGGTGCTAGCATTTCTGTACACTAGCTACATGTACCTCGGTCGAAAAGTCAGCATGAACTCAGCTGTAGAGCCGAGTAGGCAGAGAATTGGAGTGGGGCGAGTACACAGCCCGCTTCATCCAGCCGCTGAAGAAAGGGCACACTGACAGATGGTGCCACTATCCCTCGTGAAGACAGCCATAATGATTGTCAGACTCCTTCCCGAAATCTCTAATGGAAATGAAAGTCACTTTCACAGGAAGGAGAGTCTACTGGCGCCCGTTCAATCAAATCGATATCAAACGGGACGACCGGTGGTAAGGGTGAAATGTTTTCATGGAGTTTTCGCCTAAGCTCAAGGTCAGGTATCAAAATTTTCCGGATTATAGGTCACCAGTTTTGCTACGCACGCTAATACGTGCACCACATGCCCACTCCCGCTTACTTACGACTTGTTAGAGGACCAGTATGAACAGTGTCGGTTGACTTCCCATTTCATAACTGTTTCCTCACCGAACTCATTTGACATTCACACTCTTCGTCGTGCCCACGTGACTTTTGGAAGAACGCACAAACGGGCATGCAAAAAGGCACACAAAATTACTGTTTTAATAATAGAGACAGTCGGACCGCCCGGCTAACACCGGGCTTCCCTCATTCTTACGATAGAGTTGTGATACACGGCAAACAGCACTCTCCTTCTTTCGAACGAATGATACTTTTTGGAAATAGGGCCTGCAAAACATATTCAAAATGTGCCGATGCCTATGCCTCTGATTAGAATCTGTCTGTCTCGATCTGTCCCTGTTGATTTTAAGAATGAAGGCCTATCAAATTTAACTGCATTCACAGCCTTGAATGGTGCTTACAAATGTTGTCGAGCCATAATATTACCATTATCAAATGTCTCCATGAATGTAGCTCCTTTTCTCTACAGATGCATTAAATGAGAATCCAAGATTGTTAGCGGTCGGATAAGTTTTGCCATGAATGATATCAGAGCAGAGAGAGACCCTGATCCTTCATTGAATCGCAAACTTCGCTGGGTAGCGGTCGTAAGCAAGAAGTGAACCAAATTTCATAATCGGTCCCTATCAGCGCACTTACCCTTCTTGTAGAATGAGACATATCAAAGAATCAAAGCTAGATCGTAAACATCAAAGACGCTGGGATTCAACTGGTGATTGAATCTTGCTTTCTACGCCCCCTGTGAGCGGCGCCGGTCCTTTCACCCACCATATGTGTTCCCATCCTGCCGCCTGTGCTCCTACCAAATTTGAACGTCCTAGGTCCACGGGGACAGAAGTTATGAATTTTCGTACAAACACTTTGTTCGCACAAACCCCGCCCCTGTGGGCAGGGTCCGGTCCCGCCATCCACCATATGTGTTCCTATCCTGCCGGCTGTTCTCCTGCCAAATTTGAACGTCCTAGGTCCACGGGGACAGAAGTTATGAATTTTCGTACAAACACTTTGTTCGCACAAACCCCGCCCCCTGTGGGCAGGGTCCGGTCCTGCCACCCACCATATGTGTTCCTATCCTGCCGGCTGTGCTCCTGCCAAATTTGAACGTCCTAGGTCCACGGGGACAGAAGTTATGAGTTTTCGTACAAACACTTTGTTCGCACAAACCCCGCCCCCTGTGGGCAGGGTCCGGTCCCGCCATCCACCATATGTGTTCCTGTCCTGCCGGCTGTGCTCCTGCCAAATTTGAACGTCCTAGGTCCGCGGGGACAGAAGTTATGAATTTTCGTACAAACACTTTGTTCGCACAAACCCCGCCCCCTGTGGGCAGGGTCCGGTCCCGCCATCCACCATATGTGTTCCTATCCTGCCGGCTGTGCTCCTGCCAAATTTGAACGTCCTAGGTCCACGGGGACAGAAGTTATGAATTTTCGTACAAACACTTTGTTCGCACAAACCCCGCCCCCTGTGGGCAGGGTCTGGTCCCGCCACCCACCATATGTGTTCCTATCCTGCCGGCTGTGCTCCTGCCAAATTTGAACGTCCTAGGTCCACGGGGACAGAAGTTATGAGTTTTCGTACAAACACTTTGTTCGCACAAACCCCGCCCCCTGTGGGCAGGGTCCGGTCCCGCCATCCACCATATGTGTTCCTATCCTGCCGGCTGTGCTCCTGCCAAATTTGAACGTCCTAGGTCCACGGGGACAGAAGTTATGAATTTTCGTACAAACACTTTGTTCGCACAAACCCCGCCCCCTGTGGGCAGGGTCCGGTCCCGCCATCCACCATATGTGTTCCTATCCTGCCGCCTGTGCTCCTGCCAAATTTGAACGTCCTAGGTCCACGGAGACAGGAGTTATGAATTTCCGTACAAACAGACAGACAGACAGACGGACAGACGGACGGACAGACAGACGCGAGCGCTTTATATAAAGTAAGGATCATTGGGTATCCTTTTGCGCTAAATATGAACTAATACAGAGTCATTTAAGAAGAAAAGAGCAGGCGGGGTCTCCCTAGTGTAAAAAGTAAAGAGCACAGCACAAGTACGGGTTCGGGTCCTTCGTGAGGTCGAAGTTTTGATGCATCATGCTTTCCGTCATGTTTTGAAGTAATATGGCAAAAAAAAAAAACAGTTAGGATCTAAAAGTATTGATTTCTGTTCAGGTTCAGCTCGAAGCGTTCTCTAGCACTCTCTTTGTTACCTCTTGCGCCACATGTACAGGAGAATGAGGCAATTTTATGAAATGTTCTAAGTAGAGTAAAGCATGCGAAAAAGCCGCAGACGTCAGCTATCCGGTAATATGTTTTGCACATAATGTCCCTGTGTGAGGTTTGCGTTGAAGTGAAGTGCTTTGTTACAGAAGGCGAGGGCAAGCGGGGTCTCGGTAGGGTAAGGGATAAGAGCACAGTCCCCGGAAAGGACAAGTACGGGTTCGAGTTCCGTCCGAGTCTGAAGTTTTGTCCATAAATCGCCAGCCTTGGGAGACTTTCGGAAAGCGTACTGCGGCGATATAACAGCAGTTAACAAGACATCAAGTCAAAACAAGTTTTATCATGTAAAGCTTTCAGCTTAACGGTTCAGTCCTGACATTGGCCGACCGGCTCAACACGTTGTGCGTGTGACTGCTGATGAGCTATGGCAGAGAAGCCATTAAGAAGGCGAAGGCAAGCGGGTTCTCGGTAGTGTAAAGGATAAGAGCACAGTCCCTGGAAAGGACAAGTACGGGTTCGAGTCCCGTCCGAGACTGAAGTTTTGTCCATAAATCGCCAACCTTGTGGCTTTCGGGACGCGTACTGCGGCGATATAACAGCAGTTAACAAGACACAAGTCAAAACAAGTTGCTTTGTTATGTTTTGTTTGGTCCAGTTTAGGCATAACGGCGTTTGTAAGGGATGTTTGTAAGGGATGCTCCTTATAAAACCCTTCCACGAAATGGTTCTTCCAGTTCACAGCGGACGTCTTCCAAAAGCAGCAAAGAACTTGCTTCTGACGGTGCAGCAGCATCCGATGACCCACCTGCTTCTCCGAAGAAATCGCCCCAAAGGTACTGTTTTTCCTGTTCTACTGTCTTGCATAAATTATAACGTTCTCAGCTAGTAATACCTACTTTAAGCATTTCGTTCGTCGCAGCTAATGGAAATAACAGCACACCCACTCGAATCAACTCGGCTCTGAGGCCTTCTTCAGCACGAGCAACGCATAGGTTTTGGTTTACATATTATCTCTCCTTTCCTTTGTCCCGTGCTCTACATATAATTGAAGTGAATCGACTTCTTTGACATCAGTAGCTAATGTTTGCATGAATTCATGTATCGTTTGACCATTCAGCGCTCGAAGTGTGCGATTCGGCAGTGAGTCTCTCAACGCTGTACATATAATTCCGTCCGTTGCTACCACTTTGCCATTTGCTGAGCAGATGGCAAAAGAACGGGAGGCTGAGGCATTGGAAGTATCACTCCATCAACCACCGAACGAAAGGTTTGTATCGTTGGCTTCCTGTAATTTATATGTTAGGTTTTTGCTGGTGCTTGTAAGAATCTGTCAACTTGAGTTTGCGCGCTCTGAAAATTGGAATTCAAAACTTCGTATTGCTAGATACCCGCTTTCTTCTGGTATATGGTAGTGCAAAGTGTCTGTGAAAGTTCGGACGTATTTGTGTAAATGTTACCATTGCGATCATTTTTTGTGATCCGCTGAAAGGAAATATATACACCATTTGGTTACGATAGTGATAGTGAATATATTTCGGGCAAAGCCTGAGGATGTCTCACTGTCGGGCTTCTCCTTTTCACACCTCGTCACTAAAAATTTTCAAGAGATACGGTGAAGAACCATAAGCATTTTCAGTTCCCGATAGCACGCTCATTCCCTAAATGAGTGCGAAGAGTATAAATTCGGGAAATGGCTTGCTGAGTGCAGTTCCTATGAGTTTTGCCCATAAAGTAGTGCTCACCATTACCATTCCAATTTCGTAAAAACGCAAAGCACGGCTTAAGAGAGAATTGGTTCTATGAATTTATTCAGTAGTCCAGTTCGACCATTTTCACGATTTTAACGACTTCTTTCTTAAACAAAGCTCAAACCATGTATACCCAAAGTTTACAAGGCTCTGAGTTTTTCTTATGACATTGCAGCACACCAAAATTCCTTTTATGTCAGCTTGTGGACGATTTTTTTGTTGTTTCTCTGCAGTAAGGCCATATGCAAAGAGTTAGCGCCTCATATAGGTGATACCGTTTGTAATGAGTCATTATTATTTGGTTCGTTTTTAGTTGTTGATGCCTTTTCAGTGAAGTGAATTGTGAATACCCCGAAAATGAGGTACCCAAATGCAGTAAGGTTATTATTGGTCAACGGTATATTGCGATAGATCGATTTGTGTGAGTTAGTTTGTAATCATACGTACGAAACTACTAGCTGGCTTCAGAAAGCTATTTTAGCCGTAAGGATGAGTGCAAGTACCATTTTTTGACCCATGCTCACACGGACCACTTTGTAAACCTTAACGTGAGTGCAGTTTTCGAACAACTTTAATTTTATCGAAAGCATATGTGTTTTTGTCGTGTTTGGGGTGAGGGCTTCTACCGTATCATGATCATCGATGATCTTCTGTTCAGAAATCTTGGAAAACGCCGATATATTGTTCCGAAGTAACAGCGAAACTGCTGCCGATAATGATGGGGTAAATTTTGTCTATTCTGTTGTTTTGACATCATTCTCATTACGGCTTATGGTGACCGCTTTTAGGGCTAGAGCTGTACCTCCACGACTGTTGCGACCGCTCAAAGTGGGAGAGACACATGTGATAGAGCCAAATTTGCACGTTAGTTCATCTTGCGTTGTTATGTCGTGGAAATTAGGTTTCGTTTAACATAGTCATGAGAAAGAGCAAGAAAATTGAATTCCAGAATCGCAAGATTCAGAATTTCACTTTATGATTCATGTTCAGGTGACTGTATTGGATGCCAATCACTGCGTAGGCTCTGCTATGTTCTTATTTGAAGGTGAATTCGACTAATACTATTTTCTTCATGCAATATTTAACAAATTAATTTCAAGCGATCTGTTTTGATCCTCTAAATATGTCAGCTCCAGCTTAAGAGGTCCGAAGTATGTAGTGCGCAAGTACGCAGTGAACTATAATTCCTCCACTGTGTTTAATTTGGTTTTTGAAGAGAGCTTACATGTTATATTATCGGTTCGCCCGGCCTTCGTTGAGCTACCCTTCATTTTGTGACAAACTTGGAATCAAAGATACTTCCATCGTTCAGTAAAAAGCGAGTATAAACGGCGGGGCCATCACAGAATAGATCAATACTGGTCGGTACCGATGAGACGGTATCCTCCTCTAATTTTTCAAAGTTTCCACGAGTGGAAAGGGAGCTAATCATCACACCACGGAGACTAACGGAGCCCAAAACAAATCCATAAGCCATTGTAGAATAATGGCATAGCAAAAGCGCTATTGACACTTCAGAACAATTATGGAAAGCGAAATTTTTGCCGTAAGGTATCATTTTGTCTTCGAATATATTGACATTTTTGGTTTGCTTCACTGGATCAGTAGAATAATAGACTGGCTGAATGGAATTATAGATAAGTGTATTGTAGTGTGTTGTTTAGGGGATAGTATCGCTAGGCACGATACTGCCGCAATAAACGTAGATTTCTGTCAGCAACCTATACTGTCAGTTGTCTAAGCTACCCAGCTCTTGCAGCTGTTAGAAAAAACGTTAAGAGTCTTCTTCAACCAGAGCACCCGATTTCTGAAGTGCTGGTTGCTCCTTTAATTACGGTGAAGTTCTCATGTGCGGCAATTCGTTTCCATAGCGTGGGCTAACCAGTGAACAGCGGCAAGTGATGGATATCAGAAATCTGGAACAGATTTCCCGCCCATAAGCCTCGTTCTTCTCAGTGCCTTTCTGTTCGGCAACAAGTCTTCATCTTTGCAAACGTTACCTTGTTTGCATTTATGCGGCAACATCATTTCAACGGTTCTATACTGAAGCTCTTATTCTTCTGATGTTGTTTCAGTCAATCTTGCTATTTTACAGACATTAATTGTAACTCTCAGGTGCGTCGGTCCCTGGTGGAGCAGTATTGTGCACGGGCGACTTCCGGGCAGATCATCGCTTACTCTCTCGTTTCGATAATGATCCCTCCTTCATGAAACTGGCTGACGTGAGTTGCTCCTCAGTGCTCCTGGTGTGCTTCAGTCTTATTTCGATTTACAGACATATATCTCCAAAATTTATTTCGACAATACTCATTTGGACCGCAGCGAAGGGTTCCCTGACCGAGCTGAAGCTGAAAAAATGTTCGAATTCCCCATTCTTTATTTTCACTTCTCTCAATCCATTCAGAAGAGATTTGCATATGCTTTCAGGGTAATGACTGAATTGGAAAAGCTTCATGATTGTTCTATCTTGATACCGGTGTTCAAACTCGGACGGGAGGAAATACTTGAAAGGATTAGTCAATCGTTCTCGGTTTGTCGTAAATCTGTATAGCATTATTTCGTTTTGATTTGTGGTGTAGGGATAAGTAAAGCAATATCACAGCGCATGGTCCACGGTTCGAATCCTGGAGTCATATCCGCCTAGTTCGAATAATTCCTTCATCCCCAAGGGAACAGTTAATTGGTACCAGACTCTTCTGAGAGGATGAAAGCACTGGCTTTCACATTGGATGACCCTCGGAAGTCAGTGATTCGGCCGTAGGCATTCAAACCGTCACCATGTTTCTGAATGAAAGAATGAAAGTCGAATGGGATTGTCAAAATTATAAAACAGACTTTCTCTGTATTTAAATAGGTTCCTTATACGTTGTGGGTATCTTTCCCATGGAGAGACTCGTTTTCCATTGAGCACATGTCGCTCAATGATATCGTGCACATTGGGTAAGGATCTATCGTAAACGTCATCAACGGGACAGTATTGATCGAACATAGGGAACCAATCAATTTTATCAATCTTAGAGTTGATCAGAGCTACATTAGCTTCAAAAAATTATTTCCAATCAATTATTGTCCCTATCATGGATTGGAATATCGATCCGAAAGTTGACCGGACTGTGATCTGAAGTTAAGTGGAGGGTTGATAGTGAAACTAACGCAAAGGTTTGGGGAGGTAAAGACAACATCAAGAATCGAATCCCCACAGTGAGTTGAGAAACATTCTGTATAAGATTCAGGTGGGAAAACAAGGTGACGAAGAGGGCAAAACTTTTGTCTGCGGGCTGAGGGTGCATCGCGATTGGAGCAGTCGATATCAAGGTTGAGATCTCCGAAGAAAACAATATTAAAAGACTTGAACACAAAACAGAAATGAGACTGCACAACTTTTCGTCATCAGACGTACTTTGATTAGGAGGTCGATAAATCAATATAAAGCGAGTGTACTCAAATGAGCTGGAAAGCATATCAAAACAAATAACATCTGCAGGTTTGCTAGGAGGATCAAAATGAATAACTTTGATGTAAATGTGCTGCAGTAGAACACAATGCCCACCACCTCGCCTGTTCTCCCTATCCCTTTTTAAGATTTTGTATGGCAAAGCCGAAACAATCTCAGAATTTTGAGATTGAGTCAGATTTCAGTGATAAAAAATGCATCGGGTTTAAAGGCAGAAACGAGGTGGTGGAGATCGGTGAGTTTGTTCACCACGCTGCGTGCATTAAAAAAGGAACAGAAAAATTGCGAACAAAGCGATACACACAGTTTTTCGGTAATAAGTTTCGAGAGCTCAGTTACCAGACAAGTCTCGTCACAATAATCGGAGGATTGACAGATTATATTTTGGTTTATACATCATAGCCTCTCGAGAAGTCGAACCGGCGGTCACACTGTTCGCGCTGGAGAGCGTAGGCACAGCGCCACTCGAACGCGCCACTTCGTATATCATTGCCTCACCCTTTATAACATACCCTTGGCGTTACTCCTTTCTTGTTTTCTGCATTCCTCGTCATCTTCTCCCTTCTCTTCTGGAATACCAGCCACTTCTCTATGTCTACCATTTCTTTTCATTACAGACAATTCGTTTCATCGTTGACCTTGGAACGTCCATCTCTTTCACCTTTCTACGAACAGTGTAGAGGAAATCAAAATCAATCGGAGAGTGGTCTATTTTGGTCACTAATCACTACTCCTTTATTCTTTCATTCCCATAATCATGTTTCCCTGTGCGACTGGTTAACCTGTGCGGTTCTACTGGAAAATTGAGCTATTAAGTGCTAACCTTTGTCAGAACCCTAGCGCCCCAACGATCGCAGATCGAACACTCAAGACACTTGCATCTTGAATTTTTCACCGGCACGTTCAAAGAAAAGTCTGTAATGTATTGAAGCGCGCCTAATTTTCCAGTAAAAAGTATGGCTGTTGATGATCCTCTGTGAAGTGATGTTGCTGCTTACCTCGCAAGCATATGTTGTAAAGCATATGTCCAAAAAAAGCTTGTAGTCATTTGAAATATACGAGTAAATATTTTCCATCTGGTAAAATCTCTCTTCAGGAAATCATTTCAACAAGCAGTGTTCGATTAAACGTAAGGAAAGTTTGTGATATGAAAAACGGCGAGTTCAGCGACGCAAATGACAGCTCAGCCCGTATACGTACCTCGCAGAGGCATCCAAGGTACGCTAATTGAATGTGGTTCTTTTTCTGGTTCATATACCCATTTCTTTCAGACAGGTGCTTGATACTTTGAAAAGAATGCCAGATCCAAAAGTGGTCCTTGATCTTTCTGTCCGAGGCGAATATAAGGGGTAAGTGTTCTTATTCTACTTTCTGAGTGGAAAATGAGGCAAGTCTTATTCTAAGAGCGGGCCAACTCTAAACGAAAACGTATCCTTATCGTCTCCGTGGAGAGATCAGTTTGAAATGTGCGGAAAATTATGGTGACGTTCCGTTCAACGTTCAAAGATGAATTTACGATTCATTTGAATTTTCAGTCTTGTCAAAGAAAAACTGATCTCTATTCCATATTCTGACCATTCTTCGCGCAGTGAAATCATCGCTTTTTTGTCGAGGTGAGAAGATTTGGCTAATGTATGCAGTACATGTTGAATACGAGAGCGTCTATTCCATTACACTCAACGAGTAATTCTGTAGGCTTCGATTTGGTGAGCTTATTCCAATAAGTGCTCCTATGGACTCATCAACTACCTTGGAGTTAATGAAGCTTTCACGAGAAGCGTGAGTTTTTAAAAATAGTTTACGAGGGTTTAAAAATAAAATAAATTCTTTGGCGTTAATCAATCCCGTTTTGGATGCACCCTCATGATGCGCCACTTGCCATTGCACCACCTCTTCGCTGTTTTCGCAGACTGTAATTTTAAGGTAGTCCGTAAACTAGTCTTTCGTAATCCTAGGTGGCCCTTCATAACAAGGTAATGGACGTATCGCAGTTATCAAGTGGCAGAGTTGCCATAGGGAGGCTTGCCGTTACTATGCAAAAGTTTATTTCATTCCGGGTCAGAAAAGGAAGAATAGACCGAAAAATGCAAAAAGTCGCAGTTTCGCTAAGGCATGTACCGTAGGGGAAGGACGTGTAACCTAAATATTGATTACCCGGAAAGGTACACATTGTTATAAGGCGAGTCACATAGGGAGATAATATTTCATTCCCATTTCAATTCAATCCTTCTGTCACACTGATCCACATACTACCAAGAATACTTCAAACTCCCTAAGGTACTGGCTGTAGACCCGTTGACTAATTTCCAGCCCCCCACCCCGCAATAAATATTAGCGGTTTCACCACTGTCAAGGGCCTAGTGGTCCATGGGGTCCTTTTTGCGGGAAGCAGACGGCTTCCATCATTCTCTACCTCCAATGCTTTTCCGAGAACCCTGACCATCTCATCAACGGTGTCGTAGAGTTGTTTGATACTTCGACTGATTGGGTAGGTAACCACGCCGCTTCGACGATCATCACTTAACCAAGCGGTACTGTTTTCCGCTACTTTCTATTTCTGGGGGGTTTGGATAGTAGTATTGCCGATGTTCATTTATTGAAGGAGCTAATTGGTCTGAATTCCCCCACCCCGCGGCACAAAAGCATTAGAACCCACATTAGGATATCTAGCACTGCATAAACTGATTCGACAGAATTTTTTGGAAGAGCGCGGCCTTAAACAACATTTAGCGGGTTTAGGTGTCGCCCGTCAAGGTCATGTCCAAATGCTGATATTCAGACGGATTCGAACGATCGACGAGGTCAACTGGGCGAAAAGGAAGTACTCGCTGCGTCTGCTTCAGGACTGAAATTTTCCTACTCTGCTCTTGAACCTCCTGATAGGAGCATATTTCGTATTGAGACAACCTCTGGATTCATTGATCTGAGAACATATGCGCCACCTCCGAATCCATTCTGCTACCAGCCACCTCGATCTCTTACTTTACTCGAAAGACTTAAAATTTACGATGAACATGGTGTTGAAATTGAATGATCTTTATATTCTATAAGAAATCCTAGGATTAGTATTATTTCAAGCTAACGTTATAGCTACGATGACCTTGTATACATGTTACTGTGAAAAAATGCATGCGACTGCTTATGCGAAAGAATCTCATCGAATATTACTTGTATTTGTATCACTTATACTTGTAAAGTACAGATTGTTGCTTTATCTAAGTGAATAAACGCTTGAAAAGTAGCCACTTTCTTATTCTCTTGTTCTCAATAGCTCATTGTGTTTGAATACAGCGATTTAGCTGCAAAGCGGTACTTCATCACACATCGGATGTACTTGAAAAATTAATGTTTTGAAGTAGTTGTCCTTCTTGATGACCTTCCTTTCCGTCTTTCCAAGGACAAGAAACTACATTTTTTGAAAGGCGCACTTTACGATAATTTTGAGATGCCCTTTTAAAATAGAAAAGCGGTAATATTGGTTGGGGATAGTGCTTAGGTGATGAAGGAGGAGAATTCTTGAGGAGCCTTATTATTAACGAAATCGGCGACGATTTCGTTAAAAATAAGGCTCCTCAAAAAGTAGCAAAAATAGAGGTTGTATGAGATTGCCGTGAAGAAAATGACATGAAAAGGGTGTTTGGACGAGATTTCAGCTGTTGCAATTGCCCAAAGAGCTGAATACATAGAGTCAAAACTGTCCAAAATTGCCTTTCACTGTCGCTTTGAGTCATGACAAGTTATTTGAACCTCATCCATGGACCTCTATAGATGGTGCAGCCTTTACAATTCCTTTGAAACTTGTCCGGGCGTACACACGGGACTATCTTTGAAGGAGACGGGCAGAAGGAACGGTTTTGTGTAGTCGATCCGCCGCACGCGGCTGTCGCGGACCGTTTGCCTCGTTATAACAGTTCTAGCGTTCTTCATGCAGCTTAATCGCTATGCGATTATTACTTATGGCATGATTCTATTGTTAGTTCTTTTGTTCCTGAATTTTTTACTTTCTGCCACATTCTGCTACATTCCTCTCGAAATAGTCGCGGCGCGACGTCTCTCTCGCCGCCGCGACTATTTCGTTCCTACTGCATCACACCCCTATCTTTGAGCCTTCACAACGCCCCATCTGAGCCGTTCTCCGACCTTAACAGTGCCACGAGGTATGGGAGGAGGGGCACAAGTTCATCCTAGAGGAATATCTCAGAAAACATATTTATCGTGAGCCGTTTCTTTGAGTACCACCTCAATAGGTTGTCCCGTAGCCAGGTCTAAGCGGAAACGAATCCTGTGCCATCCGCTTCAATCAGCAGTTGTATTCGGTAATGGGAAGGGCCCTTTCAATAGTCAGGTGGAAAGTCTCAAGTTGTCTATGAAGGGAGCTACGCGGGTATCACTGGAAAGTAATGCTCAGCATGCAATCGTTGTCAAATACGCAAAGCATTTCTGAGTAATTGTGAAGGGGTGTAATAGGCTGATGGGTCACGGTTGCTGTGGGGGGCTCAAAGTGGTGAATTCCATGAACTTACACCAAACATCGACTATGACCTATTCTCATGGATTCTACCTCTACAGTGACCAGTCTCCATTGTGACCAGACCAGGCCGGTTTAGGTACGTGCTTGATGTGGATGATCCGTTTTCCATCTCCAGTAGCGATGATGTCCAGCCAGTGGAAGCTGGCCTTCGAGATAGCAGCTAATCATAGTCTAAGCGTTTTCGGCGTTTGCTGTCGATCAGTTCATGTAACGACCACTGACCAAGCCATTTTATCGTTCAAACCATCGTTGGACATTAGCCACCGCGGTCTCTGAACTGCTGAGGGTGGCAGCAAAGTACATATGTACCCCCTCATCTGGATCCTGCTCCGCCAGTTTCTTCATTTCGTCCAGCATTATTGCACTGCACAGGGTCAACCGGAGCTTGAAGTATTTTTAAACTTCTTATTTCCAGCTTTAAAGCAACCAGGTACATACACAGTGCTCAGAGGGGCTTCAGGGAGCACTAGGGAGCTATACTTGGAGCAACTTTGAGGGCTCATCTGCGGAGTGGCTAAACTCGATTTCGTAAAAGAGTATGGGTTGAATATGAGTCCACATCTGAAACTCGGGAACTATATGATTAAATCAGCAAGGAAGAGGTAGTCGAATATGATATGCGTATACGCTTGGGTAGTGGCCTACATGGAGACCCTATGCGAGCTTCTAGAAAATGCCGGGAAAAATAAGGATTGATGCGAAATTATCGGCATATACTTTCCAAACACCTTGACTCATTCTTTAGAGTAACCCTTAGGCTGCCTACGTAAACAATGAAACCAATCTGATATGGGTCTACGCCCTTTTGCATTATCCGGAATGGCAAAAGTGATAGGGAGCGCCGGCCATTATTAAGGACTTGTGAGTACAACGAGTATGTATGTATATGGGTATATAGCATTGATGATACGCATTGCCCTTTTCCCGTAAGAATGTCGATAATGTGAAGCTGATTATGAGTCACTGCCATAAAAGGAGGGTCCATTATCCTTATTCGAATCACATTATCGAATATGCTCGAGAAAGCTGGCTTATTACATCCTTCCTGTCCTTCGGCTTTTTATATTGAATTCTTGTTCAAAAATTTTCCTAGTGTAATGAGATGTGGTGGAAGACGGGCGGAAGTGTTATAGTTGCAAGTGGCGCACTATCACACACGCATGGCCACGGGTTCGAGTCCCGGATCGATATCCGCCTAAGCCAACCAAGCCTCTTATCCCTCTGGGGTCAGAAAACAGACTCGTCTGGGAGGATAAGTGCACTGATTTGTATCGGCTTGCCACGTCATTGTACAGGCCACATACGCATCCAATACGCCACACGATCCTGAATGGAAGTCGAGTGCAGGGGCGTACTCTCAGAAGGGATCGATAAACGTCAAACAGCTTCTAGACTTCAATGACGTGCGGTAATCTTCAGTATTCCAGAGAACTTCTTCATGGCTGTTCACAATAGCAATATCACCGTCAATTCTCTATCTCTATTACTATATGATATTGGATTCTAAGCGGCACACCTTCAGTCTCGACCGAATCCCACTATAATCGGATGAAGTATGACATGTATGCGACTATTATGACGCAGCCATTACCCTGAACTATTCTACCTCCTTTCTCAGATTAGTTTCCTGCTGTCTATCTGAATTTGGGCTCAGAGGAGTCATCACTTCAAAGGGGAGCCGGTCGGTTGGCGCGATGGGCGGGGTCGCCCCGCCCATTTGAGGCGGAGCGACTCCGCCCATCGCGCTGTTCAACTCGTTCAGATCGCATAATCTTCTGCTCTCCTCTCCTGTATAGATGATAGAAGCCAATTCGATCATCTATAGAGGAGAGGAGAGCAGAAGATTACGCGATCTGAGATGTGCGCGCTCCTTCTGAGGCCCATTTGAGGCGGCGCGACTCCGCCCATCGCGCCAACCGACATGCACCCCTTCAAAGAGCTTGTGTAAAAAAAAAAGCGTACGCCTTGGAGAACCTAAATCTTTTAGTATTGATCAGTACTGTTACGATTTCCCTATGTTTTGCTAGAGCTTAGCAACTTTCTCTAGCATGGTTTGGGCAATCGAATGGAAGTGTACATAGTTGGGGGGGGGGGGCACCCATTCAAAGGCTAGTATATCAAGAAATGATCTCAATAAAACGCGTTACGTCGTGTTATATCACGGACATGCCAGTTTTTAAATAAGGGCTTCGTAAGGAGCACCGCTGTAGACAAGTTTTCGTTCTTTTTTTCTGCAGGAAGTAATCATCCCAGCCACCCAGGTGCTCCTACCCTACCTAAGCTTATTTGGGGAACTAAATTTCCTTAGCTGAAACCGCATAAAAGAGCTAAGGTGGTCGCTTCCCATCATCCTCTACGCATCCGATACAGTGCTAATATAACAAGCACTAACAAGTTAGACTGAGTTCATTTCTTGATATGCTAACCTTCGTATGGGTGGCCTCCTCCAACTATATTTTCACGCAAATTCCTTACAGGAAGGAGGAGCGCCACGCGAAGCCGCGCGACACCATGAGAAGGAGGGAAGCCCGGCGTTAGCCGGGCGGTCCGACTGGTCACACAATAACGGCACATAAGTGGGAACAGTTCCACCCCAGTGCTAATGGATTCCGAACGAGCCCTAAGAAAATTCCTTTTGGAACTCGAGAAACTCTTCCCTGTCACAGCCAGCGTGGTCAGTGGGTCACTCGAGGGGCACGAGGCATAGCACTCCTGCACTCCTTTCGGTAAGAGTTTTGAGACCTGGCCTTCGCTTGATGTCTGAGGAAGACAGTCAGAACTGCCTCAGCAGCGAACAAAAAACGTGAATGTCACCAAAAGGTTTATAAACCTCAGAACGGAAGCATCTTTTTCCCAGAATTGAAGCTCACTGCAGGGAAAAATCAAGGTCATGACAAGAACCACACTGAATTTCCACGCTGTCCCCCAACGTTGACCTGGTTTTACGTTGCCATATATCCATGTTGAAAGTTTTCTGGTCTTGGTGTGTCACCACGGCTACTCGGAAGCAGCGTCTGATGTGACCTGGACGAGTTTCTCAGCTCCACACCCTGCCTTCGGGCCAGTAGTACAAAGTCTCCAGTTGCTCCCCGCAAATGTGACCGTACAGTCAAAATGGAACAGCATCGACTCGAAAATGATTGTCTAGGCTGGGAAAGCTCTAAGTGCACTTTTTAATTACTATGGGCAGGGTCAACACAGATTTTGACTGCAATTGTAGGCAGTTTCGTCAACGACTTACATTCAATGGTGCAGTTTCGGATGTCGAAGTCTTCGAGGTACGCATTTTGTAAGAATAGACGATGATGCAATGAACCTCACTCAGTCATGAACCCTTCCAAGATAACTGATCAATCTTTGAATCGTCGGCCAGCGATTAGATCTGAAGGTTTTATATTCGGCAATCCTGACCTGAGCATACACTCCATCATTGTGTGATAATGTATATCGAGCATTTTTGAGCATTCCTTCTTGCAACACGATCTCTGGGGTTCAGGTGGTTCACTCGTTTACAGTTACAACAGCTTACGGCTAAGCCTACTACGAATGATGCATAGGCATCTGGGGAAAGGGCACCATGCAGTCACTATTCTTCAAAGACACGTCGAACTCTAAGAACTTTGGATAAGACCTCATTTTATGATTACTATGACATCCTTTTCCATTTCCACGCTCCCTTTCATATCTTTACGGTTTACTTCCTTTCGCTTTACATGTGGGTCCGCAATGCTATGAAGCAGACGTGTATTTTCGCGTAACCTCATAACTGAGCTCTTTCAACGAAGTTCTATAAAGAGTATACAATCAGATGTCCGGCATTAGGCTAAGTCGGAAGCATTCAGTTTGAGTGAGACCCACCCGGCTTGAGATGCAGGGCGAGCCTGAGCCGATGTGGCCCGCTTTTTTTACCAGCAGGTGGGCGGCAACCAACGATAACTCACCGGGAACCCGAGGTTCGCAACACGCATTTTCTTCACCTTTATCGAAAATCGCAGTTTGTAGCATCCCCTCGTGGCACTCTTTTACCGCTTCTCACCGTTCTCAGCTTAAGTTGAAGAAGCTTCCACGCTCAAATTTGTCAAGCACGTCTACTACTCTGCCGGCAAGATTCGAAAGTTGATGTCTGCCTCCCGGAAGAAATCGAATTTCTGGTCTAATAAAATAAAGTGAAGCACTCTAATCTTTCATTTACTTGTTCTTGCTGGAAGTCACGTCATGCTTTCGCTCTTACTTGTTCTCTTAATCTCTGCATGCCGCATACACTTCAACAAATCACAAACAGATCAATCGTCTGCTTCACTGAAAACGATTTTAGAAAATCCATACTTTCCGACGGAGTTCACGCATCGCCAGTAATATTGGCTCCTGCGGTTCCAGGCATGGTGTTTGCCTCTTGAGAGCTTTGTCTTTTGGATTGTTGAGAATGGAGGAGAAGCGACCGCTTTCAGAATTCCTTACCCTTTGTTCAACCCTCGGAGTTGTATAATAATTAGCACAAAGGGTGTGAGAAAGATTAAGAGTACGCTCTGGCCGAGCACATTTGGTTCTAGACCACACACAAGGACTAAGCAAGTTTTGTCCCTATTGCACACGGCCTCAAACTTTGGTAGTTAAACCAGCAAAGAAGAAATCATATATAATACAAACAACAAAATATGAAGTCAAAACCTTACAATCAACCAACAGTAGAAACTAAGAGTCAAGGTATCTAATATACAGAGCACTTGAAAGCAATGAGTAGCACCTAAAAGGATTGAAATGAGTGCTCGAAACACCGTCTCTCTCATTTGTTAATAGGATACTCTTTTGTTTACTGCAGTACACTCAGAGAAACTCTCATAGTAAATCACCCGATTGAGCAGAGTTACGCCCACTGGAAGGCATTGCGGTTTCCAGTGTGGATTTTCATGAGACAGCTACTTTTAATCCTGAACAATAATGAAGTTGGTTAGCGTCGTCGTTCGCTAACAGTCGAGGAGCTCCTGGCAAACGCTGGCTTGCACTCGTCACTCCTGTTCAGCCAAGGATATGTGATACTGGCAGAGTTCTTCATTAAAAGCGACTTTTTTGTAGGACGTCGTGGATGATTTATTGTGTAGTACAGAGCATTTTTTCATCTCCTGCCACATTGAGAAAGGTTGCTCTAAAGGGAGGTCAGAACAGTGTCGGTATTTGAGGACAGAGGGTGTTTTATTCGACGAACTTCGTCGAAGCAAATCTCTTCCCAGCGGAAGCCGTGGTGCCATTCAATTAGGCGACGAGGGAGTCTGCTCTGCTGCCCATCAGTCACAATATCTCATTACAAGCCCGAACGTCATAACGATCAAATTCGTAGCCGTGAAGCAGAAGGTAGTATCGACGGCACATCGTTCGGTCGACGATTCCTTTCCTCGAACGACCACGTCTAATACCGATCAGGTATAATATGGATCTATCAACAATGCCTTTTTCCTGCTACCAACTCTACACGGTGACCCACATGAAGAGTGACGGACAATAAAAAATCAACTTATGAGCTCCTGGGCTAGAGGATGCGGTGATTCCTCGTGCCGAGAAGGACGCGAAGAACGTCACCTGAACCCTTCAACAGGATAGGGCACCAGCCCACAGCACAAAGAAAACACTGTAATGATTTGACACCACACTTACGGGTCTTTGGACGAAGGAGGCTTGGCCTTCCCTATCTCAATCTTCTAGATTTTGCTGTATGGTCGATTCTGGAGTAAAAAGGTTTTGAGCACAGGTCTTTAGATTTTCTGCAAAAATTTTGAACACAGACTTGTAAAAGGATGGGATGAAATTTCGCCGGAAGTGATGCGCGCATTTTCGAAAACTTCCACAAGAGGTAGGGTTCTTGTGTTAAGGCGAAAGGTGTTCATTCTGAGTGCGAGATGTGATATGTTGTTTACGATTTTTGTGATGATGTATAGAAGTAAATGTTTCCTATTTCATTCGATATGTATAATTTTAATGTTAGATTCCGTGTCACACTTGTCGTCGATCACCCTGTATGAGTACTTCAATTTCTGATCATGCAAGCGTTACGCCTGTTCCGTTCTTCCCAACAGGACGATTTTTGGGCTGTTTAGAAGGATAGCCCTATATACTCAACTGATTCATCAAAACCTATTGGTTCATTCTCGTTGGTTGATTTATTGGTTGCCTCATTGTTACTAGCGTACGCGTTGTCTTCGAAAATTTCTCGTTTGCGGACGATACTGTACTACCAAAGCGAATTTGGTCTTCGTATCGTAAACATACATTGTTTTCGAGTCGATTTTTATGGAATATTTCACTATCTATTCAATCATATGTATATCTATGCAAAAAAGAGCAAATTAAACTGCTACGGCGAATCCAACACGCTTGTTTGCATGGTCGAACACAGAGTAGAAGGTGCCGATGAAAACATCGCCAAGAATCCACGATGGCCCTAGGGTTAAACAGTATCTAATTCTAGGAGCATTCGAAGGAATAGTTCATACTCACCACCGTCGGATAGATCCAACTTTTGGAAACCGGATGTACAGCTGCCATCGTCGTACTAGGAAAAAAAATAGTTCTAGGACCATCTCCCTATTGCACGTCTCCCTTATCGAAATTTCGGGTATGAACGCCCTGTTCATCTTCCGATAGCGCGCAGTGAAATCACAACAGTCTCTCATTAAGAAACAAACCCTAGTTGTCGATTATATCACAGTCAAGTTTATAAAGACTAAACTTTGACGGTACCTGAATTACGTAGTTGTAACCTCTAAGGATCATTTCCGTGCCATTAATTATGAAAGCGATTGGTGGAAGCTGGGGAATAGTACTGCAGTCAATCCCACCATATTCGTCTGCTCCTATTTGTTGCTGAATCTTAAAACAGAGGTAATGAGAAGGAAGCCCCGGAAACTTCGAACCCTGAAAGCAGGAAAAGAGAAGTTTTGCAAAGCTCACCATTTGAATTGCACTCGGTGGTCCAGCAATGAGTGAGGTACCACTGTCAATGATCGCGCTGGTAGGTTCATAAGTAATTGGTTGTCCATCGATGGCCACGCCACCAAGTTGGATTTGCCAGTAGGTCTCGGACGTGAGTTGCTCCCACACAATTGGGCCCTTGAAAGCTTTTGTCAACTTCAATTTTTATAATAGAGATCTCGGAGCGGTACCTTATAGCGGGATTCGTCCATTCCACAGAGTGTCAGTTCTCCACCGACAACGTTGTGATAAAGATCTCGATTGAGATAAAAAGCGACGAGGGCTTCCGGACACAGATCCTGCAACATTCGTTTTCGGAGCATTCCGTCAGGCCCTCCTATTCATAGCTTATCACCCTACTGAGCGGGTGGTCATGAGGGGGGTTAGTTTCTGACTGATCTTACTACTCGCTTAGCCTTCTAAACCCCTGTAAGATCTCAAATTCATCATCACTATGGAACGTCATGCAGAAGTACTTCGTTGGCAAATATCTGATCCAAAGGTTGAGGAATGTCACCAGACGCGATTGAGTCCCATGCCATGCCGAGGATGCCGTCAAATTCGGAATTCTGAAATAACAGCAGCTGTCATACACCGTTGGATAACTTCTTATACATCTAACTCACAACAAATGTGTTTCCGGGCTCTCTTGTTGCGCAAGCAAATCCTTGCCCGCTGTCAGTGCAATACTTTTCGTCCGTGCCGAACTATAAAAGGTATAACGACCATCGCGACTGCTCATTTCCACGAGATTTTGAAACTCACACAGACGGTATCGTAGTCAACGTGACCTTGCATTGAACCGGTTCCATATTGGATCGAAATTTGATGGTCCGTATCGATACAAGTCGAGGACTGTTCGCAGTAGAACTTCAAGCAAGTAAACGATCATCTAAAAACTCTGCAACAGCTCTTGATGCGTTCCTACCTGGTTATGGCTCTGACAAGCTACATCGCTCTGTGGACAGTTCGAGCATGGGATCCACAAATTGGAAGAGCCAGTATCAAAAAGCACTTTGAAAGTCTGTGGAGGAGTTCCAATCTGGATGGTGCCGTAATACTGCGTCTAGAACATACTGATTTAATCCCTACTAATTTTTACTACTGATTTATGGCTTCTCACATTCATATAATTGGAAAGTCCTTCAGTGAAGTCAGGAGTGGAGCCGTAGTTCGGGATGTACTTCTGTTTCAGATATTCAGAAATCGCTTCCACATTATATGAACTTCGACTTAGGGTCGTTTTATTCATGGGCACACTGGAATGAAAGCCGTTCTCCGCGGATCCACAGTAAAACTATGTTGAACCTGGAACCCACCGCACAAGTGCGTTGATGCCCATCCATGTTGATGAGAGTAGAAGTAAAAGCGGGATCATTATAACTTTCCTGCAAAATAACTGTAAATATTTGATGATCCATCAAGATTCACAAGGCCCTTACTGCTGTGAGGTATAGCTGAAGAAAGGCGAGGGATAGCCAGTGTACATCAACCAGACTGGGTCATGCTCGGCGTTGAGCCGGGTACGCTACCGTCATCGGCCTTCGTGGTGCCAATGTGTTTTTACTCCTTATGAATCACGGACTAGAGTTTTGATGTTTGTTCGCTGTTACCTATATTCCAGTGAGTAGGTGGGGATAATGTGGATAGGTGTAAATCAGTATGAGGGGGACCGAAGTTGGAAAGCTCTTTCCCGAACAATGGGTTATGTGATATTATGTGCGGATGAGAAATAAGACAAGGAACAACAGGAAAATGAGGATTCATGTTAGCCGGATTAACTCAATCTGCACTTCAACGATGGGAAACATCGCTGGGCAGGGCCTTATAACTGCGCCAGATGACTCAGCGTTACTTTGCTCACCTGTATCAGCTGCATTCCCGTTGATCATCGATTTCCTTGAGCGGGCGCCAGTAGCGTCTGCATTCGTTCCTGTCACAAGACAGAGTGGTCTAGTGAATCGTCCTCCCTTCAGAGAGACAAAGCAAAAACTCCTTCCTTCAGAGCTTTCGTGAAGACGCCTGACCAGTTCCTCTGCTAGGAGAGGATAAATACGAATTATGCACAATGTGCAAGGCGCATCTGTAGACATTCAGAAGAAAGTACATTGACTACTGCTTGGATAAGCAAAATGTTGCGCTGTAAATTCCTACCAATAGACCTGCTGCTTCCGAAGAAGTAAGGGAAAATCCGAGTACGAAGTTTTGGTATTGCCTTCTCCTTGATTAAAAGCGAATGGTTTGTTTCCTCGACCTTTTGAACTAGCGAATAGTTCAAAAGTTTGAGGAAACGTCTTGCACACACGCACACACCAAACACACCACACATATACACACATACACACCGACACACATCACACACAAACACAGACACATTTGTGCCTTCCATAGAGCCTAAAGCGTCAATCTGGAAGCGAACTTCATCGGGTAGCCTGTTACTGTCTATAACTCTGAGGACGATCAGACCAAGCGCGCATCTGAATCCTTCAACGATTTCAAATATTTGACCCTTCATTTCTTGTCTATTCAAATATACTCAGGAAGTTCAGAACGGTATCCCTTGCGGGCCCACTAATGAATAACAAGTTTCAGAAAAAATGTGCACATCGCTGCGGCTCCCCCGAGGACTCCGGTGGGGAGACTGGCGGTTGATCCCCTCAACGACCCCACTGCACTTCATCCTCTTGTTTTCCATCAGCCAGTTTTGATTCAAAGGGGATGAAAAATGAGCCTGATTAGCTTTCGGCTTGTGACCGTCGGTATTGTTACTCTTAAATGATGGATCAAGAAAGGTCCACGTTCGAGCTATTTACCCAGAGAAAAATCTAGATACATAGCTTTTTTTGTAACTCCTCAGACTACTAGTGCAGTCTTTTATTGGAGTTACCACAAAGAGTGAACGATACTCAATAGAACACTCTTTTATACACACTAAAAGGGTATGATAGTGAACGGTACTGCCGTTCCCCAACAGCTTTAATAGGAGCGAAATCAAAATTGACATCGTTAAGTAGAATTGACTGAAATTGGGAAACGATAAAACGCAAAACGCAACGCTCCCACTGACGATTGTTCGCAGAGCATTTGGAAGGTTTCTGGTCCTCTCAGTTGTCTGCACGATTCGATCGGGGTTCCTGCCGAGGAGATCGACTTGGACCGATACAAATGCAATTCACCGGCTACGATGCAAGCTCCAATTCTCTTGTGGCTCCAGAGACGGCCTATGTAGTCCTTCATAGCAGTTGGCAGGAAGGATACTCATACACAGCACTTTTTTACACCAAGTAATAGGGTATGATAGTAAACAACACGGTCGTTCTCCAACACAGTGCTACAATGCGATCTCTGAATCCTTCCTATGTGTTCTAACAACCTTAGCTTAAGATTTTCGAGGGCATGAGGGCAGCTCGTTCGGGCACTGTTCTTCTTTTGAGGGTGTATTTCAACGTTTTAAAGCTGCTGGGCCGTGACCACAGAGTAAAACAAGTAGGTGTGTTTGGCACACCCTCGAATAACCGTGGTTTGAGCACTTGAGGTTTGAGTAGATCGGTTGTTGACCTTTAGCCGCTTGTATATATTAGTGTGTCAGGAAAGTTTTGAGAAAATTATGCTTCTCGACTGAGAAAACATGCTGCTCTCAAATGCGCTAAAGAAGGACTACATATAAATGTGATCCTCCCAATCAATCGTGCCTTCCTTCCTCAGAAGATCTGTTCAACTCCACTCATCACTTCACCGAAGGATTCTCCAATTACATGAATGTGAGAAGCCATAAAAGCATAAAAAAGGACAAAAAGGATGAAGTGTTTGTGCGTTAATCAATTACGTCTCAAGGATGCGCCCATGCATTGTATCTCACTTCGGAATCATAGTGGCGTTTTGGATGCATACATAGGTAGTCTATATAATGAATTGCTGAGGTCAGCCGGTGTACAAGTGGGCGCTTTCATCCTCCCAGACAGGCCTGTTACCAGTACCGACCCTGGAGGGATGGAAAGCTTGGCTGACCTAGACTAATACTGATTCAAGGTTCGAACCCGTGACCATACGTGTAAGATAGTGCGCTATATGCCAATACACCACTTCCGTTGAGGACATTGAGTAATACCAGTGGTAATTGGTCAGTGCTCGAAGCTACTTCTGCTATTATGTGTGATCAGTGCCATGCAAAAAGAGCTTTCTTTTCAAGATGTTCGAGCTCATGTTGCCTTCGTCAGGTGTACAAACACTTACGCCATTGCCATTCATTGCACAGATGATATCGCGGGATTTAAAAAAACGTTAGGGTAATCCTTTCCTTCGCAATTTCTCTCAAATTCTAAAAGGAAACCTAAAGTTAGCAGGAGAATCAAGGCTAAAAATATGGATCAAAGGGCTCACAGTGACGATCTGCAGTTAATTTTCTAGAGTTTGACAGAAACAATTGCCTGGGATTCCGAAAGGTGCAAAAGATAAATGCTACCAAGAATTCTCAGTGAAAAGCTGCTAACTGAAAATGAGAAAGACTGGAAAGGCCGAGCGATTCGTCATCAGACCAATCTGTGAGCAGAAAATGATGTCTGAAATGACACACGGCACCTCCAGCAAAACCCACTGGCAGCTCCAAAAAGCTGAATTGCACGCTCGAAAGAAGAATGCGTCCACAAGAGCTGCCCTCACGCCCTCGAATAATATCTCAAGCCAAGGTTGTTAATATATGTAAGAAGGAATAGGAGATCGATCCGCAGCACCGTCTTGGGGAACGGCAGTACCGTTCACTATCATACCCTTTTAGTGTGTATAAAAGAGTATTCTATTGAGTATCGTTCACTCTTTGTGGTAACTCCAATAAAAGACTGCACTAGTAGTCTGAGGAGTTACAAAAAAAGCTATGTATCTAGATTTTTCTCTGGGTAAATAGCTCGAACGTGGACCTTTCTTGATCCATCATTTAAGAGTAACAATACCGACGGTCACAAGCCGAAAGCTAATCAGGCTCATTTTTCATCCCCTTTGAATCAAAACTGGCTGATTGAAAACAAGAGGATGAAGTGCAGTGGGGTCGTTGAGGGGATCAACCGCCAGTCTCCCCACCGGAGTCCTCGGGGGAGCCGCAGCGATGTGCACATTTTTTCTGAAACTTGTTATTCATTAGTGGTCCCGCAAGGGATACCGTACCGAACTTCCTGAGTATATTTGAATAGACAAGAAATGAAGGGTCAAATATTTGAAATCGTTGAAGGATTCAGATGCGCGCTTGGTCTGATCGTCCTCAGAGTTACAGACAGTAACAGACTACCCGATGAAGTTCGCTTCCAGATTGACGGTTAAGGCTCTATCGAAGGCACAACTGTGTCTGTGTTTCTGTGTGATGTGTTTCGGTGTGTATGTGTGTATATGTGTGGTGTGGTTTTTGTGTGCGTGTGTGCGGGATGTCTCATCAATTTTTTGAACTATTCGCTAGTTAAAAAAGTTGAGTAAACAAACCATTCGCTTTTATTCAAGGAGAAGGCAATACCAAAACTGCGTACTCGGATTTTCCCTTACTTCCTCGGAAGCAGCAGGTCTATTGGTAGGAATTTACAGCGCAACATTTTGCTTATCCAAGCAGTAGTCAATGTACTTTCTTCTGAATGTCTACAGATGCGCCTTGTACATTGTGCATAATTCGTATTTATCCTCTCCTAGCAGAGGAACTGGTCAGAAGTCTTCACGAAAGCTCTGAAAGAAAGAGTAATTGCTTTGTCTCCCTGAAGGGAGGACGATTCACTAGACCACTCTGTCTTGCGACAGGGACGAATGCAGACGCTACTGGCGCCCGCTCGAGGAAATCGATGATCAACGGGAATGCAGGTGATACAGGTGAGCAAAGTAACGCTGAGTCATCTGGCGCAGTTATAAGGCCCTGCCCAGCGATGTTTCCCATCGTTGAAGTGCAGATTGAGTTAATCCGGCTAACATGAATCCTCATTTTCCTGTTGTTCCTTGTCTTATTTCTCATCCGCACATAATATCACATAACCCATTGTTCGGGAAAGAGCTTTCCAACTTCGGTCCCCCTCATACTGATTTACACCTATCCACATTATCCCCACCTACTCACTGAAACATAGGTGACAGCGAACAAACATCAAAACTCTAGTCCGTGATTCATAAAGAGCAAAAGCACCTTGGCACCACGAAGGCTGATGACGCTAGCGTATCCCGCTCAACGCCGAGCATGACCCAGTCTGGTTGATGTTCACTGGCTATCCCTCGCCTTTCTTTAGCTATACCTCACAGCAGTAAGGGCCTTGTAAATCTTGATGGTTCATCAAATATTTACAGTTATTTTGCAGGAAAGTTATAATGATCCCGCTTTTACTTCTACTCTCATCAACATGGATGGGCATCAACGCACTTGTGCGGTGGGTTCCAGGTTCAACATAGTTTTACTGTGGATCCGCGGAGAACGGCTTTCATTCCAGTGTGCCCATGAATAAAACGACCCTAAGTCGAAGTTCATATAATGTGGAAGCGATTTCTGAATATCTGAAACAGAAGTACATCCCGAACTACGGCTCCACTCCTGACTTCACTGAAGGACTTTCCAATTATATGAATGTGAGAAGCCATAAATCAGTAGTAAAAATTAGTAGGGATTAAATCAGTATGTTCTAGACGCAGTATTACGGCACCATCCAGATTGGAACTCCTCCACAGACTTTCAAAGTGCTTTTTGATACTGGCTCTTCCAATTTGTGGATCCCATGCTCGAACTGTCCACAGAGCGATGTAGCTTGTCAGAGCCATAACCAGGTAGGAACGCATCAAGAGCTGTTGCAGAGTTTTTAGATGATCGTTTACTTGCTTGAAGTTCTACTGCGAACAGTCCTCGACTTGTATCGATACGGACCATCAAATTTCGATCCAATATGGAACCGGTTCAATGCAAGGTCACGTTGACTACGATACCGTCTGTGTGAGTTTCAAAATCTCGTGGAAATGAGCAGTCGCGATGGTCGTTATACCTTTTATAGTTCGGCACGGACGAAAAGTATTGCACTGACAGCGGGCAAGGATTTGCTTGCGCAACAAGAGAGCCCGGAAACACATTTGTTGTGAGTTAGATGTATAAGAAGTTATCCAACGGTGTATGACAGCTGCTGTTATTTCAGAATTCCGAATTTGACGGCATCCTCGGCATGGCATGGGACTCAATCGCGTCTGGTGACATTCCTCAACCTTTGGATCAGATATTTGCCAACGAAGTACTTCTGCATGACGTTCCATAGTGATGATGAATTTGAGATCTTACAGGGGTTTAGAAGGCTAAGCGAGTAGTAAGATCAGTCAGAAACTAACCCCCCTCATGACCACCCGCTCAGTAGGGTGATAAGCTATGAATAGGAGGGCCTGACGGAATGCTCCGAAAACGAATGTTGCAGGATCTGTGTCCGGAAGCCCTCGTCGCTTTTTATCTCAATCGAGATCTTTATCACAACGTTGTCGGTGGAGAACTGACACTCTGTGGAATGGACGAATCCCGCTATAAGGTACCGCTCCGAGATCTCTATTATAAAAATTGAAGTTGACAAAAGCTTTCAAGGGCCCAATTGTGTGGGAGCAACTCACGTCCGAGACCTACTGGCAAATCCAACTTGGTGGCGTGGCCATCGATGGACAACCAATTACTTATGAACCTACCAGCGCGATCATTGACAGTGGTACCTCACTCATTGCTGGACCACCGAGTGCAATTCAAATGGTGAGCTTTGCAAAACTTCTCTTTTCCTGCTTTCAGGGTTCGAAGTTTCCGGGGCTTCCTTCTCATTACCTCTGTTTTAAGATTCAGCAACAAATAGGAGCAGACGAATATGGTGGGATTGACTGCAGTACTATTCCCCAGCTTCCACCAATCGCTTTCATAATTAATGGCACGGAAATGATCCTTAGAGGTTACAACTACGTAATTCAGGTACCGTCAAAGTTTAGTCTTTATAAACTTGACTGTGATATAATCGACAACTAGGGTTTGTTTCTTAATGAGAGACTGTTGTGATTTCACTGCGCGCTATCGGAAGATGAACAGGGCGTTCATACCCGAAATTTCGATAAGGGAGACGTGCAATAGGGAGATGGTCCTAGAACTATTTTTTTTCCAGTACGACGATGGCAGCTGTACATCCGGTTTCCAAAAGTTGGATCTATCCGACGGTGGTGAGTATGAACTATTCCTTCGAATGCTCCTAGAATTAGATACTGTTTAACCCTAGGGCCATCGTGGATTCTTGGCGATGTTTTCATCGGCACCTTCTACTCTGTGTTCGACCATGCAAACAAGCGTGTTGGATTCGCCGTAGCAGTTTAATTTGCTCTTTTTTGCATAGATATACATATGATTGAATAGATAGTGAAATATTCCATAAAAATCGACTCGAAAACAATGTATGTTTACGATACGAAGACCAAATTCGCTTTGGTAGTACAGTATCGTCCGCAAACGAGAAATTTTCGAAGACAACGCGTACGCTAGTAACAATGAGGCAACCAATAAATCAACCAACGAGAATGAACCAATAGGTTTTGATGAATCAGTTGAGTATATAGGGCTATCCTTCTAAACAGCCCAAAAATCGTCCTGTTGGGAAGAACGGAACAGGCGTAACGCTTGCATGATCAGAAATTGAAGTACTCATACAGGGTGATCGACGACAAGTGTGACACGGAATCTAACATTAAAATTATACATATCGAATGAAATAGGAAACATTTACTTCTATACATCATCACAAAAATTGTAAACAACATATCACATCTCGCATTCAGAATGACCACCTTTCGCGTTAACACGAGAACCCTACCTCTCGTGGAAGTTTTCGAAAATGCGCGCATCACTTCCGGCGAAATTTCATCCCATCCTTTTACAAGTCTGTGTTCAAAATTTTTGCAGAAAATCTAAAGACCTGTGCTCAAAACCTTTTTACTCCAGAATCGACCATACAGCAAAATCTAGAAGATTGAGATAGGGAAGGCCAAGCCTCCTTCGTCCAAAGACCCGTAAGTGTGGTGTCAAATCATTACAGTGTTTTCTTTGTGCTGTGGGCTGGTGCCCTATCCTGTTGAAGGGTTCAGGTGACGTTCTTCGCGTCCTTCTCGGCACAAGGAATCACCGCATCCTCTAGCCCAGGAGCTCATAAGTTGATTTTTTATTGTCCGTCACTCTTCATGTGGGTCACCGTGTAGAGTTGGTAGCAGGAAAAAGGCATTGTTGATAGATCCATATTATACCTGATCGGTATTAGACGTGGTCGTTCGAGGAAAGGAATCGTCGACCGAACGATGTGCCGTCGATACTACCTTCTGCTTCACGGCTACGAATTTGATCGTTATGACGTTCGGGCTTGTAATGAGATATTGTGACTGATGGGCAGCAGAGCAGACTCCCTCGTCGCCTAATTGAATGGCACCACGGCTTCCGCTGGGAAGAGATTTGCTTCGACGAAGTTCGTCGAATAAAACACCCTCTGTCCTCAAATACCGACACTGTTCTGACCTCCCTTTAGAGCAACCTTTCTCAATGTGGCAGGAGATGAAAAAATGGTCTGTACTACACAATAAATCATCCACGACGTCCTACAAAAAAGTCGCTTTTAATGAAGAACTCTGCCAGTATCACATATCCTTGGCTGAACAGGAGTGACGAGTGCAAGCCAGCGTTTGCCAGGAGCTCCTCGACTGTTAGCGAACGACGACGCTAACCAACTTCATTATTGTTCAGGATTAAAAGTAGCTGTCTCATGAAAATCCACACTGGAAACCGCAATGCCTTCCAGTGGGCGTAACTCTGCTCAATCGGGTGATTTACTATGAGAGTTTCTCTGAGTGTACTGCAGTAAACAAAAGAGTATCCTATTAACAAATGAGAGAGACGGTGTTTCGAGCACTCATTTCAATCCTTTTAGGTGCTACTCATTGCTTTCAAGTGCTCTGTATATTAGATACCTTGACTCTTAGTTTCTACTGTTGGTTGATTGTAAGGTTTTGACTTCATATTTTGTTGTTTGTATTATATATGATTTCTTCTTTGCTGGTTTAACTACCAAAGTTTGAGGCCGTGTGCAATAGGGACAAAACTTGCTTAGTCCTTGTGTGTGGTCTAGAACCAAATGTGCTCGGCCAGAGCGTACTCTTAATCTTTCTCACACCCTTTGTGCTAATTATTATACAACTCCGAGGGTTGAACAAAGGGTAAGGAATTCTGAAAGCGGTCGCTTCTCCTCCATTCTCAACAATCCAAAAGACAAAGCTCTCAAGAGGCAAACACCATGCCTGGAACCGCAGGAGCCAATATTACTGGCGATGCGTGAACTCCGTCGGAAAGTATGGATTTTCTAAAATCGTTTTCAGTGAAGCAGACGATTGATCTGTTTGTGATTTGTTGAAGTGTATGCGGCATGCAGAGATTAAGAGAACAAGTGAGAGCGAAAGCATGACGTGACTTTCACAAGAATCCTACTTTATATAATTCGCTAAGTGTGTCTGTTGGTGTGTCGGTGTGTTTGTGTGTGTGTCGGTGTGTGTGTTTGACCGGAAATTCATAAATCCTGTCTCCGTGGACCTAGAGCGTTCAAAATTGGTAGGAGTAAGGGGGACAGGATGGGAACACCTTTGGTAAGTGGCAGGACCGGACTCCTTTCACAGGGAGCGCGGCGTGCGCGTTATAAACTTCGGGCCGCAAATTCATAACTCATGTCCCCGTGGACCTAGAGCGTTAATATTTGGTATGAGTAAGTGGGGGCTGGATGGGAACACTTTTGGCAAATGGCAGGACCGGACTCCGTTCACAGGGAGCGCGGCGTGCGCGTTAGAAACTTTGGGCCGCAAATTCATAACTCATGTCCCCGTGGACCTAGAGCGTTCACATTTGGTAGGAGTAAGGGGGCAGGATGGGAACACCTTTGGTAAGTGGCAGGACCGGAATCCGTGCACAGGGGGTGGGGTTTTGCGCCGCAATAGTCAATTTGGCCCTAAGGCATTCAAACTTGACAGGAGTACAGGCGGTAGGATGGAAACATTTATCGTAGGTGGGAGGACCGGACCCCGCTTATAGAAGGCGAAGTTTGCGCCAAAACTTTCAGTTTGCCTCTAAGGCGTTCAAACTTGGTAGGAGGAAGTATGGGAACACTTATGGTGACCGGACTACGCCCCCAAGGAACAGGATTTCGCGAAATAAATGAGTGGAAATCCATAACTCCTGATCCCGGAGAGGAGAGCAATCAATAGGAGGGGGCAAGATGGGAACATTGACAATAGAGAGGCCTTAGAGAAGAAGATCCACACACCGATTACCTCCTAACGCCTTTGTTATTTACGATCTAGCTTTGACTTTTTGATATGTTTCATTCGACAAGAAGGGTAAGTCGTGTGATTATAAGGAGATGAATTTGTTTCACTTCTTGCTATTAAATTACGACCGCTACCCAGCAGAGTTTGCGGTTGAGTAAAAGATCACGGTTTCTCTTTGTTTTGATATCATTCTTAGCAAAATTTATCCGACCGGTAATAATGTTGGATTCACATTTAATGATGTATCTGTAGAGAAAAGGAGGTACATCTTTGAAGGTAATAGATAGTCTATACTTTCGCTCAGCGAAAAAGCGAAATAACATATTAAAAAGGTGGAATTTCATTAAATCGATATTTTTCGGGCAAAGTCCCTTCGCCCCAAGAAGGAGGAGAGCCCCTGATGACGGCATTGAGGAATTGATGGTAGCTAACATAGTAGCCTCAGCCGCGATGAAGTCTGTGAATACTTTTTTCTCTGAATAATCGTCTTTGTGATATTAAACGATGTTCTTTCGGAGACAGCGAGGTTGGCTTACAGAAAAAATCGCCCCCACTTCGGAGCTAATACTGAGGGTGTAGAGCCTTCAAAGCAAAAGGAGAATCCGAAGTGTTATTTACGCATAGCAAATTTCTCACAGGAAGAAGGAGCGCCCGGCGTAGCCGGGCGAACCTATAAGAAGGAGGGAAGCCTGGCGTTAGCCGGGCGGCCCGACTGGTAAGTAAATAAAAGATTAGAGTGCACCACTTCATTTTATTAGACCAGGATTCCGATTTCTTCCCGGAGGCAGACATCAACTTTCGAATCTTGCCGGCAGAGTAGTAGACATGCTTGACAAATTTGAGCGTGGAAGCTTCTACAACTCAACCTGAGAACAGTGAGAAGCAGTAAAAGAGTGCCTCGAAGGGACGCTACAAACTGCGCTTTTCGATAAAGGTGAAGAAAATGCATGTCGCGAACCTCGGGTTCCCGGTGAGTTATCGTTGGTTGCCGCCCACCTGCTGGTAAAAAAAGCGGGCCACATCGGCTCAGGCTCGCCCTGCATCTCAAGCCGGGTGGGTCTCACTCAAACTGAATGCTTCCGACTTAGCCTAATGCCGGACATCTGATTGTATACTCTTTATAGAACTTCGTTGAAAGAGCTCAGTTATGAGGGTACGCGAAAATACACGTCTGCTTCATAGCATTGCGGACCCACATGTAAAGCGAAAGGAAGTAAACCGTAAAGATATGAAAGGGAGCGTGGAAATGGAAAAGGATGTCATAGTAATCATAAAATGAGGTCTTATCCAAAGTTCTTAGAGTTCGACGTGTCTTTGAAGAATAGTGACTGCATGGTGCCCTTTCCCCAGATGCCTATGCATCATTCGTAGTAGGCTTAGCCGTAAGCTGTTGTAACTGTAAACGAGTGAACCACCTGAACCCCAGAGATCGTGTTGCAAGAAGGAATGCTCAAAAATGCTCGATATACATTATCACACAATGATGGAGTGTATGCTCAGGTCAGGATTGCCGAATATAAAACCTTCAGATCTAATCGCTGGCCGACGATTCAAAGATTGATCAGTTATCTTGGAAGGGTTCATGACTGAGTGAGGTTCATTGCATCATCGTCTATTCTTACAAAATGCGTACCTCGAAGACTTCGACATCCGAAACTGCACCATTGAATGTAAGTCGTTGACGAAACTGCCTACAATTGCAGTCAAAATCTGTGTTGACCCTGCCCATAGTAATTAAAAAGTGCACTTAGAGCTTTCCCAGCCTAGACAATCATTTTCGAGTCGATGCTGTTCCATTTTGACTGTACGGTCACATTTGCGGGGAGCAACTGGAGACTTTGTACTACTGGCCCGAAGGCAGGGTGTGGAGCTGAGAAACTCGTCCAGGTCACATCAGACGCTGCTTCCGAGTAGCCGTGGTGACACACCAAGACCAGAAAACTTTCAACATGGATATATGGCAACGTAAAACCAGGTCAACGTTGGGGGACAGCGTGGAAATTCAGTGTGGTTCTTGTCATGACCTTGATTTTTCCCTGCAGTGAGCTTCAATTCTGGGAAAAAGATGCTTCCGTTCTGAGGTTTATAAACCTTTTGGTGACATTCACGTTTTTTGTTCGCTGCTGAGGCAGTTCTGACTGTCTTCCTCAGACATCAAGCGAAGGCCAGGTCTCAAAACTCTTACCGAAAGGAGTGCAGGAGTGCTATGCCTCGTGCCCCTCGAGTGACCCACTGACCACGCTGGCTGTGACAGGGAAGAGTTTCTCGAGTTCCAAAAGGAATTTTCTTAGGGCTCGTTCGGAATCCATTAGCACTGGGGTGGAACTGTTCCCACTTATGTGCCGTTATTGTGTGACCAGTCGGACCGCCCGGCTAACGCCGGGCTTCCCTCCTTCTTATGGTGTCGCCCGGCTTCGCCTGGCGCTCCTCTTTCCTGTAAGGAATTTGCGTGAAAATATAGTTGGAGGAGGCCACCCATACGAAGGTTAGCATATCAAGAAATGAACTCAGTCTAACTTGTTAGTGCTTGTTATATTAGCACTGTATCGGATGCATAGAGGATGATGGGAAGCGACCACCTTAGCTCTTTTATGCGGTTTCAGCTAAGGAAATTTAGTTCCCCAAATAAGCTTAGGTAGGGTAGGAGCACCTGGGTGGCTGGGATGATTACTTCCCGCAGAAAAAAAGAAAGAAAACTTGTCTACAGCGGTGCTCCTTACCTATGGAAGCCCTTATTTAAAAACTGGCATGTCCGTGATATAACACGGCATAACACGTTTCATCGAGATCATTTCTTGATATACTAGCCTTTGAATGGGTGCCCCCCCCCAACTACGTTTTCCGGAATTTGATATGCGTAAATAACACTTCGAACTCTCATTTTCCTTTGACAGCTCTACGCTCTGAGTATTGGCTCCGAATTGGGAGCGATTTTTTTCTGTATTGTAATTGACCAGTCGGATCGCCCGGCTAACGCCAGGCTCTCCTCCTTCTTACGGGTTCGCCCGGCTACGCCGGGCGCTCCTCCTTCCTGTGAAAAATCTGCTATGCGTAAATAATAATTCGGATTCTCCTTTTTCTTAGAAAGTTCTACACCATGAAAATTAGCTCCGAATTGGAAGCGATTTTTCCTGTAAGCCATCTTGGCTGTGTCCGAATAGAACATCGTATAATATCACAAAGGCGATTATTCAGAGAAAATAGTATTCAGAGACTTCACCGCGGCTGAGGCTACAATGTTAGCTACCATCAATGTCCCTCAATGCCATCATCAAAGGCTCTCCTTCTTCTTGGGGCAAAGGGACTTCACCCGAAAAACATCGAGCTAATGAAATACTTTCCCTTTTTCCTAGGTTATTTCGCTGTTTCGCTGAGCTAGAGTATCAAGTCTATCAAATGCCCTAAAAGACGTACCTCCTTTTCCACGGATACATCATTAACTGTGAATCCAGCATTATTAGCGGTCGGATAAATTTTGCTAAGAATAATATCTAAGCAAAGAGAAACCGTGATCTTTCACTTGATCGCAAACTCTGATGGGTAGCGGTCGTAATCTGATAGCAAGAAGTGAACCAAATTCATCTCCTTATAATCACACCACTTTCAAGTTTGAACGCCCTAGAGCCAAACTGAAAATTTTCGCCCGCCTTCTATGAGCGGGGTCAGGTCCTCCCACTCACGATAAATATTTCTATCCTGCCGCCTGTGCTCCTACCAAGTTTGAACGCTCCAGGTCCACGGGAACAGGAGCCATGAATTTGCGTCCTAAAATTTTTATCGTGCACGCCTCGCTCCCTGTGAACGGAGTCCGGTCCTGCCACTTACTAAAGGTGTTCCCATCCTACCCCTTTACTCCTACAAAATTTGAACGCTCTAGGTCCACGGGGACAGAGTTATGAATTTCCGGTCAGGCACACACACCGACCCACACAAACAAACACACGCACACAAACACACCGACACACCAACAGGCACACTCCGCGAATTATATAAAGTAGGATAAGTTTCCCATATCACTATGTTTATCATAATCACAAAGCAACCCGGACGGACATACCGACATACCGACATACAGACATACCGACATACCGACATACCGACAAACCGACAAACCAAGTTACTGCTTTATATATAAGAAGGATTATGTACTGATAAGAAGTCTCGATTCATTGCTCTTCATCTCGAATGGGTGGCACGAATTACATTGATGGCTTAACTGAGTGACAACCACTGTCTTGAATGGTACCCAGAAATGGATAATAGCGCCTAAACAGACGTCGTTATCAATAGAACATTTTTCCCACGGATTTTTCATTAATTGGGAATACCAAATCATTAGCGGTCAGATGAGTTTAGTCACACATGATATGTCACAAAACAAAAAGGAGTCGTGGTACTTCATTGTATCATAAAGCTTACTGCGTAACGGTCGTAGTTTAATAGCAAGAAATGAATAATATTCTCATTCCGTTATGGTGAAATGTCCTTGATCGGTCCCTATTACTGCATTTGCCTGTCTTATTGAAAGAAACATTTTAAAAAGTCAGTAATCATGAATACCCTTTTGCTCTCTGAGGCCCTCAGCAGTTCTTATCAGTTGTTATCAGTTCCTCTCACAGAGTACCTACGACCACGACACATCGTACATTGCCGTCATTGAAAAGATTCCACTGTTGACACAAAGGGAATTGCAACGCTTGCCCGCTTGTTTTTATGTTACTATTATGAGTTATGAATTTGCAACCCAAAATTTCTAACGCGCACGCCCCGCCCACTGTAGACGGAGTTCGATCTTGTCACCTGCCTTAAGTGTCCCTATCCTGCTTCCCGTACACCTACCAAATTTTAATGCAATAGGACCACGTAAACAGGAGCTGTGAATTCGCGGCCCAAATTTTTATTGCGCACGCATCGCCTCCCGTAGGCAGAGTTCGATCTTGCTACCTGCCATAAGAGTTTCCACGCCGCCCCCTGTACTCCTACCAATTTTGAACGCTTTGGGTCCACTGGAACAGGAAATACGAATTTACGATCCGAAGTTTCTACCGCGCATGCCCCGCCCCTGTGGGCCGAGTCCTGTCCTACTACCTGCCATAAGGTTCCCATGCTGCCCCTGTACTCCTAGAAAATTTGAGCTTTCTAGGTCCACCGTAACAGGAGTTATGAATTTCCGGTCAATTACACACACACTGTCGTGCCTCTCGCACGACCTCCACGGTTTACAGCACGCGTCGGGAGGAAACCGCGCCCCAGGTCTACTCGCCTTCGGTCCTGACGCGAAGGCCAGAAACTGCCGGAAGCGCGGGAATTTAGTTGTAAGCATAACATTTCGCTGCGTAGCTACCCAATTCAGTCGTCTGTATGCATTCGTCGTGCGAGGCTGGTGGACCGTCGCGTGCTCCCTTTATTCCGTCCCGTGGGCTCATCCCGTAACCGTCGATCATCGTCTTCCAACTCATATCCTCATCTCATAACCTCTCGTCTCGTATTCAGGTCAGTAATTTCCCAATTGTTTTATTCATGTGTGTTTTTGGTATAATGCTATTGCATCATGATTTTTCACTTACCATTTTTACATCACTTGAAGTTCCTCATGTTGTACCCATATTTGATATAAATGTGGCGTCTTACTATTTTCATGTAGCTATACGGGATTAATCCCAAGAGTATTTGACACACTTGTAGTTGGGAGCTCAGTTCGGCGACAGGGGACTAGGCCCTTCTTCAGCCCGCAG
The DNA here is from genome assembly GCA_000469685.2 of Haemonchus contortus. Lineage (NCBI taxonomy): Eukaryota > Metazoa > Nematoda > Chromadorea > Rhabditida > Trichostrongylidae > Haemonchus > Haemonchus contortus. The sequence continues at coordinate 15,406,225 of LS997565.1, forward strand.
CAGGACCCTTAGCATTCCTCGGCACGGCATGTCCCCTTAGGGGTGTGTGGGCACCCAAATACCCACGTTCTGCCGTGACTGGGGTGTGGGAACGCCGATGCAGATGGTAGAGGGCACCTCGTCACGACAGAAATGGTGCATCGACCGCAGTCAGTATCGTCAAAGCGCGACGTTGACTGATGTGTCGAACCCGTTCGTCGTGCCATGTATCTTCAGCCGTCAGCATCGTCAGCTCCGCGTCGCAAGAACATTGTCATGGTCGTAGTTTCCCGCAACCTGTTGAGTTCGCATGCACGCTTTGGTCAGTACCTTGCACAGGCAAGCAGCATCATGTACGTCGTAGCTAGGGCTGCGCATTCCGCTCACGCACCTAGAACCAGTGTTACTGTCGGGACCAGTGGCAGGGGTCCCTTCGGTATAATCCACACAGCGTAGGTTGCACTGGCTGGGTAAATCGCATGCGTCGTGGGTCGTGGTGTAGGCTTTTAATGCGCCTTGCAGGTACCGCAGTTTAGGTAGCATGGGTGTCGACTGGTGAGAGCGACTGACCAATAATGTGGGAACCAGTCGCAGCGTCGGTGAGCTCCTGGTCGGCCCACTGAGGTGCGGAAGCAAGTCCAGTGGCACTAAGAGCATTGTAATCCATGTAAGACTTCGTGTTGACCTAAGTTGCGTATCTGCACGCGCTGGGCTGTGACTTCCATGATTTACTTCTTGCTTGTGTCAGTTATTCTCCAAAATTTGCTTGCTTCTTTTGCTCCTGTTTGCGGTCCCTGCCATGTTGCTCTGATAATTTGCCTCTCAACTACCTGTTTGCTCAAGTGCTCGTTTTCCACCTCATAATTCACTTACATCTATTCTACTTTCTATCCTTTCTCTTTATTCGCTGTTACTTTTTTATAACACTAGAAGAGGAGCTTCGTCGTCATTGGAAGTCGTCAGTTATTACGTTTTGTCCTCTCGATGGTCGCTCTTCTTGTCTTTAACAAGAAATTACATACTTGTCTTAAGGCCAACTACTTCGTGATCACGTGGTTCAATATGTCAACTCTTCAAGGGCATAACGCACGGATAACCTCTGCGATTGAAATGCTTTCTAGAATGCTTTCTAATGTCGATCCTAGTTGTTTAAAGCCTATTGACAAGACGATAACACCCGAAATACAACTTCGCACAATTCAACGCCGTAAAGGGATCATTTCCGCTGCCAAGCGTGGAATTGAGAAGGCGACAGAAGTTCTAAGAAGTCGTTATGAGTCGTCGTTATCTTTTGCTCAAACTCAGGAAAACTCCGCCGCAATCAAGCAAGAGCTTGAACAATTCTGGATAGATCAACAAGGCGAAAAAATCATGGAGGAAGCGCAAGTTACCATCGTAACGCTTGACGCGCAACTCCTCATGGACGACTCCATGTACCACATTCTCCTCCAACAGCATAGCGACGATATAGTCACCGCGACGTCAGCGATTAGTATCGCCGACGCGCCACAAACTACCAACATTCCGTTACGCCGCGGTAATGACGATAATCCAGGAAGATCAACTGTTGCGGCTACTCAGGATTCCTCTGCCTCTATGCTACAGCCGATTCAGCTTCGTCGGCTGGAATTACCTACGTTTGACGGTGATGTTGCTAATTTCTATGACTTCTGGTGCAGATTCAAGACTGCGGTTCACGAGAACGACAGTCTTTCGTTGTCCACCAAATTCATTTATCTGGCAAATTCACTAAAAGGTAGCGCTGCGTTATCAATCCAAGGGTATGATCCATCAAAACCAGAAAACTACCACCTTGCCATCCAGGCTCTGAAAAAACGATACGATCGCCCTCATTTTACTCATGGTCTTTTCCACCAAAGACTGGAGCGTCTACCAACATCAAGTACCTCAGCTGGGGCACAAAGGGATACCCTTTGCCAAATCCAATCATTCATTATGCAACTCAATCGCTACGAAGATGCCACCACTTCGTGGTCACTCATGACCCTAATTAAGAAGAAGTTTCCTCGTGAAACTCAATTGGAAGTCAATAAACTGGAACACCGATCAGGGAAAACATGGACATTACCTGAACTCCTAGATGCACTCAATGAAGTCATCGAGGAGTTCGAAAAGCTAGAGGACTACTCAGTCACCACGTCTGGATCCCTGCTAGCGGCTAACCCTGTTTCCGTCGAACGTTCGAGAACACCAACTCCAGAGCCACGATATGACCCCACGATGTGTTGCTTCTGCAACTCATACAATCATCCGTCGAGGCGCTGTCATTATTACATGCCACCTTCGAATCGTCGCATCATAGTCAATTCCCTTCGTCTTTGTTGGAAATGCCTCCGTGCCGGACACCCTAGTCGGGCTTGTAGTCGATCCGACTGTTCACGTTGTGGCGGGCCCCATCACCACCTTATCTGTACTCATTCCACTAGGAGATATCGCTCACCCGATTCTGGCAGAAGACCACATTCACGTGAATCTTCTTGTTCGTCATCAGAAAGGCATTCACGTAGCAACTCTCCTAGAAGAGCTACATCTTTCGAGAGAGCAGCTTCAAGATCACCTTCGCGCAAAAGATCTCTTTCTGCTAGAAGGCATTACGAACGAACACCTTCTCCGCATCATGGAATGTCAGACAGACCAAGCAGTTCCCAACGCCGAACAGTCCGCTTTCAATCACCCGTACGCGATAACAGTCCCTACCGTGGAAGCTCGTATAGACGTGACCGCACGCAAGATCGCGAACTTCCTGTCTACTCAGCTCTGGACTCGGACGAAGAATATGAAAAAGTTATGGATCTACATCGTGACAAGAGTCCTTCGGCAACACAAGTATCTACCACGCTAGATACGACAGCTTCCTCTACCCTGATGACGGTAGAAGCCAAAGCCATCAACCCACAGACTGGTACTATTATAACTGTCGTACTTCTACTTGATACAGGTGCACAGAGAAGCTTCGTTTCACAGGACACTATTAATAAGCTTCATATTTCCTTTTCCAATACAATTCCACTGACGACAATTTCCTTCGGGGAAATACGTACGACAGAAAATTCTGGAATTGTGGATATTGCCTTTATCGACAACCTAGGAAAGAAGTTCCGGATGGTCCTCCGCACGAAGGACAAAATTACGGCCCCATGTTCTCCAGTCAACATCACACAAGAAGACATGCAATTCCTTCGCTCTCTAGATATTGACTACACCTCACTTACAGCTACACGCATGGTCACACCAAACATTCTGGTGGGTATAGACTACTTCTGGGATATTGTCACATCAGACCGTCCACAAACACTTCCATCTGGACTCGTCCTTTGCCGCACGCGTTTCGGACCAACTCTTTCGGGATCCAAGTTTTTTCGTGGCCTACCTGCAACAACTCGCCACTAATTCCGAAATCGATTCGGCAACAGAAGACGTCGACCCAATTTCTCGTTTTGACAAGTTAGATATAATAGGCATAAACGATCATCCAGATCCATCTCTCGACCAAGAAGAAGACGCTCGAATATTACAACAGTTCCAAAACACTGTACAAGAAATCGACGGACTTCTTTACGTGCAATTTCCATGGAAAATATCTCATCCCAGGCTAGCCGACAACAAGCTTCTCGCCTTAAAGAGGCTTGAAAGTCAGTATAAATCGTTCACTAATAAGCCGGACTTATGGAAACTCTATGCCTCGACGATTCAGGACTACCTCGACAAAGGAATTACCGAGGAAGTTGATGAGTACCACTTCGACGATCACAGGGTCTACTATATCCCACATCAGGCTGTGGTCAAGGAATCGTCTGCCACCACCAGGCTTAGAGTTGTATTCGATGCATCGTCTCATTATAAAGGAGCACCTAGCCTCAACGACTGCCTCTATCCCGGTCCGTCCATCCTTCCGGACCTTGTGGGAATTCTTCTTCGGTCTCGTCTGCATCCTATTCTTCTTATCTCTGACGTAGAAAAAGCATTCCTGCAAATTCGTCTTCAACGTAGCCAGAGAGATGCCACTCGATTTCTGTGGCTTATTGATCCATTTTCGCCACCGACAAGCAGCAATCTTCGTATCTTCCGTTTCACAAGAGTCCCCTTCGGGATCACCGCGTCCCCATTTCTTCTTGCTGCTTCTATTCTGTATTACCTGAGACGCGATCCTAATTCTCTGCTCAACAAGGAGATAGAAAACAACACCTATGTCGACAACATTCTGCTCGGCGCAACAACGGCAGAAGAAGCGTACCATGATTAAGTACCATGATTCTAAATCATTGTTTTCTTCTATGCATATGAATTTACGACAATTTCATTCCAACTCATCTGCCGTCAACACTGCTATAGATGTCGCCGACCGCTTGATCTGCTCCTCTCATGTACCCTTGCTGGGCCTTCACTGGAAACCTAATCGGGACACTCTTTTCGTTCCTATTAAAACGACTAATCGACCGGCTAAAACCAAGCGCGCTGCGCTACGAGCGCTTGCATCTACCTTTGATCCCTTGGGCCTTCTTTCCCCATTTCTCGCCCCGTTAAAAGTCTTCCTGCAAGATTTGTGGACGAAGTCTTACCAGTGGGACGACCAGCTGGACGATGAAGACCTTGCTCGCTGGGATCAGCTTGTTCAGGATCTTGAACACCCCATTCCACCAACACCGCGATGTATACTACCCTTGGTTAGCCCATCAGAACTCCAATGCGAACTTTGCGTGTTTACAGATGCATCCAAGCGTTTGTACGCTTCTTGTATTTATCTTCTTTGTCGTAACAGTTCCACCGTCGCAGTCAATCTCCTCATGGCCAAATCTTTGCTTGGACCACGACAACCTATTACGATGCCTCGTATGGAATTACTGGCCTACTTAATCGGTTTGCGATTAGTTCGGCTTGTCCATACCCAGTTACATCGGAAAATAGCCGCTGTTCATATCTTTTCAGACTCGCAAATTGTTCTCTATTGGATTCATTCTTCCCGTCCACTCCGTACGTTTGTGCGTAACAGGGTTACGGAGATCCGCAACATTGTAGAAAGTTTCCGCTCTTCTTCGATCCCAGTTCACTTTTACTACGTCAACTCCCAAGAAAACCCGGCTGATTGCGCTTCACGTGGGATCCCAACCAGTATCGCGAAGGACCACATTTGGTGGTCAGGTCCTCCCTTTCTCAGATTACCGTAGTCACAGTGGCCTGGAGCAAACAACTTCACAACGCCACCTGCGAATGATGACGAGGTACACAACGAATATCAGACGTTGTCAGTAGCGCAATGCCATCATTACAAGTCACCATTTCGCTTCCAATGCAACAGTCGGTACAGTAAACTCGTACGTTCAACCGTCTACGTTCTAAAATTTTTCGCGATTTTGGCTGCCAAGACCAACTACTCCGTTTCAGTTTTTGACTCGCAACACTTTATTCCCTCTACAGATATTTCTCCGACGGAGTTCAGTGTTGCTGAAACGCTTCTTATCAAAGAGCATTACCGCGAAAGTGAACCGCTACTGCTTCGCATGCCACTTCAGCTTCCGATGGACTCATTCGCTGTCCACATCGCATGCAACATGCAGCTAATCCCATACCAGCAACCATACTTCTCGTTCCATCTCATCCCCTTGTGAAGCTGGTTATTATGCACGTTCACCTTCTTCAATTCCACTCTGGGGTACACGCCACTATAGCTACATTACGCCGTTCCTACTTTATTCCATCGATTCGGAATGCGGTGACTAAGGTCTTGCGATCCTGCATCATCTGCAAGAGGATGAATGGTTTACCTTATCGTTATCCTGCTATGCCGAGCCTTCCAAAGGAAAAGGTCAATAGATCGAGACCCTTTCAAAACATTGGTTTGGACTACTTCAGTCCCCTCCGGTACCAGGATACGTCTGTTACAACATCTAAAATATGGATTTCCTTATTTACCTGCACGACCGCTACTGGAGAAACCGCAACTGGATTCCTCACCCTCAAGAAGATCAACTCTGCAATTGCACGGCTTCACAATATTACACTCGAATCGTCTCTACCGGCTGAATCAATTGACCTCAGCGATATTCCTACTATTGAGGAGATGCACGCCGTAACCGGAGGTCCCGTTCCAGTCTCGCCTACTCCGCTGGAATCTCCTGAAACATCAAGCGCGCAGGCTGTCAGAAGAACTACACAGAAGTCTACTTCAGACCTGCATATTCGCTCGTCTACATTCGTTACTACAACTCGTCGTACGAATACTCCACCTCATCATAAGAAGATAACCGTCTCACTCACACCTCGTACTTCGCCGACTCCGTCCTCATCGTCTCGAAACCGCGGCACCAGAACAGTTCGCGCTGTGCGCACCATCTCACCCAGTCGCTCCCCGGATAGGCACCGTCGACAGAGAATGTCTCCTTCTCGTCTCCGAAGACCTTCACCGCCGAGAGAGCCGCAGCCACCCGACCTCGTCTGTCACTTCTGTCAGGGAAACCACTACAGCGCGGGATGCACTGAAGTCAAGAGTCTCACGGATCGCGCCATAAGAGCTGTATCCGTTGGCAAATGTCTGTATTGCCTGAAGGCCCATTCGCCAGGCTACTGTAAGCGCAATATTGCCTGCCGCGTCTGTGATTCTACTGAGCATCATCCGGCCCTATGCCCTCTGAGCTACTTCCTTATTCGTGACATTGGTCCAGACGTATCGAAATTCTTCGGAGCCATGTATGTTCTCTATGAGAACTACCATCGTTGCCGTTGAACAACTGTATGAAGACGCCACCAGCTGTTTCAACTACTGGACGTTCGTGATGGTCAACGTTGCAAGTGGACAATCGACATCATGGTTCAAGTCAACAACGTGATCGACGCCAGCATCAACGTGCAGTTAGTTGGAATCATAATCACCCTTTTTGTTGTTCTTGTATTCTCTTTAGTTAAGCATTTGTATAATTTGTTCTCAATTGTACTCAATTTCTTGCCTTATCATTACGGTGCTATCATTACTGAAGCTTTACTTACTCTTGATTGGTCACATAATTTCGTATATTTTGTACTCTCACGATGATCGGCAGGTTCTGGGTCTCCCTTTCCCTTGTCATTTTTTTGTCATCGCAGGGTGGGTGCATTTCGGCCCCCGGAGTGTCGTGCCTCTCACACGACCTCCACGGTTTACAGCACGCGTCGGGAGGAAACCGCGCTCCAGGTCTACTCGCCTTCGGTCCTGACGCGAAGGCCAGAAACTGCCGGAAGCGCGGGAATTTAGTTGTAAGCATAACATTTCGCTGCGTATCTACTCCAGTCAGTCGTCTGTATGCATTCGTCGTGCGAGGCTGGTGGACCGTCGCGTGCTCCCTTTATTCCGTCCCGTGGGCTCATCCCGTAAGCGTCGATCATCGTCTCTCAACTCATATCCTCATCTCATAACCTCTCGTCTCGTATTCAGGTCAGTAATCTCCCAATTGTTTTATTCATGTGTGTTTTTGGTATAATGCTATTGCATCATGATTTTTCACTTACCATTTTTACATCACTTGAAGTTCCTCATGTTGTACCCATATTTGATATAAATGTGGCGTCTTACTATTTTCATGTAGCTATACGGGATTAATCCCAAGAGTATTTGACACACTTGTAGTTGGGAGCTCAGTTCGGCGACAGGGGACTAGGCCCTTCTTCAGCCCGCAGCAGGACCCTTAGCATTCCTCGGCACGGCATGTCCCCTTAGGGGTGTGTGGGCACCCAAATACCCACGTTCTGCCGTGACTGGGGTGTGGGAACGCCGATGCAGATGGTAGAGGGTACCTCGTCACGACACACACCGACACACACACATACACACACACACACACAGACACACCAACAGACACACTCAGCGAATTATATAAATAAATAACCATTCTATAAATAAATAATAAATAATAACAAATAATAAATCTGATAAATAAATAACCACCACTCTAATTGCAGTATAGACTGTTATCTTGTAATTATTGATTAGTGACTCTAGAGCAAAAGACCTATGTACTTCCTTATTTAATCATTACAAGTTGTTAAATACTAATTGGAAATTGGATTACTGCATGATTCCGCCTACTTCTGAGCTTGGACACACAGAAGTGCTTTACGGAATTATTAGTAGTTGTCTTAAAGACAATATCAACAAAATGGGAAGGCAGTTAGATAAAAAATAAAACGAATAAACAAACGAAATAAAAGTAGCCCTCCAAACCTGCAGTGGAATCAGGAAGAGAATATGTCTGGCTTTACTGTTCAGTAGAGAAAGTAATGCAGCACAAAATCAATGATGTTGCTAGAAATTCTGTGATGGGAACTGCAGTTCGGAAGAAAAGCTTTGTCTGACTTGCAGACTTATTTTATGAAGATTATCATGAAAACTGTGACGGAACAAAGCATAATTGAAATCAAGCTTAAAGGATGGCATTCTCTTCACTCTGGATAAATGCTCACCAAGCGTCCTCTTCTCAAGTACCTGGGCTTGCTCGACAGTCAGCCGCTTGCCCTGGGAATGAAGCGATCTTTACCCTTCCTTTTTGCATATCTTAACTCGCTATCGCATTTTTTGTCCACTAACAATTCTCATCATATTCATATTATATCAACACTATGCTCATAGGTCTGCCACCAAAAGCGAGGATTCACCACCAGAAATAATTAGGGATGTTATTGGCCATTGCTTTCTACCTTCAGTTTCACACCCATTATTAATTTCTCACTGTTATTATGTAAAGCTTGTGCTTACGCAGATAATTATCAATTTCTCATTATTACTATGTAAGGATTATGCAGATGGCCTCAAGATTCGCGCTATAGTTGACTGTGAAAATGGTATGACAAAAATTGCTTCTGCGATTGACGCTATGTATAAATGGTTCATAGATTGGGAACTCCTACATTGCCCAGAAAAAAACCAAAGAGTTACACCTTGGTTCCAGTGATAGGCATTTTTGATACAATTTGAATAGACATGTACTTACTGTAGCATCGCCTACAATACATCTAGGATTACATATTGGCGAAAAACTTGACTTCCGCCAACATTGTGAAAAATCTCTTCTGCAGCCCAAAGGAAAGCTCACAATATATTTAAGGCCCTATCATCAATTAATCCTAGGGCCCTCCTTGTAAAACTTATGTCAGACCAATTTCCGCGCACGGCACGACAGTCTTCAACCCCTCTAAACACCATAATATGAATCGGTTGGGGGCAGCTCAAAATACTAGTTTTACACGCAAATTGATTCTTCGCTGCCATAATTTACCATACACAAATATACCGAATTCTGCATCTCGTAACCGTCTTCTAGGTTTGAAGTCGCTATCATTCAGGAGGAGAATGAGAGATGTGATAATGGTCACCAAAACACTCTAATATCGGCCAAGTTGAGATTCGATGTACTGATTTATTTCCTATGGTGACATCAATTACTAAGGGGAAACCAAAGTAAGATAAACTTTAGAGCAGCTCGTGTAAATCCTAGGACCAAACTCTTCCTATTATGAATCGCGTTGGATCAGTGTACAATCGCTTAACTAAGCTCGACTCCCTCCCTAAATCGATGAGTGCCCTCAGAGCGCATCATAGTAAAGTCTTCGATGAGTTAAAAAGGCGATTTCCAACAAAATCGTTTTCACTTCTTCGGTGGCATTCAGAAGGTCATAGAGCGGAAATGGACCATAATTCTATACTCAGTGCTCATGCCCCTACACCATTGTCAAAAAGCGTACCATGCCCTGAAAGTCCTTCCTTGTCAGAAGCCATATTTATCGTGAGCCGTTTCTTTAGGTGCCACCTCAATAGGTTGTCCCCGTAGCCAGGTCTTAGCGAAAACGAATACTGTGCCATCCGCTTCACCCAGCAGTTAGTTGTGTTCGGTAATGAAAGGGTCCTTTCAATAGTCAGGTGGAAAGTCTTAAAGTTGTCTATGAAGGGAGCTACGGGTATCACTGGAAAGTAATGCTCAGCATGCAATCGTTGTCAAATACGAGAATATCATCCCGAAGCATTTCTGAGTAATTGTGAAGGGGTGTAGTTGGCTGATGGGTCACGGTTGCCGTGGGGGCTCAAAGTGGTGAATTCCATGAACTTTCACCTACCACTGACCTTTTCTCATGGATTCTACCTTCCAGTGATTCATTGTGACCAGACCAGGCAGGTTTAGGTACGTGCTTGATGTGGATGATCCGTTTTCCATCTCCAGTAGCGATGATGTCCAGCCAGTGGAAGCTGGCCTTCGAGATAGCAGCTGATCACAGTCTAAGCGTATTTGGCGATTGCTGTCGATCAGTTCATGTAACAATCACTGACCAAGCCATTTTATCATTCAAACAATCGTAGGACGTTAGCCACTGCGGTCTCTGAACTGCTGAGGGCGGCAGCAAAGTATGTCACCCCTCTGGATCCTGCTCCGCCACTTTCTTCCAATCGTCCAGCAATATTTTACTGCACAGGGTCAACCAGAGCTGGAATTATTTTTAAATTTCTTATTTTCAGCTTTGAAGCAACCAGGTACATACACAGTGCTCAGAAGGGGCTTCAGGGCCTGATACTTGGAGCAACTTTTGAGGGCTCATCTGCGGAGTGGCTAAACTCGATTTCGTAAAAGAGTATGGGTTGAATATGAGTCCACATCTGAAACTACGGATCTCCTTCACTGAGGGTTCTCTCTCACTGAAGGATCCCAGCCGGTTAGTGACGAGGCTACGTAGGGCGTCCCCAGGTGGCGGATAGGGGAATTAATCGCCGACCAAAAGTCACCGGTACGTCCCAGAGACGCAGGTGGATTCAGGGGATGGACTCCTTGATTCTGCTGTGCTGGATCGATATACCCTCTGTTCTTCGCAGGCGATCCACGCATACGTGAGTGGAGAGTCTGTGGGTGCAGTTGGTATCCTGCCCATCGACTCGGCCAAAAGCTTGCATTCGGGTGACGAACAAGTCACGCTGGGAAGTATTTGGGAGGCGATTCGGGGCCGCCTCCAAAAACAAAGCCCCTTGTCCACTTCGGGATAGCCTGGCAAGCCCCCGGAGTCAATAGCCCCCACGTCAGAGCCTGGCAAGCTGCACGTTGGGTATTTTCACGCCAAAAACAGTAATAGAAATGGGCCTCATTCCCCTGAACCTGAGGGAGCCCCCAATACGGCAGCGTTGGGTAGGACCGCTCGGGAGAGGCTGCTAAAATCTCAGGGCCAAAACAGGCTGCCCAAAAGGAGAAGGACTAAGATGGCGATCTGTACTTTCAACGCACGGACGCTTGCACGGGATCAAGTACGACGCCATCGGACTGACCGAGACGAGAAGGCATCGCCCGCTGCACGCTGTGTTTGAGACTGGAGAAGAACTGTTCCTTGGAACATGCGACAGTAGAGGCGTCGGCGGCGTAGGTGTCCTCGTCAACACGCACTTGGCCATGAACATCGATTCGTACGAAAGCTTAACAACCCGAATCGGACGTTTGCGATTAAGAAGATGTGGCTCAATCCCAGCTCTAACCATCTTCGTTGCTTACGCACCAACATCTAGCTACGAAGAAGAGGAGTTGGAAGCGTTTTATATGGATTTGGAGAGGCTCTACAGAGAAGGCCACACTTTCTTCAAGGTCATCGTCGGTGATTTTAACGCCAAGATTGGCCCCAGAAGAACGGCTGAAGAGCTTCACATCGGGACTCACGGAATGGAATGGAATGAGCAGGGTGAAAGGCTGTCCGAGTTTATCATGACGACCCACACCATCCATGGTAACTCGCAGTTCCAGAAGCCCTCTCATTTAAGATGGACATGGGAGTCACCTGGTGGACAGTTCCATAATGAAATAGACCACATCATCTTCAATCGAAGATTTTGCCTGACCGACGTCGCTGTTGTTCCGAAGTTCTACACGGGATCGGACCATCGTCTCCTCCGCGCTAGATTCCGCTTCTCAGTGCGTGGGGAGAGAGCTATGAAGTTTCGGAAACGAAGCCCCAAGACCTCCATCAACTGGGACCACTTCGCTTCCCTTGCGAGTAAGTGGGAGGATTCCGTCATCGACAACATCGACGAAGAATACAACCGGCTCGTCGAACATCTTCACGATAGTGCTACGAAAGCAGAGAGTCTACAAGAAGCCAAGAGACGACTCTCCTCGAAGACTCTCGAGCTGATACGTCAGCGTGGAATCGCGCGAGCTACAGGCAGTTATCAACAAACGTCCGAACTTGCGAAGCTATGCAGAGAAGCGATAAAGGAAGATCTGAAAGAGAGAAGAGCAGCAGTCATGGACGAAGCCGCCGAGGCCTTAAAGAGCATACGCAAAGCCCGACGGAGCTTCGCCAATTACAAGACCAAGATGACCTCCCTTCGTCGTCCTGACGGAACCGTTACTGCATCACGGAGGGCAATGGAAAAGGTCATCTACGACTTCTACTCGGATCTCTTCGACAGCCACGTCTACCTGCCTACTCACCATCTTAGGCAAGACGAATATATCGCTCCTTCGGTTCTCCCTTCCGAAATACGACATGCCATCACGTCGATGAAGAACTGTACAGCGCCCGGTCCCGATAGGATCAAACCAGAACATCTGAAGAGTATGCCTCCGGTCATCATCAAAACTCTGGCTAGGTTCTTCACACGGTACCTGTCGGAATGCAAAGTGCCCACGTCGTGGAAAACTAGCAAGACTGTGTTGCTGTACAAAAAGGGAGATCCAGACGATATTGGCAACTATCGCCCAATCTGCCTGCTGTCCGTAATCTACAAGCTTTTCACTCGTGTCATCCTAAACAGGATTGGCAGAACATTAGATGAAGGACAGCCATGCGAGCAAGCAGGGTTTCGGAGAGGGTTCAGTACAATCGATCATATCCACACCCTAACAAGGCTCATTGAAGTATCGCGAGAGTACAAAATGCCGCTATGTCTTACGTTCATCGATTTAAAGAAAGCCTTTGATACCGTCGAGACAGAAGCGGTAATTGAAGCCCTGGGTAACCAGGGTGTTCCTACGCAATATATAAGGATGCTTCGTGAGCTCTACGATAACTTCACGACCAGAATTTCACCATTCTATAAGGAAGTCATTGTCAACGTGAAGAGAGGTGTTCGGCAAGGCGATACTATTTCGCCCAAACTTTTCAGTGCCGCCCTCGAGAATATCATGCGTCATTTGGAATGGAAAGACTTGGGAGTGAATGTCGACGGCCGCTTCCTACATCACCTCCGCTTTGCAGACGACATCGTGCTTATGACACCGAGCATCGAGCAGTCGGAACGAATGCTGGCCGAGTTTGATAGTGCTTGTGGAAAGATCGGCTTGAGGCTGAACCTAACGAAGACGATGTTCATGAGAAACGGACTGGTACCTGATGCTCCTTTCACGTTAAACGGAACGAATATCTCCGAATGCTCTAGCTATGTGTATCTAGGTCGGGAAGTCAACATGATGAACGACCTAGCTCCAGAGCTATGCAGAAGGAAACGCGCCGCGTGGGGAGCATTTAAGAATATCGAGGGAGTAGTGAAGAAGACAAAGAACATCCGGCTCCGCGCTCACCTTTTCGACAGTGCTGTCCTTCCTGCTTTGACGTACGCCTCGGAGAACTGGACTCTACGAAAGCAGGATGAGCATGCTGTCAGCGTTACTCAACGCGCTTTGGAAAGGACGATGCTCGGAATTTCCCTATACACGTAAGTGCAGAAGGGAATCCGGAGTTCCGAGCTCCGTCACCGAACGAAGATCAGGGATGCCGTTGATTACGCCAAGAAATCGAAGATCAGGTGAGCCGGACACGTTATGCGATATAGTGATGACCGTTGGACCAGGGCGATTACTGACTGGATCCCTCGGGACATCAAACGAACTCCAGGAAGGCCGCCAACGAGATGGTCAGACTTCTTCACGAAAGCTCTGAACGAAAGGAATGTTGAACCTCGTGTCCCTGAAGCGAGAACGATTCACTGGACCACTCTGGCTCGTGACAGGGACGAATGGAGACGTTACTGGCGCCCGCTCGAGGAAGTCGATGATCAACGGGACGACAGGTGATACAGGTGATCTGAAACTCGGGAACTATATGATTAAATCAGCAAGGAAGAGGTAGTCGAATATGATATGCGTATACGCTTGGGTAGTGGCCTACATGGAGACCCTATGCGAGCTTCTAGAAAAATAAGGATTGATGCGAAATTATCGGCATATACTTTCCAAACACCTTGACTCATTCTTTAGAGTAACCCTTAGGCTGCCTACGTAAACAATGAAACCAATCTGATATGGGTCTACGCCCTTTTGCATTATCCGGAATGGCAAAAGTGATAGGGAGCGCCGGCCATTATTAAGGACTTGTGAGTACAACGAGTATGTATGTATATGGGTATATAGCATTGATGATACGCATTGCCCTTTTCCCGTAAGAATGTCGATAATGTGAAGCTGATTATGAGTCACTGCCATAGAAGAGGGTCCATTATCCTTATTCGAATCACATTATCGAATATGCTCGAGAAAGCTGGCTTATTACATCCTTCCTGTCCTTCGGCTTTTTATATTGAATTCTTGTTCAAAAATTTTCCTAGTGTAATGAGATGTGGTGGAAGACGGGCGAAAGTGGTGTGGTGGCAAGTGGCGCACTTTCACACACGCATGATCCCGAGTTCGATCGCGGATCGATATCCGCTTAGGCCAACCGAGCCTACCATCCCTCCAGGGTCGGTGAATTGGTATCAAAGTCGTCTGGGAGGATAAAAGCACTGAATTGTACATCGGCTGGCCATCGCAATTCTCTCTATAGGCCACATACACATTCAATACACCACTAGGATTCTGGATGGGAGTCGAATGCGGGGTGCATCCTCAAGACGGGATTGATCAAAGCCAGAAGACTACTAGAAGTTGATGACGTGCGGTCATCATCACTGTTCCTGAGAACTTCTTTATAGCTGTTCACAGAAGCAATATCACCGTCAATTCTCTCTCTATCTCTATTAATATGATATTGGATTCTAAGCGGCACACCTTCAGTCTCGACCGAATCCCACTATAATCGGATGAAGTATGACATGTATGCGACCATTATGACGCAGCCATTACCTCCTTTCTCAGACTAGTTTCCTGCTGTCTATCTGAATTTGCGTTCAGAGGAGTCATCACTTTAGACAGCTTGTGTTAAAAAAAGCTTACGCCTTGGAAAACTGAAATCTTTTAGTATTGATCAGTACTGTTACGATTTCTCTCTCTTTTGCGAAAGCTTAGCAACTTTCTCTATGATGGTTTGGGCACATCGAGATCGGGTGAAAATGTAGTTGGGAGGAGGGGGAGGGGGGCACCCATTTAAAGGCTAGTATATGAAGAAATGAACTCAATGAAACGCATCATGCCGTGTTATATCACGAATATGCCAGTTTTTAAATAAGGGCTTCGTAGGGCGTAGGGCAGTTTCTTTCTTTTTTTGCAGGAAGTAATCATCCCTGCCACCCAGGTGCTCCTACCCTACCTAGGCTTATTTGGGAAACTAAATTTCCTAAGCTGAAACCGCATAAAAGAGCTAAGGTGGTCGGTTCCCATCATCCTCAACGCATCCGATACAGTGCTAATATAACAAGGACTAACACGTTAGACTGAGTTCATTTCTTGATATACTGACCTTCGGATTGGTGCCCCCCCCCCCCCCCCCCTTCCCTCCCTAACCCTTCCCCAACTACGTTTTCACCCGAAATCGTAACCTAACTGAGAGAAAGATGCAATCATTCATTCTACAAAGTGACTTTGCCCGCTAATCAGTGATTGATTTTCTATTGAGTATCCAGTGGAAATGCATATAGATGATGGACTACAATTGTAAGTTTGCCGGGGCGTGTGCCTACCCAATCTTATGGATTGAATCAGTAAATGGCTGAATATGCGCCTTTCAGAACAGATTCCACCTCTTAACGTTGATTCTCTTCAATCTGACTGAAAGGAATGTACCAGCAACTGAAACTCCATATGAAATACAACTTCTTGATAATGCTCTTATTAGAGCTGATTACTATTTCGTCTTTTATCTTCCAAGTGACACATTTGTGCAAACTTCAAGTGAGGGCATTCCTTGGGCTTCTTATTCAATCATGTTCCCTTTTCACGGCGGTGTTTTCTTTTTCTCCGCAGATTGTCAAAAACGCGAAAGAGTGGGGACCACATATTCTGTAGATTCTCAAAAAACTCTGGGTTCAAAGAGGAAGATGCTTTCATTTCATGGAGAAATTCAAGGGTGATGTTATGAGTTGATGAGACTTCGACTTTATTGTACCGTCATACCAACCTCTATCAGATTTAATTGATGGCAATCCCTTTCACCCCACTATTTACTTTTCATTCCAAGGAATCAGTAAAACTTAGTAAAACTGAACACATTGCTACCATGCTAGACTTTGGGGTCCCTAGAATGAATGCTTACATGGCGAGTGGAAAAGGATTTTCTTCTAACTGAGGCTGAGCACATCCTCTTTGCACCGATTCCTTAGCGTCGATCGACTAATGCGATTAGCATATCCAATGTCGAGGTGGAAAACTCGTCACACCGACGCTCTAATCGAGCACTTTCCACCCTCCATTACGAGAAGAAGCAACGACGTGTTCACTTCCTGAACAGTGACGGAAGCGACCGATGCAGGAATAATACCACCCAACAATGCAAAGTTGGCTCTATCAAAGGAGTTCTAGCAAAAGAGTGATCTTCAGGCTGAAGAGCTTGTGTCTTTGAGCTCATGATGAAGCTTGTGCCGTAGAGTTTGTCAGAGTGAAAGCGAACATATTCGGCCATGCCGAAAGATATGGAAGGTAGCAGTGGAGGGAGGTACTAAGCTAAGACTTAGTTTCTCTAGCCATAGGAGGTGCATCCATCGAAATTCACTCTCACCTTACTCATGTACAAATATAGCCACTTATCAGTCAAAGTTAAGATAAGAAATGATAGCGACACTGCATCTACTTCGTTCTTGCGGTAGCAGTCGCAAGGGGCACATCAACCAAAAGCAGGAAACACTGCTTGCTAGACCTGTTCCAATCGGAATAATTAGTGTTTAATCGAGGCAGAGGTGAAGTAGTGGCCAGTGTCGCACTATCACACACACATGGTCTCGGGTTTGAATCCCGGATCGGGTCCGCCTAGGCGAACCAAACCTTCCATCCCTCCGGGGTCGGTTAATTTGTTCCAGACTCATCTGGGAGGATGAAAGCTCCGACTTGTACATCGGCAGCCACCTCAAGTCACTGTATAGTAGACATACGCACTCATTATGCCACTACGATTCAGAATGGAAGCGCGCATCCCTCAGACGAGAATGCCCCAAGATTTCGTATTTTTCTTTTAAGACTTGAGGTGTAGTAGTTTGGCCATTACCTAAATTTCGGACAACATGATGCACATTGTATGATTCTAGTTTGACGATTTTCGAGTATGGACGTTTTGGTAGCGGAGGTGTCCTGGTGTTTTCCTCTCCTTCACACGTTGTTAACTGTAATAACCATCACATGATGACACGTTGAGATTCATATACTCTTTCGGCTGACTGATGCCGATAAACATCTGTTTGACGTAAACAAATAAGCCAAAAATTGTCCAAAGAAAGGATTCAAGATCTGAGCTCAAATTTGAAAGATGTTGTTGAAACATTATGCGGAGAGCTGCTCTTTTTATGATTTTTGATATAAGTGAGTGAAGGTAGGGTGCAGGGCCCCTTAACAAAATCACTGGTTCGAGGCTCAGTCCGAAAAGTCCTCATTTACCTTCTCCCACATTGGAGCCGATTACTTCGACCGTATAGTTGTTGTGTTCAAAGATTTCCGTTGGAACATCGAATCACAGGCACGTTTTTCCTGGACATCCATTTCATTACACCAAATTTGAAAAACGTTGAAGCTACTTCATTGCATGTCTGGGTATTTTTATAGTGCTTTGGTTTCGGTTTTGTAGCAGCCAAGGTTTCTTTGTAGCTATAAAACCGGAGCACTATAAAAAAACCTAACACGCAATGATTTTTTTATGCTGCCTGACTCCTTTTTGTTAATTTGCTAATGGGCGATGGAAAAATCTCATGCTACCGTGAGTGACATAATTGGATTCCAGAAGTACTTAAAGACAGGCTGCTCCGATCCTCATCCCATTATGGAAAATCATTCAAGGATTTTACGGCGCCATACTAGGAGTTATAATACTGGTTTGGATTACTTTCTTCAATAAGCACTGTTTTTATCTTCTGACAACCAAACACCACACGCTTCTTTTGGGAGGGCCACTCTCCTACAGTGTTCGTTTACCATTCTGTGACACGCGAGACTCGATAGTAACGAGCTCTGCCTAATAATTTAGATGCCACGTGAAAGTGCAAGGTATGTGGGTGATCACACCAACACTCTCGATGTATTATAACCTTATTCGAATGTATCGTCCTATATTTCCAGGCAGCTAGGACGATATGAACAGAAACGCAGCTTGTGCTTTTCAGGTTCTAAACATGCATAGGGTCACAATGTTGTAGGTGCTAAGATGTGCTAGTGTAAGATAAGCCATACATTACTTCTCCTTTCGCAGTTGTCGGGATTCGCAGATAAAATGGCTTTCATTGAACCGAGTTTTGCCTTTCATTGAACGTCTCTATAGCGCCAATACACTTGTCAGAGTAAATGAAATGCAAGATACATAAATCGCAGGAAGAAGCTTATAACGTACGCTCTTGATGGCTCGTAAAGGATAAAGGACAAAGTCTTGGTACGTTAATCAATCTCCCCTGAAGGATGCACCCCCGCATTCGACTTCCACTCAGAATCGTAGTGGCGTAATGCGTATGTGGCCGATACAATGACTTGCGATGGCGGTCATCCGATGTACGAGCTAGTGCTTTTATCCTCTTGGAAGAGCGGTACCGTTTACCCGGTCCTGAAGTAGTGGAAGCCTTGGTCGGTTTTTCAGACCAGAGATTTTTTTTTCATTCAGACCTGAGATTCGAGCCCGTGGCCATGCGTGTGTGATAGTATACCACTGCTCCACCTACACCAACCTTGAAATTGACAAAGCACAGCAAGATCATTTCAAACCTGGCTCCATATTTTTCTTCAGTACATGGCTTCCCAAGATGATTTCCTTACCTCTATCGCCAACCCTTTTAGTTATTTGTTTGCCCTTACGGAAGAAATTATCGTCGAATCTCAGAGCAAGCCCACTCTTCCTTCACTTTTTGTGAGTATTCCAACGAAAATCGACTCCTGCTTAGGATTTTGGAGCTTTCATAACTACTTCAAAGACACTATGTTCCCATGAGAACACCCATTACGTTTTTGTTTTACTTGCACAGAAAGCAGAATTTCAAACGATTCTTCGAACGATCATGTTCTTAGTGCTGAGCTAAGCAGCTATTAACTCATTCCTAATCCTCTGTTTCAACAGAATGCCAGGATGATGGAATACCCCATGTTGTCGCATTCATTTTTATTTCGCTTTCACTGCGATCTTTACTGAGTTTTGATCTGTCCTCTTAGAACATTGAGATTTTCGATGTTTCCCGGAGAATGCAAAAGAATTCCTTTCCCAAGGACTGTGTAATTATTAGTTATGCGGAGGTTATTAAAGTGTCAAGAGTAAGTGTGAAGCTCATGAGAAATGCCAGAATAATGCTGTAAAGCCTATGAGAATTGCGCAGATAGTGCGCCTTTTCCTTGTATCGTGAACGGAGAGATTTTGAAAGAAGAACTTCTGCAAGATGAGTGAGCCATTTCTGAAAGATGTGGAAAGTACCATATGTTAGTAGGGCCTCCTTTTTTCCTGAGTGATTATCAGCCCAAAAAGCGATACTAACCAATTTGGAGGGCACAACTGGGAACAAACCTAAACCAGGCATGAATATTGTACGCTACTTTGGTACTCGGTGATAGCTACTATAATCTCGTAGATCCATTACTACGGCTTACCAATTAGAAAGTAAAATATGAGCCTTCTCAGCAATACACTGGGTATGAAGCTGAACTCCTGTTTTCCTATCCTTCATAGTCGGTGGACATTGTGTTTAGTTGGGTTGTATATGAATGAAATGAATAAGGGGTAAGCAAATGGTAGATTGGTGTACATACCGTTATCGTCAAAGACTAGAGCACAGTCAGCAATTACAACCAACAGGCTGGATCTCTCGTTTCATGCCATGATGGAAGGCCTTGGCTCTGCAGCACGAAGCCTTAGGACGTGCAACGCCCTGACTTTGAACACGAAAAACTTTCCCAGCGTATCTCTGACCTGGTCTCTCTTGCACCTGAACCAGCTAGGGGTCGAATTAGTTGCCATACTCACAAGAATGACGTCGATGTATCAGTGAACGTCATCTCAAACTACTGCGACAGCCTTTTCTGACCGGATTTCCCCATGCAAATTAGCGATAACGGATGTTCAGAGTTTTGCAGCAGAAGTCAGTAGCCCGCATGGATTTAAGTGCCGTTGAACCAGTGACTACAGATATCTGTTGCAGTGGTATAGAGGAGAGCATCCCCTTCGGTAACAAAACCCCTCACTTCCCAAGGGAACTTAGTCTGACGACGTCTGACGAAGTTTTCTTGCAATCTTGGACATAGGACGAGGGCGTAACGTAGCAACAACTTATTTGTGAATCCCAACTTTTTCATTCTTCATCCGGATCTTGTCGAGCGCGTAAGTTTCCGCGAAACTGCCAGGTTGGTAAGGGCGATTAGATTTTTTCTGTCCTATCGAGCGCTACTTATCTAAGCTGATGTGCACCAAAGTGCATCACTTACGGCTTCAGCCAATCAGCTTCATCTGCATTAATGGGCTAGTCGTTCCATTTTTGAAGGTACATTATCAAGGAGCTTACATCCTCGCAGAAACCCATTTAATAGGTATTCCATTTGAATAAGAAAAAAGCAAAAGGCTCTAAGTTTGGTCCAGTTGGAAGAATGGATTTATTTTGACTTGGTGTTTTGTTGACTGCTGTTTTAACGCCGCAGTACTCAAAGCGATAAGTTTCACAAGGTTGGCGATTCGTGGACAAAACTTCAGTTTAGGACGGGACTCGAACTTGCCCTTTGCGGGCAATATAAACGGGCAAGCGGGGTCCCGGTTGTGTAAGGGACAGAGCACGGTGCCTGGAAAGCACAAGTACGGGTTCGAGTCCCGTCCGAGACTGAAGCTTTGTCCATAAATCCAGAGAATAGATTTATTCATTGTAAAATATCAGGTGTCGTTTTACATGAAAATGTAATACGCTATATATTTATGCTCATCCCTAAGTAAGCCAATCTACTATCTTCAACTCAGAATTGTAGATGCTTTTTTAGAATCCTAATGGGATCTTTTTTCTATCCGCACGTGCTGCCTACAACATTGTCCACTGTAGAGAGACTATGGATTGAAGGGCTAGTTTTGCATTTTGTTGTGTGTATAAGACAGCATTATTCGAAGGTAGCTCTTTCCTCCCAAATAGGAAGGAATATGAATGGGTTCAAAAATGCGAAGTGTTTATTTTAGTGAACTCGAAATTGATACTGAGTTTGATCAGCAGGCCCCTCACTTGGTATTCGTGTCACTTCAACTTCAAGAGTGCAATTTGATAAAAGGACATGATGATAGAGCATTTCGGCATTAATCAATCCTTCCAACGAATGCACCCCGCATTCGACCTCAATTCAGGATCGTAGCGGCTTATTGGAAGCGCATGTGGCCTATACAACGACTTGCGATGGCCAGCCTATGTACAAAACAGTGCTTCTATCCTCCCCTACGAGTCTGGTACGAATCACCCGGCCCCGGAAGGATGGAAGGCATGGTTGGCCCGTGCGGATGTCGAATCGGGATTCGAAACCCCTGACCATGCATTTGTGACAGGACGCCACTTGGCGCTCTGAACTCCTTCTGATGATACAGGCGTGGGTTTAAGTGTAGTCCCTACATGATATAACAGTTTCAAGGAGTTGATGGCTGGTTTTCTTAACGCTTTATGAGGGGCTTATCCGGCAAGTGTAAATGATAAGAATTTCGCAGTTTGATCCAACTAAAGGAAGTTAGTTATGCAGTGAGCAAAATAGAAAAGTTCAATCTCCTATCAGGAATCTCTACAGAGGTAGTATTTATCTTTTGCAGATTCCTGAGAACTTTCTTAGTTGCCGCCCCGTTTCCTGAAACAACCGACGCGCTCACCGTCAATTAGCCAGGACAGGGCGGAGCCGATGAGCTAAAGAGGCACAAGCTTCAGAAAACTTGCATTTCCTAGCACCTCAACAACTTGAACGGACGCTTCACAGCCCATCGGCATAAATTCACCTCTTGTACTTGTTGAGCCAGAGAGATTTTTTCGCTTCCCTCTGATGGAATAAGCAGTTCTAAATCGCCATATCACCCCGAATTTGATGTGGCGTCGTGCCAAGCTGGAAACAATTTTTTCTGTAGATTGACCTACTGCGGTTTGAGATCATGATAGCTCATTAGCTCTATGATTACAGATGTGGAACCTTTTCAACCCATCAAGAAAGGCCATCATTCCTTGTCGTTGATCAATTATAGCCATCTTTGCTATTCTCCAGCTCATCAATCCATCAACAACTTTGAACCAGGCACTCTTCTTCAGCAAAGGCTAGAAGGTAAAGGATTCTGGTGCCAACCAATCCCGTCTGAGGGATGCGCCATCGCATTCGACTTCCACTCGCAATCGTAGTGGCAATGTTGGATTGTTAGCTGTGTTTCCCTCCTTCCAGGCTTTCTGGTACCAAATGGTCGGTCCTGTAGGGATGGAATGCTGGCTGGTCACAAATGAAAAAGCTAGGGTCCCCATCACATCTCTATAGCAATGATCAACACATTCATATATAATAGTAGAGCTGTAGAGTCCAATGTAGAGAGACTATGGATTGACGGGCTACTTTTGCATTTTGTTGTGTGTGTATAAGACAGGAAGTGGCTGATTATGGCAATTTCGAGCTGTAGCGAGTGCTTTAATTTGTGTTGAAGCAAGTCGTGTTTGTTGATGGTCCTTCTTATGCCGAGTGTTATTCGCTAGGAAGTAGGTGCATAGTCAAAGCCTCTTTCCCGTCCTCCTAATCTCCGGATGTACTCTAGGAGTCTGTGTCTGTCGTTAGAAGCCATCGTGATGTATCCGTGCGTCGTTGGGCAACAGGAGGCCTCGGTCCGTCTACCACTCGGCGTGCAGTAACGTATGAACCTAGAACAAACGTATTCAGATCAGGAAGTGAACAATATTAAATAAAGAAAGTAAAAGCAGTTTAGTAGGAAAGTGAAAAATGACTTCTGCTGACAGCTGCCCATTGGAGACTCACTAGGAAGACCTTTTCTAATCTCGTATTTAATCCTCGATACACATGTTTTGAAATTTTTACGTACTTCTATTGGAAAGAAGAAGGCTAGTCATTTTCAAGTTTATCCACTGAATGGAGGTATACTAGTTCCTAAGCCTAACCTATGTAATTCCTGTCCATGAGACCTGCACACTTCCAAAATTTTCGATGAAGGTCGAAAGGACGACCTTAATGAGAAATCAGGTGGCATCGAGCCTTTTTCATACCCTTGAGTCCTTGCTATACTCGTACATTCTCTTTTTCCTTTACTGAACTCAAACTGCTTATAACAATTGACCTTGGGCGTTGTTCAGAGCACAGTTCGCGATAATTTTGTGTTCTCTAGTTTTAGACGAGTAATAGAGGTGATAGTCCGGAATAAGGCAAAAATGGCGAGGAAGACGCGAAAATCGGCTAGGATTTGTACCAGAATAACATAGAGAGTGTGATGAGAGAAGTTGCCTGGGAGGGTATTTGGAGGAGCCTCTCAAATGTGTGCCCCATCACAGCTGCAACACGGTCTGAGTGCAAAGTGTTGGTTCCAGTACGAATGGTGGAACCTCTGCAGTTTTTGAAGCGCTTGAAAACTCGTCTGCCTTGGGTGTGTATACCGTCTAAACCGATTTTGGGGGGCCTTATTCACCTTATCTCACCGTTTTTCGACCGACAGCGTCTCTTTCCCCTTCCTTCCCGTTTCTTTCCCATTCTTTTGGATCACAGGTTCATCTTAGGGAGAAATTTCAGAAGCTTTTTTAACGTTAACTGTGTTTTGAATTAGGATTGAAAGAGCTTATGAAGGGAGACTAGAACCAAAGTTCATGAAACCCCTTGTGTATGAATTGACGATTAGGATTGGGTTAGATTAGTTAGAGCACATCTGCACGGCAATGCAGCCTTTGCCTCGAATGAGGCGATTTGGTGTTTTTTCGTTGTGCTGAAATCGGCCTTGTTTAATATAACTGATTAGTGTCATATTCACAACATCTGTGTTATCTAGGCAGAATTTGTTAGGTGGTGGGTGAGCAAGGGGATAAGTAGTGCCAAGCATTCCATCTTTGACTGTAAAATCTAGTCGCTTTGAAGAATATCATCGAGATTCATAAACGAATTAGTATTATGTCGTCGGGAAGTAGTTGCGATTTTTGAGAATGATTTTCCACAGCGCTTGTTTCCGGAGCTTTTCAGAATATGCCTAGAATTACTACAAAATTGCTGGTACGACCTTTATTGATGAATATGAGCTTCATCCGGGTGAGGCTGCCAGTTCATGTTGAGCAAAGGTGCACATGATCATGGTTTCGCAGTTTCGAGCAAAAAGAATATGCTTCATTTATGGAAGTTTCTCCAGTTTTGTATTTGGAGTATTTCTGAAGTAGAGGTTGCTATGCTGGCACGATTCAAGGTGATCCTTGGCTCTCATACCCTTATTGATGTTTGAAGCTCAGACTACAGTGCCAAAATCCTAATAGCTATGAAAACATATTGAAATTCTCTCCCAGTTGTGATGTCCCGGAAAGATATTTGCAACTTGATTTCCACCTCTCTGCAACGTTTGGTCGTTAATTGATTTCCGTAGTAGAAAAGTGTGCTAACTTAACTATCTCTGCAGTTGAATTGTGTAGGCAAAATGCGCAATCACAGTAAAGCATTGCTGTGATCCTGGTTGGGGGTCGAATCTATCGCGTTTTACGAAAACGAACCTAAAGGTCTAGCTCACGATAAAAGTGGATTATGAGATATCCCGCTGAAACATATCTGGGGCCCCCTCGAGAATTGTATCTGGCACAATCAGGTCGGGAAAAGGCTCAGGATAGACGTTATGAAGGCTCAAAGATTGCGCTGTGTGTATACGCGGACGAGTTTCTACAGCATTGTGGAGGCTGCACCATTCACAAGGGAACCATGTAGGAGGTTCGAGCATATCGCCATCACCAATAGAGACAGAGAATGGCAGCTCTGTACTGTTGTGGCTTGATGTAGTCAGCTCTTTGCGCAATTGCAACAACTGAAATCTCATCCGAATGCCACTTCCATAGCGTTTCCGTCGTGGCAATCTAGCACAACCTCTACTTTCACCAGTTTTGAATCAATTTTAGCTGGATCGGTGAATTTTCTGGCTTCCTTCACCACCGACGTACAATTCCCTTCCAACTCTTCCGCTTTTCGACTTGAAAAGGATATCACTATATTAACGTGATCAGCGCTTTTGACCACCTTAGAGCCCTTACCTTGGTCATTCACTCGGTTTCTTAGGATGAAGAAAATTGGATCGCCTTCTCCAGACCAAAGATCTTTCGTTGGATACGGTTCAGCGCCCATCTGTTGCTCGCAGCTGCGGAAGAGTCATGCTAAGTGGGGGCCGATTGGTCGGCACAAATGCTCTCTTTTGAGCGAGATCTCCGTTGTTCTATGGCCTAATCATAGCACTATTTTCCGTTAGTTGGAAAACTGCTGTGGCAAGAGACGTTCTGAAGCAGTAACGGTAACATGCTATGCCAAATTTGATCCCATCGATCGATTCACGTTAGTGCTTCTTATGAGCCACTTAACTTTTCAGACAGAAAGTTCACTTGTCTGTCTCCGAAAAGCAGTCAGAATCCACAGATATAATTGTTTACAACTACGGGCGTTACCCACGCTCTAATGCATCAATCACTTCTCTTTGCGAAAACTTAATTGATGCTCTGCTTCAGACTAGGGTTGGTGACTAAGTGGACGTAAAAATGCTTCAGACCTCAAAAATACAATTCCTGGTCAAACTGAACTTTTCCCTCATCAAAATCGTCTTCAGTCCTTCTTCTTTTTAGATATATTGTTCTTATCTCTTCGGCTGAGTCCATCTAGGCACATTCATTTACATCTGCTTGCTGTTGACATGGCTCTTATCCAGCATTGAGCGCTAGAGCGCAGAAGAGGCGTAGTTGACTTAACTATTCTTCGATACGGTTCTTAGTAAAAAAAATAGTAAAATATAGTTTTACTCAACCCTGAGGATGAGAGGAGCACCGGGGTGGGTCTGATGATTAACTCGTGTAAAAAGCTGGGATGGGATTAGAGTTGAACACTCTCACCCATCCGAGTTCAATCTGGTGCTACTCGGGTGCTCGTCCACTGAGATTTGAGTAGAAAAACTCTATTTATTCGGCTAAGAAACGTACCTTAGCACCAGTTCTGGGCTCGCGAAGTCGCTATCCCTCCTTCTTTGTGCTCTCGCGCTCAGTGTGGGAAAAAGCGGTGGCCCACCCCCTTTCCCTCCTTTCAACTACATTTTCTCCCTAATGTATTTCGACACCGATTACGGTGAAGGTTTCATGTGAATTATCCGGTCCATCAAAGGTCGAATTTCGGTTATCTCAAGTAGATCATAATCCATGACCACCATGTCGTACTCGAGTAGCAGAAGTCAATGGGAGGTAGAAGTAAGGAGGTCATTGCAAATTACCGGGTTACTACGCTTGCTTTGGCAGAGTCATCTTTTCTTCTCGGTCGTCTTTCTGCATTTCTGAACTGATATTATGCATTATGTTATGAATTTCCGCCTCAAATTCCCCACTTTTTGTCAATCATCTTCGACAGCTGTCCCATACGATTGCCTCAGAACTATTGCGCTACACATGTCCACTGATCATGATCGAATTTCTTGCATGTCGGTCTATTTGAAGTGAACCCTTTTTTACTGCGATAAAGCTCAAAGTCCAATTTCTAACATATGTGTTGGCTGTGGTTCTGACGGAGTTCGCTCTCTGACTGTTGTTCTTTTCAAACTCTCATCCCTTTTTCCCTGGACATAAATAACCTAGGTTCGCGATTCTCAAAGTCTCCGGTGTGCGTCATGCATCTACATATGTATGTCCCATCAGAAATTGGAAATGTATTTATAAACACTTGAGCGAGCTTCTTTACAAAGAAGAGAGCTAAATTCACCTGCCAATATGCCTGACTATCCTCTGCTGCTCTCTCTCACCCTTTGCCCATAGAATTAAGAATAGGCACAACAGAAGACTATGTCAACGGCGCAACTCTGCAGGTATTCTTCAATAACTCGAACGTTCATAAGTTTCTACCACATTTATCCATGATCGCTTCCTACGAGGTCAGAGATGGGCAGTCGCTGGCATCTGTCATCAGGGGAGGATGGGGCAGTTACTACTACTACTACTACTACTACAACCATCACCATCTTTTTGTATCCTAGAATCAGGCTAACTCTATTCTTAGAGGGTCATATCGACCAAACAACACATGAAAAATCGAACAAAAGTAAATTAGCCATCGAAAATAGGTATGGAGTCTTCCCAACGTAGACGACCGCCTCGTGAGGCTCTCCAACTACGGTCCAGCACTACCAATAAGCATAAGTCCAGATCCTCTGAGCTGTGATGGATTCGACGTTCTTCATCTACATACATACTTGTACCCGCAGCCGGCTATCATCCACTACAGCCAATAGATATACACTCATAGCGGTTTTCTAGAAAAGTTTTCTTCATCAATTTATCAAGGAATTGAAGTATTCCAAAAGGAGCTTAAGCCAAAAGTTGAAATCCATGGAAAGCCCCGTTTCGGCACAATACTCTGAGGCCCTCTACACAGAGAAGAGGACTCGTTGGTCTCATAATCCTTTCACTGACTCCAGCCGCATTTGTTGTTCCGAGATGAATGGGTTACTACTTTTAGCTAATGAAAAAACTTCTCCAGTGCTTACTTTGGTCAAGTACGACAATGAGCTCGTTTCGAGGGACCCACGCTTATCAACTTTTCACTTAGCTGCCACAACGAAATTGGTCATGAGGACGGCGTAGATATTCTTATGAATGCGGGATCCATCTCTATTCATGAACGGCAAATATAATCATTGATCATTTGGCACAATTAATTGGCCTAGCCAAGGCGATATGTTCCTTTCAAGCGAGCCCAGATGTGTTAATAATCAACCATAGTGAATGCGTGTTGTATCATATTCTGATTTTCTTTTGCGCTAATTATGGAAACTTTTTTCAAGAAAGGACATATGTGAGTCTATAGAACAATCACAATGGATTCAAAAACGCGTGAAAGATTGATTGAGAAGGGCATCAGTTATGACAATCATATACAACAGTGCAGCGTAATTTATCTACTCGTAATACCTCTCAGAGGGCTTGAATGTTAAGAGAGATGAAAGAACTAAGGAGAAGTTCCATGTACCTGATTGGATTCGTTAGTTATCACTGGATCTACGTGGGGTAACACCTCAGTAAGTAGTTAATCAATGTGCAACGTAGCAACCAACCATCTCATCGAAAACTAAAGTTTTTGACCTTGATAAATTCCGTCTAAGGGATGTGCCTCGCAGTCCACTCCTATTCAAAATTGCAGTGGCGATTTGAATGCGTATGTACATACATACATACATACATACATACATACATACATACATACATACATACATACATACATACATACATACATACATACATACATACATACATACATACATACATACATACATACATACATACATACATACATACATACATACATACATACATACATACATACATACATACATACATACATACATATGTGACCTGTACAGTGACTAGCGGTGGACAGGCGATGAATAAGTCAGTGCCTTATCCTTCCGGACGAGTCTGCTAGGAGTTAACCGACCCCGGAGGGATGGAATTCTGAGTTGGCCAAGACGGATGTCGTTCGGGATTTGAACCCGTGACCATGTGCGTGCGATAGTGAGCCACTTGCCACTACATCTTACCTGAAAAATCTTGTATTTCCCGGATCGTCGTAATTTTAATTCAATGATTAGGTATGATCGGTTTTATCTGTCTGAAATAGAGAACCACGACCACAAACCACGTAGTCGTTGAAATGGTTCTGCTGAAGTGGGTGTGTATGTATGAGCCTTAGGGGCAACCTGCTCCCTTGATAAGTGGCTCTTATAATGGCCTGCAACTACACCTATCGCTTTCATTCGAAGTCCTCCACTATCCACTTTACGAGCGTATTTGTCTATCTAATCGATAGTAACTCGTTGATCTAGGGATTTACAATGTCTGGGATCTGTAAAACTAGTTGCTGCTCATCTCCGTTGCTTTGTGAGCACGTTAAGATGTCATTGAGATTCTTGCAAATGGATACCATGAGTTTTGATTTTTATCGCTGATAATACGTGATTGCACAGCACCGTAATTTTAATTAAGTCTAAATTTCTAAGAATTGGACCACTGCGTCCACATGATACCCAACAAAGTTCTCTTCTAATTTCCGGCTGTCAGTGCGGCTTCATCGACTTTGATAGTGCGTTATTTTGTTCGCTGATACATCGTGCTTTGTGAATTTTTATAACCTTCTCGACAATAGTTCCAAGCGGATACTAATCCCATGGGGTAGTTCGTCCTTTTCCCGATTACACATTAGTAGGAATGTAGCTCTTTATCCGCAAGGTAATAATGCCATTCCAATTACATCTTGTCAATCAAGCCCCGTATTATCCGCGCGATGACGGGCTTCCTCACTCCTATGCTTCTCAACCACTTACTTAGTATTCCCTTCATAGAAGTCTCTTATGACTGCTACCATGGTTTTATCAATTCCGTGGGAAATATCGATGTTTTGTAGGACCAGCTTAAGATGTTTCGTACTGAGGAGCCAGATAAAGGAGGAGGGGAAGGGGGTCTGCGAGTACCAGTCGAATTGATTACTGTAAGAGGCAGGCTTACTGTAGTCACAAATTCACTGTCCTCTTCTGAACCAGCTTCTATGCAACTATAGTTTTTTCAAAATGTTTCCTTGCTCATTTTATGTCTTCGACTATTCTTCCTTTTTTACTGAGCCATTTCTGGAAGCAGTTTTTCCGGCTTCTCAGTTCAAAACTCAAGCATCGGCCATAACGGTGCCGCTGACAGCGTCGTCGTCCTTACTATAAAAAGACCTGAAATGCTCCGTCCATCAGTTCAGGGAGGTGTGAACACAACCAATTCGTCGCCAGGGTCACCGTTAAAGTAGGGTATTTTTAGCTCCGTCCCAAAATAGTGACTTGTGATTCTTCAGTGCCTCTATGAGTCTCACATTCCGACCCTTCCTCTCGACCATGCAGGGAATGGCATTGACACCCATGTGCTGATATCATGATGGTTAGCTGTCTTAAAGTCTAAAGCCTTGTCTTTAGGCTTAAAAAATAAATAAATAAAGTCTTGGAGCGTCGAACATCTCTGTTTGAGGGATGCACCTTTGCTCTCGGCTTCCACTCAGAATCGTAGTGGCGTAACGAATGCGTATGTGGCCTGTACAATGACTTGCGGTGGCTAGCCGATGAACAGTCAATACTCAATGCTTTTCTCCTCCCAGACAAGTCTGGTACCAATCAATCGACCCCGGAGGGATGAAAGGCTTGGTTGACTAGGCGGATTTAGATCAGGGATTCGATCCGGTGAGCTGCCATACACGTTAAAAACATTAATCAACTTGATGGAAAGGATTTAACACATTTCAGTGGTAGGGAGCTTTTCAGATTTCCAAGATTTCCATCAAGTAGGCATAAATCCGTGCTAGGAAGAGCTCCATTACGATCCTATCCACCACAAAATATCATTATGCCATTGTTCTTCCGCTAGTAGTTGCTGTGTTCCTTTTGAGCCATTTTTGGATTTTTGTTGTTCGATTACCTGGTCCGTTCTAATTTCGTCGCTTCGATAATGCTTATTACTCTACTTCCAGCTTTCCACTCCCCCACATCATTTCCATTTCCATATCATCCCTCTCCCCTCCTCCCTCCCTGCTCGCTTCTGCTACCTCCATCCTTTGCTCCATTCATTCAACTACCTGAAACTCTGATCGATCTGGTCCAATACCACGATTACGGATCTATGCTTAAAAGGAAATAAACCTGAGGTCCATCATTAAAGATCTATTGATGCCGCTGCTCGCTAAGCCGCGCATGACACTTCCATCAGGAAACGTTGTGGCATTTGATTGTGTATTTTGGACAATAACACTCATCTCTCGCCACGAGAATATGGAGTCAAAACGAAGGTTTTTGTTGGCACTGTACTGCTTTTCTTTGAGTGTAGCACGGGGATCAAACTATTTTCTCAGGTCTATATAGTAATGTCTACGACTAACCAATTCCTTTCACATGCCTATGCTTCAGACTCATTCTGTTGCTACTATTACAAGCTTTCTCTAGTTTGCTACTTGATTCCAACTGCTAGACTGGAAGCGTCGTTTACCTGCTTCAGACTGAAGTCGTTTTTGAATTCATGCATATTGAGTTCAGAAGGGATATGAATAGTTCAAGTTTGAGGTCAAGACTGTTAATCTAGTCCTGGATATTCGTCAGTGGTAATCCATTTTTCCAATCATGTCCATATTAGTTTGCTTGGAATTCAGTTTCATAGTGGCACAGAATCGTAGTAGCCCTATTTATCAACAGCAGCCAGCAGACCCTACCACAAAGAGCTTTTGTTTAGCCGTCTCGTAAACATCGCAAAACAACAGCTTTTAAGAGCCAACAACTTCAGAAAACACAATCACGACCTCGTTTTCGAGATGAATGTGGGAAGCGGAGTGACACTAACGGCTTAGAAAATACTGCCGATTTCTACTCTGCGAGAAATCCCGGAATAAATCTTTCAGCGTGATGTCAAGGTGAAGCTATTATAGCAGCTCCACCGTGATGGATTGAACTGAAGTAGATTTCCTAGTGAAAGGCCTTACCTACAACTTTTCATTATTCCTCTAATGAAAGGTGAATAGATAGCCAAAAGGAAAGTACGACAGTTTGTTTCCTTCGGACCTAACTTCCTCATCAGATTGAAGGTCCTACTCGCTATTGCCATTATTTTCGATACCTCCAAGCTAGGTCAATCAATTCAGCTAGGACACCTCTTTTTGACGTACGGTTTCAATCGATGGCCACTGACAGGGCAGTTCGATGCTGTGAGACTACTTCCAAAGATTTGCCGCTTGCCCTCGCGGGAATCCGGGTGTAGATTCCGTCTTTACCTACAGCACTTACTAGTGAGTGACCTAAACCACCCTCGATTACCTAGTGTATTAGCATCCCTAGGTGCTTTACAGCAGAGGAACTAGCTTTCACTACTATCGGTACGCTTTGCCCTGCTCCACTGTTGACATCTCTTGGATCTTAGCAACCAGAAGCTGCTCTCATGAGATGCCTTAGACCCCTGAATTCGAACATCTTGCAGCTGTAAAATATGACTCGAATTTCGAGATGTTTCGAAGTTGCAGACATTTCCATTTACCGCTTTCTAAGCTTTTTTTGAACCACAAATAACGTACTCCGAGGGAACCCGTAAAGTATTCCGAGGAGAACCTGTCCTCTTCACTGTTCCGTTACAAAGGGATACTGGAACGGACTGGATGGCAGGGTGGGTTCGATGGTGAGCAGCAGTTGTTTTTTGTTTGGAACTTCTCCCTGGTATGGCTCCCCATTAAGAATCAGTCCCACTTTTGTGATTGATGCTGTTTCATTTCCGCTGAAACTAATCTGTTCTAATCCGCTTTCAACGTACTCCGGTTCTCACTCAGCTCTTTTCGCTTTTTGACATTTCCATGAACGATTTGAGTAGTGATATGTCAGTCTTCTTCACCCTTTCTATCTCGTTTCGCCAATTCTTCAGCGATAATGGCCCCTACATTACTTCGCATCTTCTCTTGAGGACCCACCATCAGGGAACCTTCTTCAATTGTATCGAAATAGAAAAATGATTACATAAAGAACTGGATGGGCACATTGGTGTGGGAGAATAACTACGGGGACGATTTAGCTTTATTTGGGCGTTGCCATTTGCGTTTGATTCATTCAGTAGGAAATTTATTCATGGACTCTGCCACCACTTTTTGCGAAGGTCGCTTAACTGCACCTTCATTATTTGGTCCTATCTCTGTACCTTAACTCAATCGTTTCGCGGTTAAGAGTGACTAGAAACTTTGACTTGCAAACTACATCCTTATGAAAAGTTCTTGAGATGGGAGAACTCTCCCTTCTTTCAATCTCAATTCCAGACTAGGGTTTCATCCGCCTTCCTCCAAGTCTCCAAGAAAGCTTCACTATTCATGAATTCTGAGAATTTCCGGCTCAGAGATTTTGTTGTTTGTTGTTTTGATGAGAAACACTCGTCTTCTTGCTGGAGATGTTGAAATTTCGACGGCTCAGACTTTTGACGAGATAGTTCAGCTTACCTCTCTGATAGATTGTGAGAGAACGAAGTCTCAAAAATTTCTCGAGGATTTTGCATCATCACGAAAAATGAAATTTCTCATCCGAAAAGAGCCCTGATAAACAGAATAAGAATAACCTGTTTTGGCTTGATGTTTTTGTTAACTGCTGTTATTTCGCCGCAGCACGCGTTGCGAAAGTCTCACAAGGTTGGCGATTGATGGACAAAACTTCAGTCTTGGACGGGACTCGAACCCGTACTTGTGCTTTCTGGGCAGCGTGCTCTATCCCTTACACTACAGAAACCCCGGTTGTCCTCGCCTCCTCAATGGCTTGTATGCCGAACGTGTGAGTGCTGATAAGCTATGGCAGATAAGCCATCAAGAAGGCGAGGGCAAACAGGATCTCGGTAGTGTAAGGGATAGGGGGTGGTGGCCGGAAAGCACAAGTACGGGTTCGAGTCCCGTCTGAGATTGAATTTTGTCCATAAATCGCCAACCTTGTGAAATTGAGAATAACTGTCGATTCCCACTGGCAAAGGCGTGATAAATGAAGGAGACGTGCTCTTCGAATCCTGGTCTTTATCTTTGAAACTGCCGTGAGGTGGAATTTTCTTCGAATCCGCATCTCTAACGATCTGTATCATAATTTTCAATTCCGAAAGAATGCTTGGAATACTATCTCGGACCCTTCTCCTCGTCTCTTCCGGCGCCAGAGTAGGTGTAGCAGTTCACAGTAATTTTGAGTTACCTCTTTTAGGCTGAAAAGTGGGAGTATTGTATGAAAAATAGTGCGTAGGCAGCGAAGGGAGCGCAAATTTCCGCTGACTTCATGACAACTGAGCGTTCATAGTGAAAATAGAGGGGAGATTACGATTTAGATCATGTACGAGATTACCATCAGAGGGACGGCATGGGAGGGGTAATTGGAGGAGATTTCTGTTGTTGAAACTGCTCGAATAGATGATTTTGGAGCCATATTTGTCCAAAACTGTCTTCTACTTTCGCACAGGGGTCATGGCAAGTAGTTTGCATTACCTAAATGGGTGTTCCTTGTGAATGGCGCAGCCTCCACGATGCTGTTGAAACTCGCCCGCCTTTGGTGTGGCATACAACGGGCACAATCTTTGAGCTCTTATATCGCCCTATTCAAGCCGTTTTCCGACCTGACAACGCCGTATATGGTATACTAGGGGCCACAGATTTATCATACGAGGATATCTCAGAAGCCAGTTCCATCGTGAACTGTGCCTTTGAAGGCCAATATACAGTGGTAGAGGACAAAGTTATCGTTGGAAGCGTTCTAAAGGATAAAATCCTGGGCAGACCAACAGAGCATTTGAAACTTTGTGAAGTTGTGTGGAGGTGGTTCGTTAGACGAAAAAGCTTAGGTAAGGATTATCGAATACGTTCAAGTCTTGGTACCCAAAAAGGCTTTATCTCTAGTTGTGGATTAGTATTGAATGAAGAGTGTGCTCTCAAAAAATCCCTCAATTCTGAGTGTTTTTCTCTTCAAGTTTGTTCATTCAATAATAAAAAATGCCACTGAATTCTCGGAGCTTTTGCCATGTTCATTAAAAACCCTTTTCTTTGCTTCGTCGTCAATTCGCACTCGAATGATAGCTTTATGCAAGCCATTTAATTGCCTGCAATTATTCGAGCATCCAAATTGCTTCTATCTCCCTTGCATAGCCTTTAAAGTGAACAAAAACCAAGCCATTCCCATCCAAACAGTTTATGCCAACTAGTTGCAATTCAAATAATGCTCAAAATCTATCCATGCATACCACCACACTTTTCACCCCATGAACACAGCTCCCATATAACAACCAACCTTCGTTGAGGGGCTATTTGCGTTAATTGGTACTCATCTGGGGAGAGCGTCAGAGCGCTCGAAAGGTTCTTGGCATTGCCTTCTGAAACCTAATTGCCAACTAGCCGAGTTGTCATTGTCGATTTGGAAGACAATCATCGTGGGGTTCGCTTTCTACTCTGATTAGGCGCCTAGAAGACCTTCCAGCTTCGATCGCTTTCGTCAGGGAGCTGTTCTCACATTCCACCTCTTGTTCTATTGGTTGGTTGAAGGGTGAACCATGGGGATTGCTCTTAATAAATGAAAAAGGTAATACGCCAGGCACCTGACTATCATTGAGAATTGTGATAGCGTTGGAATGCACTTGATGCCTCTGTAGTGGCGAAACAATGTGAGCTGGGTAATTCATATACATCTACAAAGTGCTATCAGACCATATGTCGGGTAGATGAGGAGCTAAGTTGATCATTATAAATTGAGTCCAAAATTATACCCAGTTGTTGAACTCGATTAGGAGCAAACTATCTCTCCCTGAACGTCATCAGAGGTTTTTTACGTTAGGTACGGATCATTTTAGAAGCGATGGCTACTATCACATAGCTTCTGACTGAGCAATGTTGAAGTCTCTTTTAGGGACACAACTAGGATGAGGGACACCGTAACCCATATGGTCGAATTTCTCATAGAAATTATAAGGACCCATCAGGACCCAGGATCAGGATTATAAGGAGCAATATAATCCAAACCAGGGCCGGTATGGATCAGCCCTGGATTGGATTATATTGCTACCGCAGGTGTTCTGGAATAGCTGTTCGGAAACACTTAATGGATCCATAGGATCGTGTGCATGGATTAAAACCAGCATGTAAAACATTCCAATTGCCGTACTGCTTCCACAGTCCAGTTCATCTCGTCAAATCACTAGGGCTTTACAGCCCCTGACGCTACCTACAGGTTTCGGCGCCCATTCTTTATCACTGACTCAACACTCAGCCTAATAACGTATGTAGGTGAGCAGGACTGAGAACCGGATGAACTAGATCTGGTTTGATCAGTGTCGGGGCTCATTTCAAATCAAAGCAGACGTCTGGCTAGGTCTTGTCTGGTCTTATTGAGTTCTCTATGATAGGAAGCCCGTATTTCATTCGATAGACCTAAATTGGACATCTGACGACAGTGACTGTCCGAATTTTGATGGAAATGTAGTTGGGGGGGGGGGGGGGAGTGAGCGCTCCTCCGAACCATTGAAGGCTAGAGGGCAGAGAGGGAAGACAAATCGACTTTGCGAGCCCATAATGGTGCTTAGGAAGGTTTTATAGCTTTTTGATGCTACAATTATTTTTTTACCTAACAATAAGCCTGAGAAGGGAAGGAGCTTCAGGCTGAGTGAGCCAATTGGATGTTCAGCTCTTACTCTGCTCAGCTTTTTGCTCGAGATTAGCAACTCACCACCCCGAAGCTCCTGCCCTTCTGAAGTATAGATAAAACCAACATTCATTTTACAAAAAATCACCTCTAAGCACAAGAAAGGTTGGCTAGACCTCCTTGTCTGCCCTCTAGCCCTTCAAAGGTCCAGGGGCGCTGCCCCTCCCTTTCCTCCAAGTACATTTTCACCCAATTTTTTTGCATCGGAGTTCGCCTCATAACACCCGATTTTTCGAGGCAACTGACGGTCAGCATTGTCACTGTTTAAGACGATGAAAGCCCTTTGCTGCCATCTCTCCGGCTATGTCATTTCCTCTGCTGAGTACAAAACCAGGGTTCGTTGGCAGGCACGGATCCAATGCATGGTGCAAACTGAAACTGAAGAAGCAGTGCTCTGTACCTCGTTCAGCTCGAGGTGAAAGTCCCTTGTGGTTTACTAGAAACCTTTTCTGTTCCTCAATGCACTTTCTCGGGTTCAAAATCCCCATTTCTCAGTGTTTCAAGCTGTCTTTCCACTCGATACGTCACAGCTGGCAGTCAAATGTCACTTGTCAGTGTAAAAACTTGATGTCAATTTTTATCGTGAACACCGACTCAGAGTGGGTGCTTTTTCAGATGATTAGAGGTGTGTCTACTAGCTGCCAAACGAGGGGCACAGCCCACATTATCCACTCTCCCAATCGAAAATCTTATCCCATCCTCATAGTGGATGCTGAAAATGTTATTGTTCCAAACTCCACTTTATCATGATTGTGTATGTTTTCGACTTGCCGACAGCTTTTTGGAACAACTCCAACTGCCCCTTTTCAGCAGCTTCGGACCGGATTATATTGGAAATCTCTCCATTTTGGGCTCTCACCATGGCAGTCTGCTTTTTTCATCATCATCTTCTTCTTATTCTTCTTCAGCGTTTTCCCCACTCAGGAGCAGGACGCCAGTTCTCTCGACTGAGTGCTCGGTCGGAATAAAGGACAACTATTCTTAAGTGTCCATGTTTGATGTCAAGAGAGCATAGCTTTGAACGTCCTTAAAGCTGTTTTCCGGGCTGCCGAGGCTGAGGTCGATCTCACAACCATTGCCTCCTTCCGCGCACTATCTGAAGCAAGCTTCGTGGATTTCATCAACAGCAAGGGCTACTCCGAAAAGTTGCGAATATGGTTCAAGCGCGTGACACCCATTTCAAGCTGTCAAGCCCTAGTTCAATGTGGCATTTTCGTTTCCAATACTTTGAGACATGTTTCAATTTCTTTTATATTAGACCAGTATTGCGCACTATAGGTCTTGACTGGTCGTACGAGGGCTCTGTAGCCTCTTAAGGCAACAGTTTACTTGAAAATACTTTCTGAGATTTGTTCCTTAGGATGAACCTGTGACCCCAAAGGCGGCTTTAGGGACGCTGTCGGGTCGAAAAACAGTCAAACAGTACAGAGTGATTAGGGCCCTCAAAACCGGCTAGCCGACGTACACACCAAAGGCAAGCGAGTTCTTAAACGTAGTAAAAGCTGTAAAGGTTGCATCATTCGCACCGGGACCCACACATTGCACGCAGTCAACGTACTGTATCCAGCTGTATGCAATAGAGCTTGCGTTCAAACACTTCGTCCGAATGCCTCTTTTTTTCGTAACATTTTCGTCCGACGCCCAATCTAGCTTCCTTTTGAAGCCTTATATTTCTTTAAATACGCCGATTATCAAGCTTTTTTTCCTCCACTTTCTCCTTATTCTGAGCCATCACTTCGATTATTCGTCTAGAACTAGATAACCCAACATTATCGGGAGCTGTTCCCTTCATTCAAGGCGGTCCGGTACGTCCCTATCGCATGGACGGCAGTCATAGTAGTAAAATTACTTTTTTCAAAAGACTCGATCCCACAATTGGATTCGAATAAGGTAGCTTGCATACTTCTTTGAAGCTTCTCTATTGGAAAAGACTCGAATTAGACCAAGGAGTACAAACTCTACACATTTTAAATGAAGTCGGTGCTGCAGATCTATAAATTAGGTTCTTGTAAAGAGACTTCTTACTTCGATTTACTGATACAGCATACAGCAAAAACGGGATAGTTAGGTGCCACAAATACTCTGTCAGCGGGATGTAAAGTTGTTGACTGCTGGACGTTAAAGAGTCCCCTCAGGCATCCAATGAAAGATTCATTCAGTGAGGTAGATGGACGCGGTTCTTCGATACCTTAGAAATCGTATTGAAGATAGACTCCTGTCCGAATACTTCTGCAACACTATGTAGATGTGCATGGCGCACCTCTACTGATCCGATCAGTTCTGAAATTTCATCAATATTACTATTTTCAAAAGATGTTCCCACTATGCATACTCCCTTCGTATTGTTCCTATTCACTTGAATTCTGGATTTTGATTTTTTATCATGAAGGATATTGCTCGCATTTAATCACTTGAACAGTCTTGGTTGAATGTCAGGGTGAGTCCTTCCACCCCCTTCTCTCCCACCCATTTTGACTCCCACACTGCTCGGCTCCCTTTTCGGCTGACATTCAATCCCAGATATCCTCATCCTCCTCATCTAGTGGTTGGCTCGTTGGCTCACTGAATTGGCGTTCAGTTGTGAATCGTGCCAATTATGTTTTTGTTAAGGGATTGAATTCCAACAGCCAAACCATATTTGGAACCACACGAATCGATTACTTTTTCATGGATCGAAATGAAGAGATTTCTCCAATTTTTCGTTTTCTCTCAGCACCATTTCCCTTAGTGGGTCTCCAACCAAAATACTAGGTTGATGCATAATTATTGCGGATTTTTTCGCGGCTCTTTTTCTCTTCATAGAACTCGAATATTGAGACCGGGTTTTTTCTAGAAATGATCTACTTGACTTCCTCTACAAGAATATACTCAAAAAACCATCCGCATATTCGCAAAATTAGGCTTTACTTCTTTGAGAAAGATTGGAAAGTGGAACAGTCATTCCGCGATCTCAGTAACTTTTCAGCGATCGTTCATTAGGTGATCTAATGAAAGTGCACATGATTTCCTGGCAGTCAAACACGATTATTTTGATATTATTTATTTCCCCTACATTCTGCCTGCATCTATATATTAGGTTTATGCATAATTATTGCGGATTTATTGCGGATTTTTTCCAGCAAATTTTACCTAAAGAAATTATAGAAATACTAAGCAAAGACAATTCAAATAAATACTCCGAAATTTATTCACCATCTACGTCAAGCACTGCTTCCCATTAATTAGTTAGTCGGATCCGAAAAGCGAAGAAGTTTTGATCCTTACGGGCGATCCGCGCCTTGACATCGACCATCAAGTCATCCAAATCGACGTAACTTCTATTTTCTAGCCATTCTTTCGATGAGCGGTTGATGAGATAATCCATAAAAGTTTCTGTTGGTGAAAATGGCAGATTTAGAGGCAGATCTCAATTCTTGGTTGGCTCTGGCTGATTGTTCGATCGCCGAAAAGTTACTGACCAGGGAGGGGTAGTCTACTTATCTTGGAACTTTGAATTCAGACCCACATAAATCGATAGAGTTTTGAATGCTGTTTACGAAAATGGAAATTAAAACTGCAAAATGATCCTCCTTAAAAAATTATGGTAGCCCGAATTCTGCTCGATAGTAGTATCAATTGGGAATGCGAACTCGTCGCTTCCATATCAAACGCCCACGTGACTTAGTGGTAGTGGTCTCGCTTCGTGGGCGTGAAATGAGAAAATGAGGGGTCCCTCCCGCCATTGTCCGCACTTTTGCAAAGTGTTTTTTCATTTTATAAAGGCTCTCTAAACGTTTTCTGACATTTCTTTAGACAATTGATACTACTGTCGAGCAAAATTCGAACCCCCATAACTTCTTAAGGAGAATCATTTTGCAGTTTTAATTTTCATTTTTGTAAACAGCATTCAAAACACTCGATTTATCTGGGTCTGAATTCAAAGTTCCAAGATAAGTAGACTACCCCTCCCTGGTGAGATCGCGGAATGACTGTGCCACCTTCCCATCTTTCTCGAAGTAGTTAAGCCTAATTTCGCGAATGTGCGAACGGTTTTTCAAGTATATTCTTGTAGAGGAAATCAAGTAGATCATTTCTGGAAAAAACCCGATCTCAATATTCAAATTCTATCGAGAGAAAAAAAGCCGCGAAAAAATCCGCAATAATTATGCATCAACCTAATAGATTCAAGCTCATTCGAATGGCTTGCAGTGTTGGCCCATCGGTGCTCAGTTGGGAACAGCATTCACAGCACTTCACTTCCCCTTTCCATCCACTATTTCGATTAGAGTAAAAACATAATACCAGTAGATAACTAGTACTCCACCTGTACCCATAACACCACATCTGTTCTTAGCAAACTGCAAGTCATAAATCCATCAGGTATAACTACCTCCCTTGCATCACTCCATTCCTTTGCCTCGTTGAAAGCTGAACATACCAGGTTTCCTGTTTACCACATGACAATAATGAGATTTTTGATTCCCTATCGATGATTCCCAGATGGTTCACGAGCTGAACTTCGACAGTGTGTGGGTGTGGCTTTCAGAACGTTGCAAATTTGGTCCTGACGTTTCTAAGCTCGGGCGGGCATCGCCAAATGGGGGTAACATTCTGGACGGAGGCGGATGTTTGCCAAATTAGCCAAGTTTGGTTGCAGCCTTTCCGGTTCAAGAGCGAATTCAGCCTGTCTCCATCCAGTTACGTTTGTTGCAATGGGCTAAGTTGGATTAACTCGAGTCTCTATGAAACCTCTGGAGAGGCCTAAGCATTTCGCCTTTTGCCTAGGTGATACCAAGGCAGAATTCTTGATATACACCCCTCATTTGAATCTTAGCGTCAGTAGGTAATTTATGGATATCTTTGGAGTAGTGTGTGGCTTTCGAGAAAAGGTCTGACTGGGAAAGAAATTGAAGGATTGTCTTTTCCCGAGCACGTCTTCTGCCAGACCAGTTCATATGATGCATAGGACGAAAATCTAAAATTCCAGTCCCTCGGCTCCTTCCCCATTTAATCTCCCGGAGCATGTCATCATTCCTTTCACTTGTTCTTTTTGTTCTTTTCCTCGAAAAATCGGCTTGCACCTTGTGAGAACCGCTTCAAATAGTTCCATCTCCTTGATGTCAGCCATGAGGTAGTCGTTCTCCCTACATCAACGACGAAGCTATGTGATTTTTATGGTTTCCACAGAAAACAAAGGGCATTAGAGCCTTGACTCTATAATGCATCCCTCATATTAAATGTCATATAGAATGACGCTGTCGCTCTCTGGAAAAGATGGAGCCCGTCAGGGCTTCATGGGACTTAGTTGAAATTTCAATTTTCTTCCGGTCCTGTCAATCAATTATTGAAAAGGCTTCAATGACGACTTCAGTTTCCTGCATGGCTTCCTCTCACAGCTTTCCAACCTCTCAATTTGTCTCATATTTTGCTATCTGTCTTTAGCTTTACAAACCCCATGTTCCCTTCAGAGGTTGTTCTCTAAGGCACAGTTTATGATAATCTTGACGTTACCCTTTTTATGTCGAGGTCGAGTCGAGGGGATCGATGGTGAAGAAAGCGAGGAAATTTGCCGATTTTATGAAAAGTAAGGTTCTTCAAAAGTGATGAAAATAGAGGTTGTACGGGATCACCATGGTGGAAATGACATGGAAGTAGTATTTCGTAGATTAGATTTAGATCGTAGTAGATTTCAGTTACTGCAGTTGAGAGCAGTTGTTGCAACGAGCTGACTAAGTCAAGCGAAATTTTCTGAAACTGCCTTCCACTGTGGCCATGGGTTATGACAACTTGTTTGAACTTCATACTCTATGAACGGTGCAGTCGAAAGAACGCCGTCAGAACTCGTCCGCCTTTCTTGTGCCGTATAGCCAATATAATCTTTGAGGCCCTTTAGCTCCCTATGTATACCCCTGTCTGGGCCGCTTTTAGTTCGACAGCGCCACATATGCTGGGAGACCCAGATTCGTTCTAAAGGGAAATTGCAGAAAACATTTTCATCGTGAACTGTGCCTCAAGGAAATGTTACAAACGCTATTGATAGCTACCGGTTGAGCTTCGTTCAAGCCCGTAGATAATCTTAGACACTTACTAAGTCTCAAAAACTAGAAATACCGGCATTTCATAGTATGAGCGTCGGGTTAAAGCTTTTCAAATTATTTTACAAGCTTCTCGAAAAGTTTTAATTCGACGCCCACACAATGATATGCCGAGATTTCTCATTTTGTTCTTCTTGGCAAGGACTCGGTACTCTTACAAGTAATTGTCAGTTGATCTTTAGACCGCAGGTTATTTTCCGAGATAGGCATCTGCAGGTAATTGTAATTGTGCTCAGAGAAGCAACACTTTTCCCTGAACTAATTGACTGCAAATCATATTTTCTATGAACCATTCCCTACAAAAGGTACCGGTTATCGACCATCTGCTCTATTCAGGTGAATTGTCCTTCAAATCACAATTCCATGTTTCCCTATTGTATAACTATTACTAACCGCTGTTCTTTTTGTTGAAGAAGATCGTGGATGGTGCCTTTGAAGGAGCTTCGAAGAACGTGAGCTCGGTCGTAGCTAGAATAAATCCAGGAAAAGGGACAAACCCGCCTTTGTAAGCGATACTCTGAGGATAAGCTTGACGCAAAAGCCTCGAATCCGTTCTGAGGAACGCCGATAGCAATCCATGCAGAGATTATCCCTTTGCAGTTAGTCGTTAGAGGAAGTTTTCCAGACTCATTTCATTGTCAATGTCAGTCTCTTGTAGCACTTTGTAGGTAATCGCCCCAGACATTTGCCGCAACCCTCATTTTATATGCTGTTCAAACCTCTCTTAATGACATTCGTTCCCCGACAAAAGTTAGCCTTACCTCAGCATTGATTTTAGAATCGCCTATAATTTACTGCATCAGTTACCACTGATTTGACTTGATGTTTTCTTAACTGCTGTTATTTAGCCCCAGTACGCGCTGCGAAAGTCTCAGAAGGTTAGTGATTTGTGGACAAAACTTCAGTCTTGGACGGGACTCGAACCCGTACTTGTGCTTTCCGGGCACCATGCTCCATCGCTTACGCTATTACGGGCTTAGTGCTCTCTATCTTCAAGAGTCCATTTTTAAATTACTCCTCAACTTCTCGACTTGGAAGGTCAGATTGTCCAGA
This sequence comes from Haemonchus contortus, assembly GCA_000469685.2. NCBI lineage: Eukaryota > Metazoa > Nematoda > Chromadorea > Rhabditida > Trichostrongylidae > Haemonchus > Haemonchus contortus. The sequence goes on from LS997565.1 coordinate 15,450,054, forward strand.
AAACACCACATGACACTGGACACTTCCGTTTCTGTAGGTCAATCCTGAGTTCCTGATCGATTTGACTGCTCTGCCAACTCCAGAGCTATTTGGGAGACAGGCAGTACATAGAATTGGTTTTGTTTGAGCGATTCGCCACACGCGACTGTCGTGGACTATTCGCTTCGCCGTTATCAAAGCATAGCGTTCTTCATACAGCTCAATCGATATGCAATCAATATTCTAGGCGTGGTCCTACAATTAGTTCTGTTGTTCCTGTGTTTCTTACCTGCTGCTGCATTCTGCTATACACCTCGCCGCGACGCGACAATTTCGATCCTAGCGCATCACATCCGGAGATATTCGAGATCCTTTCAAAAACCCCAGCCAAACGTCCAACAGAACTTCACGCACTTCAACTAATTCACTTCACGATCTCCAGTCTCACAACTCATTGTGCTACCGGATTTGCGGTGGAACATTATTTTTTACAACGAAGCATGACTGGGGTGTGAGTCTGTACGAGACAAGATAGGAAATTTTATTGAACTGTTTTTTCTATTAGGATTTCAAAAAGTGCTACGTTTCTGGTAAGGACTAAGGGATAAAGTCCTGTAATAAGTAATCCTGTCTGAAGAATGCGCCCAATCGATATCCGACTTCCATACAACAGTAGAGGCGCAATCACTTACGCGAATCAGCCGATGTACAAGTCAGTGTTTTTATCCTCCCAGAACAGTCTGAAACTGATTAAGCGATCTCAGAGGAATGGAAGGCTCGGCCTGGGCGAGTATCGATACATGATTCGATTCTCCGACCAGGTATGTGACGGTACGCCACATGGCACTACATTACCTCCGCTCAGAAGTTTCTGGTGGACAGCGGTATTGCTATCCAATAGCATAAGAGGTACAGCTAGCTAACGACATCGGGCTCGGGAAGATATCCCGATCCAGCCACCAGCACTTATTCTTCCTTGTTAGTGATTCTATGGCTTCTGAAGTTACAAGCGCCTCAAAAGTTCGTCGTAAGACACTGTTCAGGCCAGATATGGTCTTCTGAGGAAGTAATCGAGGTCTTGCAGTCACTTGTTCACCATTTATCGAGAGCTTCCAACACTCGATAAATGGTAAAGACCATTTATCGGGAGAAGCAACCTCTTTCTGTGACGGAAAAGTTTTTCGTCTCCTGCTTCCTGAGTCTATCAACGGTTCTGCCCCTCATGTTTTCGCTTCGGATTTCGCCTCATTCGATTAAGCATTTAGTTTAGCAGTGGCATCATCCCGTTTTACGTTGGCGTCACCTCGCGTTGACAGCTTCCTCTTTTCGCTCCTACAAACTGTTACATGCTTTTTTTTACAATTCATTACTATCAAGACAGGATTGATAAGGTTTATTTGTTGAGGGACAAACGTAAATAGCAGTTTTAGTTTACAAAACTTGCTGATAGTATCTCACTACAGTTTTTCGGCCTAGAAAAATCGTCTAGAAGTTATATTATTATTGTGGTAGTGCAAAAAATCAGCTAAGCTTGTTCATAGGATCCCTTACAGCATATTAGAGAGGCATATTAAAAACTGCAGTTGATGAAATTCAAGCAGAAGAAGTCTCATCGCAAAAGACAACTCCGGCCCACAGGGGCTTCCTCAAATCGTGAAGTGGATTGCTCGGTAAACACATTCCTTCGTTTGACTAATTCATTCCTATTTATTATGCATAACTATTATCCTACTTGTTGTTACCTTGGATCCCTACTGAGTTATGCACCATCACATCAGATATGCTCGAACGCCCTTGAAGACACCCATGAGTAGGGTTTGATTCGGTGCCAAATGCCGAGCAAGTGACAAGAGAAATCTCTGATAATTTCGAACTTCCTGTACCTGACCCCAACAGTTTTACTCATGGAACCTGCAGTCCCTCTACATATCCGCTCCAGCAGCCTACAGTAGCCTGGATCATACGATGTGGTGGTGAAGGAAGAATCTTTCTTCACCACCACATCTTGAAGAAAGAATCAATTTTGACCGGGCCCAAAACTTAGGATGAAAGATTATAACACTGTCTCAGATCAGAATAGTGGTAATACTCCCTCTAGAGGTTAATGTAGATATATGGGGTCTGTCATTCCGCCACATTCCTCCTTCTCGTTCCCCTCCCTCTCGCTCTCCTCCACGTCATCGTCTTTGATTGAGGAAAAGCTGAAAAAGAAACGAAAGGGTGGGAGAGGGAGGTTGTACTGATTGTGAGCATGTATAACTCGTTCCGGCAGGGTGTCATACTGGCAAGCGACTTTGCTTGGGTCGAGATCCTGCATGTTCCTCAATGTCTCTCCTCATCCAACCACCTTTCCTTGTAATAAAATCATGTTCATATGCCTATAAACGAGAATATGACCAGTGTCGCTATCACATGTACAGTCTACGATTTGCAGACACCTTAGAAGTCCGATCGAGCTTGACAAAGCCCTAACCAATAAGTGCCCACCGCACCGTCAAAGTATGTAGACTATAGTTCTTGGGAGGTATGTAGTTCTGGCTTATAGATACCATATCGGATTACTGTGGAATAAGACTTTATCTGGTTTAAGCTGGACCATTTCGAATGAAACATTCTGCTTGATAGCCTCTACATCTATATGACGTATCAAGAGCAAAGTTGAAATGTGCATCGCATGTGGCCCACATAATTTCAAGCAAACTCTGTCCATTCTTTTCTTATGGAATCTATGGACTCCTTCTTGTGTTTGATAGAATAAAAAAGAATGAAGTCATTTGTCGTCATCATTCCTATTTCGAGATGTGCCCTGCTTTCAAACTTTCACTCAGAAACATAGCGGTATTTCGCTTATGTATGTTGGCTGTCCAATGAATTACTGTTTCCACTCTATGTACAAAGCAGTGCTTAAATTTGCTATTTTTTTTACAATTGTTGTACTAATCAACTAATCTCGGAAGAATAGGAGGCTTGTTCGTAGTAATCTGGGCAGATATCAATCCCAGATTCGATCCGCGGCACACGGACGTGATAATTTGCGCCACCTGCCGCTACACCACCCTCGCCGTCTTACGTTCAGTTTTCAAGAACATTCTTGTTCCGTCCCCGTCATTACCAAGACCAATAGAACGAATTTCTTAAAGGTTTGAGTTATTACTCGCTCCTCATTTTGGTTAAATTCCATCTACTCCCCCTCTTGTTTCATTGAATTCAAATTCCCATTTCACTCTATATCGGCAGAGTTATTCCCAGGCTCGGGAAATGTTGAGGTTTCAGTAGGAGCAGCGTTGAAAGGAACTCTCAGAGTCCCATTTGTCAAGTAATTTACCTAGCGTGAGAGTGCGAGCATTGGCGTAGTTCATTTAGTGGCGTTCTGAATCAACAATATGTATTCTGCATTGATTACCAGCATTCCACTTTCCCAGGGTGCTTTCCCAAGGTAGAAATATGAATCAACACTGCTTGTCTCGTAGTCGCCGCTGTCTCAATGAAGCTAAGACTATTTCTGAACTGTTGCCATGGTTAGCCAGTGTTGAGCTTCTTCATGGATTATTGAGATTATCCCTTCTCCAAATTCCATTTGTTGATGTGCCATAAGACCGCCAGCTACACCTGCATTCGACCGATTAGAGCGATCCACCAAGTCTGTTGCCCTGCATATCAAAATCACAATTTTTCTTCATACTTATTTACACATAGTCTGAGGTCATCACAAGTCATACTGTAATTGGCAAGCTCTCATTTCTGTTCTAAAAGTTTTTTTCAATTTCATCACAACTCTTAGCTTAACGGGATAAGTTATACCTTGCTCAGCTAGAAATTTCCTCTAAAGTGTTTCAAGCTCTTCAGCTGCAGTTGGTCAACCTATGAGATCTTGAGCCATAATGGTGTTAGCGGTTCGGGTTGATTCAGATCTCTTTATTCCTGGAACTCACGACCTAGTCATTCTATGAAAGGGCCAAGTCTTGTGGCATCATTCAATTCCATCAGAGAGATGCGCCCGCACGTTCGACTCCCATTCGAAACCGTAGCGGCATATTGAATGCGTAAATGGCCTATTCAACCAACTGCGGTGACCAGCCGAAAAAGAAGTCAATACTTTTATTCTCCCAGACGATCGGGATATCAATTCACCGACTACGGTGGGATGGGAAGCTTGCTTGGTCTCGCCATTTATCGATCCGGAATTCGAAATCGTGACCATTCGTGTGTGAAGTGCGCCACTTTCCCATACACTACCTTAGCCCATCATCCTACAGCCCTCTGAATTACTGTTGAGTTGATCTCTATAAACTACACGCACGGCAATGGCTGCTTTCATAGTCCGCCGGCGTGCCACGAGGCAGTGCTGGGGGGAGCGGGGCGGCAGACGGTCGGTCGAGGGGTTGAAAACAAAGAAGAACAAGATCAAAAACCATACAACCAGGGTCTCGTACAAATGGTTTATGTTCTTGTCTCTCCTTGTTTATAGCCCTTCTAGGGGCTGACCGAATGTCTGCCGCCCTCCTCCCCCCTAGCACTGCCTCGTGGCACGCCGACCGGCTGGCTGGCGGACTATGAAAGCAGCCAATCTTCTCAGGATAGAGCAGTTGACGGTTCTTCTTGATTGACGTAAGCGATTCTCTCTTATGTACTTCGTTGAGTCCTCTCCTCCTAGTTGACAGTAAAGCTTGACGACGAAAAAACATATTAAAAAAACGAAAAGGAATGAACGAACGGCACGGAATTCTTTTCGCTTTCAGTGCAACAACTCGAGAACCGCGAGCTTTTGACTTCATCGTGTTTTCCAAGAAACATCAAGCATGTTTTATTTTTAATTCTACTAGTACGAATGATAGACAAACTGCCCAACTCAAATATTTCCTGATCCCATGAATACTTCCTACTTTCACTGGACATGAATCATTGGTTCCGATCTCGGAGGGATGGAAGGCTTGGTCTCCTGCTAAAATTAAAGAGCCACCGTAACAACCAGTAGTCACTTGTTTCGCCCTGTGTTCGATTTTTCCTTCCCTATCTTTCAGAATTAGAACCGGACTACTTAATCCTGGATTCTAATCAAGGAATCCCTTTGTGACGTTCATATTATTCGCGGCCTCAAAGGGATACCGTGTGAATCTGAGGTGTTTTTCAGTCAACATCTTTGTCCCTTTGTCGTAGGGCTTCTTCCGTCAGCACAGTTGCTGGCGTAATTTTAATTGGGCGAATGTGGAAAACAGTTCAGATATACATATCGTGGGAGCTTTTTTGGTTTCCTCCGATGAGTCTCCGATAGAAGATATCGTAATCTGTCCTTTCAAGAATGGCTTTGGGCCTATGGAATGTGACAGTCTGAAACAAGTTGTTTACTTCTATAAATATTTCCCTTGCGGAGAATCTGAAAACTGAGTTTAGCGTCTTTCTCCGACCGATAAACCCCGAAAATGGTTGACGTTTCGGCATGCCGCCGTTGGTGCTTAAACGAAGGTAAAGTACATGGGAATTTTGGAATGATTATATTCTATAAGATGGGGTACTCTTCAGAACATCCGACTCTTCAGAAGTTAATTGTTACAGGTTTCGGTTTCAAGGGTAGTTCTCCCAAGGCTAGAAAGAGTGCACAATGCCCTGTGTAGGGATGGGATCGATCGACGTCAACTGACTCTTTTTTCTATTTCGTTACTTGCCAAGGTATTTCAGGGTGTGCCAGTATATCAACAGTTTTTACTGGTTTTTTATGGACTTCGGCTCTAGGACTTGGGCTGCAGTCCTTCTCACTAACCCCTTCATCAACCCTCCAGCTTAGGCCTAAAGCTGGTATCGAGACCATTTTTGTAGCTGACATGTTTTTTGGCTCCTGCAGAAAAGGAACCTACGGCTTCGCTAGAAGATACTGAGCCTACACTCTTAAGTACTCATCTGTCCCCAGTCCTGCTATTTGAGCTAGATGTAAACGGACTGTACTGGAACCGTTCTTGTTCTTCTTCATCCTTCCGAGTTGATGGCCACTAGGGTAAAAGAAACCTGTCACTTGAAGTTCCTGGGGCTTTTCTGGATCTTCTCCTCGGCCCCTTCTCGACATTTATCAAGAGTGGATGCTAGGCTTCACACGCCAGACATGATTTGCAGATATTGACATAGGGGACTTAGTTGATCCGGGCGTGAAGCCTCTTAAGCGGAAGCAGCGATCTTTCCTTTCCTGTAAGCAGCTCAAACGACAAACATAATTTCATATTTCGTGAATACCTTCTCTGTCTTGATGTCTATGCCAATAAGTGGGGCTATTCCACTAACAGAGAGCTGTTTATCTTTTGGATGCTTTTGAACACTGTGCTGCCCGAAATTCATTTACCGAAGGGAAGAGTCCCCATGCGAAGTATAGCACCATGTCGTCCCAGATGTTGTTTTGATTGGATTTATTCAGATTTAGAGTGTAATTGTGTTGCGATGCAGCAGAGCCTGTTGGTGGCGCTCTGAGACGAGGCCACATTTCCTTCCCATCAGGGCTCATGCCCTCCAACAATAGCCTCATTTTCCTTCAGCGTCTAAGCCGCCCAGTAAATCTGGTCGATATCGTCTCTCCAAGCTCTTGTTTTTTTACATTGTACTATATTTAAGAAATTGCCGAGAGGTTTTTGAGTGAAAAGAGGTAAGAGAACGCTCGGCTATGCTTTTCTATAACTTGCAGATTTTATCACAATGTAAGTAAAAAAGTGCACATGTTCGATTAAATTTGTATTATCTCTTGAATCTGTTTGAGATCGCTAGGTTTTTATTGAAGCGAGCTTGATGTCTGGTCCATCAATACTGTTCTGGAATGCGCCCCGCTTTCGACTACTTTTAGAATCGTAGTGAAGTAGTGAATGGGTATGTGGCCCAAACAATGACTTGCGATGCCCAGCTGATGTACAAGTTAGCGCTTTTATTCTCTCGGACCAGTCTAGTACCAAGTTCTCCGACCCCAGAGGGATGAAAACTTCGGTAGGTGAGTTCGAGTGTCATTCGGGATTCGATTCCGGTACCATGTGTCTGTGAGGTGAACCACTTCCCTTTCCTATCACATCCACCTTTGACAAGGGCATGCATACGCTCGTAAGGCATATCAAGGGGGAATGGACCAACATTTTTGGAGCGTTTGGATAGTTTTGAAGCCTATGCGTTCTTTGACGAGCTTTTGGGTGACTGAATTCATCGTCAGAAATTTCGGAACGAGTTGTTATTGTCAACCAAGCAAACATTTTTTCTAGAAGAAGGACGGATGCAGATGCTCTGAAGCTGAACCGTCGAAGATCCTGGAGTTACCGTAAAAGAATTCAGTCTTCGATGCTGGCACCTTTTCAGTATTAAGTGCAACCGCGAAAATGTTCCCAAGCTACACACTCTGGGTTTTCAGAGGCGATACTAGATTCTGCGGACTTAACCGATTTGTAGCAACTGAGGCTTCTGGGTAGGCTGGAAAACCTGACGGTGAAATTCCCATTTGTTGGAAAGGGATGGGATTTACACAGAGCAACCAGGAGCTAAGTGAGACTTTGGGGCATTTACTCACTTCGTCGGAATTTCCTGCTTTATGGTCGCCACTTCGTGATAATGTGCTCCAAATACTGAGCAAATTCAAATGGACCGATCAAAAAATAGAGCTAGACCAAAGCTCGAGAGACTGCAAGCTGACATTTTCGATGGCTTAGCTATACAGGGGGCATTTTCAGTACTCTGACTCCCAATTTCTCTTTTATTCTGATGCTCCCATAGACTTACCCTTGCAAAACGCTCTGTTCTACAAACTCATGTGATTGCGGTTTGTCTGTCGGAGGTCGTCAAACGTTCACCACCAAATCGTTTGGAGGAAATCTCTGCCTTTCACTCCAAAAGGTTCCGACAAAAGTTTCATTCTAACTACTTTAAACTTCGAGTAGCACTTTGTCTGGCGTAAGCAAGTGTGGGAGATAGTTCCTCTCTATTTAGTGTAGAAGAGTTTCTCTGACGAAATCCGTCAGCGACGGTGACTAGATAGACATGTATCATAAACTATTGGCATCCCGCCTCATGAATCCCCAGATGCCATGAATGAATTACGCCACATTCGAAGCAATACGTCAGCTATAAAATTCCCATAAAAGTAATTGTCCTGGAAGAGCGACTTTACAGCTGGTCGAGCTGGACGGAAGAAGTAGATATCACATCAAAACCCATCTCAAACCGGTCAGGAATGCTCGGTTTTTCCACCTCATATTAGTTTTTGTAACGGTTCCGTTGAAGCAAAGCGATAAGGCACGTGTATGTCTGGTCAGCGTCGGAATAGAGTCCTACAGGGCATGGTACATGAGAGGAGACTCATTCCCGTAGGTGACACGGTAGCCGGTAAGAGGGGAAGGGAATGTTTATCGGACTGGCCAGGGATTTTGACATCATAAATCTTCTCCTAGAATAGGAGTGAAGCTGAGTCATATTAACAGATGAGATCTTCCCTCTCTTGAGATCTCGAGATTCTTTATTGAGTATTCCGGTAAGATAGAGTTTCCACGAAATCATGAGCAGTTTTTAAAAGTTTTCTGCTGACATTTCTGGGAAGCCTCACAAGACTTTAGCGATTAGCTGAACAAGCGATCCTCACGATCGCCTTCTCGTTCCCGTGTTTTTTCTCCCTTTTCGTGGCCAAGTACAAGTGTGGGCGAAATCCGTGGGAGAAAACCGGCAAATCAATCATTCCCTGAGCTGAGTTAATGAGAAAGGTAAGCAGACGGAGCTACTATTTCGACAGCGCACACACCATTTCATTGCCCGCTCCCACATACAAATAGTGCTCGTGGGGCAGGGTATAGATTGGGGTATGGGCATTCCAACTCAATTATACCAAGCACAGCTTGCTGATGTCTTGGGGAATTCGTTTTCTTCTTTGTACTGACTCAAGTCGCCTTCTGTCGAGACATGGTTTGTATTAAAGTTTTCGATGGAATCGATTCCTGGACCAAGACTCCCATTTGTTCCGAGTGAAGAGTCCAGAGAATAGAGAAGTCGGTAGTCGAAGACGATGCGTCAGTCGTTGATGAATGCTTCGAGTTGGCCCTTCATTTCTCGTATTATTGTGTACTCTCGGACGGAGGTGATGTAATGGCAAGTGACGCACTGTCTCGTATGGTCACAGGTTCGGATCCCGAATCGAGATTCGCCTAGGCCAACCAAGCTTTCCATCCTTCCTGGGACGGTTCTTTGGCACCAGACTAGCATAGGAGGATAAAAGGACTGACTTGTGCATCAGATGGCCAGCGCAAGTCACTGTATAGGCCACATATGCATTCAATACGCCACTTCGATTCTGAATGGCAGTCGAGTGCGTGGGGGTATCCCTCATACGGGATTAATCAACGTTCCAAGACTATCCTTTATTCTTTGCTGAGTATTCTCGAGTAGGTCTATGTATACCTCAACATTTCTTACGAAATAAGCGGCGAGCAGAGCATCTTAGCATTAGTAATGAGGAGCTCCCTGCAATGTTTATAGGTAACTGGTCTGAATCTCCCATTTCAGGTAAATCGTTATCCAACTAAACCAATATCAAAATCTCGAGCAGTGTGAAGTGTGTACTGAGATATCAGATCCCATTGGCAACCGATTGCTCAGCAGTCAAGGTTAGCGTAGCAGATGCATTGGAGCGGCATAACACTCTTCCCTTTTCCTCCTAGTGCTGGCATTCGCATTCTATTTGATTTTGGTGTATATGGGCTTGATGATGGGTAAGAGCAGGCAGCTTCCTATCTTCTCATGAAGGGCTTCATTCATTTCTTCAAGTGATTGACTGTCTCTTTTTGACTATAAATGTAACACTCAGTAGAAAAGGTGAAGAGGCTGTATGTACAGATCCACCTTTGCTGCTGGACAGAATAATTCATAGTTCGACTACCATGAGTGGTAGCAAATTTCTAGTTAACACCGTTAGATGGTGGACATGATGAAATCCAGAAGAATTTGGAGAATCCAATTCCTCGAATAGTTGTCAAGCTCTTTGTCCTCTTCGCTCACTGAGCATCCTGTTGTGGCAGTAGCACTGGCACAAACTTCAAACTTCAAAAAATAGCCTGAGATAGTTAGAAAATCTTTTTTGGAGCAAATTTTGAGCAGCTCACATCTATAAGCCACGAGAAGCTGACGTAGGAAGTGCGGTCTAGGTCAAGTGATTCAAGCAAGTAAGGCTGGCTTTATATTTGGCACGAGCACTACTTTATGCTTAAAGGCACTGTACACGAAAAAATGGTTTCGGAGATTTGCACATGGTTTGAATTCGACGTCTCCTCTGATACCATTTGTGCAGGAATGAGGTCGGAAAACGGTCTGGATAGGGCACAATAAGGGGCCGGAGAGTGAGCCACGGTCGCCCTCCGCTCCTCGCTAGGCTGACTACGAAATCTATCTGCCGTTCACCACTTTCGCATTGGAGCGAAGTTGGTGAAAAATCGATAAGCTGGTTGGTAAATTGCCAGTCAGATTGTCAGGCAAATTGGGTGTGTTGTCTGCTATTGCAGACATTGCGTCGCCTTCGCGCACTCGCCCGAACACTCCCTTAACCGCCGTTCTTCCAATGTGAAACTCGTCCAACCCCCTTTCCAGCTCTTTTTTGACCCTTCCTATTTCTTTTTATTCATCGTTTTTGCGCTTTTTTCGTTGTTATCGCTTTCGAGTAGTTCTATCAGTTCCCGTCAAAAGAGGGTACCCTAAATTTATCGTAAACGGTGCCTTTAAGCAGCTGAGTTTCCAAAAGCGTTCAGTGTTATTTAAAGTGCTGACATTGGGTGTCAAAGTTATCTCAAGCAATATGGATGGTATGGAGAGGAATTAGACTAGAGAAGCCTCAGGTTCGTTTCTAAGGCTTGCTGACTGAGAGGCTGCTTGCTACGTCAATTCGTTTAGCCCTTATAGGGACTTACCGAAAAAGAATAGGTAGACCTGCCACGAAAGCTCCCGTCATATTTTGATTCTTTCTGTCACCATTCATATTTCCCAGGTGCCTCATAATTATGGGATATAAATCACAAAATCAACATCAGGGGTTAAAAAAATGCATGAAGCTGTGCATGCAGCAGCGCCGAGTAATCTCAGGAAGCGGAAATGGGGAAAATATGAGCTGCATAATGTTATTCGGAGCAACCAACCATGTAACAGCTTCATGTGGTTGGCGTGCAGAGATCTCGTCAGAATCAAGACTGATTTTGCAGCCGTTTTGGATCTTTTCCGCCGATTGCTAAGGAATCGCCAAAGCCCTTCTTCGATCACACTGTTTCTAGAGCGATTTTTCACACTTTTGGTACTTCCCCTCGATTCTCAGCATTGTGAAATTTTTCGGGATTGCAATAGATTGGTGTTACCTTTCTCTTTACGAGTTCCTCGGCTGGCAAAAGTCTCAAAGGAGAACGTAAGGTGGAGAGGGAGTGGCACCAATGGGATACAATCTGCCTACATAGTGCCCACTGCCTTCTGGCCACTGCTAATCCTCTTGTAATCATTCACTTCCCTCCCAGCCTTCTCTGAAGAGTTCCGCGCTACAACGTGGGCAATCGGGGCTTGCCTGCGAAGGGGCAGTTCCAAATCGGGGCTCCCTGCAGTTCTGTAGTGACCAGTATCTTCCGCACTGGATGTTTTACAACAGCCATGGCCTACCGCGTGGTTGCCTCTACTTTTAGGGATTCTTTTGAAATGTCTACCCACTTTCTCATTGCTCCTTTTTATCTTTCGTGTGTGTTTCACGATTCACACTGCTTGCCGGCTCATACTGTGGTCCCATCTGGATGGAATCGTCTGCCAACATTTCGTTTCGAATGAAGTTTTGAAGTTTCTAGATGAAGTCTTTTGGCACCAGTCGAACCCGTCCAGTGGATACGCTCCCACAACCGACTTTCATTAAGAATTGTAATGGCGCATTGAAGCTTATGTAGCTTATAAAATGATTTGCAATATCCAGTTATCATCAGTTGTCTGTTATCGTCGTTGTCAAAGGCCTGAAAGCATTTCGGAACTTTAGAATGTTATCTTTCACGCTTGACGGAGACCAGCTTTCAACTGGTCGCAACTACTTTGACCGATGAACTTCCAACTAAGTGGAAAGTTTTGATTTGAATATTTTTATTTTGGAACGTCGGTAGTAGTCGTGCTTCCAATGGATATTTGGTAGTGTATCAGGGATCAAACAGTTATCAACGCGACCTATGCTTAGAGAGCCCAGTACTTTCTTTCTGAGGATAGCACCCCTTACTCTGCTGCAGCCAATGTTGCCGGCCCGATTCTTAACCATCGCAAGATCAAATCTCTTGGTGACCGTGTAATGGAAGTCACCCTTTCATGGTCCCTTTTCATGTCCAAGCGGCCAAAAGGACCACTGATGGTGGCGATCCAATAGTGAAGAGTTCCACTGATCACAGCTGAACTTTGCACTCTTCTGACATTATGCAAGAGCGACCAAAAGTTATTAACTCCATCTATATGGAAAAGCGTCGACATAATCGTCCGCTCACTAACTACATAGTTCGTGTAGTTATCCTCCCAGAACGGTCAAATATGTATAGGCTGCTTTACATTATTTTTAGTATGCGATTTGCAAGCTCAATAGCTTGTTGCTTGGGTGACCTGGTGAAGTAATGATATTTGAAGGAAGGTGGAGAAGTCAGCAGTTGCAGAGATTATGTCAACTTCATGGTTCGGAATAAGGAGGGCAGTTAGTAGAGCCCCCCCCCTCCCTATAGTATAAAACCAGTTAGTGGTTAGTGCGGAGTTACAGGAGTATGACTGATACCTATAAGATAGGGAAAAAATGAACGTAATTGAATCAAATGGCCGGAGGTGGTGTAGTGGCAAGTAGCTTACTAACACATGCATGGTCGAGGGCTTGAATCTTGGATCGATGTCGGCCTCGGTCAATCAAGCCTTAGATCCCTCCGGGGTCGGTTAATTTGTACCAGACTTATTTGGAAGTATGAAAGCACCCATTTGTACATCGGCTAGTCACCGCATATCAATGTATCGACCATATACGCCCCCAATCCGCCACTAGATTCTGAATGGGAGACGAATGTGGTGGGCGCACTCTTCCGACTGGATTGACTGACCCCCAAAGAATTTCTGTTTTTCTATAAATAAAAACAAATAATGGGGATCGGGGTCCCCTTTCTTTTGCCCTAATCTCAAGCAATATCGATAATGAGGAGTAGTTCTCCAGCTGGTTTCAATAGTTCTTCCAGTTCATCTTTGAAATCGAGCTAATTTTCATTATCGAGTGCCACTGCTATCCCTGAATGGACTTCAAAGGACTCAAGGACAACACAATTCATTCTTCACGGCGAAGGTGTAGCGTAGTTGATCACCTTCTTCAGTCAAAACCGTCGGTATAATTCCATTAAAGGTTTACGGGGATCCATAAATTAGTCGCAAAAAAGAACATGGAATGGCGCCGCATACTTTGCCGACCTTGTCAGTCGGGCTTAAGCTACGAACCCTGCCGTTTCGATCGTACATTCAACCAGCGACACCATTTTATGGTAGGTACGGAGCACTGATGACAAAATATCTGGATCCTCAGTAGTCTAGGTCTATGCCCAGTGATCCCTCGCTAGAGCATTTTGGAAGAGATTTACAGTATCCATATAGTTGTTGATGGGCATCACTGTGGGCATAACTGCGAATCATCGAATTCGACGGCAATATGCGACCTTCAAACAATGGAATTTTTGATTCCATTGCGCCTACCAAATGAGACTAGCCTCGTGTAGGTGTTTTTTCCTTCCAACGTCCTTTCATGCGCGAGTTGTTGTGTCGTCGAAGCCAACAAACCGCTTCGTTCGGGGCTGGCACTGACAGATATGGGCCTGATAGTTTTTCCATTTTTCTTATATCGGCCATTTGTCGGAGGCAACACTCTGAAGAAGTCTTGACTTCTCTTTTCTTGAATCGGCCAAGAATACAGTGACGGCTGCATTAATTTTTATTCCAAATAGAACCCGATAGTTTGCTGATTATTTCGTGATTTTAGTGGACCTTTTCCTGGATATGCTCACAAGATTCTCTGCTCCCTTCTGATGCAGGAATCAAGTCTAGCAAATATTTCTTTCTCTTCGGCTATCCCATTTTCTTTTCTTGTCTTCACGTCTGAACGCAATCGAGCCATCTTGTTGCCTTTCTACCATCCATTTCTCGAAATCTTGTAATAATTTCTGGCAAAAATGACGCAAGGGTAATGAGCCAGAAGCAAAAGCTCCCGTCGAATGACTTGACTAAGTTTCTAAGATTTTTCTTTTCTAAAAGTTTCTAAAATAAAGTTTCTTTCTTAAATTCCTAGGCTACCACATGCCTTTCTTCAACGTCAGATGTGCTTCAATTTATGTCTTGTCGCTCTAGTGGCCGTTCTTCAATACCGGCGATTCTACCAGTGGCGTGATCGGTCTCTGCGGTTGCTCAGAGATAGTGTAGTGGTGTGGCAGCGAAATCGGTTCCGTCACTATCCTGAAAATGGAACTAACCATCAGAAGGATATCTTTGGACTCTCTGCTTGACGCTATTTGGCCGTTAAATATCGTTAAGGTAAAATGTGGATTTCTACCTCAGTACAAGGACAGAAATAATCCTGGATCTTCCTTCTTCTGCAAAAATTCGGAAAATTAGAGCCATCTCTTGCGAGACTGGTTGCGTTGACTATTCCGCTAATAAGATTTTGATTAAGGGCAGAGTCCATTCTGAGCATGCTCGCAGATTCACATGAATCTCTGCATGATTCATGAGTTTCTGTTATTCTTCAGTCACCATAGCAATCAGTTCTCAACTAAAATGAGAATTTCCATAAATTCATAGGACAAACTGATCAGCGGCTTTCCTCCAATACGCTCAGCGTAGGCGCTACCTCGGAGGGTCTCAGCGTTCTCATAATTTCGGATTATCAATAGCTCAGAGAGCATGGATTTGAACTTGGTCGCCTAATCGAAATGTGAGTACCGATTTACTTAGCGTCGTCATCGCCAACCGAGAATAGTATGCCTGTCGCAATCGTAAATTTCACGAGAATTGTTTTCTTCATTTCGGAGTGGAAATTGGGACTGCCGAGAATATTGCCCTGAATTATTGCACGAACTCCCATGAACTCTGTGAGCAGGATAAATTCACTATAAAGACGTGAGAGTTTGATTTCTCCTCTGCCGGCATTTCTCTACCAAATCATTCTGGCTACCTATAGTTTGACACTCTATGCAACCCAGCGACAGTTCTCGAGTAAAAGTTCTCCTGCAAGCTTCAGATGTAAGCTCTCGTCTAGGAATTAAGTATTCCCGTGACTGATCACTTCAATGACTCCCCGGAAGCTTTTAGTCAGTTCATCATTGAAATCTGGAATGAAAATTTTTTCCAAAGTTGTTTCATAAGGTGGGAGGAGTTTGTGTAGTGGCAGTCGGGGCATTATCATACAGGTATGGTTACAGGTTCGGATCCAGATCGATATCCGTCAAGCTAACCAGGCTTTCCATCTCTCTTGGATCACTTGATTGGTACCGAACTTGTCTGGAAGGGTAAAAGCACTGAGTTGTACGTCGGCTGGAAACGGCAATTCATTGTATAGGCCCCACAGAGGCATTCAATACCCCACTACGATCATGAGTGGATGTCGAATGCGGGAGCGCATGCCTCAGACGGGATTGATTAACCCCTGACGTCTATCCTTTTATTCCCATCTGGTAACCGACCCAGTCCCTTTGCGAGCTGTAGACCTCTTACATGGCCTTCTTCGGTGTTTTATGTAGCACGTAATCCAGCACTGCAACTAACCTCTTCTGTGGTAGTTCACCCACTTTGAACCTGAAGCTGCAGCCATCAGAACTTTTGCGATGACAAGAAATAAATGGCTTTTTTCGAAGTATGAGCTTCCAGCTGTCAACGCTGGCTGCCTATACCTCCAAAAAAGGAAAATCGTTAAAAAGTTGCGATTCTTGATTGTTTGTTTCGTCATTCTGAGCGGCGGCAGAATCGTTGAGTGCAAATTAACGAGGCAACTAGGATTACATGTGTACGCGGCCGTTTGTCAACTGATCCCTTACGTATGTACATGCTCTTCGATGTTTTGCTCGTGACTATTACAGCCTAAGAAAGCTGTCTCCGACAATGCCTCCTACTCATTAGATGCTCGCTTTATGTCTGTGCAAACGGACGTCTTCCTTTTTTCCCCACAATCTGGAGGAGTCCACTTCTTTGTTGGAAGAAGCAAGAACGTCCCACTGACGGCTTTGTTAGTGCTTAATTCACTTTTGGAGCAATGCAGTGCTGATTAACACTTAGGCACCGCCGGTCCAACCTGATCAACAGCAGTTTTTGGCTGTACTTGAGAGAAGATTCTACCAACAGAAAGGCACCCTGACCCACACCAATGGGATGATCATATGATAACAAAGTTTATTTTCTCATACAGACACTTGGGAAGCTCTCCTTCGTCCTCTTCTGTGGCTTATTTAGCGGCACCTCGGCGGCATCATAATGGTGTATAATGTTTGGCGTGGTCCCACGGTCGTATGGTCGAGTCACTTCCAGGCTAATAACTTTCCATCCCTTCGGGGTCTGTTAATTACTACCACCTTCGACGAGAATTAGCTGGAATGGGGAAGGTACAGACCACAGCAACGGCTGATGATTCTGAGAAACTACATGGGTCTGTTCCTAAGGCAATGCTTCTTCTATCCGCCTAAACCAAACAAACCACTTAATTTTGTGAAAAACCATGGATGTACCTTAATAGGACAAGTTTGGTGTACACTATCACGGTTATCGTGTGGGTATCGAATCCCGCATCGATACTCTTGATCGACCGAGCTTTCCATCCGTTGGCTCTGTTAACTCTTGCCAGTCCCCATTGGGAGTATGAAACTATTGACTTGTGTGACAGCTCCAGAAAATCATTGTAGGGTCACATACGCGTTTGAATATCGCTACGGTTCTGATTCGAAGTCGAGCGCCTCATTCTTCCTCGCGACTGATCAAAACTGGAAGATTTAATTACTTTCGGGCCTCATTTGGCAACGAGCATATGGCAAGGTCCAACCGGTAACTTTCATTCAACGTGGGACGGAATTTGAATGATTAGGGAATTTGAATGATCAGACAGCGCTGTAGACTTCCTCACACACGCATTCTTTGGACTTTGTCCTGGCTGATTCTAACATTGTTGAATTACCTGCTAACAATGGTCTCGTGGAACCTGCAGAACCTTATGAAGTCTTCAAAATCTCCAGAAAAAAACAATGACAAGTCCTTTTTTTCTTTTTTTCCGTTCCTAGAAATACACAGGCTTCATCAATTTCAGTCTTTGAAATGATCGATCATGAGTGAAAGATTCATATCATTTTTTCTGTGGCTTCACAGGATGCAAAGGAAGGAACCCTGTTACCGCCTATTTGAGGAATGAAGCATGTGACACAAGTTTCGGCCAACGTTCTCTCCGGGACTCACTTTCTCAACTCTGACAAGTGTTCACCTCAGCTCTCTGGTTCTAATGGGTGTGCTTCTCCTGTAATCTATGTGCACCAATAACCTTTGTTCCACTAGGTATTCGATGTGATAGTGAAGTTATGCTCTATGATACATTAATTGGCCGATGCTCTTCTCATTAACTCCGTAGTAATGCATGCGTTTAATTGAGCAAAATGAGTAAATGCCTATGTCAATTATTCGAAATATCAAGTAGTACAAAAGTACACGTCTCACTCTAATCCGAACTTGTCCCACCGCACGTGGTTCTGTTCTTCTTTTCAATCTTATACCGCCAGGCTTATCCTCCATTTCTTCACGGATCTAGGCAAACAGTTGTCATAGGTTCAACCCATCCAGCTCGATTTAATCCAGTCGAATAACTAAATCGCAGTATTTGAAGACTTACCAAAGTATGATAATATTGAGATTGACCTGAATCGTCGCATCCACTGAGGCTTCTATTACATTTACTCTGGGCTCCCTTACTATCATTGCCCACGACTAACCGAGCTGCTCAATAGTGCATGCAGATCAGACTGACAGAAAAAAATTGTAATGCTTGTTTATTTAGCCAATTAAGCCAAAATGTTACGGTATTGACATTTACAAGCTTCAAAGATCAATCTAGCTCACTTTCACCAAAAACCTCATTTATTTCATCCCATTTCCCATTTCCTTGTGGCAGTGAGTCGATTAGAAACCATAGACAAAACCCATCTCGGACGCTACCCAAGCTTTGACGTCGGTTCATCCGGAATCCCGTTACATCGCCTCCTTGAAGAAGATTTCTATCACTAATTTTCAAGTGAATCCCTTGGAAGAATGCAAAGAAACCATAATTCATCCTTTCTTACGTATTTCCTTAAAAACGGTGCCTGTTTATTTATATTTTCTCTGAAACAGCTGACAGACTTCCGAGTTGTCGTGATCATAGAAACCGTGGAGTAGCCATCTTACTAATTTTCACATATTGCCAAGCTTTTCGAGAGAATGATCAGTGGAAGAACGGTTCGAAGTAAAGCGTTCAGCCACAACATTTTGGTCCAACTGGTTTCATACTTCTCAGTAGCAGCTAAAAATGCCCGACGGTTATGATTCGATTGACCATGCCTTCCTTTTTGACTGCAAGTTTTTTTTGTGGACCAGTTTGGACTTTTACCCTTTTACGAAAACTACCGAAAAAACATTACCTCAGAGTTGTATTAAAAAGTGCAGCGCAGGACGGCTTTTAGGGAGGAGGTGGTGATCCCGTAACTTACAAAATATGAGTGTCCGGGTTAGTTGTACCAACTCGTGCTTGAGGATACCACTCTTTCGAAATCCTCATCACCCACTAACTTAGCGTTTTCCTCTTGTGAATTCAAAGGGCACTGGTCTTTCCTGTAAATAGGATAAAGGCAATGGCGATTGCGAAAGTCGTACTAACAATATGAGGAGTCTCTCAACATTTGACTAGCAGCATCATTCCCTACATGTTTCCAAGGCTTTTAAGCTATGTTTTATATTTGTGAAATGCTTTACTGCTGTATACCTTATCATAATTTGGAGGAGACATTTTTCGTCGACAGGATGAGAGTTATAGGATTTATCTGTGAAAAGGTATAAGTCGGCATGGCTACCAGAGAAGGAATTCTGAAAGAAATTTTGGGAAAAGTCATTCGGTACTTTCGTTTTCTTAAATTCGAAGGTAAGACCTCATTCATCTGCGCTTCAGTTTTGGAACGAGGCAGCAGCCATAGCGACACCATGTTGGGAGTGATAGGCACCAACTAAAACGAATATCCCGAATCTCACTCTCCACTGTAATCCGGGTGGGGATAGCGACTCGAATGAATCAGACGGTACGGTCATTACATAGGTTGTCGACTGTGCAGCCCATGTAAACAAAAAAAATACATCGGAAAGTCCATTCTTCTGGAGAGAGGCCACTAATGGAGGCGTTCTTGACGTAGCGTGACTTTTGGAGAATTTTTATTTAGTTTTTGTACTGATAATTCTAGCTGAGGTTTTCTCTATCACCTGAGCACGTTTTCGGTGAATTCACCCAGAAAATCCGATTAATGCTGTATGTGTTTTTAGAGGCGTGTTGCTAGGAGCGAATGAGAAATGGGGGAAGCGTTTTGTGGAAAACTCACGGCCTACCTTGAAATGACGTAGTTTTTAAAGTTATTGCTGCTCTGGGAAAGCGTTAGTGCGCTGACTGTTCTTCGACTATTTCTGCTCAGTAATTTTTCGCCCACATCTTGCTAATCCGATTGAAGCCTACAACTGCGAAAATCACATTTGCATTAGCACAGCCTTCTAGAATTATTTTGCTTACATATTTATCGAACAAGGGCGGAGATGGTGTCGTGGCAAGTGGCGCACTATCACACATGCATGGTCTGGGGTTTATATCCCGGATCGACATCCGCCTAAGCCAACCAAGCCTTTCATCCCTACGAGGTAGGTCAATTGATACCAGGCTCACCTGGGAGGATAAAGCACTGGCTTGCATCGGCTGGCCACCTCAGTTACACTACTGCGATTCTGAATGGAAGTCGAATGCGTGCGCATCCCTCAGACGGGATTGATTAACGCCAAAAACTTTATCCTTTATCCTGACCTCTTCATCTGTTACAGATGTCAGAAAGGGTCCGCTTACTTACATAATATCAATGTTTACCCCCTGTATCACCTGCAGTCCACCGTCATCAGTATGCTGGAGCGAGCGCCAATACTTCTTCATTTGTCCCTGTCGCTAACAGCTAGACAATTATAGGTCGAGAAAAGTTCTGAGCTTTCGTGAAGAATTTTGGACATCGCGCTGGTTGCAATAATTTCTGCCCTATTCATTTTGACGTCTAGGGATGAAGATTGTATATCAACTCTTTTTTGGCTTGCTTTCCCAGAAACTCTGGAAGTCGTCACATATCAGATTACGCGGGTCGAGCTCTAGCCTAAAGCTGTGTTGAAGAGGGAACACATCCTCAAGACATTTAAGAACCGTTCTCGATTTGAATATAGTCGTTTTTCTTTATTCAAGGGTCCTTCTACATATTTATCAAAGGACAACATAAGGTAAAAAGGTTCTAGGCCGATAGAGAAGATAGCTTACCTGTGACACTCAAGCATAGCACAAGTGACGCTGTTGGGTCAAAAAACGGCCTAAATAGGGCACAATAAAAGCTCCAAAACCAGCGCAGACGACGTACACACCCAAGATGGGCGAGTTCTCATGGCGTTGTGGGGGTGGTAGAGGTTACACCCAACATACAATGCACGCAAGCAGCTTACTGTAGCCAGCTGCACGCAATGGTAACGATTTGATTTCTTCCACGTTTGAGCAGCTCGTCCAAATACCCCTTCCATGCAACTTTCCTCGTCGTCGCACTCTCGTCCAACCCCAATTTGACCATTTTTTTTTTGAGCCATGCATTTCTCTAAAAGAACCGATTTTTTCCACGTGCGGCTCTTGATAAACCTCGGCATAATGGTTGAGATAAATTTATTAAAGTAGAATTTTATTATGCAATAAAATTATTTAAACAAATTCTTCCGCGCTTTCTTCGCCACTTTTGCCTTATTCTAGCCTGTCGCTCTCAATACTTGTCTAAAACTAGGTGCCCTAAAAAAAATGGTGAATTTTGCCTTCAACCTCAATATTTCACAGCTGGGAATCCCTATTCTGACTTCAGTAGAGATGGGTTCCTAAAAATTCCATCTCAGCGAATGTACATTAAATCACAGAGCGGACTGTCATTCAATTAAGTCATTCTATTTCCTGCATGCTGCTAAGAGCAGTAGGCGAGCTAAATTGAGAGAGGATAAAAAAGTGGGAAATGGATCCTGTTGCTTGAATGGGTTCTAAACCGATGATACACGACCAATGAGTTCTAGTTAGTTTCAGTTTAATTAGATCATTAAATGTTTTTCCCCAATCAAGTCCATTGTTCAAGTACTGGGGCGACACATATGGGGTAGCAATGGAGAAATTGTAGGCGGGGCTAATTCGGAAGCAGCTTCTATATAGTATACTCTCTTACTTCTCAATAATACTACGCCCCAGTAAAACATCCTCCGCCCCGTAAACACCACGGTATGTAACGTTCCCAATGTGCACATATCCCCTACCTTACCTTAACCCTACACCCGGACCTCTACCTTAACCTCTCTGTTGTCGGCGACGACCCCACGTACCCGACATCTCCCTCTAAGTGGCTTCTCGAGAGCGGGGCCAGACCAGTGCCGGCGGCTTCGTTACTACCTCTACTTGTAATTTTGGTCAGTGTTGGGTACGGTCAAATCCGCCCACGCTCCTCTACGCTCTATCTCTTCGATAAACATTATGAGCCACCGTTGTTATATCACTTTAAAAGGGTCACTACCCAAGTCATCGTGGTCGCTCTCCTTGTACCCGAACTATTACCTTTACTGAGACTTTTGGTGGAACTCGACTCTAATTTTAGAGTCCCGAAGCCATAAATTTCCTCCATAAAAGCGAAGTTACTCAAGCGCTGAAGTTAATTCAGAATTTCTTGGGAATCTCAAATATTCGGGCTGATAGATTCCTTCAATTCAAAGAATATCTGCCGATCTTTTGCGTGACTGGGATTCCATTCGTTCATTACTTCAACTACAGATTGGCTTTGTCCTCTATCAACAATAGTGAAGTGGCAATCGAAAGTCTTGGGGCTTTTTCGCAGGTGAACACGTTGTCGCCATTGCAGGCCATTTCGCTTTCCTGATGGCTGGCTGGCAACTCTGCACTTTCGCAAGTGGCATGCCTCCATAAAACACGTTAACGTTATTATCGAATCTATGGTGAGAAAATGGAACCTAAGCCTCCTTTTCAGCTGCTCTCAAAAGCCAACCAGAAATCATGGCTGTACAGTCACCAGTTTATCGAAATTCGCTCCGAACTTTGGTTTCAGTAGACCTCTTTCACAGGAGTTATGGAGTTGTTGCTAGGATGCCAGAAACATATGTCCTTCGTATTGGCCTTTCTTATTTCACTCCCACCTTTGCTCTTCTTGTGCACACCTTCCTTCTTTGCTCCCGAACGAATCGCATTAATCCTATCGACTTCGAATCATTATTTCTCTGGGATGTCTGACTCACTCACTTCTCTTCCTACATTTAATTTTGGATCGTAGAAGCATTTGAACGCATTCGGGGATCGGGAAGCCATGGCTCAGACCAACAACGATCATTTGTTGAGGGCTGAGTCAAATTTGACTATCAAGGGATGGGATACCATGAAGAACCGAATAGGTTTTAGTTCCCTTTGAGCCTCTGGTCACCACCGCAATTGGCCTGTGCAAAAATTCCTGTGATTATCACAAGATTTGCTTTTTTGGGTGGTCAGTTTCCGTAGGTGGTGTAGCGTAAAATATTGCACCATCACATGGTTTGGTCTAGGGATCAGATCTCGTCCGAGCCAACCAAGCCTTTCATATGTACCTTCGGGACCTATTGATTAGTACCCAATCCGTCCTCCAAGGGCCTGGGAGGATAGAAGCGTAACTCTTATATCGACCGGCCTTTGGAAGTTTCTGTACATTACGCTGTCATTCAAAATCCTTTGCGATTCTTGACGGAAGTCGAATGCGTGGGCGCGTTCCACAATCGTCCAATTCATGGCGATAGACTTCATCTTTTTGATGGCGCTGGTTCAGCAGTCACTTCTCGTAAAAGCATTGATAGGCCGTCAACATTACCATAAATACCAGTTTTTAAGTGTTCTTATTGCTTAAGAAGTAGCTCCTATCGAGTTTGTAATCACATTAAAATGATGGCTTCCGATTACTGCCATTTTTATCATCAACGATAGTTGGCATTCACGAATAGATCTTCTGTTCCTTGTTCTACCTACCGAATTCTCAGAACAACTTTCTGGTTTCAACTGAAGGGCTCTTCGTGTTTCGATGGACTAGCCTGACTCATATATGAGCGACACGTAACAACATAATCAAAGCCTTCAACAAACTGGGACTCGGAGTAAGCCGTGCACCGTCACCAACTTTTATAGGTCCAATTTTTCCAATTTTGCTCTGGACCTCCGTAATGCTCACTGTTATTTTCGTAAACTACATTTTCAAAATAGACAGAGCTCTAGAGATGGACCTTCTAACGCTCAGTAAACATAAGTAATAAAAGATTCTTCTGTAAATTTGCGTCTAAGCTTGTGTTCAGCTACGCGGCAGGCCATCTGCTTTTTGACACTGTTAACCAGAACCAGAAAGATGTTTGGTACGAGCAGCTCACTTAATCTGGTTGTTAACACTGGTAAGTAATAGCATCGGGAAGCTGCAGAGTTTTCGCATTAAAGGAATATCAATCAAGTAATTTAGAAGTTCACATGCTTTGGGAAATTGGCAAGGACATGAAGTCTTGAAGTGTCGTTTGACGCTTATCAATCCCCTTCCCCCCCCCCCCCCCTAATGAACTTTCATTCAAAATCGTAGTGGCACTTAGAGTAAGCATGATGTAAGGAAGACCTGAGCTGGCATTGATCTGAAATAGGCACTTCTCTCTAAAAATCGCATCGCCTACCCACTGAGTATCGTGCAAGTACAGATGTCTGATTAGAGCCCACTTTTTTCCCCTCCATGCGGTTTCTTGATAACAGGATGATTTTCAAACTTTAGTTTACAACAAAAGCGAAACAAGGGAAAACATATAAAAAAAAGTGCAAGCAACGAAAAAAGGGGTCCCTCAGGTAAGCGAGAAGGCGGGTCGAGTACGGTAATTGCAGTTTGAAGCCATGAGACGACTATAAAAATTTGCCGCTTGCGTCAAAACGAATGTAGGAATTCAGATGAAAGCCGACCGCCACGTTGCTTGCAAACTCGAAAGTATGACTGGGTGAGATTACCTCTACCATTGCTGACCTCTCCATGGTACTGCAGGGGATATGCTCTTCCCATTTCCCCGTCGAATGCTCCTCCAAACTTGGAAAACTTTCCAAACCAACACTTAATTTTGCAATATCGTCAATTAATATTGCTATAGCAATCAGATTGGCAGGAACTTGGAGGAGGAACTGCTTTGATGTTGTGCATCTCATATAAGTGTTTTTCAGTAGACGAGACTTTCCTCTAATTCCATTGGCTTCTCTCTGGAAACCTGATATTCGACGGAACTCTATTGTCATGTGAATCACGCCATGCATTTACACGCTTGGTTACGAGAATTTCTTCGATAGCCTATGGGAATGTGTTTTTATTAGAGTGTCGTTTCTCCTTTTCCTACCTATACTACGTGCTGTCGGCTAAGGCGAAGCATAATGATGAAAACTAGACGAATCCTACAAGATATGAATATTCTATCGGGCTACCTAATTTGAGTAAATGTGAGAATGTGAGAATGAATATTCATGAACGAACGTCACAAATACTATCTCTTACTTCTCCATGGAAATTCCCATGAAAAACATCCCAGAAAGCCCCAGAACCCTCTTCTAACCGAGCGCCAAACAGTGCTCCGTCGTGTTTGATCAACCCAGTTCGTTTACAAGTAATTTCCGCTGTTCCAGTCGTTGCCAGCAGACCAAAATCTGCTCTTTTTTGATTTCTCCTTTCTCAATTTACATCGAAACTCTTTCACCGCTCCATGTGCTCAGAGAATTTGTTCGGTCACCTCGCGTATAGCATGGATAATATCGGTTTTTGAGAGCAGTCTACCTTACATGGACGGCTTTTTATCTGAATCTTTTCTATGACATAAAGCTCACATTCGAAGTCTACCCAGCGTGCTTTTACTTCGCTTTCAAAAGGTACAAAGCCTTTTTTGAATTTGAAAAAAAAGCCCTCCCACATTGAGAAAGCCATAGTCGTACATCTTGTACTTTGAGACGACAGTGAAGTATCCCACGTCACCTCTTTGATCTTGCTTCTTAGGGGATCGTTCTATGGCTAGACGTACCGTCTTTACTTGAACCATCATGACCTTTCAAAATAGCCTTTTTATAACTGACCTGAAATTCAGCCTGGACCTGTGAATGAACTTCTGCATCAGCCTTCTCCCAGTCGATGGGATCGAATCCTACCCAGCCTTCCCAAACCTTTCTTTTCCTTGCAAATGCTTACTTAACCTAAGGATTTGTGAATACTGTCGCCAATACTGTTGTTTTTTCTCACGTGATTGTTCATGAACACAGAGCGATTCATTCTTTTTGTACTTGATATAGGGCTCTTACGTGGGAGACGGGCGTTAGGGACGATTTTGGATAATCGATCCGGCTGTCACGGACCATTCGTTCGCCGTTATTACAGCTCCAGCCTTGTCCCTACAGCTCAATCGATATGTGATCATTATTTTAGGCATGATTCTACTGTTAGTTCCTTTGTTCCTGTATTTCTTGCCTGCTGCTGCATTGTGCCACATTCCTTCGCGCGCAGCGTCGCCCTTGCCGCGACGCGACAATTTCGTTCCTACTGCACCACACCCCTCTTACGTAAGATAGTGGTCAAGGTGTGAGGGTCTCGGAAGGTCATCTGCTTTTTTCTCCGAAACTCCATTGGAAAGCTCAATTATCGGGTCTTACGATATCGCACTACAGATCCCCTTCAATTAGGGAGTTCTGTAATACGACATCGTAACACAGAGAAACAGGGAGTTCTCTCCCATTGAAGGATCAGCCGGGTAGCGACGAGGCTACGTTGGGCAACCTCAGGTGGCAGATAGGGGAGCAAATCGCAGGTACTTGCCCAGAGACGAAGGTGGATTCAGAAGATGAACTCCCTGTTTCTGCTGTGCTGGACGATATACCTTCCGTTTCTCGCAGCTGTATCCAGCATACGCGTCTGGGGATTCTGCAGGTGCAGTTGGTATCCTGCCCATTGATTCGACCAAAAGCTTGCATTGGAATGACTGGGAACTATCCGGGATGCGATTCGGGGCCGTCTACAAATAAAAGCCCCTCGCTCTGATGCGGTTGGACCTCTTTATAAACCAACAACGGACCGTCAGACGCAGCTATGAGAAGACCGCATAAGAGGCTTCTTCCAATGCGAGAACCTACACGCACAATTCTTTTTTTAAACTCTAGTCATCTGCGTCCTTAACTATTGGCAAAAAATGGGCGGATGTGAGAATAACCAAGTGAATGCAGCGAAATCGAAATTGCATCGGTTAGAGGGGCTTTCCCTCAATTTCCTTTAATTCGAATTACCGCTTTGATTACGCTGTTTACGAATTGCTCCATTTACTTTTTTATCCGCATAATCCTCATAAAGAATCTTGATCTCTGGGTCGAGGATTGAATAGGGCTAAATATTGGGTCACCATACCCGCACATAGGTACACCGGGCCCACTTGGTGTGGAAAAAGGAAGCAGATCACTCAGGGAGTCTTGCAAGGATACTCAATTGGTCTTGCAATGGCATTCGTCCCCGTCAATGAAATTGGTAGTCATGCGGGTGAAGTGGAATTCCAAGAAAACCGAATGACTCTCGCAAACGTCATGATTCGCACTTTCCGCCTTCTCTATGGCTGTGGAAATGCATTTTTTCCTTTTTACGATAAAAGGGCATCATTTCAGCTCGGTCCCTAAGTAAAACCAACTTTTACCTTTTTTTCTTGGACGAATTATTGCCTGACGACTTTCTTCGATCTCTTTCCTCAGACGCGCTTGCTGCCATTGTCTTGGTTCTCTTTTTGTAGAGACTATAAGCACCGCACTCTGAAAAGGTTTGCAACGGACATTGGGCACGGAACGAACAACTTCCTGGTTCTTCTAAGATCATTTAAGCATCTGCTCCGGTATTTTATGACGAAAAGGCGATGCTTGCCTAGTTATTGCGAGAGCACCTATGTTGGCCAAGCCGGATTGTTCAAAACAGGAGCGATTAATTTTTTCCTTTTAAGATGGAACTTTTCATTAAGTTGACGTTTCGACTTCATCGCCTTAGTCAGAGCTTGAAATGAACAAAAATATCTAGAGCAAAGAGCAATTTCTTTATAAATTCCAACTCTTTTTCACTTCGCGGTTATTGAGTTTTCAGTGATGTCCAACGTCTTCCCGCTCATCACCTTTTCTTCGTTGTGACCTCTTTTCTTTTACTTTTCAAATATGTCAGGGCAGGAGATTCGTACTGCCTCTTGGGGAATCTGTTGGTCGATTTCTACATTGCGAACCAGAAGTATAGGGACACATGCGTGGTCGTCATGAAGGAATTTACCAGTTCTGAAACTATAGCACCATCTCAATTTGGATTCTGAAATTCGAAGCTTAAGGATCGCTGAGCCTCTCAACAGTTGACAGGCTACTCGCCTTTTATTGGTTGATGGAAAAATTTCTTTATCCCAATAATCTGCGGACACAGTACAAAAAGCAAAAATACTATATATGAATGAGATCAGAGTCCGATGGGTCTGATGGCGTTCCTGATTCATCGGAGCATTCTATTTGGCATGCTCTGAACAAGGCTGGCGATAGTATCTTTGCTGATTTCTTCACAGACGGACAATATTGTCGTTTTCAACTCACATGTGCTGTTGAGCTGCCGGTTGTTCAGAAGAACACGATGTGAGGAAACCCGCCTAAAAATTCCGTTTTTGATGGGGTTACAACTATGGAATGTGCCGGCCATTGATCGTTTCAGAATCATTTCGTTGAGTGATTCCTGAGTAGAACGCGGGATATGAGCCGCATTGCTTTACTGCAAAACATTCATTCGGCAGCTTTTCGGAAGGGCAAGAGACGAAAACTCACCACTTTTCAATATTTCTGACTGTTCATACGGCAAGATGGAAAGGAGAGCTCATTTTTCTGGCTCTTACAAAGTAGCGCCAAATCACTGGTGAACATCCTCAGAAAATCCTCTTCGAAAACAACGCTGCCACCAGGAAAAGGCCTTCCAATAGTATTTTATCAAAGCCATTGGGTTAATCTTTCTGTTATCAGCGAAGATACATGAACAAAAATACAGGATGTTATTTACTTAGCATTTGGCCATTTGCCAAAAACTGGTCTTTTTGCCATGACGTAGCCATGTTTTTGCGGACAGTTCCTAACATGGAAGCTGATTTCGAGGGCTCAGTCAAGGAACGTCCTTTTAAATTTCCCCTCAAGTGATGCTCATTCTATCAGGTAAAATGCCATACTGCATTCTTGGAAGCGGTAGAGTTGTTCAAGCGTAAATCTGCCTTGCAGATAAAGATAAGTTCCAGAGAGTTCGGGCTATTCTTCGGTTGTCCTAAACGGACTAGGATAGAGGACGATTCATGATTCTAGGTGAGTGGTAGGCATCACGATTTCGTACTGGCAGTGTCCCCCAACACTAGAAGGTCACATGCGAAGCGCTTCTTTTCAGAGAAGCTCCGGGAAGAGACATGATGACAGAATTCCCGAGAAAAGAACCGGCCAGAAGCGATGAGGATTTTGGCGCCAACGTTTGGCTTAGCCCAAATGTCCAGCATGCTTTTGGTACAAAAAAATTCATCCAGAAAAACTCTGATTTTGTAAAAAAATTATTGTCCATCCAACATACAAGTATAAAGAACTTTCACAACGAAGAGCAGAGCAAGAAAGGTTCTAATAGCCGAACAATCCTCTGAAAAACCTAACGGGATGGATGCTCAGATGTCCTTACCACCGCAATAAATTGGGACCCGGACTCTGACCACAGTTAGCAGCACTGGCTGTAACACTGATTTTTTGATGATCTTTTTCTCTCTCCTATGACAGTATGGGCTTCTACAAAATGACGCAAACGCCTCTTTTCAGATCTACTGGGTCCAAAACCAGTTTATAACCATTGTATGATTCATTTGACTTATTACATGAGTTAGCTCGCGTGAAATCAACAAGCACATAAACTAACCACCGAAGAATAGGAACGCAAAGGGCAACAAAACACAAGGTATTGTGAAACAATAGTAAGATGTAGGGTAACAAAAAATACAAAAGAGAAACTCACAGTACAACAGCTGAGCGAAAAGTATGATAAGTATTTGGTCACAAATCTTCTGTAGTGAGCGTACATTCCATATTTTCATTTGACTTTTTGACTGGGTGTTTGTTAAGTGCTGTTATTTCGCTACAGTACGGAGGTCTAATAATGTTGACGAGTTGTGGACAAAACTCCGGCCTCGCACTCGAACCTGTTCTTGTGCATGACGGGCATCTTAGTCTTATCCCTATAAATGTTTCCATGGAGAATAAAAAATAAAGTCGCTTAAGCGTTCCCCATGCTGCTGTCTGCTGCTCGAATCTTACAGATTCCTTTTGAATTAGAAAATATTTCTAGGTTTGCCGTCGATCAGCGTAGTAATGAATCATAACAGGATGTTTTGAGTGATGCCAACGAGTACTACTGTGGATGCGCAGTAATTTTAGGATTCAGTATTTATTTACTCATAAATAGTCTACACTGCCAACTATTTTTCAGCCTGTTATCTGGTTTAGTTATTCTGATCATTCCTAGCTATTCATGTCGTATGACAAGGCTGTATAGGCTACTAAACTAGAACTTCTAATAGTCAAGTATATAAATAATTATTTGTTTACACATAGAGTTATATTTCATGCCCGGTTCGTGGGCTTTAGTAGGTTCATTTATCTGGAACTCAAGAAGAACAAATGATACACAGCGGTATATCCCAAGGTGCATGTGACAAACCGACGTCTCAGACACCTCTCGGCTTCTAATTCAAAGTACTCAAATTTTAAGGTGATGATGAGAAGGAGCCCTGGAAAACGGTTTCTTACCTGTCCTCAGAGAAAAATGTACTTTATGAAGGGTGAAGTGTACTTTGCAACCTTTGAGCGCATCCTCACCCTATGATCGGAAGCGACCATTAATCTATTGATAAGTTCCCACATACCGTCCAAATTGATAGGGTTGCCTAGGAACACCTTGGGTGCATCCGGTCCCTTCGCACTTTTATTGAAATCTTTAGCCGTATAACAGAAGAGGCCCTCTCTTTCTTTCCACAACTGCAGTATTACTTGGGAATCTCTTCAAGATTCGGGTTTTTGCGGAGATGCCCAACAGCTCAACGCATTTGCTTACTCACTATTGAAATTCCAATTTCTTCAGACGAACATCAAATTTCATATCGATGTCTGGCCATGCCCTTTCGACTCACGTGTACCTCAGTGACTTTTACTTGCCACGGTTTGGGAAAAATTCGTGACTATTTACTAAACAAATCTCTCTTCATAAGTTGAGCTGACAGACCTGATGATCAATTGCTTCCAGGAACTTCCAGTATTATTATTATTATTACTATTTTGTGATTATTATCATTGTTGTTAGAGTTGAGGTGGTTAGTGGCAAATGTCTTACTATACTACCCACAAGGTCGCGGGTTTCAATCCCAGATCGCTAACTGCCAAGGCCTACCAACCCTCCCATCCCTACGGGTTCGGTGAATTGGTGTCAGAGTGGAAGATGGCTGTGCTGGTGCTGAGAGTGTGTGCTGGAAAGACTAAAGAACTCACTTACACGTCGGCTGGGAACCGCAATTTATTGTATAGGCCACATACCCATTCGAAACGCTTCTACGATTCTGAATGGAAGATGGGTGTGGGGTCGCACTCCTCTGGCGGGTTTGGTGAACGCCCAAACACTTTATCCTTTTGCCTTCAGCTCAATACCTTTGGCTACTCACTATCGGAACGCCCATTTCTTCAAGAAAATATCAAATTTCATAACGATGCCCAACCACGCCCCTTCACATTCGACTCACGACCACCTCTCTGTTGATTTGTGGCGATTAACTTCTTTGCCAGGAAATTTAGGCTTCTCATAGATCAGCAACTCTTTTTCGGGTCGAGGTCAGGTTATAATATCGCTTTAATGAAATTTAAGTCAGATTGTTCAATTTTGGACCCGAATAGGGTATCTTCTCCTATGTTGCAATGTTTTTTCTTCCTGGGAAGCAATATTTCCGAGGCGTACTTAATTTTTTATGTATGCTGTTCATTGTAGCCGCATAATATTACTGAATCCAACATCTACGGCATGTTATTACTTCAGTATCCAACAACGGAGTAATAATTACCTGTGTGAGCCTTCCATTCTTGGAGAAAAAACAACGTAAACAACCTACTGCTACTCTACTTTTTATAAAATTTTTTATGAAAAAAACCCATAATTACAAAGCCAGCTCATGCTCCAATAAAAGCTATAAGCTGAAAGACTATAGGCTTTATTCAGGAGTTTAAGGAGTTTGACTACAAGGGTAAGTGTCCAGCTCGTATCCATAACTCGGCACCCCAACTCTGAGGCAAGGCTCATCATCATCTTGGCTTCTCACCAAATAAGATTTTATTTTTTTATGAAACCAATTTTGAAACGCTATAGTACGGCATGCTTGGTCGATAATTTTCTTGGCGTTCTTTCAATTCCAATATGCTGAATTGCACTTATACCCTAGCTTTCAGATATTGCTCAAGGCGTAAGTCACCCTGCACAATTCCCATTTCGCTCCGACCAAGTTGTGGGTACCACCATTCAATCTTCAGAGGTTTTCCCATGAAAACGGAATAATGCATGGATTTCAAATAGTTCCCCGCAAGCCTACGGCTACCCGCTTGAGCCTGCTTCAGTGAGGGTGGGTGTTTCCACTACGAACTCCCTGGTTACCTTGTTCGTAAGTGATTCATCCAAACCATTGAATACTCTCGCCTCTTCTCATCCTCCTTTTGTTAATACTGTTGGATGGGGTCGGTATAAACCAATATACCATTTGATTCTTTGGAACTGGCTGCATCATTGACCTCTTAGCCGTTCCTAGCCCAGATCTTAATGTAAGCTATGTCTTGGGCTTCCTTGTTGCATCTATTATCCCCTGTTATTTCTATACGTACGTGAATTTGCATAGGAAGGTGAAGTTGGAAAGCCTTGCAGGTCGGGACTGCCAAGAGGTAATTCTGTGCGATAGGGAATTGCACTGTGTGTATGTAGACTCTTTGCTTCAAAAGTAGGTCCGACTCATTGATACCTGAGCTTTTTCTGAGCTTGCTATCCACTTCCGATTTTTTCTTTGGTTTTTTCTCTTTTTAAGATTAATTTAGTTATTTCCTCTTCTTAAAAGTGCCTTATACTTTGATTTCTGCCCTGAACTTCGAGTAACTCGTGACTAATGCTATGTTGTATAGGACTCATTTGTCTTTCGAAGGCAATTCTCATAGTGCCCTAAGAATATGTGATAAGTCGTGATAAGTCATTATGTTGTACCTCTGACAGAACTTTCGTTACCTGATCACAAAGAAAGTAAAATTTGAGTACTAGCATTCCGCTTTTGGACGGAAATACAGTAGAGAAAATTGTCCCTTCTATTTACCTTATGCGCGTCTTCCAGAGTTAGGAAAATGAACAAATAACGAATTGAACAATCCTTATGACCTGGCTTTAACACTTGCTGTGGCAATCTCTAGGTCTCGGAGCTCTTCGTTTGAGCCCAGTGTTAGAACATGCGTCCTTCCTTGATTATGGCATTTATATTCCGAAGTATTTGACTGATTCTTAGTGCCTCTTAATTTCCCGAGTTTTTAGGAGTACAAAAAAGTAACACGAATTAAGAAATAGTAATTTTTAATATATTGGATAATAAAATGTATCTGGTTATTTGTTTAGCACACAAATCTGTTTCCAGACTGTGTTTTCCCGACCTTTTCTCTGTCAAACGCCGTGGACTTCACAGCCCTTTGCAAAACTTCCTTTTACGAATGTCGTCTTACAAAATTTTGAATTGAATGTTTACTTTTCTTTTGATCTCCGTTTTAAGGACCAGTTCTCAGTAAGAGGATGACCCTCAGACTGACCCTTACCTCGAGTAAGGTACCCAAGTATAGTCTAAGCAGCATTCCTTCAAGAACCCAATCACGCTACTTACAAATGAATGTGCGCTCCATTGATTTCCTTAGCTTGCACCTGGTCATCCCAACATCACAAAAGCGTTATGTGAAATTAGCTTTGAAAGCAGCTGAAAGTTATTTCATTCTGATGAAGAACACCTTCAAAGTTGTTTTGATCGGTAACAGGGTCTCCTACCTCCTCGGCTGAGCACGAGGCATTACTAAAGAGCTATTTTATGGGGTTTCCAAAGCTATGATAGGAAGTGACACACGGATCAGCAGGTTGCTACTTCACAGCTCAATGAATAGACCAAAAAGATGGTATAGGCATGGCGTATGCAATGAGGACATACTAGTACCCCACATTTCCTTTTATGTGTTATGTCTGAAACCAAGAAGTGCGAAAGAGTGAGTTCTCTTCTCGTTGAATACAAAATTCTGTCTGCTGTTATGCCCCGTTGAAGAATGGACTTCAAATTGAACACGTCACCATAAGGGCATATGCCGAACGTGTAGTTCATGAAAGGCATGACATGCGGCGAAATAATTACGAATCAGGGACAAGGCTACATAACTTATCGAGAATGCTCCTAGTAATGCATAGTGCGTGGTGAGCGATGGCAGGTTCTGGGCAATCACAAACAAATAAAACCTAGCCTCAATGTGGCCTGTCATTCCTTTCGGTGAACTTCGACCCCACCCGAACCTCTTGCTAGAGAGTGATCAGGTACAGTCAGCAGAGGAGAAGGGAGATCAGTCGAAACAGCCCCTGCATTGCTATTGCACCATTGCAAAGTCTCCATTCATAGCTGCCCATGGGGGCGTTCTCAGCAAAGCTTGTGCCATAATTACTTCGTTTCTGGTTCGCCTTTCACCAAGTCGGTATCAAAGTTCCCTGACTATTTCTAAGTTCCCACGGCTAAATGAACTTTTCCAATCTTGCGAAAATGATTTTTTCGCATCAGTCAATCGAGGTCTGCTAATTTCTCTGCTTTCCCCTTAGATCGCTTGGCCTGTCTAACACAACCCTTTTCTTTCCTTTGCTTTTTTCTTGCTGGTCTTTCCCAGAGGTGTAGAAACCTACAGCATGAATCCTTCGTTATCCATTCATACCCCTGTCCGTAATGAAGTTACGCCAGTACCGTCCTTTTGCCTGTTCACTTCACAGTTGCCACTGGAGACTAAGCCGTTACGGGTCCCACCTATCTTTCTAGGGAGTCCAAAAGTGCATTCTAAATAACTTGTCAATCTAGCTACTACGCTCGACTTCACAACACTTGCATTGAGAACAGCTAGGCCCTGTTATGCTTCACATCATAATCTGAGCCTTCTTCTTGGGATTGCCTGACTCGTATGTTAGTGATATCCAAGTGATGAGAACAGCGACAAACCCTAAACATTTTTTCACACTGTTTTTTCCGCTCCTTCAGAGTTATAGGGAGAATCTTGGCGTAACTTCACCCTCTTTTCACGGGTCCTCATGTATTCCGAAGGACTAATTCTGGAAAAGGGTTCTATGAGTTGTTTTGGAGACAGCCCTCTCGGTTACCCATGCCAGAATGATGGGTTCGAAAGAAATTCTGCGAATTCTTTGTTGATTTAGTGCTTCGATGATTACAAGGCTCTGCAAAATTTATGACGACTTCATAGAAAATCATCTCATAAATTCTGGCTCGATAGAGCTTGAGCTCAGTATAATGTATGTAGGAAGTTGGGCTGACTCTTTCAGGACCTTACCCATATGTGGCTTGCTTCGTGGCGGTTAACCTACCCAACTTCCTGGCTCCTGACAGGCCACCCTCCTGCATGCGCTTCGCATTTCTCAATACTTTCTCCTGCATACATAAGGAATAAATCTGACTCTGACTATAAAATGCTGATGTCAAAGACAGTGGAAAGGCTTACGGACTACTTTCAGCACAGAAGTTGCTGTTGTTCTCGACAAGTACCCACAAATGAAAGCTGTTTTCAAAGTGCAAAGTTTATTTGAATTTAAAATGACTATTTAAGTCATGGTAGACATTGTTAGTAATTCACGTCGCATTCATTATTCTTTCGATATTCCTGAACACCTTTCTTCGTTACTGCCGTCTGGGTAATCCGTTATTTTCGTTTACAACCGATCGATAAATTGAAGATGTTCCAGGTGATACTGTGATATGGGATGGGGCACCATCCTATTGCTTCTGTACTTTATCACGAACGCGAGTACTGTCAGACAGGTAGGCCTGAGTTATTTATTTTTCTGATGAGAAGAACATCAGCTAGTAAGGAGGGCGCAGTAAGGGCCCGAAAATCAACTCAGCTGGTGTACACTTAGAAAGGCGGACGAGTTCCGTCGACGTTGTAGAGGCTGTAGAGGCTGTAGAGGCTGAATAGGCTGTGACATTCACACCGCGACAATTCTACACGCGGGCGCTTTCTGTAGCCAGCTGTATGCAGTGGCACACACACCTGGACAGCTCGTCCAAACACCCGTCCCACGCAATCCAACTATTGAATTTAGTACTTGAATCCCCTAATTTTTTTGTCTTTTTTGAACTCCGATTTTCGAGTTTTTTCATCATTTCTGCACTATTCTGAACTATTATGCTTCCATTATTCTTCTAAAATTAAATGCCTCCGAGTTATGGTAAACTGTGCCTCTAACCAAAGAGGTCAAAATTTATCACAGTCCCCTAGGTCTCCTAGGGCTATTTTTTCAAATTTTATGATAAAAACACTGTAGCGGAGTTTCACAAGAGAGGCTAAAATGTGGAAGGTTGATGCCCCAGCTTCCCACTGAGATCAATTTTCCATCTTTTTCAGGTCACCGTACCCGGCGAGATCGTACTTGGCGGTCTTTTCCCAATTCACGAAGCCGGTAGAAACGGGTCCCACTGCGGGAAAATTAAGGTGAGTTTCATACAGAAAATAAATTCTTTAATTTGTCGTTAGCTAAATCTTGCCCATCTGCTCAATCATTGCCATTTCCTCTTATTTTACAAGTTTTTTTTGCAATATAGGAAGCTTGAATGTTCAATCCAATTCAGTCTATTCCTTCTCGGTTCAGAAAAAAGGCTGAGTTTTACCTCAATCTTGTCGAGTAAACGCTTTTCCATTTCAGGCCGATCAAGGGGTTCAACGTATGGTGGCTATGCTGTATGCGCTGGAGAAGATCAATCAGGATCATACCGTACTGCCACAAGCAAGCTTAGGAGCTCAGATTCTTGACACCTGGTAGGTAAATCTCATTTTCAGCTGCTATTTTTATGTTCAACTAATCTCCTTGTTGTTCTATTCGACAGCAATCGTAATAAGGAGATGGAATGCACTGCTCTATTTAAGAGCTGCCTGAAGTTTTCCTCTCCTTAGGCTCGAATTAAGATGGAGGTCTTAAAGAATGAAATGGTTACATGGTTACTGGATTCCTAGGGTTCTTTGCTGGTTTTGCATTCCATTCCTTTCGTTTCTACTTATTATCTTCAGTTACGCCCCTCTAGACACAATGGAACCAAAAAAAGACAGATTCTCTTTGGTAGCAATCCTCACAAAATTATTTAGCCTCTACTACAACAAATCTCGAGTTGTTTGGGTTACTGTAGAATACCTCGTATTCACTGCCATGACACCTACCTTAGCCAATGTGAACTCGTCCAGTACAATCAAACTGACCGAGTTCTATAAACCACCTGAACCAGATCAATTCAACTTGTATCAGATTTATATATTTTTCACTGAGTAGAAAAACAAACTCAAATAATTAAATTAAATATATTTTTGATAACAATATGTGGAAAGTGGACAGCTGGCACTTTTTTGGGCACCGCCTTCGCTACTCACCTTTTTTTTATAAGGGTGTACAAATATTCCTTTCTAACACAGGGAATTGCTCATTAGATAGCGTTTTGCGGCATTCTTTGGTCCGCCTCAGGCACGGCGGCTTGGGGATGTATGTGTATCGAATTTCCACTGAAATCACCATGTCCATTAGTCGGCCGCCAAAGATCAGAGCAACCTTTCATATCCTTTCACTTGAATGCTCCTGAGTAAATAGTGTGCACCCAGGAACCACTTCTGAATATCCTTAAGGGCTTCCTGTGTCGATTGTGCAGTGAAAAAAAATATTAACCTTCAAAAAGGGTAGGTGGAGGAGAAAGGCAGTTCTTCTCGTGCTTTCAGCAAAAGGGAAATCATGGTAGAAGTGGGGAACGACGGCGACGGTTAAATGAAATACATATTTGAATTTTTTCAAATTTGCAGCTTTTAAAGAAGCTGTTGATTATTCGTAGCAATCAAAAAATGTACTTTCTTTGACACCTCTGAAGGGGATATTGAATAAAAATTTGTACTAATCAGAGACTGTGCTTTGTAACTCCCCCAATCGTACTTTCTAGACTCCACTCAAGTGTCAACTAAGTCTAGTTAACTCAATGTATGCACTTTAAAGAAAAGGACAAAGTATTAAACCGTAGGGCGTTGATCAATCCCGTCTAAGGGGTCCTTGACTCCCATTCAGAAACGTAGTAGCGTATTGAATGCATATGTGGCCGATACAGTGACTTGCGGTGGCCAGCCGATGTACAAGTCAGTATTTTTAACCTCCCAGACGAGTCTGGAACTAATTCACCGACCCCGAAGGGATGGAAGGTCTAGTAGGTTCAGGTGGACACCGATCAGGA
This sequence comes from Haemonchus contortus, assembly GCA_000469685.2. Lineage (NCBI taxonomy): Eukaryota > Metazoa > Nematoda > Chromadorea > Rhabditida > Trichostrongylidae > Haemonchus > Haemonchus contortus. Next base: position 15,487,944 of record LS997565.1, read on the forward strand.
ATTCGAACCCGCGACCATGCGTGTGTGATAGTGCGCCATTTGCCTATACACCAGCTGCGCCCTACTTTTTTCTCTTTCTTGAGACATTGAGCAAAAATACCCACGATATCCATCTTGAAGTGAATCAGTACTTTGAGATCAACAAAATAGATTTTAAAATTCCAAAATGATTATTCTAATTTTGGGTAAAGGAATACATCACCTGCATTGGATAAAGGTCAGGGTAAGGGCTTGTCCTAAGAGGAATAGACGTAAGGCAACATCAGGTTCAAGTTACCAAATTTGAACCTCAAATCGGCAACTATCCACGTTATTTAACTGCACTGCGATTTGATTACTATTACTGATTACTCATTGAAGGCAGGGCTTACGATAATATTGAGCTACCTATTCTATTGGTAGGACGGCGGAAGTGATGGTGCAGAATAGTACGTTGGTGGCGGAGAACGAGTGAAAATCTGCAATTGGGTTAAGTAATGATTCTGAAATGTAGTGAAAGTAGGGGCTGTATGAGATTAGACGACGGAAGTGGCAATGGGGAAGGGGTATTTGGGCGAGGTGTCAGTTGTGCGTCATTGCGTAAAAAGCTGACGACAGAAATCAAAATGCCAAATTGCCTGACATTGTTGTCATAGTTTGAGAATTGAACGCATTCAAAACTTCGGTGCTCCATGATTTGTATTTTTGTTGCCATTTTGCTATTAATTTGTTTATATTGCTTTTGTTGTGGGTTTCTTTTGTTGTGTTGCATATCATTGCTCCATCTGATCAGACTTTCGTACTTTCAACAAACTTGCTCCATTGTGGATATTGCATCCTCCATAAGACCGTCAAAAGACGGCCACTTTTGGGTGTGGCTCACATTCATTGCGCCCTACCCATCTGTTTTTCGACTCTGCAGAATATCCATTGCGTTTTGGGATAATTCTGGAAGCTTTTACAAGTTTCCGATTATCCCTTTATTTGTAAACTTCTCTCTTTTCTTCTGGTTAACCATTTTGTCAAGTAGAAAGTCAATAACGTCGTTTCAAGGCTGATGCGCTTTGGTATTTTGGGAAAAGCTTAAGGTGGTAGGAATGAACTGAGTTCCACAGCGAGCTTGCTTTTGGAAATTCGACAATTTGGTTTCGGAACTTTTTGATTTTCTTCGAGGACAATGCATGGCTTGAAATTCTCATTGTCATGGGTGTGCAACAAAAGAGTAGCAAAAAGATGTCCGCATGCACATGACTGACGTCTCGCCACCATCATTGCCAATGCAACTGACTGCTCATTGAACTCTCCATGAAATGGGACCTGACTGGGGGGCCAGATGCCTCCGTGATATGGATTCTTTTGATTCAAATGATTCAAGCGACAATCGACAAAACCTGAGGGCAGGAAATTTGTGGGATCTGATTAGACTCGGAATACTTTTCTTATACCTGAACAATTTAATTCACTTCTTCGCATAAAATTTGAAGGACTACGGGATAAAGGCATGGTTTACGATCGTTTTGAGGTGATCAGACGAAAAATGGAAGTGCTAGTCAGGGATGGTGTGATAAAGATGAAGAGAACTATGAAGAGACTATCGAGGCGGTTTCTCGGCCCGAAAGCGTCCCTTGTGTTATTCTTGGGAGTCATAGGTTCATCCCAGAACGCACTCCCGGGGCAACCGTTCTATCGTGGGTTGTGAGCAGAGGGACAAAAAACAACTGAGAAATCATTTCTCATTCACATTATAAATTGGGAAGAAAGGCATTGGCTCTGGGGGATCATTCATTTGATGTGCTTTCAGTGATTCTGATGTTCCCTATTACTCTTTAAACAATGTTCATTCAGTTGCTATTTGTACGACTAACCGGCGACGTACTATCTAAAAGTATTGGAAGTACCTGTGGGTCCTAGGGAAAGGCTGCAGTCAGTTGAACAACTTTGGAAAACCCCAAAAACGTGCGATTTTCCCTGAAGTTTGCCCCTGAGCCTACATAGTTTCAATAGCTCGTGTGAAATTCTGAAAGTTGTAGCGGGAAACAGCTGTGCACTGAAACACAAGTGAGAACTTTTTACCACAAAGAAAACTTTTTACACAAATGCTGAGGAATAGGTTGACAGCTTTGTTCACTGTGCTCAAAGTAAACGCCACTAGAACGATATAAATAAAGGGGAAGGTCTACAAAAAGTATGAATAGTACAAATAAAAGCAACTAAGCGGAATGAATAAAAACTTTTCTTGAATCCACCTTTTCAGTTCCGTCGATAGCTATGCACTGGAGCAAACATTGGAGTTCATCAAATCCGTTATGTCCAGTGGTGATGGAGCAGTCTGTGCGGTATGTTCGCCAATATTACTGAGTTCCCCTGCGGCCTGTTCGCCCTAAAGGTGTCTTTGCCAATCAAATCCGTTATGCCAGTAAATTTTAGGACGGTTCATCAGCTTCGTATCATCGTCAGCCCGTCGCCGCCGTTGTAGGTGCAGCCGGTAGTCAAGTTTCCGTCATGGTGGCCAGTATGCTTCAACTTTTTAAGGTAGTTTCAAATTGCTTTAGACTGTTTCTCTACTGTTTCCTATGGGTTTCACAGTCCGGGAAGTCTCACTGCTAATTTGTTAGATTAATACTTCTTCCAAACCCTCAATCGCTTCAATCACTGAGCGATTCAATCATTCGTCATTCCTTTTTCTCTCTAACTCGCCCGCTTTATTGCTTATCTACTTACTTACTTATTTACTTGCTTGGAGGCCTGCTTTTCTGTTCATCTCTTTCTTTCTTTCTTTCTTTCTTCCTTCCTTCCTTTCTTTCTTTCTTTCTTTCTTTCTTTCTTTCTCTTTCTCTTTCTCTTTCTCTTTCTCTTTCTCTTTCTCTTTCTCTTTCTCTTTCTCTTTCTCTTTCTCTTTCTCTTTCTCTTCCTCATTCCCTCTCTTCCTCTTTCTCCTTCTCTTTCTCTTTATTTTTATATTTATCCTTCTTTTTCTTTTTCTCTTTCTCTTCCTTTTCCTCTTTCTCTTTCTCTTTCTCTTTCCTCCCATTTCGTCCTACCTATCTATGTTTTCCCTTAGAGTGCTCACCTTTTTTTACATCTGACTTTTTAAAAAATAGGCCTGGAAGTGTTAAATGCTCCATTTCAGTCAAAATGTCTACTGTAGCGGATCCTTACCACTTCTTTCTGCATTAGGAGCTCATTTTAGGCTTCCAGCTGAAAAATAGAACTCGGGTTGAACTTTGGCCAGGAATCTCGGGAATATTGTACTGTTATCATGGGAGTGGTCATAGTAAAAGCTCTCTCCATCTAAGGACAACGCTCTTTGATGCCGCCATGAATATGGCTGAAATTATTCATTATGTGTGAGCTATAATGCCAAGGGTAGGGGCTCTCCGGTGTCGCCGACGTCACTTACTCTGAAGTCGCGGTTTCGACTTTCACTCAGAATTACAGAGAGAGATAAGTGCCTTAGTTGCTGGTCAAGCTGAACTAAACCTTTTTTCCAATCATCCTCAACCAATTTTAGTGATCGCAATTTTAGTGAACAGAACAGAGTAGAAGGGACTGGCAGTTGCAGGGTTGGCAAAAAGCCGACAATGCAAACTTCTCTAGAAGACTAAATTTTAGAAGCAGTAAATAGTAACTCAGAAGGAAAATTGACTTGACCTCGCCTTCCATAGATTTTGATTTTCAGTTCTCTCATTTGCTGGGCCATATGGAATTGTAAAAATCCTTGCAGCACGTGCTGACTGTGTCAAAAGTATCGCCCGCTTGCAGAATTGGAAACGATCGCTCCTGAGGTCCACGTAGATCTTCAGGGAAGTCAAAAAGCTGGGCGTCTGGTTCTTATGTGGTTCTGAATTTCTTTATTTATACGAATAGCTCAGGGCCAGTAGTCCTTTCTGGGGTCGTTGTCCAGACGCTTGATTGCACTTTAGCTATTAGGCACTCGCCGAGCTCACGTCGCTCCCCTTTCACTTCTGGTGTATCGGAGACGCCTGATTTCCCATGAATGACAGACGACTTCTGACCTTCTAGGAGAAGTAAAGGGAAATTGTGACAGAGAACTTACTGGGATCTCTGCTAGTGGAAGTCACATGTGCGATAAAAAATAGGCGCTCCTTGTCTGGTATTGTGCTTTGTACTGATAGGAAAATGTCAAGTATCAAATATAGTAAGGCTTGGGCAATTGAAAAAAGTAGTGAACCATCACGTGACGAACAATTCACTTCGAGAATTCTATAAAAATGCCGAGAATGTTGTGGATTCAGTTGTAAATGCCGCTGATTGAGTGTTAGGATAGTCGTGCCTTCTACTTGGAACGGTATCAAGGAACGACGTAACAGACAGGCGCAGTAATCGTGGGCTAATGAAACGATGGATTAGAGGAACTATTGGAAATCACTGGTTCATTCAAGCTTATGAACCTTGCCTCTCGTTTGACACACGCTTCAATGGACCTACTAACTCGGGCTTTCATCCTCACACTGCTTAGCATGTTGACATTTGTTGGTCACGACATTGCAGAGTACCATGAAAGAACGATGAAGGGTCGCTCTCAACACGGTTGTGGAAGGGGCATAGTCAGGGTGATACCTTCTCTATAGGACTTCGGAAGAAAATTTGCTAGGTGCGTAAAAACTACAGAGCGCTATAGAAGTTGAGAAAAAAATGAAAACAAGGCTCGGTTCCTGATAAGTGAAACATTTTATTGGTTCTGCAGAAGACTGGACTTTGAAGCCCCCTTCTCGACCCACTTTTGAACGCTGTCCCATTCTTTTTCTTTTTCGTCTCTAGTAGACTGATTACCAACGCTGAAATGTTCGAACTTCTACGAGCGATCTGAAAGTGGGTGAGAAACTGTAAAGAAAGCTTTGGATCCTCTTCCACTAGCGATGAAATTATGTCCCCTGTCGATGGACCGAAGTCACCGGCATAGTGTTCTCCATCTGATCGGAATGCGAATCAAGTCCGACCGGCCGTCCACCTCTCCAGGACTGGCTCGTAGGCAGATATTTCCAATCTGTCGCTCAGTGGTTGATCTTCATTGATATTGGGCAATATTACATAACTTTCCATTAGAAGTCAGGTAATTCCTATCGCAGTATGGAACCAAATCAACAAGAGAGTGAGATTCTGAAAGCAGATTGACGATAGGAGGAAACCGAACTGGTCACTTCGCCTTCAGTTACCATCACGACACAACGCTATTTCATAATATTTTCGCCGGATGACTGTTCTAAAATGGATTCCAAAAAGACTATTAGGGTCGCTCTTTCCGTCCATGTTTCTATTTCTCGACACTCTCTCTTTTCATCCCATTTCATCAAAACTCGTTTGCAAGCGCTTTGCTTGATGTTACATCCACAGAAAACGCCTGAGAGCCGCGATATTATGTCGATTTCATGAAATCCTGTATTTACTCTTCATCATTTGTATTTCCTACAGCATACTCATTCAGATCCCTCAAGTAAGTTACTCGTCCACTGGAGCAGAACTAAGTGAAAAACCTCGATTCGCCTATTTTTCTCGTGTGGTACCTCCAGACAACCTTCAAGCGCAAGTAATGGCGAGAGTGGTGAGTGCTTCTTTGCTATTTTTTTAAAATTTAACGCAAGATGAAAAGAAAAGATCTGGACCGTTGACGCTACATGGTCAATTTACTTCTGCGTGCATCAGATCTATGGATGTACCCTAAACTTCACAACGGTTTGATCAGAGAATTGACCCCCTAGGGTGGTAGTTGTGTCATGGGCTGCTTTTCGTGACAATATTTTATACAAAATTCAGATTAAGGACAACGTTTGTATTGTTTGGGCTTCAGTTACCACCCTTCGGGAGCGAATAGCCACGCTAATCACTAATAGTGACCAGAGAACTTGTTTTCTCGATTTCTTTGTTGATCGTCTTCAGTGGCGAGGATCCCGAACATAAACTATCCCTGCTTCAGCAATTCTAAGTGGCGGCCTGAGAGAATCTTATGAATTGAATAATTGAGCGATTTTTTCCTGAGGCTCGACCGACAGCACAAAAAATTCCTGGGCATATGATGCCTTGCTAGGAAACCGATTGGGGACCAGCAATGCGGAAGGTACAGGCCTGTGGTTTCTCTACAACCTGCAATTCAAAGGCATCTTATGGAGGTTTGGCGCACTCTTAGCTGATTCTGCCATGGCCTAGCTCGCGTGGCACATCTAACAGTTTCCCTACTTAAGTCAATGCCGATTGTTGTGATCATCTTGAATAAATGCACGATCAGTGTCTTGATAATCGAAGGAACCAACTGCAGGTTGAATATCATACATACTTCCAGATCCGCGAACTGGACTGGACCTATGTACACGCTATAGCTGATACCGGCTCATATGGTAAGTGTCTGTAGTTTCGAAGAATCAAGGTCAGCAGACCGATCTTGATCCCAAAAATCACCCAAATTATCTTTGTTTAGGGGTTCGTTGTTATTACCTGAGGCCTGCTCCTGATTTCTTAGTTTCCACGCTAAATTATTTTGTTGTCTTGTTTACTGAAGAGTCTGAAGAGCACTTCTGAAATTAATATATTGTGTTCATAACTGTAATTTTATTTAATTCATAGGCTATTGTGCACGGAGATTATTTATTTGTTTATTTATTTATTTATTTATTTATTTATTTGAGTACACCCAAGGGTGTGCCATACAATGTAAAAGCAGGACTCCGTGGCCGTTCCTGTCAACAAAAACCCGAAGAAAATAATTGTTTATCTACGCGCAAAAATAGCAATAATAGATTCATTTCCATTTTAATAACACATTCCATCGCAGGTGAACGAGGCATGGATTCATTTCGTGCAGCTGCTACTGATTTGGGGATATGTATTGACGGAGATGTACATAAGATCGGCCGACGATGGACGGATAAAAACTTTCGGTAAGGCATGAAGTAGTCTCGAAGTAGTTGATTAATAGAAATCTTGAAAGGTGACCTAATTTTTCAAGAAATACGTGACTCCTTCCATTAGTCGAATATATCCCAAGGAGGGTCGTAAAACCACAACTCCTCCTTCTTCTGCGAAAGCAACAGAGAGAGTTCCTGGGAAAAACTGGGGAATGGGGAACACGGTGTGTCCTGATGACCATCACTTCTTCGGGATATTCAGGGTTAAAGATTGTCCCAAGTGATTGAACTTGAACACGAGTGTGTTTGCGGGGGCTAATTTGTGTACCTGCCCTTTTTTTTTTACTCTGTGTGAGTGGGTATGAGGCGTTCCTGGGTAATATTAGCCTTGAAATTGACCCGTTCCAAAAGTAGCAACCATCAAAAATACGGTAATGTGGAGCCTGTTCATTTTAAAATGATTTCGCGCCTCATTTCAGTGACCTGTTGATACATATGCATCGAACTCGGAAAGCTCGTGGTGTGGTGATGTTCGTCGATGAAGACAACCTTAAACGACTGCTTCACACTCTTGACAAGCTGATCAAGGACGGTCACACCGAACTCGACCGGCATTTTTGGTAAGAATTCCCCCGAGTTTTTTTGTGCTACAAGCTTCAGCCCTTGAGACCGCCCTCGATCAAGCTTTCAGCCGTTTCCTTGATCATCATTATCATATCACATGCACCGTCAGCGGATATTTTCTGCTCCCAATTTTTATTCACAACTGCTTCAACCTCCGCTTTTCAGTATAATTTTTGTCTATTCTTCAAAGGTCCTTCACAGTTTGTGTTTATAAGGTCGGCAAAACTACTGGAAGATACATTTCTCTCTTTTCAAATTCCTCTGAACCATACCAGCTCAAACTTCGCGACAAGTGTCATTCGATTATGCGAGCCCACCCAGAGACACTGAAGTTTGGATGGAAATTTTCCCACGGAAAAAACAATCCAGCCCATTTATGAGTGTGAGTGTCCCCTAGGATAGATGAATTATATATAGATGAAATAACTGCCGAACTTTTGACTCCTTCGAATATCCCTGAACGTGCCGACAGGGACTGTTTCTAGGGTGTCTTTCAATGAGAGCTGGTGTTCATTTTGGTCAAATCCCTTTTGCCTGAAGATTACTGTTTGGTCCAAGGCGTAAACCTGTTGATTCTGTGAACGGGAACGCCCGAAAGCAGGGGTCCGGGTGAAAACCGCAATTCCTTGGATCGTCTTTTCCGAACAGCTCAGCTCATCTTACTGGGACGCTACTTTATACTTTGACTATGCTACTTCAGCATAAAAAACGTGGTCAGCCATTCACAGTCTCTGCCCGCAGAGATTAGGAGTTGAAGTTTGTGATAGGAAGGGAAGGAAGGGGTGATCGGGAAGGGCGAGGGAGGCTTGGTATCCCTATAATTCGCTTGGGGATAATCTTCTTGTTGTCTCGAAGGTGATGGTCTCCATATGTGTGGCTCAAGACGATTTTTGAACAAAAATAGAAAAGTGCTTCTCGTCGGAGTATCGTTTATCTGTTAACCTGCTATTTCTATAGGAAGCAGGCATGTACATAGTCTTCTGATGAAAATCTGGAACTACAAATACACAATACGTACTTCGAACACATCTATGTCATTGCCAGAGTGATGATTGACATCACTTCTTCAGGTTTGTCGCAAGTGATTCATGGGGAATCAAGCAATCCGTCGTGCTCGGCTTGGAACATCTACTTGCAGGATCGATTACTATTGCACCGCATGTTCGAGAAGAGAAAGGTGTGTAGATTTTCGTATATTACACATTTCTTGTGCATAAACTTCATAATTATCTTTTTACCTCCAATTATCATGTTTTTGAACATTTTTTTCCACGCAATTTTGCAGTTTAACATTGGTTTTATAAAATAAGGCAATGGAAAGGAAGGATGCAATCCGGTCATGAAGGAAGGGAAACATAATAAAACACCCCGACAAGGGACCCAGAGCTCTTCCCGAAGTTGCCGCTTGTCAATGTTTTCTGTTGTTGAATTCCATGTGTTCCGCCTTAGTTGATGTTGTAGTAACTGTTCTCGAGGTTACCTGAGCCCATGATCTGGCCGATTTACCGCAGTGTTGCTTGAATAGACGGCGTAAATTGGAAACTGAAGAAAAGTGAATGCATAGTGACGAAAGTTAACTAGAAAATCCAAAATACCATTGCAAATCTACTGTCATAGATGGTGTGCCCACATCAAGAACTCACTCGCAACTTGAAGTCTTTCAAGTTCTTTTTCCGTAACTTACTCTACTTTTTCAGGCTACATAACATTTTTTCGCAAACTTTCACCGGCTGGTTTCACCTTTCTCGAAGAATACTGGGAATATCTGGGTTGTGCTAAGAACTACGAGCTCAAGTACTTTGGAGAATGTTTCGATTATATCAACTACACATTAAAGCAGGTGGGTTTGTACTCTCATTAGTCACGGAATTTCTCGGACATTTCCGCTAAATCAGGAATCCTACGTGCCATTTGTCATCGATGCTGTACGTGTACTGGCCAGGGCAATATCGAAGTATATTTCGGTGAGAAAAAATGTCTCTTGGCAGGTTTCATGAAGGAGGGATTTGAAGTTAAGGAGTGATTTCTAGGACGACTGCGGTCAAAAAGAATTCCATCGCTGTGACCTTTCAACGTCACGGTTCAAGGGTGATCGCCTACAGAAGTACTACAGGAACGTCTCTCTCAGTGGTATGTTCTGAATCCGGTAGTTCCAAGATTTAGGCAAAACACCTGCCCACTTTCAAAGTGCCATTGTTCCTAGAAAATCTGTGAGCATATCCTTCAAGTTTCTTACTTTCATTGCTATTTTCGCTCCTTCAAAGGCTGATCTTACAACCCGATACTGGAGATCTCCCCCAATCTCCCTTACTGACCCCTTCTTCAATGTACCAAAGTGTTTTGCTCCCTTCCTTTTATCTCTTTCGTTCCACCCTGTTCTACGATTTTTCTTTTGATACAGTTTTTTCCCTTCTTTACATTCTTTCTTTCTACCGCTAGCGGAGGTGGTGTAGTTGCAGTGGCACACTATCACGCACACACGGTCACGGGCTCGAACTCGGGTCGATATCCGCCTGCACCAACCAAGCTTCCATTCTCCTGAAGTCGGTTATTGGTACCAGACTCGTTTGGGAGGATCTTAAGTGACTTGTGCATCGTCTGGCCACTGCAAGTCATTGTGTAGGCCACATACGCATTCAATACGCCACTACGATTCTGAATGGAGGTCGATTGGGTGGGCGCATACCTTAAACGGGACTGGTTAGCACCCGAAGACTTAATCTTCGGATTCACTGTCTTCGTCCAGTCTTCATGCTTTTTCTTCGGCCTCTACCCATGGCTTTCAATCTACTGCTCCTAACTTACATACTCTGACCGTTGTCATGAAGACGTACTCTCTACACACCCGTGGAATTACTCGCTATTCAGCCCCTCCTGCTTGATGAAGCCATCACATAGCTCTTGAAATTGATCCCTATTCCCACATTCGCCTTCAGTCAATCTTACTGTTTACAGAAAACGAGTCACCTTTGATAGATGCGAATGGCGATGGAATTGGACGCTATGACGTTTTCCAACTTGACACTAAAGGAGTCTATCACAAGGTGAGGGAACCGTCATTGTCTGCAGCATGCGAGCAAAACCAGAGAAAGAGCTTAACTTGTGAACTATCTCAAAGGGTAACTTCATATCCTCTGAAAACTTGGATCAATTATTAATTTGGATCAACTTGGCATTATATGCGGTTCTTGAAATGAGCCTTCTAACTCTTTCCTTCAATGTCTCTAGCATATTGCTTTTCATCGGAAATGAGTGGACCAATTCCTGTGGTATGGAATTTGATAAATGCCCAGTTAGAGAACTTTCTCGTTCATCGCATATTACCACTTATGGGACTTGAATGGACCCAGTTCTGTAGCATGGAATTTGATAATTGCCTAGATAGAGACCCTTCTTAATACGATTCCCAGCTTGAAAGAAAAAGTTCACCCAAGGGGAAGGAGCACAGCCAAGTTCAATACCAAATATTTTCCATTCGGAGAATTCTGAAGTGTGGTGAACTCATCCCACACGGGAAATCGTCTTCAAACTATCAATTCAGGTTGGCAAGTGGCGATCTTCTGAGGACTCGTTCGAGGTGCGTGTTGAGCAAGTTCGACGTGGTTTCCGTCTACCACCAGGTGTCAGCCCCTATTCAGTCTGCTCAGTGGATTGCCCACGTGGACATTATCGGTATGAAGTTACAGTACATCCTGATTTCTGCTCAGGTCTGTCTCTTGCCAATGGGGGTCGTGGAGTGGACCTTCCTTTCTGTCTTGTTTCCCCACTTCTTCCCAAGCTAGAAATCTTGCATATTGTCATCGTGATTCGAAGCTCCCGTAGGGAGCACTGACATTTTAGCCAGGAACCAAGTTCAATCCTTTTGCAGAGCCTACCAAGATCAAACATGCTGTTGGGCTTGTATTCCATGTGACACGGCTACCAGTATTATCATCAATGTAACAAGGTCAGGAAATTCTGAATACATTGATTACTCTGCCACTCAATCGATTATTGATCACTTGCGATTGAATCGATCGAAAACTTTTTCAGATGTGATATGTGTCCCGAAGGAGAAGTACCGGATTCGACGCAAAGTTACTGTGTGCCGATACCGCCTGTGTCTATGCAGTAAGCAATTTTTACAATTTTCACTCCAGTGAAAGTCCAAATTCCGTTCGCTCCAGATGGGATTCCGCATGGGCTCTGGTTCCGGCTGCTTTCTCACTGTTCGGCTTAGCATCTACAACATTCGTCGTTGGCGTCTTCCTGAAATTTTCTAACACTCCAGTGGTGAGCGCTCTTATAAGTTATTATTGTAGTAATCTGCATGATTACCTACCAGTACGCAAATGCTGTTAAAGACAAGGCCTAGGGCACTTCCAATCAATGTGGCAATAGGGCAGTGCATTTTCCTTCCCCAAGCATCAGAAATGCACAGAGTTCCAATTTAGTCGACTTTTAGCATTCACTGTTTTTTCTATTTTGGAGCATGAGTAGACAGTAAATAGCTAATACAGAGCATGAAAGACGACTTTTCTAGACTCTTACTCAAATTATGAGTAACGCTGGATCAGAGGCCAATCATTTCCGTAAGAGATATGAAAGAACAACACCAGTTACTGGAAACTGGTAGTAAGATAGGATTTTCTCCATGGTGACACCAAGATCTATGTTGGACAATACGTATTTAACGGACGGGATATACCGAAATTTGAAGCTACAGAAAAGCCGTTCTTACAGATTATGGCATCCGGACGGGAGCTATGCTACTGCATGATCAGCGGTATATCGATGTGCTACATCCTCACGTTCTTCCTCGTTTCACAGCCCTCAATTCCCACATGTGCTCTAACTAGGGTAAGATCATTCCACGTATCAACAGTCAATAAATTCATACTTGTTTGTTAACGGCAATATTGCTTATTTTATAATTTAAATGGTTGCAATCACAGCACTGAAAAACATTAGAAAACTGTCTTTTATTCTGTTCGGTGGTGTCGAGTTGTGGTTCCCAGACCTTGACAAATTGACTAGCACATGTATTTGTTCTGTAATGGGTGATGTGGGCAAAGTCAAAAAGGCACTACCACTTGTATGGTCCGAGATCGAATCCCTTATCGATACTTGCTCTGCTTAGACTAAGCGACTGAGCCTTCCATCCCTCCGAGGCTAAAAATTCCTGACAAATGTGCCCAGTATAATAGGTCCCCGTTCATCATTGGGTTGGCTGCTCAGAATAAACGTTCAATGCATGAGCGCATCCCAGGATGATTCAGAGCTGGAAACCAGTACCCTTATCCTTTTTTTCTGTTCGATGTGATTGAATGATAGTGTAGTGGTAAAAGAGTAAGAACCGGCAAAAACAACTGGGTTCGATTAGTATATTCGTAACGTATTGGAGGTCCGTTGCCCTTCTTTCTATTCTCTTTTTTTGGTTGATTTACCAAGCAGAGCTTGTATTACAGTTGCTACTTCACGTAGCTTACTAAAACCAGGTGATATGAAACTTGATTTTAGATGCCGTTCAATTGTTCTGCAGAATTATGCAGGATAACTCGAATGCTTACAGTTGTGGGTACATTTCAGGTCTTAATGGGATTGTCAATGTCGGCCATCTATGCAGCCATCATTACGAAGACGAACCGACTTGCACGAGTCTTCAAGCCGGACAGCGCCCAGCGACCACGGTTTATAACCCCCAGAGCACAAGTCAGTCGGTTATCGTTATCAAAGCACCTTCTTAGAAAGTTACTAAATGCCTTTGATGCTTAGTCCACTTTGATGTTTCACCTAGACCACAATTGCAGGTCGGTATTTGTGCCTGCATCGTTTCTGTACAACTGATCGGCCTGGTCGTTTGGTTACTCGTCGATCCGCCCGGTACGAAAATCGTATTTCCATCCAGAACGGAGGCGGTGCTTACTTGCAAAGTAGGTGGTTTGATGCAACTACATCGGCGGATGGAAAATACCTCTTTACTATGATACTTTTCAGGCTACTGCCTCACATTTGCTCGTCTCATTGCTGTACAATCTGTTGTTGATTGTCGCTTGTACCGTGTATGCCTTCAAAACACGGAAGATCCCAGAAAATTTCAATGAGACCCGGCATATTGGGTTTACTATGTACAGCACTTGTATACTATGGCTTTCGTTCGGACCCATTTATTTCGCCACACAGAATAATTTTCGAGTAAGTCTTTTTAGTAGTTGATTGCTCCGTAGCAAGGCTTCCTTTGTTTTCCAATTCGTTTACCATATGGGTAATAGGACAGTGGGGAGGGCGACTAAGGAATTCGGTCCTCAGAACGGCTTCTTTCATACTCCACCAGTTTCTAAGAGCATGAGGAAAACAAGGCGTGAGTAAACTCACTACCCGGGTAAACGGACAGCTGGTAGTAAGGTCTAAGGAAGTCTGTCCTTCCTTAGAAAGGCTTCCATCACATTCAGTCCGTCTATAGGAGCATGAAGAGAACAAAAAATGTATAAACCCACTATTAGGGTAGTGGGGCAGTGAGGAGGAAAGGTTAACAAGATGGTACTCACCATCAGAACGATCCGAGGAAGCGCTATTTGATATACCTCCTATTCCTTCTCTATGTGATTGAGAATTTTTGCCGTCCATAAGTGGCCTGTAATTCGAGCGGGCAGAGTGAACTGTACGAGCAGCTTCTTCTGTTGGAACTTTCCTTTTTGATTGTTTGACTGAATTTGCTAGCCATGGTTTATTTCAGATCCAAATCACATCACTTTGTATGTGCATTTCCTTATCGGGTACGGTGGCACTTGTGTGCTTTTTTGCTCCAAAGGTAAGACTTTTCGAAGTTACGGCTTTTGTGAATTTGTCTCAGTACCCCTTGTAGGCATATCTACCAGCTTCAGTACCGAAATCATACACGAACATGTTCACCCATTTTTTTATAGTTCTTTTAGTTCACGCATTTCAAGGAATGGCTACGATTTCGAGTTCTATTTAGTAATCAGTACGAGAGAAAAGCATTTTTTTTAATTTTTTAATTATACCTACGCACTCGAGTAAGTTAGCACTGGGAACTCGGGAAGTGGGCCACCTCAATCCTATACTCTGCACTGATCACATCACGTTATCGACGGAAGTTGCTGTGAATTCTTCGCCCATCAAAGGGACAGTTTACGATGAAAATGGTTTCTGGCATCCCCCTTTACGAACTGTGAATTGGAGCATTGAAGAGGCTGTATCATTCACAAGGAACATCCATGTCAGAAATCCTTACAGCTACGTAGTCAAGGCCTATAGTGACATGGAAGACTGGACATTTTTGGCTTAATGTATTCAGCCCGTTTCCAGAGCATTTCCGCCTTTGTAATCATAGTGAACTGTGCCTCCAAATGCCGAATAGTGTTGAATAAATATGGAAGGGTGAACAGCTATTCTCGAAAAAAAAACACCAAAAATGCATTCTTTATGAATGCTTCTCCATCCTTCTTTCGACTGTGGACTGCTCAAAATATAATAAACGAACCTTAACAACCTCTCCCTCATCATTTAAAACAACTACTGTCTCCCAGTGAACTCTGTTGGATTGGCAAGATTCCTCTGATGAGAACAGTAGACTTTGCCACTCTCAACGATTTGTCACATTTTGTCCATTTTTTCTTTTACCCATCCCTCACGTTACTTCAGCTTCAAAACTATTATTTAAGGTGTATATTGTATTATTCCAACCATATAAGAATGTAAGAACGAGGCAATCGGCTGTCGGACGGTTAGTGAACCAACAAATGCGGTTCATGAGGTAGGAAATACTATCGATATTTTTCATTTTAAAATATCCGTCAATCGATGATCGTCAATGATAACGATGATATGTTCACGTTATTGATCGATGGGCATGTTTCGTTATGGATGTTTGCACGACTTCATAGACATGAATTTTGTGCAGCATGCAATGAAGTTGTACCTTCGCTGTCTTCTGAAAAGGAAGGTTATGGCTGATCTGTTCCCCTGTAGCTTTTTTCTAACCAAAACGTCCACGGACAGGAGATATGCAATTCTCAAAGGAGCCAACAAACTCTAAAATTCCCTTCACACTTCATAGTCTTAATGGCTTCTTGAACATCTCGATGACTGGTCATGCTGTCTTGAGCAGCTGCCAACCTAGATCTACGCTAAGTAACGCTCACTAAAAGTTCCCAAGCAACTTCAAGAGTAACAAAAGAAAGCGTAAGAGGCTCTGGGGAGCGGTAGCAAACTTCAACGCTGGAACTGATGCTGAAAATGGAAGCGGTACGACGTGATCGACTTGTCAACGGTTATTTAAAGAAGCAACTGACGCTCATACATTCTTTTTACAATTTTATTAATCTCTCCTTTCCAGCTTTCCCATTCCCATCCCTACCCTCACTGATCCATTGCAAGGTTTATTTGTTTACAGTTTTACCGCATTAATTAGTTGTTTTCCGTTTTTTTTATTTCTCCAACCAACCCTCATGTGATGTGCTGTTTTCAGTCAATTGACGTGCAATCAAGACGGATCTCCTAACTACAAACCTATCACCTCGACCTCCTCCAATCCCTCATATCGACCCGGATGTGGGTGGTTTTGTCATGTCCATTCGATTCCATTCGTTCGTTTCTATCCCACCCCCTGTCTATCGATTCACTAACCAATCAATCGCGACAGTGTCTTTGGTTGTGCTGAAATGTGATATTGGTCGGTTAGAGAAACGTGTAGTGCTCTGAGGTGACCGTTGTGATGTGCTCTCTTAGCGATCTATGGATTTTCAGCCGAGGAGAATTCGCGGGGCAGTACTCAAGCGTCAACGATACATCCGCTCCCACCTCTTCCATGCGTGGAGAAGCTTAACGAAAACAATTGCCTGCCTATTATCAAAACAGAACTCGGTAAGAAGAACCTTTTTATGGTCATCTACTTGTTGTACCCCATATATGGCGCATGATACCTCAAGCTTTCCGGTTTTCCTTGCATCCAAAAATGCGCAATTTTGAAACAATCATCAGGGCCTTTGTTCTCCCATGAAAGCACAGAAAATCCTCAATTGAGAAAAAAAACTGTTGTTTGGTCTGCAGGCAAGAAGCTCTCACTTCCCGAAAGCGATCAGAACTGTCCGGATCTGGTAGCAGCGAACGATGTCCGCCGAAGACGTCCCGCGAGTCTCTACACGTCGATGCCGGATGTCGTTCGACCACTTCCGATTTCGATGAAACTGCCTCCAGGAGCGAATGAGTGCGACTCCCAGGTAGCACTCATCCTCGAAGAAATCGCTACTGATCCTCATGTCACGTTCCTCTGATACACCTCGAGATTGTCATCATCTGCCTATGTCACGTCATGTAGTACCTCATAACATCTGAATAGCTTCGTCATGATGTGCCCCAATACTGTTCAACAGGGCCATGGATGTCTGCCCATAGTAAGGCAAACGGGGACGATCCTATGCGGTTTCTTCAGAATAGTTTCACAGGTGGAATTGATCTTGGATATGCTCCGTATCTAACTACATAGCTCTTTCAAAGAAAATAGATATTCCCAAATATCATCTTGATTACGGTAACTGATGCGAAACGCTCTTCCTATCACATAGTTCTTGGTGAGAAGACAAATTATAGATCATTTATCTCAGATTCTATCTAGAACACTTAGCAAATCGCTGACGGGTCTACTATATCGCTCAAATGGACGACCAATAATTATAATAATGATCTATTTATCATGCCCAGTTGTTACTGATCAAAGCTGCTTCCGTTCCATTGTGTTCTAAGAATTCCATAACTACTGGTGAGATAAAGTAAACCAGATTCTCTAACGTTCTGTGAGATCAAGTTTTTTTGTGGAAAGCTTTTTCTCACCAGTTTCTTCCTATGCGATACTCTCTATTCTGGTCGTTAGAACCCGGTGCTCAATGAGCTTTATACACGTATAAATAGCAGTTCTTCCCCCTTGTACATCGTTTGTACCTCAATTTCTGTTACACAGGTGTCTCAAATTCTTCATCTCTATTTTCCTCAGACCTGATTTTCTAACGACTTTTGTTTATGTCATTCTTCGGTGTTCCTTGTTATGTTGTACTTTCCGTTGATTATACGCATTCGAGTGATCTCGGTGCTGCCAGAATAAATTATTTTGAATAGATATCAAAAATGATGTTTCGATAACGGTCATGCATACCTTTCTCAAATGAAGGGTTGCTACTCTAACTCTGATCACCTTCTATGACAGAATGCAGATGCCCTAGCTCATAGCTTGTCGTTTTTATTCAGGGGCACAGTTCATGAAGCTCTGAGATCGGTAACCTAAGTGAAGTAATGGATGTTAGAGTGCGATATAGTGCAAAAATGGCGACGAAAAGGTGAAAATCGGCAGATTACAGGAGATAAAGGGCTCAAAAAAGTGGTAGGAAGAGGCTTCGCACGAGATTGTGTGTCTGTAGCCGTCTGGGTCCCTGATGAGAGCATACTATTCGTCGGCGTCCCAATACACAAATGTGAATCGTGCGGCCACATGGTTGGACTCATCCGTCATCTGCTATGCAAAGATCCTCTAATCCTCGATCTAACAATAAGCAACCTTAGAGAACTCAGCAGTTGAAGTGCATATTTCAAATTGAGCAGTCTTTGCGATATTGTAATCAAAAGTCAGCAACGTTGCTTGATCGATCTTAGAATGGGCTAAGTCTAGCGAGAAATGTCAAACTGGAAAGGGTAGGGCGGTGAATTTTGTTGATGTTTACATTAACGAATCTTAGTGAGCTGGCTATTTCTGAGAAGTCCCCAGTCATGTCATAAGCAGCTTCGAGCGACTGGATTCGAATGCATGCCTGATCTCATTGTTCACTCTACTCGCACACATACATATGTCTTTCACCATTGAACATAAAAAACAAGCCTCATCGAGGGATTTTCGCCCTCCCGGCGCATAATTGTAGCAATTGTTGGCTCTCCAAGGCGATCACTACAGCGATCCTCCGAGAGTCGATTTATGATCTCTCGAAGGAAAAACAAGTTATCGATACGTTGACTGCAGGTCGGACGAGTTCTGGGCAGCTAACGTCGCAGAGCAATTACAGCGGATCGGGCTTGTAGACAGCAACGCTCGTGGCAGTTAAGGATCGTTCGATCTTGTGGTCAGATTTAAAGCTCGAGTGGGAGTCAATAGAAAGAATAGTCGCCAACTTCTCTCTTGCTTCAACCTCGGCATAGTTATTTATGAATAAAATATCCTTGTACCATGTAAGGTTGTAGGGCGGAGCAATCCTACAAGATCCTGAACAAGTTATAAAAACACTCCCACCTTCAAAATAAACCATAAAAATGGTTACAGATGTAATTATCAGAGTTCGGTTTCACAAATACTCATAAAAGAAGGTGAAATATTTACAAAATGTATGATAAAATAGGTAGTCTCGGCTTTCTAGTCAAGTGACTCCACATCACGCTGCTAACGTTTCCAAAGGTGTTAAAGTTAGCATAATATACTCAGAAATATTAAGAACTGCTAAAAGTTGTACATATGAAAACGATTGTTTAGATAGATTGAAGTAAATGGGATATCAAACACGCCGAATGGGTTATAGTAAAGATATTTTTGCTATAAGTCTTATAAAATGCTTATATGTGGTGGATATGTGGTATGCTTCGTAACAATGCAATAACGAAGAACATCATTACCACAATAAGTTAAAGAACACAAAAAGTGCACAAAATACAGCAACAAAGATATAATAATAAACGCTTATGTTAAGTATGTCCACTCACCGAAACAGCAGAACTCTTAGCAGTCACTTCGCACGTCCTCTCCATCGAAATTTTTTATATTAAATTATTTTTCAAGCATACCTATTGAGCAATGCGCACACTATAGGTATACAAAGAAGAGCAAAGCAAGATAATGAGGCATTGGTTACAATAGGTTTTTAGGAAGAGGAAGGCATGATACGAACATATCACAAATATAAAAAAGTATTTTGCAATAGTAAATAATTAAAGAAAAACAGACAATACAGTAGTAATATTATAACGGTCAAAGATTGCACCAAACAAGAAGTCGCTGTCGGAGCGCTAAACTAAGTAGTCAGTGGTTATAATACGCCATGGCGCGCAAGCATGCGATTAGAGCATTGTTTACTCGATATACCACTTATTTTCCTATTTCCTGCGCAATATTTTCTTTGTCTACTCCTTGTTTCTAAAAGGTATGTACAGCTAACATCATTTTTTATTGTTTTTATTATTGTTGCTTGTATTTTCATTTTCTTATCTCCACTATATTCCTTATGTTCCTTATGCATTTGATTTATTATATATAACGTTGTTATATCCTTTCGCTCTCCCTTATATCCTGGCTTGCCAAGTTTGCTTTCCGTCTAGGGTACGTGCGAAACGGAAGTTGAACTACGTCTTTGATTCATGCCCTTCCCCACTTAATTTTAAAAATTTAGCTCTGAATACCAAAATTCACAGCGCCTTACCTTATTTATTAAATCAACGAAGTAACGTTACGACTTCAAGCGAACGTAGCGGTGAGGGCTTTAGGAATACTGTGCACCAACTTAGTTGCTTAAGGCCTCTGAAGAAGACGATTGTGTCGAAGGTTATTCCATTCAATTAATAAATTGTTCCAAATAACGGCATCGCATGGCATAATAATATTTTAATCAGAAAGAATAGTTGCTCACGGTAGGTAGAGCTGAAGCAAAATCGAGTATTACATTTGTAAAAAAAAAGTAGTCGATGAGTTGAAAAAACCTAAGTCTCTCACTTTCATAGCTTTCTTTGTACCTCCTTTTCTTTCACACAGCTTTCAGCACGACATGCTTTTTTGCTTTTCAAGCTGATACTAGTAAGTAGAGGCTCTAGGTATACCCATTGAGAATCAGACGCAGATTTGATTGATGTAGGCTTTACGAGATCGATTCTACCTATATGAATTACCTCGATCACTGACCAGTTTGAACATTTTGAATACATCTCATGTACTAGTGTGTTGGCAATAGAGAGAAACATCACAATTCTGTGTACAAGAGAAGAAACAAAAATTGGTTCGTTTCGCCTCCGAATCATACGAACCGATGCAGCCGAGCCTCTTGCTTGATTAGGTAATGACTACTCGGAGAGTGTTGACAAAGAAGACAAACGTAATGACAAAATGTTGTGAGATAATTACTAATATATGAAAATGAGCACCAATAAGACGCTAATAGAAAGCCATACATAGAGATAGGATAACTTAGTAAGCCAGTGAGTATAAATATGATGTTCTCCGTAAAGCTACCTCAATAGAGTACTCAATGAAGTGAACAAAGTGTGACTAGAGCAGTGAATTAGAGGGTTATATATCATCTGTATCACCTGTCGTACTGTTGATCGTCGATTTCTTCGAATATCGCGCCAGTAACGTCTCCATTTCCTCCTGATACGAGCCATAGTAATTCAGTGAATAGTCTTTGCTTCAGGGACACGAGGTCCAACATTCCTTTCGTTCAGAGCTTTCATGGAGAAGTCTGACCATCTCGTTGGCGGCCGTCCTGGAACTTGTATGATGTCTCAAGGGACCCCGTTGGTAACCGCCCTGGTCCAATGGTCATCGTATGACGTGCAAGTCTCCGAGGCGTAGTCAAAGCAAGAAGCACAGCAGCGTCGAAAAGGTGACCGCGGGGCCGGACTTCTTGGTTTTCTTCACTATTCCCTCTATATTCCCAAACGCTCCCCATGCAGCGCTTTTCCTTCTGCACAACTCCGAAGCCAGGTCGTTCATCATGTTGACAACCCTACCTAGATACACATAACTAGAGCATCCGGAGATATCCGTTCCGTTTAACGTGAAGGGAGCATCAGGTACCAATCCGTTTTGTATGAACATCGTCTTCGTTAAGTTCAGCCTCAAGCCGATCGTTACACAGCACTGTCGAACTCGGCCAGCTCTCGCGATACTTCACTAATATATTCCTGTCCTCTCTCTCTTTTCCTAATCTCACATTGTACAGTGGCGGCGGGTGGTTTACTTGCTTCCAGTTGTGCGCACTCAGTGTAGTGCATAAATAAATAAATACTAGTACTACTACTGGTAGTGAAGTGTCGCGAGAGTACAAAATGTCTTTATATTACTAGTACATTATTTCTTCGTTGAGTATTAACTAATAAGGAGCTAGTAACACAATATATAACCTCCCTCACTTATAACCATTCACCTTCACCGATTATTTGAGTATAGGGTTAACGAACATTTCCATCTCTTTACGTTTCTGATAAGTGTAAATTTGTAACCAAGAATTTATTTTTATATAAACATTTCAACCAAGGTGCTAGACAAGGAGCTCTGAGGGTATCACATCATCCACATATCCTGAATATTTAGGTTCAGGGTGCAGTGCCAGTTCGCCCCGAGATCCATAGCTGAACGTAGGTAATTGCATGGTACACCAGGGCTAGAAGTGCAGGCATCTGAAGAAAGACAATGTTTATGAACAAATGCGTCATGTATTACGAATGATTCGTAACGTGCACAGCTTCATTAGAATTATAGTCTAAAATTTCATTCTACTGCGAGGGTGAAAACAGTGGCAGCAAATTTTTCATCTCACTTGTTACTCCTATCAAATGCCTGACAATGAATCTTTTCAATCTATGAATAAAAATTTCGCTTATTCAGATGTAGCATTTTCCGCCAGGTTCTAATTTTCTACCACTTGCATGCTCCTCTTTTGGTTGCCTTTTACTCCATCGGCGAAATGTCACACTATATTTTGGCAAAGAGAAAGGGCCAGGAACGCGCTTATAAGCGCTAATATACTATAGGGACATACAGGACATATATGTAGGGATATACGGATATACTTGGATTGTCCAGTAACACGTTGCAGACCACAAACTAGACTCTTTTATTGCATTAACTCCACTGTCCACACTGCTTTGATTCCACTTCTTACTCAAAGTTATGGGGGCCGCTCTCATCTGAGAACATTGAACGTGATAGCAAAGTTCACCCACAACATTTTATCACATAGGAACAACTTTTACAGTGCCCTCACTAATTTTTTCACGATGCCACGCTCCGTCTAACTTCAGTATAAAATTATTATTAATGGAGACTACAAAAGTCGTGCACCATTGAGGATTCTATCGTTTACGTCAAGCGCGCTTTCTCTGGGCAGTCATACCGAGTAAAGGGATTTTTCTACACCTCACTACTTCTAGTTTAAAGAAATACTAGGCGTCAGATGGTTCCTCCGCTCGAAAAACAGTTTCTCGGGCCAGGTTGATACAATTCTTTATTCCGGCTCACGTCTTTACGGGATCGCCTTCTTCAGAGCCTGGAAAGATCGAAGCAATTTATTAGGCGTCAGTTTCCAACTTCTGATGATTCTCCCCGGAGTTCTGTTCCCTACGTTCGTGCGTTATCCGCAATGCGAAGGGTCACATTTGACAAATGCCATTCGCTTTGATGTGTTTGCATTCGGCTCCATGACATGTGATGACCTCGGCAAAGGACGAGTTACCATGGCGTTTGCCGCACTATCGCAACAGTTTTCTTTTTTCTACAAATGTCGTCGCGTCTAATCCGAATAGCAAATCAGTCACGCTGAATCAATTCCACCACAATCGTGAAAGAGTACAGCAGAAGGGCAAAAACGAAAGCAAACGCATGGAAAGATAGGTCATCGCACGCTGAGGAAACAAAAACACGCAAAAAGCCCTCCAAGGTGAAATGCAGTCGAGATCTCGAGAGAGGATTTTTTTCATTTCTTTGTTGGTTCCACTGCTGCAATTTTTTCTCTTGCAGGTCTCTTCTACCAATAATAGTGCGCAGTAACCAGTTTCTTACCATCTGGGTAATAGTCTTCTTCACCATTGAGCAACAGTACGGCACTGGATCTTCCTCTGTGCTGTTTTTATTGCAGGAAAGAGGCAGTAGTAGCTCTCATCTCGTTGTGAATGCAAGATGAATTCATGAGAAAGTGAATGTACTGAAGAACTCCCTTTCAATGCTCACCACTTCCGCATCAGACATCTGTTTTTTGCGGCGAATGGAATCCGCCGCATGCCTCTACAAGAAGATCTCAATTGAAGCTTCAATTGGGCAGAAAGGTGCTATCAGAGGGACCCCAAACACTGTGGAGCTATGTAACTTCAGTGAATGTGTAACGGATGAAAATGTTTAGAAGATAACGAATGAACACTATAGTAAACATTTTGCTAATAATCTATACTTACTACAATAACAAGTTACTACTTCGTTTGATGAAAACGTTGCCCAAGGTGAAGTAGTAAAAACGCTATTGAAGATCATTTGAAATCATTTCCATTTCCTCACTGCACAATACAGGGAGGACATGAGATGACGTAGAGGTTGGCTACTAATTAAACTTCGTAATCAGATAACAGTGTCATTACATAAATTTCTAGCTACCTTTACAATTCGAATCCACGACTGATCCTAGCAGAGCATTTTCCAGTTGCGACAGTTGCTGTTTCTTCTGATTTGGCTGAATTGCTGTGATTTTCGAA
This sequence comes from Haemonchus contortus, assembly GCA_000469685.2. Classification (NCBI taxonomy): domain Eukaryota; kingdom Metazoa; phylum Nematoda; class Chromadorea; order Rhabditida; family Trichostrongylidae; genus Haemonchus; species Haemonchus contortus. Next base: position 15,511,892 of record LS997565.1, read on the forward strand.
ATGTAAAAAAAGCTACAAATTTCCTTCCCCTTCTCATCCGAGAAAGTTTCACACGAAATCAAGTTTGCGTAGTCACTGTCGAGAAAATCTCGAGCGCCTCATATCGTTTGAACATACCTTGTAATGTAGGTTAGTGCTTCGGAAAAAGTGTCGTGGCACCTGGTGCACCTAACACAAGCACGGTCGCGGTTCGAATTCCGATCGGTATACGCTATGGCCAATCAAGCCTAGCATTCCTCCTGGGTCTGTTGGAGTCAGACTCGTCTAGGAGGTAACCGAGGTTACCACCACTGACTTATACATCGGCTGGCCACCAAGTCATTGTATAGGCCAAATACGCATCCAATTCTCCACTACAGTTCTGAATGGAAGTCGAATACGTGGGCGCATCCCTCAGACGGGACTGATTATCCTCCGAAGACTTCAGGACTCTACATAGATTAGTTTTTTAGTCAAAGAATGACGGTTTAGACAGCGCTGTCGGAAGTTTCCTAAAGGTGCCGCAATTCGCAATTCAACTCGACCTTCAACTTTGGCAACTAGTCACCGTCAACTGGTTCGCTTATTTTGTACTACTTCTTTCGTGGTTTGACTGTTTCCGATATTGGTTCTTTACAATATCGGAAAAGTCAAAAGCAAACCCGCATTGTTTTTGCCAAAAGAGCACAAGATAAAAGGGCAACAATTAGTTCTACACCCCCTAAGTGACTAATCTCTTTGAGGGACCAGTAAATTTTTTTTGAAACATCTTCCAAACGATGAGCAGAGGTTAACCATCAGCAGCAGCATGCCATTCTGGAGCTCATTGTAGGTATGTATTCAAATGCATTAATTAGGATGAGAATATCTTCTCAGAGAACTTTCTGCGACGAAACTTTGACATTGTAGGAGATGACAGGTGGTGGTTTGTGACGAAAGGCAACTTTGGAATAACTCAACTCTGGCTTGAAGTCTGTTTAGAACGCAGAGTACCGCCAGGGCATCTGCAGATGGGCGTGCCGACAGCCTTCGAGGGTTGGCACCGGTGGGCAAGGCGCCCACTAAGCATAGAAGCAGTATACCCACCTCCTTATGCAAGTCTGGGAATGGTGAGTCACCAAGAGAGTTGAAATGTCCTACGCCTCTTTAGTTTTTGTTGGTTTCTCTGCAGCATCGACCTTTCGTTCTTTACTGTCTGATTATACATCATGCCGAGGCCAACTGTCCATGTAAAGCGGCCGTAATATCCAATTTCCAAAACTTTCTGTTGGGATACATCACCGATTTGTTTGCTTCGCTTTGGAGATCTATAAGCTCCTTCCTTCCTCTGGAAAGAACTGGGTTTTTTGATTTACGATCTATTTGTCTGTGTCGATTCGTCATGTAACACGATATGTTTAGCTTTTCAACAGAACTAGAACCCCTTTCTACCCTTACCTCCCTCACCAAGTCCTGTCATCGGGTCATGGGAAGCAACTCCACGTTTTTTAAAAAAATCACCAAGGTTCCCCTGAATAAAAAAAAATTCCATGAGAGGAGAATGCAGTGCGTTAAACACCAGTGGCTGTGGCGCAGGAGGGATGGAGGTCATCTGTAAGGACTACATGCTAATAATTATAGATTTGGCTATTTTCTTTACCTGCTTACGGATTTCCTCGGTGGCGGCATGAGGATGGGGATGATGCGTAAGGACTGTATGTTATGGAGGATTCCGGGTATTTTCTTTGTCTGCCCACGAATTTTCTCGGGTCGAACATATGATATCCTTACCGTCGTATCGAACGAATACCTCCGACGCTATTAGCTTTTACAGCGGCAGTCAATTCCACTTCTTCTAGTCTGCCCCCATTTGGTAGCATTCTATGCATAGGACGGGAGAATGTGGTGAGTGGATTTAGAAAATGTGTATTGCCTGTAGCTCATGCGAAGATCATCACCTCCACCAAGAAAAAAGAGATGACCGTGAAATTCGTTACATGGTACATTTGACACTGGAACTGGTACCTGGGCAAATTTCCTCTTGGTTAAACTAGCAAAATCCTCTCCCAGAGCTATGCCGTCATGTCTCTTCAATGAAATCCTCGTTGTCGTTGGCCCCGATTATGATCCCTCCGACATGTGTTTGACGGACCGTAACGTGTATTATAGCATTAGATGTTATCCGTGCCCGATCGCACAAGCAACGAAAGAATGTCGTCCTTGCTATCTGCACAAAACTTGTTGGAATTCCCGTATGATTGAAGCGTAGAAATGGAAAATGAGGACTATTTATCGTACTGTGGAGAAAAACGGCTACTGGCCAATTCCCATTCAGCAGTTCCCGGGAAACAATGCGTTGGACGTCGAGATAAACTGATGCCTGAAGATGAAGGATTATGGGGATAGTCCTCGTTCTCCTTCATCTTCAGGCTTTTTTGGAGGCTCACACAACAGAAGCATTTGATCCATCTCTTCCAGTAGCCCACACACTGGTTTTTAGTTATTAGTGCGTAGAGCCGTTCGCGCAAGGAACGAATGACCACGATGCAGTTCTGAAAGAGGTGCTTTACGGAGCCCGTTGATAGCATGTGAGTGATGGTCAGTGCACGCCTAAAAAACTGGTATGAATGGCTAAGAAATGCTGAAAAAGCAAAAGTGGTCATATTGTTAGAGGTAGATAGATGAAAGGTTAATGAGTCACTTTTGTTCGCTTCGGCCGATGACGTCTTGCAGCCCATTCAGCGGCATCAGACTCTCCGGATAAGACACATAAGCTGTTTTCCTAGTGTCGCCGTAGGCTCCTGCCTACATCCCTATTAACCTGAACGAAGAAGCAACTTCATTTTGTTCGTAAGACAAAAGAGCCGGTGGCGTTTGCATAAGAGCAGTGATCGGCTTGGTGCCCTTATCGGTATTGTCCCTAGAGGGTAGGGAATCTCAAAATTTTACCCGTCACTCCGTAAAAAAGGACGGCGGTTGTGTAGTGACAAGCAACATGGTCACGGGTTCAAATCCCGATCGATTCTGCCTAAGCCAACCAAGCCTCCCATTTCTCCGGAGTCGGCTGATTGACACCAGACTCGTGTGGGAGGATAGAAGCACTGACATGTACATCGGCTGGCCTCCGCTAGTTATTGTATAGGATGACATAGCATTCAGTGCACCACTACGATTCTGAGTGAAGTCTAATGCAAGGGTGCATCCCTCAAACGAGACTGATTATCGCCTCAAGGCTTTATCCGAGAGGAGGGCCTTATCCGTTGCAGTTGATACTGTGGAACGATTTGCTCCAGTCAAACGAAATAGTCACTGAAGAGAAGGAATATTTCAATTGAATTTTCATTACGAATTACGAGTTCGTCAATCCAGACGTTTTGTCTAACGAATGATTTCTGGCTCAAGAGTATGCATCCCCCATAGGAAAACATTTGAAAAATCATAAAGGCGTGGTCGCTTTGGACTTCTGACCATGCCTCTATAGTTTTCCGGATTTTTCCTAAGGGAATGCATACTCTGGAGCCAAAGATCGATCCCTACCGATGACCTTAACTCAGGAGGAGCTGAGCAACGGTCGTTGAAATGAACTTGTCTATCTTAGTCAAAAAGAAACTCTAGACTGCCCTAGAAGCCAGTGTCAAAAGTTCAGTGAATCGACAGACTTGCTAGATTAACAGAAAGGCTGTAAATTTACAGCAGTACGCGATCCAGAAAGCGACAAAACTTCGGCCTCGGACGGGACTTGAACCCGTGCTTGTGCTATTCGGGCACCGTACTGTTGAATGCCTTCACCAGATGAAATCAGGGCCATGAAAATGGATGTCGCCAGCGAATCGGCCATAAAAGTGTTTCCTTCACAGCATTTTAGATCTGTGCACCTGATAATAATTTATGAATTCGCTTTGAACTCAAGAAAAAGAAATTAATTACCCAGTGTTCGTCATGAAACAATGGAATGTGCGTTCACTTCGTGTGGGACAGCATTCCACAAGTCTACCCTCCTTCATAATTAATTAGAGTGAATCATCCAGTAAGGCCATGTCCGTCTAATAAGATAGAACCATGCTTAATGAACATCAAGTTTTAGCTTCAGATGGAACTAATTGTACGGTACAGCTATCCTTTGATCTTTTCCGAGTTTCTGATGTTTGAGTGGAAACCTGATTCTTATCGCATGAAAAGAATTTTAGCGACGGATGTGATCTAGCCATAAACAAGAACATTGCCGTATGTAGTCGTCAAGACATTGAAAAGCCGGTGGACTGAGAGAGGAAGCGAATGAGTAAAGGTGTTATCATCTACCTTATCTTTCCTTACTACAAATCCTTACCGCGCTTGCATCTGCCTGTCAGTCAGTCAGTCAGTCAGTCAGTCAGTCTGTCTGTCTGTCTGTCTGTCTGTCTGTCTGTCTGTCTGTCTGTTTGTACGAAAATTCGATACTATCTGAAGTAGCGCCTTCGAAAGTCGGCTTAATTTTGGGATGGGTTGGGCATAGGGTAAGATCAACAGAGCACATGTGAGCTGAACAGAGCTCCGCCCACAGGGGGCGGGGCATGCACAGGAGCGGGCGGTGTCGTGGGCAAAACTCCTTAATTAGGTTTCATAACAGCATAGACGCCGAGAGAAACTGAGCAAACGTGGGAGATGGGTCGTCAAGTAAAATGAAGGAGACGCTCCGCCCCTGTGTCCTGGGCGGGGCGTTCTTGTACTGGGTGAAACCCTCTTTATAGACCCGAAACCCGATTTAACGAAAGCGTGGGGGCCAGGAAAAGTAATAAAAAGAGTGAGCAAGGACCTTTGTGCACAGGGTAACCTAGCCATGCTCAGCCCACGATAGGAGGGGCGTGTATTCATATGCTAAGTTCCCTTTGAAAAATTTTTATCACTGTTCAAAACCGTTGTAAAATGGGTAAAACAAGTGGTGAGAGGCTATAGAAGAATTGCGGACAAACCTCTGAAGTGGGCGTGACTTGCACTGAGATGGGCGGGCCAAAATCAAAAATTCATAAGACCGCTCAAAAACGTTCCAGAAACCGAGAAAAAAAGTAGTAAGATGTCCAGAAGAAATGTGGCCAAAACTTCGAATTGGGTCATAAAATGATCCAGAAATCCAAATACCGAGAAGAATGGGCAAAAGTAGGAATTGGTCAGCAAGTTAGACTAGGAGACTCACGCTTAGTAAGTGGTTTGGAACTTTTCCGCCAAGCTCAGGTATAAAGTTTGAACCAGATTTGAGAAGTATCAGTAATTCCATGAATCTAGACTTCGTACTGGTATTGGATTCTATAGTCACCAGTTTGCTGCTACGTATTAAGGATGGTGATGTTAAAGTGCCAAATGATACATTATCTTACATAATCGGTTCTGGATCGAATCCGTGTTGATACCCGCCCAAGCCATTCTCTCCTCGGTCTTCCGTTTTTTGGAACCAGTCCTGCTTCGGCATAAAAGTGCTGATTTATGAATATATCGCCTGGCTACCGCAAGTCGCCACTACGATTCTGAATGTGATTCGAACACGGAAGTGCATTAGATACTCAATGGGCTCCCACTTTAAGAAGCCCAGACCAGCAAGGAGATTCCATGCTTTACCCGTTAGACTATTTTCTCTACTAGAATAAAGAAGTAAGGAGTGAAGCGGTAGAAGTAAAGCTCATGTACTTGATGCCTTAATTGAGTATCCGAAATAAATATAATGAATTAAGGTTTATTTCAAGGTACCTAGGTATAATACTCAAAGCCAAGGAGCTTATGACGATGTTTCTGAAACCCAGGAGAGTAAAAGTGGGTGACATATAACAACGCTGCAGGGAATCATACAAGCAACGAGTATGACAAAGAAAGGTGTGGGAGGCCGTGCGTCGTAGCATTTGCTTGGGAAGCATCTGGAAAATCTCCGAACTCCTTCAACCTTTCTACCTTGCCTCGCAGGTGTCCAGGAAGTGTTTGCTGTGACGCAAGCCTGAAAGCGCTGCAATACGAACCGATACGTTCTATGTTTGGACAATGCGGCATGCTTTCTTGACCACTCGGGTGGTGGACGTGATTGGTAGTGCAACGGCTCTCTCATAAAGATTTCTCAGAATTTTGCCGAAAAAAAAAGAAGTCATGTGAAGAGGTAGCTGTAGTCAAGGCCGGAGAAGTTGAACAGCGCGTGAATCCCGGTGTTAGACGACGATACGAACTGGAAGATCTAAAGATGAGGCGGATTCTCGCTCTTTTACCGTCTACGAAACTCAGAAAATAACTCAGACACAGAGACTCGGTGCCCTCTAGCCAATGAGCCAGTGTAGGCGAGTTTTTGGTCCTGGATTGAATCGCCTTATCATATTTGTTGTAGGCCACATTTGGCCCCACCACATCCACCCTGAACTTCATAATAAGAGCAGCGAGTTCGAGTTTTTCCCATATGAAAGCGAAGTGTTCTTTTTTTCGTTGCTCTTACAGTGAAGCCAATTGATTCCCTAGGCGAATTTACGAAGATGAGCTTCGGCGTGGGGAGGATAAACCCCAAAACCCTTTCTATAACACGTTTCCGCCAGGGTGACAGGAACCACTTGTCATGAGTTCCCTGTCAGTGTTGGGGCAGACGAATGGGACAGTCTTTCACAATAGGATTATGGGAATGAGTGTTATTTATGTTCACGATTGCGTACAACACCGAACCGCTCCCAGATTGTTTGTGTTTTGGATAATTATCGTTTTCCATTCGCTGCCAATCAAATTAGTGACCGTTGACAACGAACGTCTTAGAGGTTATTTCACACTTGGTTACACCCATAGTACGGTTTTTAAGCCTTTCCACGACTGCTTGGAACGTCATCCAATGTCTACTGGTGTAAATTTTAAGAGTAGGTCCTTTTTCTTGTCCGAAAGAGTCGTTTCACTTTTGTGCCGACTGAATATCGCGACTAGTTACCGTCCATCATTTCTCTCGCAGTCAATCAAATATCCCTTCTTTCGATCACTTTCAACTGGACCCACGGTATGCCCACAACTACAAACTACTCTGGATTTTCCCAAAGAAAGTTTCAAGAAAACACAAACACCTGATGACGTCATTCGGGTAATTACGTGTACGAGAGAGCAAGCGGATCGCAATTAGCGCTTGGCTGGTTGACCGCCGTCATCGCGCCGTGGGAGTGGAGGCGGAGCGACGGCGTCAGTCGGCTCGCGACGTTGCTTCGCGATGGGCAACCGCTCCTCCAGTCACTATCTGCCACCACCAAACTGGACCCATGGTCCTTATCCAGCCTATGCAACGTCTTCTATGCCTTACGATGGTAAACGAATTCTTACTGGGCCACCGCCTGGTCCCTTCGCTGAATCCTATGTACCACATCCAAATCTCAGACGCTCCATGATTAGTCTGAATGCTGATTCGGGCTATCTTACAAGCCCGAGCGACTCTGAGCGAATGCGTATGCGTGGTTCACGGTTGTCGTTGAACCATTTAGACTTCGAACATCAGCAACAATTGGTATTTCCGCCTGATCTTAAGACAATGAAGAAGCTCGAAAAAATGGAAAAGAAGCAGCAAAAGCTTCTGAAGAAGATCGGTGGTCGTCCAATGCCTCCACCACCTCCTCAAGCGATGTTCATTCAACCGAGGCCGATGCCACCTCCACCGCAGTATAGTAGAGCGATGTCCTTTGACGATCTTCACAGGTCTGTAAGATTCTATTACCTTCGCAGTATTTTCTTATCTTTTACAAAAATCTTTCGCCTTTATGACGCCATTCTATCGCTGGTCTCTTATCGCAGTGTATTTCTTATTGTCGGCACTTTTTACTCTGCAGTTACCTGATTATATTTACTGGAAAGATCATTTCCAAGAATCTCCAGACATCTTTCTTCACACAGATGACTTTTCCGCTCACCTGACCTGGGTCGTACCGTTCTTTTGTTGAGCCCGAGACAATGGCCGGGTTCAGCCATTGGTGGGTGACCTTGGCCGGGGCACCAACCGACCTGAGCGGCCACCACCTCTACCAATTTGACACCACTTTCGGGTTTTTTTATAGCCTACAATTTGACATTCTTGTAAAGTCCCCCCAAAAGATCGTATACGTGTAATTTGGAATTGTTCGGGACTTGCTGGGGACAGAAAAGGAGCCCGAAAGATCCTCATGGCACAGTTCGAAGTATATTTGAAGTGTTTGACATTCTGATATTCACATGACCCTGTAGGGATTGCTGCTCCTTTGCCGGAACTGCCGACAGAGTTGTGATTTGTCCTTCATCCATCCGAAGTTGGATGGTCGTCTCTTGGACAGGGAGAAAACAATGGTCATCGCCGTTAAGCTCCTGTCATGTATGTCGTTTCCTTGGTTTAGGAGATCTCGTCAACGCCGTCTTTACGATGTTTTAATGGCCCACTATAAACCACCTCCTCTCTAACTGGAAAGCCATTATTCAGGTTAACGCGTTTAGTGCTATGCTCGTGGGGACGGAAAAACTCGCTTTGCTGAGATTCCAAGGGTGACGATTCTTATGTCCTCATAACTATTGTGGGCCGATGGTGATTACTGTAATAGGGGAGAGGGTCTTGAGGCAGGAATGCTACCGTTTTGTTCTTGTTCCAAGCCAAACGAGCTCTCCATGATGAAGGGTTGGCTTAATTGCAGCCAAATTTGTCTCAATAGCAGAAAGAAAATGATAGAGCAGGGTTCTACGAACGTTCTTTTTCGTTCCAATGTGGTGGCATTACACAATCAGAATTACAATCGTAGAAAATCGTGAAAAAATCTGCCCATCAGAACGGTTTTCTTCCAAAAAATCGGAATTTGACTGATGGAAGGAGAAAAAGCGAACGGAGAAGGTTCATAGCGAGACGATTTGTTATGTATCATTGATATGCTTTTTCGGACACCCGGGCACCCACCTACCGAGACACGCCCTGCCTATTTCTAACGATTTCGAATCCCGTGGGTGGCAGCAATTCTCATGGAGCAGTCGGGGGTACTTCATTAATGAAATCTTCAAACTGGAGAAGCTTCCGCGGTAACCAAAAGGACATTTCGGGACCTATTCGGCCCCGGACTCACCTGTAAAGTTTGGAGCGCCGTATTGGATATTGCAGTTTCGTATTCTCAACTGGGAGAGGTTCAAACCTTGGAGGCCCCTTCAGGAGGTCTAATCTTGAGCTCCTGATTAGGTCTGGCTTCCGTTTTTCTCTGTCCACTGTAATCGTGAGATTCGCTGTCCCTTTCCGTGTACCTTGGAGCCATTCTGCTGCTATCCTGGACATCAGTACCTAGCCATACCCTGCCTGCATGCCAACGGCCTTAACCCAAACGAACCGCAGCGCCGTTTTTTCGGATGGTACATGGTCAGTTGAGTCATTTTCTTCTGGCGGGAGACTCATCCCCCGCTGGTCGAGGTCTGACATTTCAAATTTGATCGTTTTGTTCGACTGCCTTCGAATGCACTTCGATGTCATCCTGTTGGGAGTGAATCATCGAAGCCTAAACGACAAGCCCCACAAAACCTAATGGTTCGATCTCGCAGCTAGTCGATCCGCCCTTCTGAACTGTGGGGAGTACAAAAAAGTCCAACGGACGGCAGGTTATTCCCGGAGCTCCCAATGGGAAAGCTTGTTCTGTTAATGATGAGTGGTTTTTCAACGTATATGGTCTCTTTTTCACCCGTGCAGCTAGATGACCTTGTAATCGCCCATGCAGTAACAATACAGGATTCATTAGAAGTAATGTGATTCTTTGTAACCGTCGGGACCATACGGCGACAAAGTCTGACCCAAATTGAATCTTTTCTTTGTGTGAAAACAAATGTGAAAGAATAGTTGTGTGGTTTGGGAGGAAGAAGGAGAGGGAACATTTGAGAGAAAATACCGATGCTTTTTCTTCCACTAAGGATGGAATTTTGTTAGACATGAAAGAGCCGAAAACTCGTCCAAATATGTCACTATGAGAAAAAGATTGACGGTTAAAGAAGTCCTGGCGGAAAGGTGTTTATCGGCATCGCTTTGATCCCGGAAGCTGGTCACAGGCTCACCTTGAAAAGGCAATCTTGTCTGAAAGCAATAAAAGTGTTCTATTATAAATGTTCCCTGTAGCTTGGAGAGTTTTTCGATGGCATACCTGAGTGTGACTGAAACTCCCCAGAAACAGGATGTCTGGGAAATTTCCAATTCTTTGCATAGTTATGTTATCATGTCTGATGAAGGCAGAGATGAGAAACGGTGTCTGGGACTCTGCCTGCCTCCAGTATGGGTGATGGTTCGGTCGAACAGGCCTCTCCCGTTCTAGTGGTTGGTACTTAACTTAACTAGTAACTTGAAGGAAATGTTAATACTTGGAAGAGGGGGGGGGGGATAGGGGAATAGGCCGAGTGCCGAGTCTACAATGGCTGTTTCACGTCCTTACCCAGAAAAAATATTCATACTTGGTCGTAAGTCTGGTATACTACTTGGGGACGCCTTCCCGACCTACTTACCTCCAGCTATCTCACTTTTTCTTGAGGTTCAAAAGAAGCGTTCGTGCAAATTGCTTGTTCCGAGTGAATCCAGCGGATCCTGTTCAACTGACGGCAGAAGCCCCCTGCTATGTAATCCTATCCTACCGCTTCTTGCTCTTGCTCCTTTCTTTTCCTAACTCATTTATAATTACCACCTAAAAACAGAAACGGACAGATTTGGCAATCATTGAACATCAGTCAAAGTCGTACTCCTCGAATTCCATCGGTTTTCCATCGTCGGCGGCAGAAACAATGGCCGTCTCTTTCTCTTCTAACTGCTCCATACGCCTCTCTTCCGGGCCCATTTAAGGCGACTTTTGATTTTCCCTTTCTTCTGCTCTGACCAATAATTCCGAGTTCCAAGCTGAAAAGTAGGAGCACAGAGTACAGTCGACCGAATCCCTCATGATTTCTCATATATCTCCTGGGATTCGGACGAGTTGTCTGACTCAAGAACCAATTATATCATCCTTCATCAGCATTCATGTCTACTACCACAAAAAAGACCGGATTACTGTTTTTTACCCACAGCTTTTTACCGGACGATACAGTGGCACGACAGCATCGTTAGCGTCATCTCTAAGTTGACTAGTGTCGATATCCTTGAAAGGCTAGTTTTTAGCCCCGTTCCGTTGACTATTCACAACACACCCGACACCCGCAGCACTTCCTTGATGTTATTTGGCAATTCCTTTTGGAATAAACAACTCCACTAAGCGAAGTTGAAGCAGGTTTTCGATGTTTTTGTGTTGGCCGAACCAAAGCACTCCTCGGAGCAGTTAAAAGGCCAGTATTCCGACTATTGTTGAGTGCAGTATGAGCTAGGAGGTATGCGTCACTTGAAAGTCAACTCAGGTTGCAGCAAGCACGAACCGATTTTCTCCGCCCATCTCTCATATGTGTACCTAATGGAGATCGGAGAAGCTCGGGGGCGAGGGGGAGGGGGGAGTAAACCTCGAGGCATTGATTGGTCACTTAGGTACAAGCCATGGATCTTGTTTCCGCCGACAAATGCAGTGGTGGCTTGAAATTCATGCATAACACTATCAAAGCGGCATATCCCTAAATTGTCTTACTGAAGACTGGGCATCCCATATAGCCTCTTACCAGATGAGATCATGAAGAAGCCTAAGATGGGGCACGGTTAGAGATGCTGCACTGAATTTTGGGCTTAGTACAGATTGGACAACGTTCTCTTGATATACCGACGAAAGAATTTGAGGAATCGAAGGCCGATTCTCTCCTGAAACAGTTATAGCCTCGTATCATCGCCCATGGAATTTTCTCATTGGTCCCTCCCTTTCAACGAAAATAATGAAGAGTGAAGAACGTGAAAATCGAAAAATTCTCTAAAAACAAAAATTTCTTCTCTAATGGTCGTCTTCGGGTTGAATTTAGCCAATCATCCAAAAGTCGCTGAATGGGAGATTCTTTTTGCATACTCGCCTTTGCCCATGAACCTGATTCGAATACGCTTCCAATTATTCTTCTAAATACTCCCCATTGTCCGAAGTTGCCTGACGAGTGCAGCGACGGTGTGAATCTGATGAAGAGCATTCTGCAGTTGTTTTTTGGTTGACGTCGTTTACGTTTTCGTACAAAATGGATGACAATCTGAGAAATCTTCCCTCATGTTCCCCAAGACGTCGAGGCATCCGGAACAACAATAGCGATAATGGTCACCAACTCGCATTACTCAAAAAGTGAGAGTCCATTAATTAAGTTAGTTGGCCGGACAGTCGGAGTCGACAAATCGGAATTGACAAACGAACGGTCGAATCGGTTTTGTCTCGAGCCCCATCGAAGGAGCGCCATCGTCCTGGCTAAACATGCCTGTTCAGTATGCCGGCATGCCCATAACTGAGGGCTTGACCTTCACGACTGATTGCTTTCCGCCAGAAAACCTTAGCTACAACATGGTTGGGTAATCATTGAAGTGGAATGGGGTTGGTAGACGGCAATCTACCTTGTCGAAGCACAGCACACCTGCGATTTCACTTTGTATGGATTGAATCCGGTCACGGTCAATTATCGCTATGCTTGACCTCGTCTCATCCCTCACCCTTCACCACGGCCATATGATGAACGACTGAGGATTGAGACGAGGTCAGACTTCGCCAAAAAAAGACGCAAACAAAACCTTCAACTTTATATTAACAAATTGTTTATGCAGTTTGTGGATTCCACGAATTGGACCCCTGTCGGGACCTCATCATGGATGACAGCTTACCTCTGACACTCAACACCTGCATGGACTATTTATTATAGACCTTCAGCGGGTAGAAAAGCTCTTTTATCCATAAACCCCATTTGAGATGCTCCCCGATGGCACTCGGCCTCCGCTTATTTTTCTAGGGACCTTTTCAATTGTGTATGTGGCTATACAATGAACTTTCGACTCTCAACCGATCAGCGCTTTCCCCTCAGGGATCAGTTTACTGCCATATTACTGGCCCTGGAGGGAAGGAAAACATTGTCGTCGTGTCGCCAGAAAATGAGGTCTGGTAGTTAGAGCACACTTCATTCCCGTAAGCTCCAGTCCTTCCTCCTCAAACTCTTCTTTCGCCTTCCTCGACTTTAGATCGTAGCTAATAAGGTAATGGAAAACCTACCGTTACTTTCTTCTCACGATGAAACCTACGGTAATTATCTGTACGGGAATCGGTTCTACTATGACCGTTCTAATGAAGAACTCCCGGAAATCGTGAACAATGAAGACTGTGAAAGAGAGATGGCATACAGGGCTAAGTGCACTTTTTGGACACCAGACGGACCCGTTTTTCCGGCAACTTCTTAGCGCGATCGTCATGACATCAGTTTGCAAGTGGAAGCGTAAGAAGGAGTCTGCAGGGATCCCAGGTCAACCCTGTATAGAACTGAAGTCGCGATGCGTCCACTGAGTGCAAATAGCCTCGCACACACACACACATCTTCGCTTTGACAATCAAGAGGGGCTCGACGCCTGAGCAGACTCTCTTCTCGGGTTGAGCTAACGTACGCGATGCATGGGAACGACATTCGATAAAGATCGAATCGTCGATGACTCAGAGCGAAAGACGTCGCTCACGAGATTTTTGAAGAAATGTCTAGCACAACTAGCGTGCTAAACGGAACCTTTTATTTCTCGACTCTCTTTATAGAGGACTTGAATCTTACAAAAAATTAGCTGCCTCCTGTAGTCGGAACCTCTCGGCATGTTGTCATTTCCTAATTCGTTATGGAGAACTTTTGGATGGGATGGTACTTGGTAATGAACGAAACTCCCCATCTTTCCCGGAATTTTCTACCCAGTTCTGTATAGAGCTCACGTCCTCTCCCATTTTGTTTCCAGGCCCAATATTTTGCTGCTTCCTGAGCCAGTGAAAAGTCTGAAGACATCCGATACCACTGGTACAGCCATATGACACCCAAAAGGATCGGATGCTTGGCAGTAATAAGCGAGCATGTCCTACGTAGAACGGTCCAACCGAGTTTGCTAAGTAGCTATCGAAAATGAAGATTACTTTAGGAGGTATGCTACTGCAAGCACTTCTTACGGTTCAAGCTCTCCTGTAGGTCTCCTTAAGCTGGCGAGTTATGGCAAAACTTCGTCCTCGAACGGGACTCGAACCTGTAAATGTTAGTTCATGAGCTGAGGCGCCCCTTTTTGTAGAGAAGAAATTCTTGTCTGTAGAGAAGTGATTCTTTGTTTTTTTTTCTTGGGATTTTCACTTATCGATCTGCTAGCTACCTCATGTGCAGGCCTGTGCAGATGAATTTTATTGATTCACTTAGAAAAGGTGAAATACCGAGGTCCTTCAGCAATGAAGTGCTCTGCAAACACTGGTTGGTCAGCTCTTCAGTCCACTTCATTGCCAGTGTGCTAACCAAAAGTTTGCGCTATTAGCCTCAATCATGAATTCAAATACAGCTACAAATCTGACTAGAGGCACGGAGCATGGCGCATTCCATGAAGAACGTTTGTTCAGTAGATCCATCGATTAATAGTACCTCGGCTGCAAAAAAAAAACACTTTTATAAGGGGTTTCGAACGCCATTGTGGTGTCTTTTGTAAAAACTCACCCACCGGAGATGAGTACCTCCATTCTTCAAATTCCAAGGAGTACTCCCACCTACTCTGAGGCATGGGAGAAATTTGATGGGACCAGTTTATTGGCCCCTTCTATCGGTTAACCAATCAGGCACGTTCAAACCTTTCACATGTCACTGCTGATTGGTGGACGTAATCAACCACAGCCGGTTTCCGCCACCGCCGCTGTCACCACCGCACTCTGGCAACCACGTACGTCATGTCTGTTCATCATCGTTCATCTCCAGCCGCTATAATAGTTGCAATAGCTGTTCATCTAGTCCATACGCAGTATTCCGGTCCTATGACGACCTCATAGATTAGCGGCTATCAATGTCGCCGTATTGCAGCACATAGCGATTTCCGCTATTCCGCCATTCTAACCACTCCACCAAGGTCTTAACCACATAATGGCTTTACATAACTGGTTGTTGAAGTTGCATCGTCGTCGTCGTCGTCATCGTGTCAGTTGCTGAACACGCAAAGTGCAATTATCGTCACGATCCCACTGTAGTGGTTGTCACGGTTGAACGTCTCCAGTAATTGACACGTTGCCAGCGTTACCACCGTGAAATTCACTTTCACCGATTCAACTGGGAGTGGCAGATCATGGGAAGGGACGGCCACGGAGGGAATGGGATTTTGTAAACAAGAAGACAAATAGGATGGAACACAGGAAACTTATGAAATCGGAGTTTCCAAAGTTCTCTTCAGGTGATTCCCTTAAAAAAGGCTGAACATCATGAAAATTGAAAAGCATCCACGAGTACCTCTGAAAAGGTGACCGAACCGTCTAAGCGGAATAGGAATAGCTTTGGTTTATTGTAGAGAAGCGCTTCCTCTGAAGTTTTTGGAATGTCGTCCCCCATAGGCTATCTTAAATTCGCTGTACCTTTGACTCTCGGGAAGCTCTTGAATAATGCCTAGGAGCCATCTCCATCGACTTCTTTCTTCAGATTTTCTGGCACTACCTGAAGGAAACAGCCTTCTTTTGAAAGTTCTCAAGCATTTCTCAAGGCTTTAGGCCTACGTGCTGCGAGAAAAAGCCCACTTACGGTAGTTGGGAATGGCCTAAAAGTCAATGTGAAGGTCTCGTGAAGACGGGCCATTATGCTTCTATGGGAATTGGTTTAGGTAAAATGTGAAACGAGGCGTGAGAATGGGGCATAATCGTTGGCCTAATTCGATCACGTAAATGGTTAGGTAGGACGAAACTGACTCTGCAAAACAGATGCTGGTGATTTCGAGAATTGTAAAGGGGGTAACTTTGTGGTTTTTCGTGTAACCTTCGGAAAGCGCATAGGTGTTGTGAAGAATAGACCTTCAAACCTCAGGAAGGATGCCACCGATTGTAAATATCTATAGAGATTCCTATTGAACGCTGCTCTGGTCAACAATTATGTATTCCACCACTCTTTTTCCCCACCTTTGTAATGAGCATGTAAGGAAAGGATGTGGACCTCGATTTTCGGTTCCACTTAATTTTTTATGTTGTTGTACTCCAGCCTATCATTTTATCGAGTAATCGTTAGGACCTCAACTCCCGAGGAAGATCTCGAAGTATTGTAACAAATTAGGGTCGTCAATCTTGAAAAAAACATACTTTGAGTTTAATTATTCATTTTATTTTTACTTTTCTATCATTTATTATTTTTTTACTATTTACTGATTTGTTTCGGAAATTTCAACAAGTCATTTTATTTTGTACTTCTCCTATTATCTTTTGTTGTTTATTTATATTACTATTTTTTGAAATTCTATTTTTTGACCATGCAAGATCGCTTTGGTAACGCTGAGATAATGTCAGTTCAAATTGTCCATTCTTTTGAGTTTAGGCTGGCAAAACAGGGAATATGCGTTCCTGTCTTGCCGCACCCTGTCCATAGTAAAATATGTCTAGAATGGCCCTGTCGAGAGAACCCTTCTAAACTTCCCTCTGTGATACAGCTCTTGCTCATCGAACCAAAGAGGGCACGCAGAATCGGTGATGGAGGGGCCGAGGATGGTATACCTTATGGCCAATTAAATTTAGTTAACAAAAGGGAACCGGTCGTCCCTTTCCTATAAGTTTCCTAGCAACCAAAAATACTCCCGTCCGACGCAGTCATTTATGTCATCGTTTTTTCAAGTCGCAAAACAGTTACAACTTTTTTCCAAAATGGCCCCCAATACTGCCATTGATTTAGATTTCATCCCTTCGATCGAGTCAAATCGGTGTCCCCGTAGCCATCCATCGGGATTATAGAAGAGCCAGTAGCCGAAATGGGAACGGTCAGGCGAATTGGAACTATGTGGGCTACTCGTTGGCAAAATACTATGTTTGTGGAGACCACTGCTTTATGGGACGATGCCCTTTCTTCGAGCAAAAGTCCAGAAGTTGCTAACTCATAATGTTGTCTTTTTGAGGTGATAGCATCTCCGGCAGCAAGTAGCTGACATAAAGCTCCGCATAGATGCCCATTCCCTGCCAACCTGAACACAAAAAAATATATCTTTTCTTATTGCGACCGCAAAATTTAGATGAAATTCTAACTTGCTGCTATTCCCAAAGTTCAAATGGGAAATTCTCGTTTTTCTCCGAACACTGGTGTACATTACACTCTGAAGAGTTCACAGCTCAAACTCAAAAAATCCATCAATGTTTACCGAATGATTTCCAAAATAAACTCCACACATTTTCTGCGATCGTGACCTTCTTCCCGTATGAACGACTGGGACTTCCTTTGCCAAGATGAGAGGCCTGACCTATTGTTTTGAATCCCGTTTTTAGGAATGAGAGCTAAGGCAGACGGTGCTGATAGGATCATTTGAGAAAGAATTTGATTCTGAGGCCGATTCGATTGAAGGAATATTAAAAGTAATCTAGGAAAGTAGCATTCCACTAGTAATAACAATAACCGGTAGAACATTCTCATTTCTTTTCGTTTTCCATGAATAAAAATGGAAAATCCCACCCGTGCTTCATTTCTCACCGTGATCATCGTCTCCTTCTGACACTGATTGTTCGTTGTCATCGCTAATCCGTCATTGACCTCCTCAACCCATGAACATCATTTACTGTCCTACTTCTCCGATCACATTCGGGTTACCCCAACCGCTACTGGGCAGCAAAGCTGTCACTTTCATTGAACTTCTTCTCATGACAGGTTCTGTGAAATTGAAATAGAAAAGGAACTCGAATCGAGGCTGTTCTCTCTCGTGAATGAATCCACTTACCCTCCGTTATCCTCCTTCACTTTCGCCCGCGCCTCATCCTCATTTCGAGGACATTTCGAGAACGAAATCGGCCTTCTCGAGGGACCAGGTGCTTCTAATGACGATCGATCTGGGGCTTTCTCCACACCTTTCCCCTCCGTCTATTGATTGACCGTCCTCAGATGCATAATCCGACCGTAATTAGCGTCGCCGATACCGGATCTACGCAGGTGCTTGAACAACCTAACGGCTTTTTATGGTTTCCGCATGAATCGAGGGAGGGAGCAATAAAGGCGATGGTGCCCCCATCAAATGGCGATATTTCTTAGTAATCCTTATAAGTATTATGATATTATGGACGATTTAGGGCACACATCGCAGCGTTCGATGGCCGATTCCGAGAGCAATTCCGAAATGAATCGCGATCCCAGATACCGTTGGAACGTCAATTGGCACGTTCGTCACTGAGGTATGTCAAGCTAGACCTTTGCCTTTCCCTCCTTACCCGGTCAGCAATCCGGGAATGTTTCAGTACAACGACTACATCTGGGAAAGCGGTACACCGTGGTGGTTCTATGACTTCGTCCCCAGTCACTTCTATTTCCGACAGCCATACTGGAGATCGATGGACGTCGTCGCCTCTCCGGCGTGATGTCAGAGGTAACTGTACATAAAGAATCAATGTGGAATCAATAGTATCATTCATCTCAGAAACTTTTTATTCGCCCGAAATCACGTCCTGCTGAGAACCCTACTTTTCATCCTATAATAGAATTACAAGGCTTTGAGCTTTGGGACTGAGAATTCCGCGAACAAAAAAATTCCAGGGGAGAAGAGCCGATCCAAGGAATTCCAGGTAATAAAAGAATTTTCCATGACTGAGAACAAATTTGCTATTAGTTCCTGTAGTCGTTAAAGTTTATAAATGGGAGAAAGTTTGAAAATTTTGAAAGGCAGTGTGGGATGACCCTTTACGGCACACCGATCAAGTGCAGAGACTCTTAAATCCCTTTGAAGGAGTGGTGGTAATGGCAACTGAGAAGTGAGGTGTGACCTCTTTGGTGGTGTGTGGGAGACCCTTTTTCCATTTATTTACTACATATGAAAAGAAAGCTATTAGACTTCTCACCTGGGCCTGGGCGACATTTCGACGTAGCTCATTTATTTTATGGTAGGCTTCATGCAGGATGCTTGCCCCAGTTAAACTGGTTCATAACTTCATTTTCAAGGCCTTTTAAATTCGAAAGAATGTTGGAGGCGTTCTCATCAAAAAAGGTTCGAAGAAACAGTTTACAACATCGTTAACCAACTTTTGTTTCATATCTATGTACAGGATTTCGAGGGCATAAAACAGAAGTTCGGTCGTTCCGATCCACCTAATTCTCTGCGAATTAGGCAAAATCAACGTGAATGAACCTAATTCCCACTGAGGCCTTCTGTTGAGCATGAAATGTTCTTTATAGATATAATACCCTGTAACTATTTTCGCGATTCCAGATGATTTATCTCCGATGAGCGGGACAAGCGCCCAATTGGGAAGCATGACAAGGAACTCGGACTGTAACAAAACAGTAAGTTGCACATTTTATCAACGAACCCTAGCTTTTAAGTGTTTGTTTACATGAAGAAAGGCAAAAAAAACCAAAAGCGATACAAAAATGGAAAGATAAAGTTACCTACAGAATGACGAATGACCACGTATTTGGGTAGGCAGCTGTTCATGTTACCTACTTACCTACCTACCTGCTTTTGGTTTTTGTCCTTTCGATAAGTTCTGCTGACCCAGGTATCTCTGCACATCTTTTGAAGCTGAATGGGATGATCCAGCAATTTCTGAGCAACTCTCTTTCCTCTCCACTGAGCGATTCCTTCTGGATGTTCGTCCCTGTTTTTTTTTCAGATTTTCCTTCAAACCTACATTTCAGTAAAATGTAATGGAGCATCCTTTTTCTCTCTTCGGAGGACTGAAAGAAACCATCATTTCGACAAAAATTTAATATTAGTCATTCAGGACAACAAGCCGAAATCTGTCGAAATCAAAGTTCAACGTACGGAACGAGTGGAGAGGCGTGAACAGTATGATACCAAAGATTGGATCAACAACAACAACAACAACAACAACTATGCTATGCCTAAGTAAACACATAAGCTTTTTCCTTTTCATTGCCTTTCTCGTTCAATAATTCCTCGTTCAGACTGCAACCTGCATTCGGATCTCGATCGTCTTTGGCGACTTCGCAGGCTCGCGGTGAATCCAGTGACATAGATTTCAGTTGGATTCGTGAAGAAGAGAATAAACTTAGGAAAGAACGAGGTGCGTATGACCTCACTGAGTCAAACATTAGAATATGACGAAATGGGACGCTCTTTGGTCGTTTCTTTTTCTTTTGTGACCATTGAATCTTTTGTAGAAAATGCCAAACGACTACCAGAATGCTACTTTGGGTTGGATCCTCCAAAACTGGACGATACACCACTTTCTTCTCAAAGTCGAGATGAGAAAGAGAATCATCGTAGAATCGGGAACGTTCGTAGCACAGCGGCAGCGTTTGAGAATAAGTTGAGAAGAGAAAACCAAGAACAGGTACCGGTTCGGATTCCCTTATCTCAGGCATTTCTCTTGATTTTCATTTGATTGCAATTAGAAGTTTCGGTGGATATAACAGCTACCTTTCAGTCATCACTGAGCCTTGATTCTCTTTTTATTGCTTATTTATTTACTTGTTTATTTATTTATATAACCTCCCAACTGATGTAGCAGCAAATGGGATTATTGCACACCCACGGTTTGGATTGGAATCCGTGATCGATATTCGACCATGCCAACCGAGTCTTCCATCCGTCCGGGATCGGTTGATAGATATCAGACGTGTCCGGGAGAATATACATCGGCTGGGTATCGCAATTCATTGTATAGGTCCCATACACGTTCAAACCGCTACCATGGTTCTTAATGAGAGTCAAGGGGGGGGGGGGGGGGAGGAGGGGGTGGCATCTCGTGCTGGACTAACCAGTAAGTGTCGATCAGCACAGTCGAGACTAGCCACGCATTCTAGCGTCGCGTTAACATCAGGTCCACATACCCTCCAACGTTATTAAGTTTCACCTAGCAGAAACAACTCTAAACATGACTGCAACTTTTCACACTCCTCGAAAAGTCCGTACCACGAAGAAATGCGTTTTGTAAGTACCTGGCTTGGACAACTTTTATGCTGTCCTGATTTCGGTAAGGTCGACGATCTGCCATTTTATTTGAGTGCACATCACGGCGACGTGTCGCCGTAATTTTACTCGAAAATCAAAAACTAGTAGCACGAAGAGTTTTACGCATCGATGGTCTCGTATACATGCGGCGAGTCAAGCCATGTGCATGGAATCAAATTTCGTTACAATAACTATTTGCCTGCCCTTGGGGACTTTACGATTTATTTCTATACTACTTTCGATTATAACACATTAAGTTATCTATTGGTATGAATACTCAGGTTTTTTCTCCAGCTATAAGTAAATTTGTGAGAACGTCGGGATAGTGACAGAGTGATCAAATTTTGTTTATCCATAACATAGTGGCATATTGAATCACTGTGTTTAGTGATTGATGCTTTTTGCTTACAACAAGCGTCTCTGAACCGAGTGAACGAGTGTATTGAAGTTCCTCTAACTATCTAGGAGATCTGAAGAATCAAAGAACAGGATTATTTGAGACAAGATTTGCTATATAGAATGCTGTGCGAAGTCAATCGAATTTCAATTTATAAAGAGGCAGGAAAAAATCCACTTATCATGGGTTATTAGATAGTTTATTTAGTTAGTTTATTAGATTCTTGATGATATATTATGGATTAGATACTTTTCAATTTAGCCATTTTTTGGAAATCAATTGTTTGCCTAGACTCCCAAGGTCTGCAAGTTTATGTGGAACTTAGGCCTAGGACGGAACTCGAACCCGAACTTGTGTCTCGACTATCTAAGCGGGGACTCTCTTAAATAATTCTGCATCGGAATGGTAGCAGTTAACGAAACGTCAACTCAAAATAAAGTTTTTCCTAGTGTTTATTCGACAAATAAATGAAAATGTCATAAACAAGTAATCGATTTGACACAAAACGTGGAGTTTGAGCCCGTATCATTTCTGAGAAAATTTTGTTTGGTATTTCTTCAAGCATACATTGTTGGATAACGCTGGACTTATGTAAGACCAATGAAGCCCAAATTTCTTTTTCTAAATTGAATGACGAGATGCATGTATAATTCTGCAATGCACCACGAATTGTTCTCATTTCAACCGTGATTTCAGGCTTTGAAATCCCGTTCATCGACTCATCTTGAGAATCGTCAAACGGAGTATTCGACGAGACGTGAAGTTGGACCGATGGCAAGGCGTTTGCAACGAATGCAGGTAAGCAAATCTTGCTCTTGTCGTTTTCCTTCACCACTGATATTAGGTAAGCTATTATCCTTCCGTGAACGCTTCCCAACGCTTCCCATCCTATTGCCTATCTGACGTTTTATTATCAAAAAGAAATGAATTTTGAGATGGTCTATTTGGATTTATTGCTGATTCAATGGCCCTACCGGGAAATTACGTCCTAGACGCACTTCATGTGCTCTTGTAAGAACACTGGCAGATGTAAAGTTTACGGTAGGCCGCTTTACCCCGCTTCAGCCTCCTAGCCTGACTATATGAAAAGTGTGCCCGATTAGTTGTCGGTCGGTATTTACCCCCAAAAGGTAATCCTCACGGACATTCGCATCTCACTGGGGCAGTGTAAAGGCCATTCTTCACCTCAGATTTATGCGTATATAATCGGGGATGTTGTCCAGGAGATTGGTCGTGACCTATTGCACTAAATCCCCTCTTGCAGAGTCTTTAGAGTATACTATTCTGACTAGGATTTGCAAAGCTTACGAAGGACGGGGTATGAGTGACTCCAGAATGGGTTCCTTACTTGAATGAATAGACGAATACATATACGTTCTTAGCGGAACCGTTTGAATTCCATTTGTCATAGTATACATCACTTTTAACTTCCCTCAGTCCGAAGCACTACGTGGAGTACATTCTTCAACTTTCACAGTGGAAGAATCCCTTCCAGTGACGATCCGATTACATGGAATCGAGTCTATTTATTACCTTGACCACCAACTCGTTTCTCTTCCTCAATCCTCTTCAACGATATATTTGAGAACATGAATGGCTTTGGACGTGTATGCTTTTTGACACATTTTACCCGTCGTTTCGAAGATCTTAGTGAAGATTGCACTTTAAGTCGTTGGAAACCGGAGTCAAAACATCGCTACGATCGGCGTGGAGAAGGATAATGCGTCATTGAGGGATGGAGATTATCCGTTCTTTGAATAAATAGGTTGTGTTATTGAAAAAATGGGTTGGCATTTGGCACTCCTCAATCAATTCAGTACAAGCCACGTGATAGGCCTCCATTTCAAACACTGTCGTATCCATAGATAAAATTATTCTATGTGATCCTCGTGACGAGTTCTGGAAAATGGGAAGTCTTCTAGTACTTTCAGCACTGCAGTGGTGCAGTGAAGTTTGTCGTAGACGAACCACTATCAAATTAACGCCTATGTACCTCCATCAGAAAGAATTCTGACCTTCATGAAAGAGTGATTGATTCAGACACTAGTAGAGACCTGACGTCCTTCCCTTACTCAAAAATTCACCAATGTGTAAAGCATCATCTAATCGGCTGCCGTTATCGAGCTGCGACATTGCTCTGGTGCTTCCGAAAGTATGAGGCAACTTCAAAAATGCTGAAATGAAATTTTGTGAGCGGATTCTCATGCCAACAGTCCCTCATAAGTGAAGTGGATCGAGCCTGAACTTCGGTAACGAAATCTCTGCTATCTGCTTCGTCTGTGACAAATGACGTGCTCGCAGATGGCTCGATCTCAAACAGTGATCTCACACTTCTAATAATCTTGTAGACAAGGGCCCAATTCTCTATTGCCATTGAGTCTACAATTCATGGTTCGGGAACGATCTGGCCCAACAAAAATCAGGTAGCGGAAGCTCAAACAACTTGAGCATGGTGAAGCGCTGAGCAATCACACAACTGGCTCTGGATCACTTGATTCGATAGTTTGTGGACATGGGGGTAGGTGGCAAACGCGTTTGTTGAAGGCCAGCGAGAAGCCGATAAGAAAGGTTCCCTGCAGAAGAGTTAGCTGTATGGAAATATGTGTGGTCGTCATAGATCATCTTGTGTACACAGAATAAGAAAGTTTAAAAAGTGGAAAAATTTTTAAAAATAAAAAAATGTGTTGAACCTAGGTAAGTGACTAAACTGAAAGCTTCAATTTGGTGTTCAGTGAACACAGTGGAACTAAGCTCGTATCCCTTTTTGTATGTGGCTGTAACAAGCTGCTGTAGGTGTGACTTTTCTCCAATATATGAGAAATTACCACGAAACAGACCTATTCCTACTTCAGAGAGAAGCTGAAGTCGCCAACCGTAATTATAACGAACCTGACGGAAGCCGACAGCGGTGGAGGAGCAGCATGGCATTTTAGAATCACATTATGAAGAGCACTTGAAGACCACTCAGCCAAACACGCGACAACCAAAGTGATATCGTTTGACGACTGTGGGAAGCACGCACGGGACCTCCTTCACCTTCATGACGGCGGTGCTCTTTATGGGTCACGTACTGAGGGGACGTGATCGAACGGTGACTATGCATTTGTTGCATGTATCGTATTTGGAATACAGTATTTCACATGCCTTATTCAGTTAATGATTTCTATTTGTTATTTCCGCTTGTCTATTCTTCCTGGACAGAGCAAATGATTATTTATCTTCACGATTTCGTTTTCGTTGGAAGCTGATTTCACAGAACCATTTATTCCTTCAGAATAAGGGAGCACCACAATTGCCTCTTTACGTTAGGCAAGTATTACAGCACCGGTTTTCTCCTCATGGTACTATTTACCTATAGCCTTTCTCAACCCCTTCTTCCCATTAGGGCTCAATCTCCACCTGGCTGGAAACTGCTCATGGTATGTAACTTGGCTCTTTTAGAACGGATCTAACAATCGTTAGGGGAGCCAATTGCCTCGGCTTGCCCAAGTTTGTAATATTCGTCCTTCCAACGGTTACATGATGCCAAAAAGTTGTTTCAATTCGAAATGAATACAGTTTTTATTCTTAGAACACGAGATTGTACAGGGGTGGACTTAGGGCCGTGCTCACAATGGACTCTATAGGGGCTCACGCTCAAGAATAGTGTTATTTTTTTCTAGCAGTCAAAATCCCTCCTGAAAGAAATTTCCAGCCAAAGCGAGATCTTGCCTCCTGGAAGATTACGGTTGTCGATTAAGGTAAATAGTGCCTCGGTTCCCTTTGGGAAAACTGTAAGGAAAAATCTTTCAAAATCCTGCCGCACTTTTTACTCTCAGTCAAGTTCTGCTCAAAATTAATTTCATGTATAATCTATTTAACAAACCCAGATGATACTGTTGTAAATATGAGTATACCTGAATGAATTTTTTATCAAGGATTTGTATATCAGAAGATCATTTGGATTGAGAAGAAGCCTACTACAAAAATTTCGTTTCATTTTGAGTGAAGGAGCTCATGTACTGCAGCTCGATTCTGCGATTTGCAAATTGACTTCATGAAATTTAATTGACCGTAAAAGAGAACTGCATCGACTCAGACGAAAGTGAACTGACTGGAAATGACGCAGCAGTTTCTTAATAGGTCTTTCGGGGAGTAGTTGCCGGTACCGGAAAGTCTCCAACGGTTTTCAGTTGGAACAACTTATCATGTCAACGGTCTAACGTTTTAACGCCATCGTTGCCTTCGTAGGCCTGAACCCAATCCGAGGTGGCTTGCAGTTATCCAACAAGCGTCTCATGCCCACTTGTAGACGTAACGCCTAATTTCAGATTCGTATTTTGAAAAATGACTTATAAGGTTCTACCCCTAAAAAGGAGGAAATCCACTGCCTCCACAGACGACTTTCAGTACTCCCTTGCTTGTCCTGTCTCCCGTATACCTGTGATAAGAAAGATCACGTTGTAGGTGCTACTGAGTCACAACTAATACTGCAGTTATATATGGCAAAGGATCGTTTGTTATGGACCGGCAATCATATCTTCTGTTCAGTTTGAGGTTTCTTCAAATGATTTGTTGAAGGGGCAGAGGAGGTGTAATTCTGGTTGGCGCACTAACAGTAAAGCATGGTAAAGGGATCGAATCAGCATCGGAGCATGTTAATTAGTGTCAGGCATGTGTGGGAGGATAGACAGGACAGATTTGTGAAGTCACTGAACTTCATCTATTGGAGATTTAGCGCTTCGTCCTTGTAGGATTAGTAGCTGGGAGGCACTCTTTGCCTTCGAGGATCATATCCTGCTTATGACTCTATTTAAATCTTTTCTTGTTCTGAACTGAACGTCTTAACCGTTTAGTAATTCCATAAGGTAAATCCTCATATTGCAATAGCACCTACGCTCGATTTTTCAAGCTCAAGAGAGCGAGAGTTCCATCGAAGATGACAGGGGAGAGCACCCAAAGGCATTGGATTCCTACACATAACAACATCAGGACAGGAAAGGGTTTGAAATCAAGCTGCTCCTGAGACAGAGACGTTCCTGGTGTTAGCAGTTCTAACCAAGTCATCATATTGTAGTTACTGATCGCGGTCCATAAACTTGTTTGATATCTGTCCCATGCGCTGTCACAACGCGACATGGACAGTAGACCCGGCATGTCATTTCCCATCAAACACACAGACGTTTACAGAATACCTGGTCACTGGGGATCAGTTGTAAAAACTACATTGCATTTCATAAATGTAGGTATTCTAAAATCTCCTATTCCGAATTTGCTACCCATTTTCAATCAATGCTATGATCACCAATAAATTCATTATGGCAAAGGCCCTGTTGCCGGTTTCTTAAAGGTGATTCCACTTCCAACAACTCAAAAATCTAATTGTTTGTTGTGATGTCTACCTTAGCAACTTATATTGCTGTAGTTTAGAGGGGAGTGTCAGTAAAGTAGTATTCAGTTGTATTGTACTGTGTTCATCCTCGTCTACATTTGCCAACTTTCTCGTCTTCACGCTGCATCCGATAAACATGGGAAGGCCCTCAAGGCGACTACAGAAGTACCACAGAACAGCTGACATAATACGATACAAAATTTCGGATTCACCGGGTTATTTACATAGGACCATACCTGGAAGCTTTCCTTTTCTGATTATCTATAGAGAGAAACCGAGACATCTTTGCGTTATTCATCGTTCAGCCTTCGGTTCACCTTGTCTCTGCCACTCGGGTGCATGTCGGTTGGCGCGATGGGCGGAGTCGCGCCGCCTCAAATGGGCCTCAGAAGGAGCGCGCACATCTCAGATCGCGTAATCTTCTGCTCTCCTCTCCTCTATAGATGATCGAATTGGCTTCTATCATCTATACAGGAGAGGAGAGCAGAAGATTACGCGATCTGAACGAGTTGAACAGCGCGATGGGCGGAGTCGCTCCGCCTCAAATAGGCGGGGCGACCCCGCCCATCGCGCCAACCGACCGGCTCCCCTGCCACTCATCTGCACTACCAAGCACAAGCTCAGGCCAGTGCACCTTTTTAAAGGTGTGCAAGAAAAGAATTGCCGTCCACATCAATCGGTTTCATGATTGCATGAGGAACTATGAGCAAAATCATTATAAGTACGGAAAGGATAGTAGGTTTGGTCTACCAGATAGGAGACCTAGACTTTTTCTGTCGAATTCTACGAGGAATTCACGCGACTGCTGCTTTCCGTCAGCAAAATTACCGACTAGACGGTAACCGGTAACTCAGCGAAGAGAAAGTATCAGCAGAGTAACGATGAGACCTGTTTCATGATTACCGGACCTCACAAGTTTGCACGGCTTCAATTCATCGTAGAAAAGCGTCTCAACTAATTGGACCAAAGTATGGCTACTACGACACTCCTCAATAGCCATACTTTGGTCCTATTAGTTGAGACGATTATTAGTCCATATTCTCATTCCAATTTTTAAGTGATTTGGAGCAAGATGAGAAACACATACTAGACGGAGCTAGTATTAGGTTGTAAGGAAAGTTCTGACCGTTCCCACGCATGCGCCATATGAATTCAAATTTTAGCGGTTGTCCATTCAGGCTAATCGACATATTGTGTTCCTTGGATAAGTCATTAGTTGCTCTTTCTGTCATAGCGCTTTCCCCAAAGTCTGTAAGGTTTTGGAATAACTAGGAAGTTTTTTTGGCACAATGGATAAGACTGCTTTTTGAACGGTTTTACTTCACGAGTTCAAACTTGGTCGAACTGCGAAGGATGCAGCCACAAACATCAACGTTGTATGGGGAGAAGGCACTGCATCGGAGCGAACGGTTCGTCGCTGGTTTCAGAAGTTTAGAAGTGGAGACGGGTCACTGGAAGACGAAGAACGAGTTGGTCGACCATCGTTAGTTGATCACGATGTTTTGCCAAAAGCAGTCGAAGAAGATCGACGTCAACCTTTGAGAAAGAGTGAGAAGAAAATGGGTGTTTTCCACACAGTCGTCGCTGCCCACCTCAAGCTGCTTGAAATGGTGAAGAAGCTTGACATGTGGGTGCCACACGATTTCACGGAGCTGCAACAACTGAACGCTTAGGAGTTTCAAGTCCGCTGTTGAGAAGAAATGATGTTGAGACTTTTCTCCATCGTATTGCAACGTGTGATGAGAAATGGATCCTGTATGATAACAGGAAGCGTTCTGCTCAGTGGGTGGGTGTGCATGGGCCTCCAAAAAATTTCCCAAACCAAGTTTACACGACACGAAGACAATGATCACAGTTTGGTGGTCCAACCATGGATTAATCCACTACGCGTTTCTTCCTCCAGGTCTAACTATCACCGCACAGTCATATTGTGATCAAATTCACAAGAAGTACACGAAACTGGGGCAAATGCAGCCAGCACTAGTCAGTCGCCACGGTCTACTGCTCTTACACGACAATGCGCAACCGCATGTGTCACGAATTGTCTTCCAGAAGTTGAACGAGCTGCGAATCGAAGCTCTCCCTCATCCACCCTTTTCACCAGACCTGTCACCAAGTGACTACTATTTACTCAAACATCTGAACAGCTTCGTAAAGGAACGATTGTTCAAAAATCAAGGCGATGCGGAAGCTGCCTTTTTCGAGTTTTTGGAATCCAGATCTCCGGACTTTTATAAGAATGGAATAGACAGACTTGCATCACGTTGGCAAACATGTGTAGAATCGAATGGGGCTTACTATAAATAAAAATGTTCACTTTGAGATGAGTTATAACTTTTTGAAAAATAGCTGTCGAAACGGTCAGAACTTTCCTTACAACCTAATATAATAGCAGGTGTAGAAACTTTGGATACCTCTACGACAAAGGATCCATCACAGTTTGGAGCTTTTCTGTGCAGCAGTACATGTAGATCTCAATTTGTTCAATGTCGCGAGTGGCTAGATAAGCAAGTTTCGCCTTCTCCTCGAAAAGATTGATGTCACTCATCAATCTCCAGTTCCAAGTAAAAGCGGTAGCGGTACAGTACAACTGAAGAGCTCGTACTCTGTGCGCAGTCAAATTTGCATCTCAACGAGATAGCTAGCTTGATTGCTCCGAAAAGTTTTGAGAAAATTCAGTTGGTTTTCTTTGGTTTTCTCAATACAAAGTAACAACAGTAATTGTCTTAGATGAGTGACCAAGATAGTGGCCCTCCTTAGCAACAATTTCTCTTCATCAGTCGGACTGGGTATTGATGCAGTTCCTCCAATATGGAGGGAGGCGTGAAGCAATTCGTTCACCCACCGTCTACTTGACTTCTCGACAGCAGTTGAATTTTTTCTGTAGAGCAGGCCTATGGGCTTTTGAAAGTATGGCAGTCATATGGGCTAAGGTCAGATAAATATGTGGGGATTGGGGTAGCCAGGTTATGACAAATCTTCCCAGCTCATCCATGACGTGGGGTGGTTGAGCACTATCCATCACAACCGAAAATTTCCTTCTACTTGATCTGAATGAGGGGTGGAAACACCAACTCTCTCAGATGGTAGCAGAATACTTCTGCGCTTATCGCACTGCACTCGGTAGAAACTCATAGTAAAAAAACAGTAACTGTAAAAAAACAGTTGAGCAGAGGAAAAATCAGCCCATGTCCTGCTCAGCGTGAGAGCCTCGTTTTATAGCAGGCTGTAGCCTTACGTTCGCTGTTAGGCATTGCGATTTCCTGTGAAAGTTTTCATATGACATTTACTTTTTATCGTGAGCAACGATGAAGTCGGTTGATGCCGTCCGCCTACAGCCGAGGAGCTCCTGACAAACAGTGCTCGCACTCTACGGTCCTGGTCAATCAGTGATGTGCGATATTTGCAAAGAGTCCTGCTTTAAAAGGGACGTTTGCGTAGAATGTCGTTGATAATAGATTGGTAAGTAGACATTGACTTTTGCAAATCCTGCAACTTCAAAGAGGATTGCTCTGATTGTGAAGCCAGAACAATGTCCGTATTTGAAGTTATGGCAGGTGGTAAGAGAGGGTCACTGCTGCTAATCAGTGACTCATTCCAGTGCTGAGTATCGAAGCAGTCAGTTCGTAATGGAGAAGGAGAGGGCTCCGGTTGTCGTGCCGGAGACACATCCTTCCGCCCACGATTACTTTCTTTGAACAACCACGTCATATACCGATCAGCTATAGTATTGATTTATCAAGCGTTCGCGAGCAACATGCTTTCAAAGTAGAGAGCAAAATTTTCCGAACCTGATATAAACAATGGAGGAATACCACATTTCCAAAAAGTTGAAATGTTGATTTTGTTTCAGTAAAACCTCTCCGAAGTTCAAGTCATAGTTCTAAAACGAGGGAGATTCATTGTGGAGAAGGTGTCCGAATGATCCCAGAATGAATTTAGTTTGAAAATGCCGTTGTCGTCATGAATTCAGGGAAACTTCGTAATGCAAAAATTCTGCAGTACACCTATTATAGAGGTTTGATGCCCAATTGTCTGTTCCATTTTCATGCGAGTTCTGTTGTGAAAAACGAAGCGTAGAAACTTGAGAAAAGAATAATCGAATGTCCAACATGGGACATAGCGTCCATTTTAAAGTTTGGCAGGGAAAACAGGCCAAAGAATTGTCTTCCTTAGGCGTTACCTCTTTAGCCTGCCATGTCGTTCAAACATACTTGTTCTGATTGCTTATCAATTCTTCAGCGAGCGGTTGACGTGGTAGTTTGTATGTGCCTTCGTTCGGAATATACATATAATATTCAAATCCATTCCAGTTCCAGAATGGCAGTTCCCAATTTCCATTAGCGAAGAATTTGACATCACAGCGTTCATTATGAAGGCGTGCATTGACTTGTGGGATCAATTGTCATCCATCCATAGCCGATTCTCCTGAAATGAAGCACGGAGGAGACACCAGTAGTCAAAAATTGGGCAAGAATTTTTCGGTGGATGATATCACATTTCTTACCTGTCTCCCTCCCCCTCTTCAGAATGTGTGGGGGTAAGGTGTAACCATAAAATTACAGACTTGCTACTCATATTGTACTGGTGTTAGATATAGGTATATGCTTGTAAAACCTCTAGATCTCTTCAAAGTCTCTATGATCTAGGATAGAAGCCAACTACATGGCGCAATCCAAAGCCTTCCTTCAGTCAATTTCATTTCTATGTGGTGCCATAATTTACCACATAAATTGATAAATATACAGCTTGAGAAGTTGCTTTCCAACGTACAGATTAAAAGAAAATACATCTATGCGGAGTCCATAACCTACGAATTTGCTATTATATACATATTTTGTGATATTGGTAATAACGATTTTGATAGTGAAACCATTTGAACCTAGCACATCGACCATTTCTCCTACTCATGCTTTGGAAGATGCTGGAAGAGAACAAGTGATCGCTATTCCAAGAGTTCCTGTGTATATGACGGGTGCCTTAATATCAATGGAAATGTCTACTTGTTCTTATCCTGTTGATGTTGATTGATAAAAATCAAAATTGTTATTATTTCATTGTTAGTTTTTAAAACCTAAGCCCTAGTTGGTATTCCAGCCATCGAATTTTTTTAAATGCTAGTCTACTATCAAACATACGGTTTGGATCTCTCTCCGCTACTGTATCCTACTGATTGTGAACTATCAACATATCACACATATATCTAAAGGGGATGAACAATCCACAATAAACCAAGTACCAATTCTAAGTAAAGTCATATTCCATTTTAGATCATGACAGGTCGGCTAACAACGAGCTGAGATTACCACCATGTGGGATTCCTCTATTTCGCTTGTGTATGTGTGACCCTCGAACTGACGAGAATTATTGTTCTTTGCCCTTTTTGATGACTTTATCATCTGCGTGATAAAATGATATTCATTGGTGTCACCTATTTATTAACATAGCCCCATATTGTCATCTACTGAACGGCTCATTTCATCTGCCTATCAGCCGGTTGGCTATTGATACATTTAAAATTTTAAGATTTCCTGGGCCGATTTTATTACTTGATTTGAATTTCATTGCCATTGTAATTATTTGCACTATTTGCTCTCTACAATCTTTTACCCTACATGATTTTATAATCTGGTGTACATGTCTATATACTATACTAGGACGGGCTAATCCCATCTCGGGGACTAGTGTATTAAGATAATACGTCTGAGTTGGAAGAGATTTGATCAAGTATCTGTTCTCTTCTCACTCTCTCTTACCTTTCGTTTATTACCTTTTCCTTTTTCTTTGTTTATACGCTGCTTTTCTAAGAACTCGACTGAGACTTTCTTTTTGTATTGAGTGAGTCGGTGTCCATCGAAAAGTGTTTGAAACCTGTTCATCGTGGTGGACTGGATCCGAACTTTGGGATATTATTTAGGATATTACATTATATCACTGGTGGTAGTTGTGGATCGGCGGTCCAAAACGGCGTCGGTCAACGTCTTGTCACAATCTTCTTCTAGTACTCCGTTTTATGAACTACTTTTTATCATGCCTTTCATATGTGCTTGTTTGATTGTGCACGTGTACTAACAATTTATCTTGATAACGTTGTATCCATAACTCAATTTCGAATATGACTGAGAAAAACAACAAACTCAACATGAAGATTAATTTAAAATGCTATCTCATTAGCTCTTCCTTTTTTAAGTTTTTTCCTGCATACATCTTGTTGTCTTCATCGTGTGCTAACCCTAAGCTTCTAGGGCGTCACACTCTATTTCGACATCTTAGAGTTCGATGGATCAGAAAACGTTGTCACAAGTTTCCTCCTCTTGAACTAGATATATTGGTAATATACACAAAATTAAAGCTCAAAGCTTTCTTTTGAGTGGTTTGTGTCACATTTACCTTTATTTCTTCTTTTTTCTACTATATCCTCTAATGCACAGGATTCCTATACCTGATGTATTGCTGTAAATAATACAGTCCCTGGTCATACCAATAATAACATTCAAACAATTCTTTATACTTTATGTATAAGACTTTATCTCAAATATAATAGTAGTAGTTCGTTCTTCGCCAATATATTTTCATTGGTGTTCTCTCCCAATTCCAGCCGTCCCATGCTAGCTTCATTGCTGATTCTGTTGAATTGGACTTCTATAATTTAGACATGATTACCTCTAAGACTTCTTCGAATTACCATTGTTTTTAACTTTAGCTTCTTCGTTGTTACACCACCCATGTTAATGTATGCATTATTTGTATACATTTATATCACTTCTGATCTAATGACATTGCAATAGTTCCTTATCTTTTGTCACAAATACAAAATGTAAATTCAAATACTTACAAATATGTTCCCTTGATATGAATATGTCTTGCTCAGTTGTGCTCTACCTCTGCTCTATTCTATGTATCCACAGACCCTTTTGAACCAACGAAGTCAAACCTTCGGCCATGCAATGTCCATTGCTAGCTCCTCGGTGCATTTGTTGGCTGTTTGAAAGATTTGAGTTGAAGTTTTGAAGATGAATTCTCATAAACATCATTATTTCTATTTTATTAACTTCTGCGTTGTTCAGCTGTCATCTACTACTTGATTTTCTTTCATCTTCATTATTTGTTCATTCAATTTTTTGTAGTAGGCTGTATTATCTCAGGCTAATGTTGTGGTTGTAGGTGTGATTTAGTGGTTACCAGGATTCATACAATGTTTGCTCATGTGTTGACTGTACATGCTTGTAAATAAATGAATAAATATTAATGAACTCAGGTGGCGAAAGTGGCTACATCAATTCAAAAATTACTGCTCAGTGGAAAGGGGAAAGAAGATTGGTGATATAATACCTGACACTTCCCGCAACCTCGTCTTACGTTCCACTGGTTTTTTAATGCATCGGCTGTAAAAATCTACGGGCCTTCATCACAGCAAACAGCCAACGATTCCCAACGGGGAAAAACTAATTCAAAAAACGAATGGCATTTTGTTGATCGCCCAAGCTGTGGTAGGTTTGGAGAAGGTCATGGCTATCTCTAAAACTTGGCTAAAGAACGGTATTTCGAGTTGATTAAAGAGTGAGCCAAATTACAGCTATGACTAATTTCATTTGCTTGATCTCTCGATCTGCAAGCCTTAAGGTCAACGCACCTTATGAAGAAGGTAGATGGAGGTCTACTTTCAGAGCGGACAAGTACCTTTAAATGGCACTCATCTCAGAGCAGAGTTTTCGAATTGTAATACATCACGCCGTTATTTATGATACACTCATTCAAGAGAGCAACACCCATCCATTTCAGAAATGAAAGATGGAAATTCGCAGCCACTAGTGAACGATCAAAGCCGTCGCTCATCCATCCATGTAGGAGTGCCGGTCAGATTTTTAGCGTGTGTTGGTAGGAGAGTTAATCGTGATCGTTTTTGTCCCTCCATCCAGCAATAGAAGAATTGTCAGCTGTGAAGCAAACTCAATCTGCTGATTGCGTGCCGACTGGGCAAAGCACCTCTATGTTATTCCCTAGCTCACAGGAGGAGTAAAGCGCCAAATATTAATATCAGAACGTAGCAGTCACTACCAAAGTGATTGATTGTACGGCTTTATCAGAATTTCGCCACAAAAAAGGTTCCTGAGATTCTTGCTGGAATGAACACCAGTGTCCCCACGGATGTATACGGACTCTGTCGGATCAAAACAGAGCTAGATAGAGCGTGGTAGGAGCCCAAAACCCGTTTAGTCGACGGACACCCAAGACGGACGAGTTCTCACGGCGTTGTAGACGCTGTTGGGATTGCACCACTCGCACCGGGACGCACACGTTGCACGCAAGCAGTTTACTGTGTGCAGCTTTACGCAATGGTACGCACATATAGAGATCGAAACACTTTCCAAGTTAACAAGGGAAGGATCCCAAGTCGAAGTGGCCATTTGAAATGAGACCTACACTGCTAGACGTATTTTTTCATGCTGATTTCAAATCTGCATTCAAAATCTGCCAAACGATTCTCTGAACGAAGTGATGGAGGTGGTCTCCCGAGAGCGCTCAACAGGGGCACTCACAAAAGACATGGTCGCTGGAACCCCAGAAGTGACGGCTTGGGATAGAGGTAAGCGTGACGCTTCATAGGCATGGGACCAAGGATCGGGTTTGGTGGGAGACAGCGATTTTGCACTTTGCAAGACTTTTCCCTCTAGGTTGTAGAAATCTTTTTATATAGTTTTACCGCCTTCGGCAACCTTTTGAATGCTCGAGATGATGCAGTTCCTACTCAAACCATCTGACACCTACTCCAACTACTCTGAATCGCAAGGATACACGCAAATTTGAGATCATGAGGACTTGTTTGGTTATCTCGCTCTAATAGATGTTTTGGGAGGGAGAACTTGTCCCTGCCCTTTGGACACTTCCACATTACCAGAACGACCCTCTAGATGTGCTAGCTGTTTCCTCTTCATCATCTGGTTTCCACGGTGAATAGGCCTCCTCTTCCTCAATCAATCAGTCTACTTGGCCATGTTTACCGCGTTGCAACCCTGATTTTCTTGAAAACTGACCACAACTTCCATATTTTTCAAAAAACTGATCGATATCATTGCGTAGAGGAAGACTGTTTGGGCAAGAACCATTCACCTCGAGCATTGAAAAAGTTGCCAAAGGCGGTAAAACTAATATAAAAAGATTTATGCAATCTGGAGGCAAAAGTCCTGCAAAATGCAAAAGCACTATCACCCACGAAACCCGATCCTTAGTCCCATGCCTATGGAGCATCACGCTTACCACTACTCCAAGCCGCCACTTGTGGGGTACCAGCGACCATGTCTTTTGTGAGTTCTCTCTGCTGAGCGCTCTCGGGAGACCACCTCCATAACTTCGTTCAGAGAATCGTTCGGCAGATTTTGAATGCAGATTTGAAATCACCATTAAAAAATACGTCTGGCAGTGTAGGTCTCATTTCAAATGGCCACTTCGACTTGGGATCCTTCCCTTGTAAGAAAGTATGTTACAAAAAATAGGAAAAAACTGAATGTGCGTTCAGCAGTAGCGATGGAGAATTGGATGACGTGGATCGAAGCATCCTAATGCAATAAAGAGAGATGGGAGAAACACCTAGCACGATATGTTCTTTGTTGTACCATCCGTGCAAAAAAATGAGCCCCTCTCGATCATGTTAGATGATGACCGAAAATCGACAGTACTGTAACCGGAAACGTCTGTTCGCTGACAGATTACATTACCCACCGCAAACGTTTTAGCATTGAACATTCGCTCTTGGGAGGTACAGTTATTCCACTGTGATTTCATCAGTCGCTCCCCTCTAGCATGACCGCATAGATTTTTCGGGGAGTCGTGAAAAAAAATTGATAATTCTGATGTTGCTCATTCTGATCTATTGAGTTTCGGAGAGGCAATCATGACTTTCCAACTTGCGGTAACCACAAATCTATTCTTTTCTTAGCAACCTGTCTTCTTAGCTGCAAGGCGTACTTCAGGATTTCATGACACAAAAATTATGTCCGAATTTAAGGAACACCCATCTGATGAACCAGTGAGGGCCCAATTCCACATGACTTGCATTTTAAATGCGCAAAGCAAAGTAAAGCTCTACTTCGTTGTGGTCTTTATTGGAAACAACCAGCCATATGACAAGTTCGTCTCTGGCCTTTATCAGAACGGATCGCTCGCGAGCTTTTTGTCTGCCGGTCTCACGGCCTGTTAAACCTGTTCTCAAGTAAGCGATACTGGCAGTGCAGTAACAATATGGGTTAGTATCGTATCATTTTTGAGCATTAAAAAGTGTGACCAACAGTGTTGTTACAATGCCGTTGAAAACTCATGGATTCGAATATAAGTTGTGGAGATGAGCGTGCCTAATGGAGAGCGCATTCCGGTTTTCTCCTTCTCGCAGTCAAGGCTGTATGAATCCTATTACTCACAATATGTGAAATAGACATAGATTATTGTAATCACCAAAGCTCATGTTTAATTTCTCTCTTCACTCTCATGCTACAACTTCACCGATGGCGCTGCCTACGCAAATCGTTTCATCCTCACTGTTGGGATCCGATTCATTTTAGGTCTTTTGTGTTGTGCCTCTCTCCAACCACATAAACTAGTATAGGTTTTCAGAGGCACGTCCGGCGGTATTTCTTATACGTGTGTTCGCACTGTGTTTTCCGAGAAGCCGACTGAATGGTCAGGCATACTATATTTGAAATACTTGAGCAACACCTACATCGAAGATATCTGCTGGCTATGATTTGTATCTAGTCAGAATTCCACTAGAAAGTCGCAAAAGCCTAATTCGATGTCCGTAGCCATCTCTGGGCGCGGCAGGATGTGAACAATATGCGGAATTCCCGAGTTCACTGCTTTGTACTGATCCCTATGCTCAAATCTTCCTCGTAGTGCACCATGTCCACGTACTGATTGTCAAAAAAAATGATGTAGGTCACTCAGCCATGAACAAAAGGCTTGTGCACGCTCTTATAATTCTGCTTTCTGCTCGTAAGGAGGAGATGTGCGTGGAGACGGTTGCTACATGTGCAGAGCTTTCATTAAAACGGCCCATCTAGGCTTAGAAACCGCCGGCAATTTAGTGGCAGGTGGTGTCTCGTAAAACAAGAAGTATGCCACCTGCTCAATGCTCTCAAAGAACTCAACGGTAGGGGAGATGAGCTTCACCTTTCAAAGTGTGTGCTCTAGTACGAAGGAGGTCTACTTTTGAAGGATGTGATGCAAGAGCATACCCAGTGATTTGCCACAAAAACAGCTCTTCAAGCACTTGGGATATATAAGGCTGGGGCTGGAGAAATTTTTTAAATTGAACGAGAAGGGACATTGTTATATTTGGAATAATCCCTCCAAATCCGTAATCCGATCAACTCCCTGTTCAGTACGTCCGTGATTGGTCACATTTCAAATTGTAAAGCTGGGAGTGAGCGAAGGTTCCTCTCTTAATAAAGTGTACAAGTGTCTGTGTCTGTGGGATTTTCGACTGAGATGTGGGAGGCTAGATCGAAGATGCGATTAATTATGAGCATGTTGTGCTGCTCATATTCAAGGTTCTCCAACCGTACGCACTGTTGACCCTATATATTGGGTTGTGCGAAAAGTTTCCGCCGATTTTCCCGGATTTATCAACCGTTGTACAAAAGATCAAGGATCCAACCTAATAAAGTTATATGTTTTCCGAAAGAGTAGATCCTTTTCTATATTCCTTTTAAGATTTTGTCAACATTCATCGAAGTTTTTCTGTACAGGACTCGAATGAAAATGAAGAACCACTGCGCGCATTTTCGACATCTGAAGTATTTCTTCTACCGCAAGGCCTAGAATGCGGCTCAAGCCGCATGAGAGATATATGACGTTTGAGTAGACCATGCCTGAGAGGAACTTACAGTGCATGACTAGTTTGCGGAATCCAAACGGTGCGAATTTGCCTTCAAAGACCGGTAACCCTTAGGGAGACTTTGATCAGTTTGAACGATCATCTCAAAATGTTAACCGAAGCAAATCGGCACATCACTGCTTGTGGAGTAGGACAAGGGCTTAGTGTTTCGAAATTAACCATCCATGGTCATCTGCAGACGCTTGATTTTGTAAAGCGCCTTGATGTTCAGATATCCCGCGATAGGAGCGAGCGCAATGCGATGGACCGCGCCTCCACGCGCGACTCGTTGCTCGAACGAAATAAAAATGAGCCGTTTCTGAAACGGATGAGCACGAGGGATGAAAATCGGATTGCGTACAGCAATGAAGAGCGGAAACGATCGTGTAGCCACCTAGTGAGCCGTCACAAACCGCTGCAAAAGTCAAAATCCAGGTGCGGATGACTATGCCGAGTTGCTGATGGGATTTCAGGGAAATCACTTACCATGAGCTGTTGTCGCACAATCAAAAGATGACTTAGGGAAGGTACTATAGTTAGCTAGAAACTATGGAGGCGGCGATGGTTTGAAAGGGACCCGAAGTGGCCAATTGTTAGGGTGTAATCTTCCAACAGGATACCTCCAGACCACACGTATTTTTGGCCACTCGTCAAAAGTTGCTAAAGATCGGCTCGGATGTCTCACCACACCCCCATATAGTCCAGACATAGCACCATCAGAATACCACTTGTTTGGGTTTCTGCAAAATTCCTCGAGTGGAAAATCGTTCAATTTGCTAGAGGACTGCAAAAAGCACCTGAGTGGGTTTTTCCATTTTAAGTCTGGAACCTTCTATGAAAGAGGGAAACTGGAACCTACAGGAAGATGGCAAAGCCTTACTGAACAGAATGAAGGATATATTGTTCTTTCAATGGGTTTCTCCTTCTCGGAATTTTCATTAGAAGATGAATCAAAAATCGGCGGGAACTTGTCGGACAACCCAATATTTGAATCATTCGTTGCTAAGAGCGGGAAACGAGCAGTGGAGCTCACCAGTAAGAACGCACTGACTCAGGTAGTGGTTTTCTGCAAAATAAAAAATTGCGAGAAGCGAAGAGTAGGAGTATGGATTCATGTCGACAGTCATTATGGTCTCATGGTCCGTCACCCGCGCAGGTAAAGACCTGCCTTGCATAGCTTGTGGAAGTTGTTACTGGTGTTCACCCATTGACGACACCCGACGCGCATGCGCGTCAAGCCTTGCAGACCGCGAGGGACGCGCATGCGCGTCAAAGTTTTGTCCCCTCGCCTTTTTTGCGGGATCGCAACTTTTTGGAATTTTTCCATGTTTATTCAATAGACAAAACCTTAAGACTTCTACAAACAACGTGGTCCATGATCGGAGCAAGTATGGTTAATTCCAGCAAAGATTTTCCAATCCTTGTAAAAGTCTCACCTAGTACTGAACTTTGACTTCTTTTTCAGAACAAACACGTGAATGAATCATAGAATTAATCATAAGTAACTAGTGCCAAGGCACAATAACTTCAAAAGATTACGTTTCAATGCGACAAGACTTGTGTTTTTTATTGAAACAATCAATGCGAAATAACTTCCAGAACCTACTGCAACGTGAGTTGACCCTTTCTGTTTCTTTTTCGATGCTCTAGCAGATCCTTGCTCTTTGGACATTGCTGCGTGATACTCTACACATCCTGTTGATTCCATTTAGACCTCCAGGTACCTCCTCCAACACGTCGCATGGAGCGACAATGATGACTTGAAGTGAAGCCATAATCAGCACTTAGCAGAGATTGAACCACTTCTAACTTGAAGTCATTAAGCCTGATATTCTTCACCACATCGTTGTACAGGTTCCAACTCAAGCCATTTTGCAGGTGTTGCTTTCGAGGTGTTCCTTGTCGTTGATGTTATAAGAACTTGCAATTGGCCAGGCGACTATGTTGCGCACGACTTGTCTGCACTTGTCTTCGCGAGGCAATGGAAATTCGCATATTCCAGGTTTCACTAATAGCAGGCAAAATTTCTTGCTACACCCAGTTCTCCCTTTCCTACAGCCTTCTATTCCTCTAGGTGGCAACTTCCTGTCTTCGCTTTACAAGTGCATCAAAGCTGTTTCTATATCGCTAGGAGGGAGCAGACAAGCAGAGCACCACCCTGTTGACTACTCTTTTGATCCACCAACATAATACACTTTTGATGTTGCCTCTCAGCTTTGGCTTCCTAAAATCGCACCTCGTGGGACATTTTGACGCGCATGCGCGTCAAGCTGGCTGCGCCCGCCAAAACGCTCATGTCCCACGAGGCCGAAAAATCCAAAACGCGCGCTGTCGTCAATGGGTTAAGATAATGAGTGTCCAGCTGAAATATTTGTCTCATGGGGGGAAGGGTTTTACACAGCTTTGCTGCTCCTGACTGTTGGTCCTAGTGATCAACAAAATTTTAAAAATCCCGCAGTAGTTCAAGGATCTGATCTGCAGAGGGTTTCTCTCATTAAAGAATCTCTAACCTAGTGGCGTGGAGGCTAACTTGGATTCCAGTTAGCCGAAAGAAGAAGGGATGGCGGACCAGGAGTTCCCGTTGCATGCTCAAAGACGTAGTTGAATTCAAGGGATGGATTCTATTTGTTATTTGTTTCAGCGGTACTTACTCAATTCATACTTTTTGTAGCTTTATGTTGGTGTGGAAACAACGAAGGTTGTTTAGACTCATGGCGTTGTACTTGATTTTCCGGGCTTAATAGTGGGCCAGGAAAATCAAGTACAACGTCATGAGAATAAACAATCTTCATTGTTGACGCACCAACATAAAGCTTTGAAGAAAGAAGCTGTGAGCATTCGATAGAGATCGAATCAATAGTTTTGTCCAACTAACGTAGCCGTTATTCCAAAATTCTGCACGGGATCGGATCATTGTCTCTCGTTGTCTGGATTCTGTTCTTCTATACGTGGAGACAGCACCAAAGTTCAAGAAGCAAAGCGCAGGACCATCATTAACTGAAATCACTACGCTCCTTTGCGAATTTATAGGGAGACTCCTTTACTGCTAACATAGACGAGGAATATATAATAGCAGGCTTGTCGAACGCCTTCACGATAGTGCTAGGTGAGCAGAGAGACTAAAATTAGCACATACGGCCCTAATTTCAGACTCGCTAGCGTGGAATCGCCATCCAATGTATACGTTTGCGAAGCTATGCAGGAAAGCCATAAAGAAGTATCTAGAGAAAAAAAAACAGCAGTTTTTCCAAACTGCCGAACCAGGCCAATTCCATGGAAAGCCAGCAAGATTGACATCTATAGAGGTGCTTGCTGTCTGTAATGTAAGGGTTCTACACATGCGTCATCATAAACAGGATTCGCAGAATCCCTAATGGGGATAGCCATGCGAGCAATCAGGGTTTCGAAGATAGTGGCATAACAATCGATGACATCGACACTATCACAGGACCCATCGCAGCATTGCGAGACTGGGCAACCAGCGTGTTCGTAGTCAATATATAAGGATGATTCGTGAGCTCTCTGGCATCTTCACGACCTGGATCTCGCCATTTTTTGAAGAAGTCATTGCCAACATAAATAGAGGGGTTGGGCGAGAAGATACGTTTTCGTCCACATGTTTCAATGCGGCCCTCGAGAGCGCCATGCGTCATTTGGATTGAAATTCATGGAAGTCAAGGTGGATGCAAAGTTCCTAGTGCGACTGAACCTAATGAATGCGACGCTCATAGTAACAGATTTTTATCTGATTCGCATTTTACGTT
Source organism: Haemonchus contortus (assembly GCA_000469685.2). Lineage (NCBI taxonomy): Eukaryota > Metazoa > Nematoda > Chromadorea > Rhabditida > Trichostrongylidae > Haemonchus > Haemonchus contortus. The sequence continues at coordinate 15,554,192 of LS997565.1, forward strand.
TAAACGGACCGAACCTTCTGATGCGCATTTTACGTTTAAACGGACCGAACATTCTGAATGCTCCAGCTACGTGTACGTGTATCGTGTATCAGGTCGAAATGACAATATCAAAACAATCTAGCTCAGGAGCTGAGCGGTAGGTACGCGGAAGAAGCACTCAGGAGCGTCGAGGAGTAGTGAAGAAGGCAATTTTAGACTCAACGCTTACCTTTTCAACACTGCGATCCTTTCTGCTTTGACATATGCTCCAGACGCTTTTATTAAGAGGACGCTGCATTCAGCGCCATCGCTGTGGAAGGACAATGCTTGAGTCCCCGCAATACAGTGCACTTGGAACCAAGAGTCCTGAGCTCCGTCAACGAAAGAAGATAGGTGACGTCCGCGATGACATTGAATCAGGGCTGAATTACTGAATGGATCTACCGACATGTGAAACAAATATCAGGATGGCGACCAGAAAAGTGCTCAGACGCCTTCACGCTAAGCTCTGAAGGTCAGGAAAGTTATGCCCTGCATCGCTTGCGTGAGGACAGTCCACTGGACTGCTCTGACTTGCGACAAGGACGTTGAAGACGCCCGTTCGAAGGAATCGATGGGTACGACAAGTGATTTCGATGGTTACGAAATAATATGGTCTACGTGTTTATCAATAATTTCAGAAATATGTTTCGTTTTGATATGCATAATTTGCCACTATAAACTTGCCTTCCTTGTCTTAGATCTATTCACTATCAAAGTATCGTTGCATATGGGGTGTGAACAACTCGTTTTTGCTGTTCTACCTTCCCAGAATTCCTACACCTCTGTGATGTCTCTCCGATTCTTTTCCTTCATTGCAGAACGCCATTGTTATATTGCCAATAATAGTCACTGGTAGCTAGAGCCTTTTTTCTTGAGTTTTGAAACAGAGTTCAATACCTTTTTGACCGCAGAAATGGCTACTGTTCTAGTCTCTGAAATAAGCTCATCAGGCGTTCCAGCCTACCTCACTCTTCTATGGATGGAACGGTTTTGACCAAAAAAATAGGAAGATATAGCACTAGAAACAAATTGTTCACACCTCAGATGCAACTATGGTTTGTCAGACTCAGTAGAGCTTGAAGTTTCTGTATTATATATTATGCTATCCGGATCGTGGCTTACATTGATACTGATGTCAATCCAGGCTGTATGATCAACCTCTGGCTATTATGCACCACTTTATATTACTTTAGGAAGAGACAAAAGAGTTTGTGACTGTTCGTACTTTGCGTTTCAACAATAAACCGGAATTTAATGTTATCCCTGCATGGAATACTAGGTGTATGAATAATCTACAGGCCTGTTTTTTATTTATATTGCTGGGAACGCGAATCTTCTTCATTTTTTGCTATGATATATGCTTCCGCCCTGATTCAAAATACGTGTTTATGCGTACCCTTGATACCAATGTGACCTAGACACATTTATATCTTCTCCTCAGTTGTTGTAAGACACATTTTTGAGAAAAGTCATTCAACGCTTTGAATTCTCTCTTCCTGCAGCTTTGCGATAATCAGTTATTACGTGTGCTGCAAGATTGGTTTGCGCGACCGTCATTGAAACCGCCCGACGCTTGGGCCCAGCCTTTTTCATAAGCCTGAAGATGACTCAGAGCTAAGATTCGCAAATTACTTTCGCAAAAGTGGCCTGTGGTGGCCAGCCGATGTATTATTATTCAAAACGTCCCAATTTCCCGCCACTACACTACCCACCCACCTGCAAATCCAGCTCCCCTTACAACTAGCCATTACTCGGAACCGCCCTCAGCTCCCGCCACTACGGAACCCGCTGCCTGCGAAGCAGAGTCCCTCAAAGCCGACATTCTAACCCCACACCAGTAACTACACGGCCACATGCGCATCCAACCGAAAATGTCAGAAAACCGACTCGGTTATTTTGTCGTAAATTGATGTCAAATTCTCGAAGGAACCTGTTAGGAGGAGAGTTGAGTGCGGAGACCGTAGATGCAGTTATCTACAGCCTCCAAATTGAAAAGGTTCCCTATCAATGGGAATATACAGTTTTTGACAAATCCCTAAAAGGGGAAGCACTCCAGAGTAGAATAAATTGATAGCCTGTTAAGTGTTCAATTCTACTCTCATTCCAGCTTTTTGCACAAGGTAATTGCCTCACACACTCCAATATTCCTCTCACACAAAGCTCAGGTGCAAGCACTACTACCCCGAACGAAAAAAAATTTCAGCACCGTTACAGGCCTCAAAAACCGGCTACCTCTCCATCTTCGCGCTCTACAGGGTGAGCCAAAATTATGATTACAGCGCAAGCTGACGCTCACAGTAAATTTTTTCTGAGTTCATAACAATGTATTCGCTTTCTTCCATTTCACAAAGTAGATTACATTATTAATCTGATGATACTAAACGTCAGTAGATTTTTAAAATAATGTAAACATCAGCTATCACGTGAATCAATCGTCGCTTTGCATTTATAAGCACTTTTGGTACGGTGCATTTTTAGACGACTTAGCGTAACAAGGCAGGTGGTACATTCAACCGTGCGAAGCATTTGAGAGTTGGAAAGAATTACAGATAGGCGTGGTAAACCTAAGAGGCCTGCGGTGATATTCAGCGGGAGTGTTAAGGAAGCAGGACGAATGTCTACGTGACAGAGAACTTCATTCTGAGCCCAAAATGGCTAAATGATTGGATATTTCGTAAGGTTTTCTGTAATCGTGAAGCATCATCAGCAAAACAAGGCCTTTACACGATCAGAAAGTGATTCATTCCCCCGGTGAACAGGCTAAAGAGAAGAGAAAGGTCGGCTCACAAAAGCTGCCCCGCAGCATACTAAAAATTGTTGTACGGGATTCCTGTTCACCGGCGAAAAGATATCCGCGGTTAGAAAGGTCAAGAGGCAGGGCCACAAGATTTGTACGAAGCTGAAAGAAATGGAAATGATGCAGCGCTAGGCTCACTGACTTTCTGTGATGACCTTTGCTAGCGTCATCGCCAAGGCGGAAGCACCGATTACTTTTGTAAATTAATGAGTGAAAATGATTTGGAGACCTGTTCGATCTCTTCGTGCACAACAGGACACTTTGGTGATTCAAACCACTCATATTGTCAAGATGATGCTCCTGACCGCATATCAGAAATTGTCTAGAAATCTCGCAAAAGGGGTTCCCTGATTTCATAACCTTCGATACGTGACCACTCTGAAGCCCTGACCTAAATCCCAGGGATGTCTCAGTGTGGTCACCTTTTGAGATGAAAGCATCCGTTAGAACAAACAAAAAGTGAAGAAATCTCGAAAATGTCCTGCAAAAATCTGGGACCAACTTAATAACCTTAGCTGCGTGCCACCGTCAGTGCCGTCCATCGTCGTCTCTGGGGTTGGGTGGAAACAGAAAGCAACAGATCCCATTCTCAATATACTATCTTGATAAGAGATTACTGATAAACACTTTCATGATATAATTTTGCTTTTTTAGCTTTCTATTCGTTTTCGGGGTGTGATGTCTGTGTAACCATAATTTTGGTCATCATAATCACCACTCTGTACAGATTGTTCTTTGTTAGTATGAAAGAATTTAAGCGTTTCAACGTGAATTAATGTATCTGTATAGTAGCATGTAAGTGAACTTAATAGATGGAGACATGGTCGTCTATTCAGCGGTTGTGGTGGAATGCTTAGCAGAGACTCGAATCGGCACTCCACACTGCACTAGTCGCTTCAACGCTTTGTTCTTCACATAGAGTAACCAGCATGCCATTCGCGCCCTGCACATCACGGACGTGATGTAATAGCTACCCACCCGAGTAGACCCTTCGTTGTCAAGTCATAGACTCCGCAAAAAAGCGGTTTTTCTAGTCTTTTTCTTTTTCTTCTAGAGAACACCCCTATCGAAGATTTGCTGCTCGCGTGGGGGAGTATAAATCTCCCCAACTGGTCCCTTATTCCTTCCGTAAAGTGTCATTAGAGAAATGGGATTGAAATTTTATCATCTAAATGCGGATCTCCTTTGCCTTGATGTGCGAACTTTGGCGCCACCACATAATTTCGCTCTCATCCAAATGCTCAAACAGTTCCCAAAATTCTCAGAGACCCCTAAAAAAGATTTCGCGAGCACACCAACAAATTTGTTTATAACTGCAACCATATTTAACCGAAGAAAAACCGGTACTATTCTACTATTACACCCCCAGAACTATACTGTTACACCCCCAAAAACTCAAAATTTTAATTTTCGATGAAACTTCGCCCATAGGGGTAATCCGATGCCCTGGAAAAGAATATGACCTTCATTTTTGGCGTTGGCGCCATTTGGCTCCAATTGGCGCCAATTTGGCGCCAAATTGGCGCCAATTGGAGTCAAATGGCGCCAGTGCCAAAAATGAATGTTATATTCGTTATCAGGACCTCAAATAACTCCTACACGCAAGTTTTTAGCAAATTTGGTGGAAACACCCTTGGCGCCAAATTGGCGCCAAATTGGCGCCAATTGGCGCCAAATGGTGCCAACGCCGAAACTGAAGGTCATATTCGTTATCAGGGCATCGGATTACCCCTATAGGCGAAGTTTCATCGAAAATTAAAATTTTGAGGTTTTGGGGGTGTAATAGTAGAATAGTACCGAAAAACCTGCTGACTTAAATGAGTTACTAATGATGAAAGCTGTAATTGAGTGAAGATCAATCCAAATACAAGACTGCTTGGGCGACCTAGTCTCAAGGAACTGGGGAGACGGGCGTTAGGAAAGATTTTGGGTAATCGATTCGCCGCACGCGGCTGTCGCGGACCACTCATTCGTCGTTGTTACAGCTCTAGCGTTCTTCATACAGCTCAATCGATATGCGATCATTATTTTATGCATAATTCTACTATTATTACTTTTGTTCTTGTATTTCTTACCCACTGCTGCTCCTGCTACATTCCTTCGCGCGCGACGCCCCTTTCATCGCGATGCGACCATTTCGTTCCTAATGCACCACACCCCAAGGAACTGCCTAGAAGCACTTATCAGCACTTTATACTATTATACCTGAAGCTGTTCTGCTACTGAGGCAGAAAAAACTACTGTCTTTGTCGTCACTAACTCTCGATCGTTCATCAATGAGGGGTAAAAACTCTACGGACGATTTCCTAATTAGTTCATGTCCAACGAAAGAATTAAATGAAACGATTTCCGATACAATCTGTTTCTCTAACCTGTTCACATGCAAGTTTGCACTGTAAGCTGATTGAAATCTTCTGAGAAGCTAGTACATTCAGATCGCTTTAGATTTCGAATCGAATTCGGTCTTGATTCTTGCTCTTATACGAAATTCCTAAGAGTCGCCTTTTCGCAATGATAAGAAGTATGTGTTCGGAGTTTTGAATTAGCTCCAATACAGAACTTTCAGTGCCGGTATTCATACATGATCTGAGTGATCGGAAACATCTTTTTCCAGAACTTTTGGTAATCTGTTAGGTTCTTAAATAAGCAGTGCTGTCCTAATCGATTTTACGATTATTTTACGAATCATCTTAGAAATATAGTGAAGATGATACTTCTCTCTAATATTTTCATCATCACCAGAAACGAGATGACCTTTACGAGTTGTTGACGTTTAATCTTTGACCCTGTTGGTTCTGGGTCATATCAAGCGGGTGTAATACCGTTACCAGGTAAAGATTGTCAGTAGAGTCACGAGTTATGCAGAATGGTGTCATTGACCATACGGTTTTCTCTGTATTTAATACCACCACACTCAATCACTAGACTAAACCAAGCTAATTCGGTACTGTGCCTAGTAGGTTATGAGCGAGTTATTTTTACATTTTCCACACAAAGTATATATATATATATATTATTTATATTCTATATATTTACTATTGCCTCAATTGCCTCAATGGTAAAAGTTGTCAGAAGTTCTGATTGCCTCTCCTTTCTGTAACTTGTTGATCTTTTCCGTTGAAAGAACATGTTTGGTGGTGCCTTACCCTGCTTCGGAAAATTTCCTGGTACAGATGGTCATGTGTGTTCCCCTCTGGCAATGGCTGTCGCTCTACAAACGAGGTCAAGCAAGGTGTCGCGGACGTGAGACCATTTTTTCGGTCTGCCTTTCTATTATATACACATTATTGCCTGAAGTATGTATAATAGTATCATTGCATCTATCCAGCTTCAACAGGAAGTAGCTGCAGTGTAATAAACACATCCTGGAAAGACACTTTGTTTCGGCCTGGTCACTTCGTACCTCCAGTCACAACTTGTACGGTCACCTCGGCTGATTGGTCGGCTGTTGACATCTATGCCTTCAGATGAGCTAATATCGTTTCCAATGAATTAGGAACTTTATCACTGTTATTACTGTGACTGTTTATTCGAAATAGCAGGACAGAAATAAAAAATCAAAGCCATGCCCTAAAAATAGTGCTTAACCTAACGGTGGGGTAATCTGGACACCTTTTCTTTGCGATATTTTGGAAAACAAGAGAAAGGCTCCTCTCTGGTAACCAGTTTGCTTGCAGGCGGGTTGTTAGAGTGAGTATTTTCCACACTGTAATATATGACTTTGTTATTAGATTACTTATGGCTGGTTACATTTGATTCCCAAACGTCGGAGCATTGCACATTTTATGTCCACACGAAATTTTCTTTCCCCTCGAATTTGATAATGTTGCGAATTTTTCATGAATTCATGAAATCGATATTAGTTCGGATGGGTCTAGAAGGGAGGTCAGTAGCAATCTATTGAGAGAGGTCAGCCGCAGGCGAATGAGTAAGGGTGTTTTTACTCATTCGCCTGGGGATGACCTTATTCAGAACCAATGCTGCATATCAGCATAAGCTCGGCGTTTCTAGGAATCCAACAAATAGATTTACACTACACCTTTTTATCCTTCTTGAATAGTCTCCATCTCCTTAACTATCTCCTTCGTTCCCTACAGCAGACTGCGCCACCCACGTTTGACTTTGACATCCATAACTGATGCTCTTCACACATTTGCATTATACATGCATGTAAAGCGGTCGGATCTCTCCGTTGTTCAATGGAAACCAGTTCAAATGCTGTCCCATCTTTTCTTTTGTCGTTTCCCCCTCGTTACTTCTAGTTTACATTTCTCTTTTTTCTAGTTATTTCCATATGGTACCTATCTATTTTGAAAACCAAACCGCTCTTTTCATAACTACCGTTACACACTGTTGCGCAGGTCTGCAATATCTTTGCCCTTTCCGCGTGTGTTTCGCTGTTGTCTCTCTGTCTTTGCAAAAACACTCGTGCTAACGATGTAAATACATTGAAGGTAATGAGCTGGCGATTCGCAGGGTGCCTTTAAAAGTGCTTTCAAAACCTCGGTGCTGTCATTGTATTGTGCTTTTCCAAAAACCTGGCTGGCGATCATTTCTATTGTCTGTCTTGTCAGTTCCTTATCGTTATAGTTGCGAGTGCTAGTAAACGTAATAAAGGAACTTTTTGATTGATGTCTCGGGCGGCACCTGATAGCCGACCTCTTTACCAACGGCACCAAGGGCGCGGCACAGCAGATCATCTTACTTGAAAACATATCAACGAGAGGTGTTTGCCAAAACACAAAACAAGGTGCCCTGTTGTTTTTTTCTGGCTTTATTATGAGAACCACCAAACCAGCATCATGAATTAATTTTGCATTTCTTTTTTTATGAACGAGTAGAATACTATATGTATGTATAAAAGTGCTCTCTTCAGCAGATATGCTTGAGTCTATGTATAAAAATTGCTTAATGCATAAAAATGATTCTCAACGCTGAATACGTTCAGTGCCTTATCACGAGAAACCTTTTAGAAGGGCCCACTTTAAGTTGATACCGCATGTAGTCGTGTGGGGCTAGAAAAACGCCATGCTGAAACGATAGAGCCACATTCCTGTAACTTTTGACTTTCCAGATTCCTAAGACGACGGGATTATGTTTCATCCTTTTTATAATTTCCAAAATTCCCGCTCTCTATTTGTCTTTCCCACTTTTGTTATGTGTGCTACTTTATTTGAGTCGTTATGATTTTCGGCTCATGCTATTCTTGGCAGTAGATAATTTTAATTACTCGTTCGCTTGGGATAATCGTTGATTTCATATCTCCTTACAGAAAACTCACTGAATTTGCTGCACAATGAAGCTACTGCTGGTTCTTTTCACGACGTCGATATTTGCTGTGAGTATTGGTTGCTCTTCAAAGACTTGATGTAATGGATATTGTTGAGTTCTAGGCTGTTTGGGCAGAATCTAAAGATGAAGATATTGCAAGTCAAATTTCTAAGGATATCCATAAACATAAGGTAACGATTCGCTCAAATTCATGAAAATGTATTTGAAGTAAGCCAGTAGGTGGGTTTCGTAGACTTTGGAACACAAGGAGACACAAGGTTGAATGATTTAGTCATTACAAAAAGGCTACCCGAGCTACATATGTATCGGACTGCTTGTGAATGTGTGTCCGTAATTTCACAAAATTCCTGTTTTTTTTTTTTGAATTGGGAATATGGACCAAGATGGTGCAATGGGCAAGTGGTGCACCATCACACAGGCATTGTTCTAGGCCAACTAGACCTTCCGTCCATCTAAGGTCGGTCAATTGGAACTGGTTTCGTCTAAGAGAATAAAGCACTGATTTGTACGTCGGCCGGCTAAGTCACTGTATCGGCCAAATAGGCGTTAAACGCAATCGTACGATACTGAATGGGAAGACGAACGTTCTATAAAAGGACCTTACTCACTGGTATGCGCATTTGGTATCTGGCGATTTCATAATATCGCAGTCCCCTAGAATTGAGCTCCTCTTCAATCTTATTATTGAGAGATTGGAAGCAGACCTAGGCAGTACAACTCGAAAGGGGTTTTGAGGCCGGATATTTGCCTGAGTTTCAATAGCTTCAACACGACGAAGTGGTCCGATTCGGGCCACTAAATAGCACGCGTGTCGATATAGTGAATATTGGGCGGCCCTGCAGTTTTGAGTTGGCATGTCTTCAAAATGTGGCTGATTATTTGATTAGTCTGCCATGATCCTCTGCATTATTACCCACAGATGATGGGTGAAAGGGGCATCATCAGAAGTACTACCAATGCTTTAACAAGAGGGCGGAGGAGTAATTTCTACTGGTGGTTGCTTCTTGAAATCACTAGGGAAGGCTCTTTCTCACGTTTGTTATATGCATGTTTAATCAGGGCTCTAAGAGTTGGACCTCAACCGATCTGACTGCACCCAAAACAAGGCCCTACAGGCCTTGTTTCTGGGTGGGCTTGTTGTGCGTTGAAGAAGATCGTCATGAAGTTCTAGATAAAAGGCCGAATCTGATCATTCAGGAAGAAGGAGGCAGAAAAGAAGAGATATCAAACATATTAGCTGGTTTAATGTCCATATGTATAGCTATGAAGCTTAGGTATCATTGTTAAATCACGAGAAAACAAAGAACTCGTCAGAGGATACGAAATTTGATGTCACATCCGCTATCCCTGAAAAAGAAGTAGCCCAATTCCTATGCCTAATTAGATTAGGCATTACTTCCGGCTTCCAAAGGCGTATTCAAAGTTGAGAAGAGAAAAACGTTTTCCGCGTTTGATCGATTTTATGGGTATGCGCCTTCAACGCCCGTTCAGAATCGTATCGGCATTTGAATTGCACCTTTAACTGATACAAGGATATGCAAAGACCTACATATTGACATAAGCGGTAACAGTCTCTTTGAGGATTCTTTTCACTAACCTGGTCACTCTGAACATAGTCCTTCAGCGTGCCCCTTTGCACTACCCCACCTCCACCCAGGATGCTAAGTTGACATACGAAAACTTATGCAGTTGTTCCACCGTATTTTATTTCAAATAGCGTCTTCTACCCGTTGCTCTTAATTGAAATGAGGGATGCGCCCACGCATTCGACCTCTATTCAGATTCTTAGTGGCATATTGAATGCGTATGTAAATGAATGCCTGTGCAATGATTTGCGGTGGCTAGCGAATGTACAAGTCAGACACTTTTATCCTTCCGGACGAGCCTGGTACGAACTAACTGTCCCCGTAAGGATGCAAGGCCTGGTTGGCCCAGGAAGATATCGATGTGGGATTCAAACCCCTGATCACGCGTGTGTGAAGTGCGCCACTTGCCTTTACGCCACCTCTCCCCTGTATTACTTACTGTTGTGAAATCCAAACTATTCACTTATATCTGTGGAATCTAACCCATAAATATTGAGGCATCTGAATTATTTCAGAAAACTTAGTTTCTTATTCCAGGTAGTTGTATACAGCAAGACGTACTGCCCTTATAGCAAGAAGCTGAAAAGAATGCTTGGTCAGTATAAGATCAATGATCTGAAAATCATAGAACTGGACAAGCAGAAGGAAATGAAAGCGATGCAGGTCACTCTGAGAACACTTTTCCATTATCTTCGTTCATTATACCTACTTTTTGGAAAAGGAACTTCCCTCGATAAACCGGTGTGTTTCAGGCAGTCCTTAAACGTATGACGGGTAAATCAACAGTGCCTCAACTCTTCATTGGTGGGGAATTTATTGGAGGCCATGATGAAACCCGACAGATTGAAGATAAAGGGGGATTACGAAAACTTCTGGAGAAAGCTCATGCACTGTGATATCGTTCAGTTGAATGGTTTTATGAGACCACAGATTCACCTCTGAATATTTCACTCCTTTCCTAGTGCCATTCGTTGTTTTTCATGCTCGTTCCACAAATTTTTCACTCTCAACCTACCGACCAACTCAGGTGACTACGTCAGGTACTGAGAATAATTCACAAGCATTTCCATGGAGAATAGAGCTTAATACAGCTGAAAACTAAAGTAATTAGAACTAATAGATTCATTCTGTTGTCGAATGCGGCATTAACTTGTTATAGAGTTACATGAGCACCTTTTTATGGGTATGACCTGTTTTTTTTCCATATGCATTCTGCACTAGATTAGAAACAGTGATTAACTTATGGTTTTTAAATTTGCGTGACTATTTAGCAACCTATTTCTCTTGTCGATTCAGTTATTTTATTTGGCGAACAATTCGCCTTTTAATTGTACATAAATATAAAGATGAACGTGTAGCTGTTAATACAATTCTGTATTTGGTGCGACGAAATAAGTCAATTGCACCGTGGGTAACCTGCCAACCATCATCTCTGAACGTAGCGGTATGCATCGAAAGTTCTACTCCTCCCTATTGCTCTGCTTGTTGCATGGTATATTCGAAGAGCAGCCTGATTAGCCTGTCGCAAAATCTGTGTTCCGTTTTGCATACGACTCTATCGTTCTAATCAGATACTGATGATGACTGTTGATTTGACAAATCTAAGAAGTCTTCAACCTCCCAGTGTCCTCATTTGGTCACCATTTTATTTAAAAAGGTTCCTGTACACAGCTGGTAATCTTTCCTTCCGGGCATCGAAGTACGAAGAGGGAGATATGCCATTCTATTAAAAGCGTGTCATCGACGAGCTGGTACCCATGAAAAAATCCGGCTTGGGAGCTCATCAAACAGGTGGCGAAAACGAAATGTCTAACGAGAGTAGAAGCATGAACCCTTTTTGCTGGTAGGACATCCATCATCCCTTGAGCTCCTATGCGAGTTGGCTTCGACAAACGAGGCGATGGAGTCTGAGATTATATGTGGATGACGCTTGTCGCCAATGTAAGATGCACCGAGTTGGCTGTGGATGAGTGACTGAGGCCACAAGAGCGTGTTCTGAAGAATGAGCTCCATCTTTTAGACTCAGACTTTTAAGTTAAGTGAAGGTGTCCGACTATCCAGCGGCAAGAGTTTAGCGCTATGGAGAAAAAGGGTATAAATCGAAGAATTTCGGATGTGGCTCATCCAGCTCAAAAAATGAGATCAAGAAAAATGAGTGATCATTTCCTTAGTTTTTGTTGGGACTCAACAGAGCCAAATTAGGATATTCCTCACCTGTCTCCCTGATTGACGTTACTCGCTGCTGCCCGTTATGGCATGCGGGTTTACTACATGACCAATTTCTTTGCTGCTGGACGACGTCAAGAATAACAGATTTATCAATCACTTGACTTCTATAAAGTGAGGAGTCCCGTCACTGACAGGGAAGTCAAAAGGCCACTGGACCGTGGAATACGATGAGCCCAGCGACTAATTCGATCTACAGGGTGACCCACATGAAGTGTGACGGGCCATAAAAAAACAACTTATGGGCTTCTGGGCTGTAGGAAGCGATGATCGCTTGGGCGGAAAGGAACGAGTTAAACGTCAGCTGAACCTTCCACAGGATTGGACACCAGCTCACAGCGCAAAGGAGATGCTGCAATGTTGTGAAATCACGCTACCGGGTTTTTGAGGCGAAGCAGTTTTGGCCTTAAAATTCCCCGATCTCAATCCTTTGGATTTTGGTGTATGGTCGATTGTGGAGCAAAAAACCTGCGCTTCCAAACACAGTTCTTAGGAACCTCTGAAAGGAAGTTCTCTTGTAGAAGCATGGGATGAAAGTGATTGCGCGCATTCTTGAAAACATCCGAATGAGGTTGGATGTTTGCATTAAAGCGAAAGGTGGTCATTCTGCATGCGAAATGTGATATGTTGTTTACAATTTTGTGACGATTGTGTAGGAGTAATAGTTTCCTATTTGGTTTGATCTGTATAATTTTGATGCTAGTTTTCTGCGTCACACTTCATGTGGGTCACCCTGTACACTTGATTATTGACTAGTCTCTACCCGGCTGTCAGTCGTCACGTCCCGGCCTTCTTGCATCTCAGTGCCTTACGCATTGGTTACGAACGTCAAAACATTTCTCGGCTATTCCTGAGCAGCACTAACTTCGTACCCTTTTATTCCTATGAGTATTGACAAGGCGCGGGCGTATCGTTCTAAACTGTTTGTGAAACAGTCGAAAGCACTGTTTCTTCGGTCAAAAATTGTCTAAACCTCTTTTCTGGTGAAGGTAGCCTTTGAACTAATGCAATCATCTTACCTCAGATTGGTGGCACGGCTATCCAATAGCGCTAATTAGTACTTCTTATTATCTATCTGTAATGCGGAAATAAATAGAAAGTTTCTTGTTTTCTATTACATATCTAATTCATATCCTTGCACTTTTTGATCTTTACATTATTCACATTCATTTTTTTCACATTCACTTATAGTTACTATAAGTCGTGCCTCTCGCACAACCTAGCATGCGTCGGGACGAAACCGGGTCCGGGAACTTCTCCCCTAACACGGCGTCGCACACGCCGCACCCGCCGCCTATCGCAGGATTGCGATGGAAGATTGGAGCGCGCAATTTGTGTGGTGGGGAGTCCTTTAAACATTTGAATTGGCCGGCCGCTCTCTTCAGTTCCAATGCGGTCTTGATCGCCGTTTATATAGGAGGAGTCATTTGAATTAATCAGGTCTAATAAACATGAAAACCAAAAAGAAACAAAAGAAAAAACGATAAAATCCAATGAAAAAGCAAGCCAGTCAAGGAGAAATTCCGCGTCCTATCGATTGGCGGGAGTACGGTAATTGCAGTGACGTTCGCCGCATGCCGCAAGGGAGAATGCCGCGATAGGGGAGAAGTTCCGTTACCCGGACGAAACCGCGCCCCAGATCCACTCGCAGTGTCCTACCGCGAAAGGCAGAGCTTGCCAGAAGCGCGGGAAAACTAGTCATAAGCACATCACGTGGATCGTCGCGTGCTCCCTTCTCTCGGCCCCGTGGGCTCTTCCCATAGCCGTCGACCATCGCACCTCGGATAATGTAATCTTCTCCTCACCTCTCGTCTCATATCCAGGTTAGTCATCGCGTAGTTTGTTTTTCTCATGCATATTTTCGGTGTAATGTTATTGCATCACAATATCTCATTTACCATTTGCCTATCATTTGAAGTTTCGTGATGTTTGCCACCGTCCATGGTTCCGATGACCCCGACGCTCCCCGCGCTCCGCCCCATGTCTTCCTAAGAGCGGGGCCTATGCTCTGTGGCTTCTTGCTGGTGACACCGACAATAAACGGTTATTTCTACACTCGTCTCCCGCCTCAACAACAAAACCACTGAACCGCCCTACACATTGCTCTCCGCACTGACTTACTTGATGGGCCCCATCATGATACTGAGTGTGATGAAGGGCATCTACTTAATTTTGCTAAAAGTTGTGGAGATCGCGTACAAAATGCTTTGCTACATGCTGAATCTAGTTCGCAGTCAACGAAAATTGAAAGCGACAAATGAAATTCCTATTGAAAGAGTACAAAATTGAAAAAAAGCAAGCAAAATAATAAATAGCCGCTAAGTCGGCAATGTATATAGATATGTAATAAATGACCGTGGTTATTAGAGACATGCAAAGCCGTGCCGTGGTGTCCCATCCGGCGTAGCCTCATTGGATCTAATGCCAGTTCCCCACGTTATCCTCAGGGCACAGCATCATTAGCACTTATGCCCGTTGTCTGAAACTTCCCCTCAGGGATGACCTCATTGAGGCCATAAAATTTTATAGAAAGTGGCTCGGTGATTTTACATTGATAAGAGTGATAAGGAAGTGTGTCCGAGGGTGCTAGCATTCCGTATAAAAGAAGGGGTAATCTGAGTACTACAGTTCAACATGTCCTTTTCCTCTGAGATGCAAGCAGCCATCGACGAACTCGACAGGTGCGACGCCGCCACAATACTGCACAACTTGATGCCCATGATGAAAGCCATGGATGCGAAGCTCGATCAACTATTGGAGCGAACGGCACCGAAGTCCTCCTGTGTATTCTGCACAGTTGAGGATAACAAAGACAATCACTTCACCGCCAGGTGCAGCAAATTTCCTGACTCCGTCTCCAGGGCGGCTCAGGCATCGAAGCTGCACTTGTGCGTGAAGTGCCTGAAACCAGAGCATGACCTCGACTGTGGGATGAAATGTGGGAATTGTGGTCTTGACCACAATTCCTACCTCTGCTCCCGCAGAAGGCCTCATGCTCAGCAGCTCAAAAGGCCTCGAAACTGAGGTTTCTCCATTCCCGTCGTCTCCCTTCACCACTCCGCTATCTCACCGTCGCCCTCGTCCACACTACCTGCTAATTGGATTTACTCTGTTATTCATCTGCAACGTCAAGTTCCGATCACTCGCCGTCGCCGCACCTGCAACAGACCATCGCCCAGTTCGCTCGAAGCCAGCGCTCAAGGAACGAAAATCGACTACAGTGATCTCATTGTGATGCATTATTTTGACGCTAACTTGTTCGATGCAAATTTGTATGTTTTGTATCCCTTTTGAGGCCGGGGAGTGTCATCGTCCATGGTCCCGATGACCCCGACGTTCCCCGCGCCCTGCCCCATGTCTTCCTAAGAGCATGGGCCTATGCTCTGGGGCTTCTTGCTGGTAACACCGACAATAAACGGTTATCTCTACACTCGTCTCCCGCCTCAACAACAAAACCACTGAACCGCCCTACACAATGTTGTACCCATATGACATGAAGATAGCGTCTTATTATTTCTGTGTGGTCATACGGGATAAAACTCTGAAAGTACTTTGGACACTGGTAGTTGAGAGTTCAGTTCGGCGTCAGGGGACTAGGCCTCTTCCAGACCGCTGCAGGACTTCCAGCATTCCTCGGCACAGCATGTCCCCTTAGGGGTCTGTGGGCACCCAAATACCCACCTTCTGCCGTGACTGGGGTGCGGGAACGCCGATGCAGATAGCAGAAGGCACCTCGTCACGACACTATGCATTCAAACAGCTTGCTTAAATACTACGTCGACGAAGCCATACCCAGAAGGACAGTCGCGTCAGCTGTGCCAATTGGACTATTCGAATACGCTCACAATGGCACGAATTGCATTTGAAAGAATGTGCATTAGTCACGCTGCTGCTCAAAAATTTGGACGTCGCAAACGGATTGTGCAATAGAACACGCCTGAAGATTGAAACACTTGGAAGTTTCACATTATGTTGCAGATTTATTTGTGGATAGTAATAACCAGCTGACGATAATTCCGAGAATAGACAACTAATGGGATCAGAGGACCCCCTTCAGACTTCAACGTCGCCAATTTCTAGTGAGCATAGCTTTTGCCAGACGGTCAATAAAGCTCAGGGACAATCGTTCAACAAAGTGGGTGTGTACCTTCCAGAAGACGTCTTTTCCCATTTATGTTGCATGTGGGAGAACTCTATGTTGCACTCGCCCGTGCAAGAAAGCCTGATGGAATCAGAGTGAAGGCCTCCTCGAATAACCCCAAGAACGTAGTGTTCAGTGAAGTTTTGAAGTGATCATTTGCAAGCGACTATTTCGAGAGAGGTGAGCCGACTTGAATGGAGTCAACGCAGTGTGGGTCTTTCGAACAATGCCCTTGAGCAATGCAATTATTTTAATGTCATATGATAAAGAGCAAGGAAAGATCTCTTTGGGGAAAACTGCCGTCATGATCTAAAACATGGAACCACTGAAGCACGAGATTTCTTCCCGAAAACTGTTCGCCCAATTTCGCAACGCAAGAGCCCCTGCGAATGGTAAAACATACTTCTCTGGATCTCTTAATCGAATGGGAAACTCTTCTTGAAGGAGCCTGAGAAAATCTCCCGGGGACCTGACAGTCGAAGCTACGTTGCTTCCTTCTCCCTCGCAAGAGCCGTCATACTGAATATTTTTTTGCAACTGGTTTTCTGCTATGATGCTTGGTTTTTGACACCTTAGTTACTTCACTTTATTCATTTTTTCTCATTGTATCTCATTACATTAAAATAACGTTTGATTTGGTCTCTCAATATATTTGATTACGGGCAGCCATACGCATGATATCGCACTCCAAGGTACAGTTTTTTACCTGCGCATCTTAGAATCATGCAGGTTTCTCTTTTATGTTTGAACCTAACCCACATGAATTTGGTTATTGGATTAATCATTTGACTGTATAATATTTTTCACAATCTTTTTCCTATAATTTTTGAAGCACTATCCCTCCTTTTCCTTCTTGGCTTTCCTCGTGTCTTTCACTTCTACTCTTGCAACCCATCTTCCTTCTATTGCTAGTCCTTTTTTACTTTTTTCTCCATTTATTCTAGTCTTTATTCGAGTCAAGTTTTCGATATTCCTTTATTCATGCTGATTCATTCTTCAATTATAAGTACAATGATCATAACTTATTTTTATTTTTTAACTCATTCATTACCGTTGTAATTGTTTGTTTGTTGCACAATAACTCACTGATGAGCTTCCGGGGTTGGTGAGTAACGAAGTGATTCGTCTGAGCAGAGACGAAACGAATCACATATGATCTGTTTGTTAACACTAATTTTTTGTTCTCTTTCTTTATCTACTAATCGGTTGCAGGGCGAGTTATCGTTTGCATCGTACAACATCAGCTTTTGCTCTACGCGATCAAAGGAGGGCGCCTGAACAAACCCATCACAAGTATACCTCAACCCTGAACGCTTTTCCAATTTTGCTTCGGAAAAAAACTTGGTTGCCCTCATGATTACCACTTTAGGAGTACGCGCGCACACTTTAATTCCTTGGAATAAAGTTCAAATTATGATGATGTAGAAATGGCATTCTTTAGGTCACACCCCAAGTTTTGAGTTTTTAGGACTGGGACAAAACGACCAATGAATCGTACACTCCCGCCCGTGCCGTCGTTTCGATCAGCGGCTTTCATCACATGTATAGCCCCAACTCCAACCGTGTCATCAAAGAAAGGATCCCTGAAAGCTGCATCATCGTGGCTGAACCCGTTCTGGAGAGATGGGACGAGCACTTCTAGAGGTTTGATAGATCCTTGGAGGTTTTCTTAAAAACTCAAGAGACACAAAACATCATGCAGAACAAATTTGGTTTTATTGAGCATAGAATTAGTGTTGATGCAGATGGTGCTGATAACTTCAGGTCTGCCCTATAGTGCTTTGATTTAATTCAAATACGATGCGAAAGTTTTAGATGAAAAGGCCGATTGCATGGACAGGCATTGTCGAGCAAGCCTTCAAAGTGGCCTCCAGTGCGTTCGACGAAGAAGCGATCGAATTCGACTGACAGAGTAACTCTCTCCATGATCTAAATAACCAATGAACAATGTAGTTTTCCCTATTCAGCGCTACTCCGCTGTGAACAAATGGCCTGGTCTATTTTTTCATCTTCAGCAGGAACCTGGTGCAGTTTCATAAAAGTTGGTGCAAACAGGATTCAGTTCATATTGCTGTTCTTGGCTTCAACCCTATAAGCGTAGTCTATGGGTACGACGGGTGCCCCCTAGTGGTGGAGTATTCGCAATTGTTTATCAGCTAACTTTGCTGAATTTGTCACCTTTGTCACCTTTCTGGTCTTTTGTCAGATAGGATTGCCACATTATTCTTATGAGAGGCTCCAACTTTCCTCTCATTGGTTGTTAAAGTATGACTCACAGAGGTGATACTATGTCCTCGTCATCTTCGCAGATAGAGGTAATGTGCTTCGCTCCCAATCATCACAGTCTCTCCTCCATTGTTCTCAGCCGTTCATCTTGAAACAATTAATAAAAATAGTGCAGTGAATGGTCTCAACTCTCAAGCCTATGCAAAGGTCTTTGACTCTACCTCTTCTCGCTTTTAGTCAGAAGTTGGAGGCATATGGTATCAAAGGTTTTTCTGTGCTCCTTACAATCCTTCCACAGTGTCTGGACTCAATCGGTTCCTATAAATCGATCACGCTCACATTGCTGCCCTGCTAGTGCAGTACCTCAAAGCTTTTTAATGAGCCTTTAACTTTTATTATGAACATAAATGACCTAGTCCACTCCATTCCTTCCAGAGTATTCTGCAGACTCTCGCATAAGAATGACTTAAAAATTTTCACTATTTACGCTTGCAGCAAACTCCAGGCCACCACAGACCATCTTAATTGCTGGTCTAAGGAAGGGGATGCGCTTAATTCAATCCAGAAAAATGCGTGACAGAATAAGGTGAAATGCACCCGGACATTGCGTTTCGCGTTTGCAATGGGTGGCAACCAGCTGACGAGAGTCAAACACTTCGAGATCTGGGCATCGTATATAGCGAAAGCCTCGATAACGAAAGCTCTATACGTGCCATTGCTGACAGGGCAAGTGTGAGGCCAAATCTCACCTTGACTTCTTTCAAAACGCGTGACCTCAGGGCACTCATGGAGTTTTGATCAGTTATTAGGACACCACATAGGAAATTGCTTATCACAAGCTCGGAAAGTTTACAAAAGATTTTGTTTATTGTTGTTCTGTGCGGAAGAGGATGACTCCATCCGTATCAAGAACGGCTCTGAACTCTCGGCGTTGAATATAGCATTTCGACATAAACCGAATGGTTTTGACTCGATGTACAATAAATTATTGATGAGACTGATTCGAACTTGGAGAACATCTTTCAAATGTCACCTTCTTCAAAGCCGTCCAGAGGACATTCGTATCGAGTGCGACCTTATGGACCAGACATTCATTCCTTCGACGGTGCTTTCTCTGTTAGAGTAGCACTCCTCTGGAACAAGCTTGTAACAAATCTTGTAGGCATTCAGTTGCCATCCCTTGATACTTTTTCATAGCCTTTCATGACGCTTTACAACCAACAAAGTTTTTCCGTATTCTTGCGTTCATCACTTCTCTCTCTAAATTGAGAAGTTTCCCTCTTCTCGTTTCTCGAATTCTTCCTTTGACTTGTGACTCTCTTCTATACTAAGCACTGACTTAAATCTGGCTATTTTTCCTTTGATTTTTGCATTGTCCATTGCTGTGAGAATCTCTCAGATTTTCGAATTAGCTCCTATAGTTACTAGATTACCCAAGGAGGTTGGCGGACCTAGTGAGCTGGTAACCGGGTCACAATGTTCGGCTTTCAGTGTTGGTCCCTGCCCTTCCTCTCTTAAGTGCCCCATTTGCTCCCCTCCCCCCCCCCCCTCCCCCTTTGACATTAGCATCCTTTTACACCACGCCGGCGCTGGAGCGCAGCTTACAACCGTATGGACTATGGCCCTCACGGAAAGACGCTTATGCGCCAACTGGCCAAAGGCAATTATACAAACATAAGAATATATATTTTAATTCATTCATATGTTAGAAACTGCATTGCCCACGGGTATCGTGTGATAGGACCGCACCGTTACATGCTCGCTGAAACTAAAGAAGCAAACTGATGCATGGCTGCAAGAAGTAATCTCCTGCCACATAATCACTTTTGGTGGCTTTGAGATCACACTGCTCAACCTTTATCTAACAGGCGTCAGAAGATTTTTCATTGCCCCTTTGCTGTTGCTGTTGTTGTCGTTATAATTGAATGGGATTTCAACGTTGATGAATCAGGATCGCAAGTGCAGCACAACGGGTCAGGAAAGATAAATGAAAAAGTTCCAACTCCTGAGCTGTTTCTAGAATTTATTTATTGCGTATTCATTTTTTGAAGAAACACCACATGCTGAAACCGAACTTTTGCTTTTTTGGAATAGCTCTTCAAAGTTTGCAAAATCGTTAATAGAGGTGTCACTGTACTGAGAACTGTACTGTACTTATTCTAATATTGTGAGATGCACCTAATGAAAGAGCAGCTCTGCTGAACGCAGAGTGAATTCGTACTGAATCTTTATTTTTAGGAAAAACAAAATTGTGAAATGACACTCAAGGAAGGAGAGCTACTTAAATTTTAGAATATTGCAGAATCCAATCCAAATATAAATTTCTAGTCTTCAACGGGAATCAAAATTTTACAGGAAATTCGTAGAGTGCAAAGCAGTGTACTAGCTAGCAATGGCAGAAAATCTTGAATTACGCACCTCAAGGGAGGTCACCTGCATAAGTTTATTCATTTCCAGAAGTACACGAAATACACAAAACAGTTCCACCTTTTATGGAAAGCTTTCCTATTCAGAACCGTACACTCCTAAATCCTTCTAGTAATGTTCCCTATCATCACCTGAGGTTATTTAGGCACATAACAGCGTTCGATTTCTGCGTAATTGTATATTCAACTAGGGAGGTTGCGGTCTGATATTTTGAATAGTAAGTGGCTGTCGCTGAGAGCTGGGCACGGAAGTCAAAAAGGAGTGCTCTTCAAGAATCGGCTACATGAAAAGAATCGGGTTCATGAACAGGGTCTAGTGCTGCTCTATTAACAAAGTGATCCCTCAACATTATACTAATTTTAATAGGTCTGTGCTTTGTAATGTAGTGATCAAAATCGAAGTACGGGTGCAACTATGCATGTAAGGTGGCACTTCATCGCAGGCAGAAGCGGTTGATTTCGATCCCGCTTGACTAGGGTTTCTGCATAAGGCGTTACCTTTCCCATCAGCTCAGAACACATGAAAAGTACCCTGTCAGGGTTGATAGAGCTGAAGTTGGGGATGACATGTCGAGCAGAGAAATACTGCATTGCATAGCTTTTGGATTTGAATTATCTTGAGGGAACCGTGCCCGCGAAGTAAGAAACGCTACCTCATGATTAGCTGCTATATTTTTGTATTGACTAATATGGGGGATCGATGTAGAAGCATGTGAAAAGATTTTAAAAACACAATGTTTCTACACAACCCAACTGGTCTCGCTATAATGATGAGAGTATGTGGAATACCAAAAATCTTGAAAATGAAAAAGAGCACTTGAAGGTGCCCCCTTTTTCAATGACGGTGACTGTTACGCATTTTCATTGTGGCCTTGCAACCTTACACAAACTTCCGGACGAAATTTGACTGCATGAAACTTGCTCGAAAAATCCAGAGAAATAATTTCTAATATTCTACCCTTATATTTGTAGCTGATATTCAATACTATCATTTTACCCTAAGCTCTATTCAGAAATACGAAAAACTTGAAAATTTCTCCTAGTAGACAAAGACCTTATGTGTATAAGAAGAAATAGCCTAAATCTGTTTATCGGCGAAAGCTACCACCAAACGTGGACTCGAGTTCCTCTTTGCGATCCTCAATTTCTTGTCGTTTCTCTGGTGATAGAACTCGACCGAGATAGATGCTGACTGCACGATGAGCATCACGTCGAGTACCACCGATCTCCTTGATTACACGCAATAATTTCTTCATATTCAACCACTCGGGAACCGTCAGATATTGATGTACGAATTCCTAGAAGTAGGCGGAATAATTCCTATGGGCATAATTGGAAAAAAAGATGAAGATCAGAAGTAAAGAACACATTCCAATTTGGTTGAACGCGTGACTGAGGGTATTTTGCATATCCCGAGGCGCATTTAGAGTTCCTGCGTTGTGACGCTAGTTTTGGCGCTGGTTACCACTCGGTACCTCGCGAGCTGATGAATCACGCTGCAAGATGAGAGCACACAACGAGTAGATGAAAGGGAAAGTCTAGTTGAAAATTTTGTTTCGCAAATACAATCAAGAGACTACGTTACTTTGCTGTGAAGAGCTTCAAACCAGGTTGCCGTACTTTTATTAATAAGGAAAACTAGCCCAAAAGTCTTCAAGAAGGAAAAAAGATGTATGGTCGCAAGCTCACACATGATAGTGTATTATTATTTTGTGATTTGGATGGATTGCCGACGCCGGTGTTGGTGTCGTGCTATGAGAATTCCCGCTCTGGGCTGCTCCTTATTGGGAATAATGGAGCAGTAAGAAATATTGTGAAGCAGCCCTTGTATGTCATTGATAAGATGGCAGTATGTGCTCTTTACTTATCTCTGATAGCATAAATGAAACCCTCTTTCCATCCCTCTAATTGGAACAGTGTTGAAGTCGTGCGCGATTCCATATGATAGGGTCAAACGACCTCAGAGAGATGGAGTCATTACATCCTCATACTATCTTATGTGATGAAGCGATACCTCTCTCCACTCAGATCATTGTAACAGTCATCGTCTGATATTTGTTACGTTCTTGTGAGAATTCCGCATTTATCTCTTTCGTACAGAGGTAGTGCCTTGTGTTGGGAAGGAAGTGCCACGCTATCCCCATCTTTCTGGAACAATACCACACAGCAGATGGCGGCACTATAATTCAAGTTTAACCACATAGCAACTGACCGAGAAATTCAAACTCGCTTTCCAGCACTTCAATTACGCCTGTAATACACTCTAAGAACTTTCAGGTCGAAACGCCGATTGAATGAAGACTGACCCCAAAATTTCCTGAAGTCCGTTCAAAAGTCAAAGGTAGTTGTTAATAGGACGCTATGTAACGCTCATTGTACTATCAACTATTGCTCATTTGCAGCTCCGAAATCATACAAACGCTCGCTTTTTTGTAATTTCAGGTACACACTTGTGGTTGCCGAATTGACTTCGTTAATACAATCTCACACCTCAAATACCTAAAATGGCTAACATTTCGGCGAATTTGAAGCAGTCGCAACAAAATACTCAAATACTTTTCTATTGAGTGATGTTTTAAGATTGAAGCGATGCAGCCATTATTATAACGTGATAAGCGAGAAATGAGCACTTGTATGCTGGGTAGGTAATTGCATTGAAAGCACTGTACACATAATTTTTGGGGCATCCAGTTTCAGGAGAATAATGCAAGTGATCGCCCAGATCAATGCAAAAGTGAAGAAGAGAACGGAAAAACCGGCGTATTCAGAGAAATATGATGCTTAAAAAAATTAAAGGTTGGACGCGCATTTGACGACAAAAGTTGGAATGGATATCCAAACAAGCTGTTCAAATGTGTGCACCATTGCCTATGGCTGGGTGCAGTAAGTTCAATGATTGCAACTGATTGCAAGGATGTGGTTTGAAGGGACAGTTCACGATAATTTTGAGGAGTCTATTTCAAGTGATATAATGAAAGCCATGATGCATGATGAGGAGTGCGATCTTTTTGAATGTAATTAAGCTTCTGAGAAACTCCTTCTAATGAAAAGCCCTCAGGATGACCTCGCAACATAACGTATTGCCCTGATTTTTCAGCTAATAGATTATTTAGTTTCGGATATCGCATTGCTGGTACCTTCAGAAAAGTAAGGGCAACATATTCTTAGAAATTCCGAGTTAAGGAGGCTCGGTGTGTAACACCCGCGAAAGCGAAAAGATTCTTAGTTATTCAACAACCTCCCTCTTCTTCTATATTTACGATCAAGACGACATCTCAGCGATGAAAGCAAAGCCTGGTTCTAGATAGTATTGAGACTATCTCGGAGAAATGGTAGAGGTGATAAACTTTTCTTTACAATTCGAAAACTTGAGTATCAAAGTTGTAAGGTTCTTCGCACGCTTCATTTCGCCACGGTACTCCATCCAGACGCGGCGGTTCAATTGCTTGCTGCAAGCCATGCATTCCTCTCTCTACTCAAACTAATGCTACAGCTCACTGCGCTCGTACTGTCACGAAGAATATATTTGAAAAACCGACGTAAGCAACGAAAGTTGGCAGGGACGTGATACAATGAACTTGAGTAATCATTACCTTAACCAATCATGGATCGTATCATCGGGCTCCTTCAAACAATACACCTTCACAGGTCGGCTTTCAACTTCTAAATATTTCGAGACTTCAGCGACATAGACTTGAACCTCTTGTTGCTTGACAGTGGGGGAGGCGGGAATGAATAGGCGCCGGTAATGCTTTGATCGGTTCAGGATTCCCAAATCCAGTGCACTGCGCCCCATATTCTCTGTTTCAACTGTGTCACCTAATCTTTGAGGCAGTCTGGTCACCATCGCAATGATGTATTTCGCCATAATCAGATCCTTGAATTGCCGCTTCCTTTACATCATAGCATCAACAGTAATCATATCATATCTCAACAACAGTACGTTTGGAATTTCTTAGTCGATGGGCGACTGTCCACGGCACCTTTACCGTTGAGTGCTCGGCCGGTGATCTGCTCTGCGTTTTCTCCGACGAAAGCTCCACACAAGCGTTCAGTCGAAGACTTGCAGCCAAAGTAACTAAATGTTATAGTCGATGTTGTTGTCCAAAAGTGATAAGAATACCAAGCCGTGTGCTCTAACAAATAATGTAGGCGGCAGTATATCGTATGTCGGAGCATAACAAAAGCAGTAGTTCAGCTTACCGCCCCCAGTGCCGCATAGGGAACTGGTAAGGGTGGGTTGGCGCGCAGCTGACTCCCACATAGGACAAGCCTTTGAACGGTCCATTTCGTTGAGCCGTATCCAGGAAATACTCGAAATCGTCCACACAGTGTTATCGATTGGCTTCTTCTGACGACTTAAAATGAACTGCTGCATATATGTTCGCAATTAATATAAGAACTGGTACATCTGTTTGCCTTTATATTCATCTCCATAGTTGAGGCGAGTGGTTTTCTCACCAAACCAGCTACAGCACCACTTTCTACCAGTAGGAGATTGAACTTCATCAGGATTTCACAGCCGTGAGATTGCAGATGCGGTTACGAACCGGACGATGCTTTAGGTTGTTTAGAGGCTTTTTCTCAGGAGCACCGTCCTCCAGACCGAATTACCCCCAAAATTCTCTATTTGAGTGCTCACTTCATTGGAGAGGGCAAGTTTCTGCAACTGGGTCCCCTGTGTCTGATAAATCGTTTTCAGGTTTGCTTGTCCCTTTATCTGGTTGGCTATGCAAAATGGCAAACGTTGAGCTGGTCTCAGCCGTTTTTTGCAGGCTGCTTTCTCTCGCTCTCTCCGGAGTAGACTTCTGCAGAGATTCGAAAAAGTTTCTCTTGGACAACTGCTAAGAGTGCTGGAGTGATGCACTGACTCCATATAGGCGAAGATGCTCTTCAGTGCTCTTACTGTGAAATTTCAACAAGCGTTCCACTTAGATTAACGTCATTTAACCTCAAAACACAGAGTACTACAGCAGCGATACCTTTTTATATTGTTCTGGTGAAAAAGTCTTAAGAGTGGCCGGAACATATATAATACATATGTATGCACAAAATAGGTGTTACAATCAAACGGTAGATTAAATAGGCGCAAAATAATGAAATGAGCACCAACTGTAGAAACGAACTATCTAAAAGCTAACGAACCTATAACATTAGGGATCTCACAATCAGAGATTCAATCAATGGAAAGGTTTTCAGGATGAAAAAAAAGCAAAGAAAGCGTATTGAGCGCATGAGTAGGGGATGCGCACTGATGTTAGGCACAGACTCCACAGATATTTATCCGCCTTAATGCAAATGGGAATGTGACATCCAGTAAATCACAAACGATTTGATATGGTTCTGTGATGTGGGTTAAATATATGAAGCCGGTTTCATATAATCAGCATAACCTAGTTGCGGTAAGTATCACTGAAGGCGTGATCCATTATGTGATCGATAGAGTGCTCACTCATTGAATAGTAAAGCTGCTAACCATAAGCATCAGAAATCAGGAAGAGGCAGAATATATTAAACATTGCATCGTGTAACTTTTAAAACAATCTGTCTTTTTTTGATTTCTACTTCCGATGAGTATAAGAAGAGTCCGCCTACCTTGAAAGACAATAAAAATAGATAAAATAAAGCTCAGAAAAGACAGAAAAGAAAAGACAAGCAAGAAGACCTCCGAGCAATCGTGAAACTATGCAACACTAGGAAGAAGGGGAATTCATAACCATGAACGATGTTGTATCTATGTAGCGAAGAAGCGCATGCAGCGTTCCGATTAAAAGCCACAAGCAGTAGGTTCATAAATGGTCTGATGATCGCAACTAGTAGGGTCCCCGTCGGGTGTTACGTACGCGGCTTTTGGCCCTTTGCTAAAAATGCGGTACTGGGTCAGGGTGATGTCGAAACATGCTTTCATTTCTTCCTTTTCAATGATTCACACGTAGTCGCTAAGCTTGCTGGGTGTAAATGTAGTGGAGGGAGGAGGGGAAAGGCAACCCTCTTTTTGATGATTGAAGGCTAGAACTTAGAGGAGGAGGGGTAGTCAACCTCCCCTGTGCTTACACATGGTGTTTAGTCCAAAGAATACTGTTTTTTTCTAACTTTTAGGAGGGGAAGAACTCTTGGTGGGTGGATGATCATTTACAGCAAAAAGCTGAAATGATATAAGAAATTAATATTTATTTGGCTCACCCACCCCGGAGTCCCTTCCCTTCTCAGTAAAAATACACATTTATAACTTAAAAAAGCTATGTAACGCTCCTAAGCACCATTACGGGCTCGGCTACCCTTGATTCTTGGCCCATTGCCGCATTTTTGGCATTGAGCCAAGAGCCGCGCACGCGCGACTCCTCTATCCTACCATATATGGCGCGCTAAGTGTGTCTGTTGGTTTGTCTGTGTGTGTGTGTGTTTGACCGAAAATTCTTAACTCCTGTTCCCCTGAATCTAGTGAGTTCAAGTTTGATAGGAGTACGGAAGGTCGAATGAGATCACTTATGGTGGTCGGCAAGACCAGACCCCTCTTAAAGAGGACGTGGTTAGCGCGAAGTACGTATCTAAGCGGAAGGTCATAACTCCTGTTTCAGTGGACTTAAGGCGCTCAAACCCGTTAGAAGTACAGAAGGCAGGATAGGAACGTTGCGGTGGGTAGCAGGCCCAGACTCCGCCGAGGGGGAGGGGGGTTGTGCAGAATAAATGTTCGAACGTAAATTCATAACCCCTGCTTCCGTGGATTTAAAGATTTCAAATTCAGCAGGAGTACAGGAGGCAGGATGGGAACAGCTACGGTGGGTAGCAGGACTAAACTGCGCCCACAGGGGGCGGGTGGCACAAAAATCTCGAATTGGGCCTAGTGCGCTAAATTTGATAGGAGTTCAGCAAAGTAGAAACACTGATGGTAGATGACAGACCAGACTCCGCTCACAAGGGGCGTGTGTGAGCAAAAATATTTTATCCGGACCCGTTGAAGCTTCGGTGGGTCATTATTTCCAAGATGAACCATAACAGATCGAGACTTTCGATTGTAGGCATAAGCATCGCGATTTTGAATACCTTTAGCCGAAAAGTATCATTTGTTCCAAAGAAGGAGCGAGCGGTCCACCGCCTATCACGACTCCATCATAAGAGATAGGAAAGCCCGGCGTTAGCCGGGCGACTCAGCTAGTACTTTTAGATGCGGTCTGGTCTAATTCGTCAAAAAAAGCGATTTCGTCCTGGGTCGACTCTTCTCTCCCGACTTCGTTAATACGCCGTTTCGTCGCTTTTCTCCTAGGCCTCTGAGGGCTGATGCAACTAAGGATCGTTCAATGAAGCACTCACTTCATAAACAACATGATTCAATATAGAAAGGCTATTCATACTAGCATTCAGTAGCAAAAGAGATATAAGAATGACCATCAACGATCGAGAGCCTCTTTGCTGCTGTAGGCGTGAGGGGAAGAAATTGCTATGAATTATCATCGACTGAAGGTTCCAGACCTTTGAGTCTACTTCAATTCAAGTCTACGCTCGTTCACTACGACCTATTTTAGGAGGGAAGGACACCCGGCCCTCCCATTTATCTGAGATTATTGCCGAGTAACTTTGTTGATTTCGAGGCTCTTGTAAGGTGTTCAGATGTTTGATCGGATAACCTCATGAGTTGGGTCCATCCTCTGAACCCCGGCAGAACTAGAATTTGCCGAAGCTTTGCCCTTACAAGCCTCTCGTGGAGTTTTCGAGTGAAATCATTCCTGCAACAGTAAAGTAGGGGAAGCCATAATCCCTTGGATGCTGTGGGCAAGGAAGAGGAAGGGCTGTGTTTACAAACTAATTAACCGTAATTTCTCTATGAGTCACGAAATTTCGAATAAGCACAGGAAATTTCTCAAGAGTTTCCCAAAATCCACACTTAATTATAGACACTGAGCAAACAGAACTCACCTTTGCAGCTATGACCATTTGTGTTATGTCTAAACTTGGAAAAGGGAACGTTTCCTCGAGTAGCACCGTAATGTTGGATGATTCATTTGTAGCGGAATCGGGCTCCGGATACAGAAGGACAGGAACGATGGAGACGTTAGAATCCTGGGATGATTCGTTGGAAGGAGCATCATCACTCTGTGCATAGGCACATGTGAAAAGAAGTGCCAATAAGAAGCTGGTCATGATGAATGTGAACAAACAACCACGGCGATTGAGTATGTATAATTGACAGGTTGAAGTGTTCACTTATAATCGTCGGGAATTCTTGCAATAAACGGAGTGCTAAAACGTCCTCTATGTGTCAAACAGGTTTCCCCTCTACTAACGCCGCTGCTTCCACTTGAGTCAAACACTTTCACTTCACCACAGAACAACCAATTGCATCGCCAATGGATTTTACTTCAAGATGATCGCCAATGTTTCTTGATTTATGTAGAGAAAGTGAAATGGGTTTGGTTGCTGAATCTTTTGAAAAAGCGAAGGCGGGGCCAAATTTTTCGGAATATTTCCCTTCATCTAGAGTGCATGACCATTTTCCTTTCGTGAGCCCAGTGGCGATACCTTCATTGATGATCAGTTTAGATGTCGTAAATGTCGACACAGGAACAGCGATGCAGTTGAAGGTATGTAGCAAATGATCTGCAAAAGAAAAAACAAAACGAGGAAGATGAACAGAAGGAAATTATTTTGGTTGACAGTTCATCCTTTACTTACGCGGTATATGGGAAATACTAGAAGAAGATTAGACCTGAACGTTGATAAGCCATGGCATAAAAGCTTGCAAGAAGGCGAGGGCAATCCGGGTTACGGTAGCGAAAGGGATAAGAGATAACGGTGGTCGTAAAGTACAAGCACGAGATCGAACCCCCAAGGTTTCTTATTCTCCCTTACCCTCCTGAAGAGCACGGAGGGAGAATATATCTTGAGTTTGACTCCCGTCTAGGGCACGTGCGAAACGGAAATTAAACTATTTCTTTGGCTTGTCCCCCCTTATACCTTGATACTTTGCCTTAATACTATCGGTTGTATTTATCTATTGAAGTCTTGCCAAAAACTCGCCATTCTTGGGAGCTAAAGAAAAAGCAGTGTACCATCTAACGCTGAATTTAGATTTTCTCGCATTCAGGGCTGCACTTTATACTGCTAAAAAACAAATTCCTAATATAGACCGATTTCGACGAACAAGGCGGACACAGCTTTTGGACACACATTTTTCCAGTAATTAAAGTGCTCATTACTTTCCAAAAATGTTCTGAAACGAAAGGAGTATTATGCAGATTTTACCCTTCTAAATGTCATGTATGTAAAGGAACATAAATCGTTCAGCATCAGTGGGTGAATACCTAACCTACCTTACGGTCTTTGCTGTAAAGTAATCCCGTTTTCTGGATGTATCTCTGTCGACGGCGTTTCGATTACATACATACAGTAGCGCTCAAAAGTCTTCGGTGGAATGGTTCATCAGCAGCACTTTTTTAGTTGTAACTCCTTTCCTACTGGATGTAATCATGCGAAATTTCTATATTTGGAGTGCGGTTGTATTGTGAATATTAACCACTACTAACCTGCAAACTGGTCATGTTCCAGATATTCCAAAGAGCATAAACACAAAATCGACTTAAAATACAGATGATGGTCCTTCTTGGATCTTTTTCCTTCTTGTCACGTCTAAGGTGTACGAGCGGTAATGCCGAACACAATAGATGAGAAAAATGCACGTAAGGTGCGAATAAGTGCACACGTCAGCAACTTTGGTTTTAGCAAAATTGGCTACCGCGACAAACACATTGCTCTATCCGTGGATATTGCAGCTTTGCAGTCAAATAGTGTTGGTTAGGGTAGAATACGCTCTTGTTGAACATATCCAAACTTCGCGCGATTTGGTCTATTAGGAAAAAAGTTATGAACGAAAAAGCGTCAAAGCATTTCACCGAAGACTTTTGAGCGCTACTGTATGTGGCCTATAATAGGGTTTGCGATGGCGAGTCGATGGGAAAAATAGAGTTTCTACCGTTCAGGAAAGTCTACTACAAAGGAACCAATCCCGGAAAGATTAGATGCTCGTTTCGTCTGTTCTAGTATCGTTCCAATATTTGATCCCGAGATCATGCGTCTATGATAATGCGTCACTTGCCACTACACCACAATCGTAATATATATTAAGTAATACCAAAATAATGTACTATTAACATGATTTCGAATACGAAGATAAATTTGTTACTTGAAGGAACATTGGTTTATGTGCAGATAACTCTTTCTTTGGCATCAAGAAGTAGTAGATTTATACCTGTGCTGTTCATATGGCTCCAGATATAGCTCCGGCTTCGAGATCAATCTCAAATGAGCATTCACATTCCTCATTTTTCATTCCGTTGAAGGTTATTGAAATCCTAGAACAAACTTACAGACAGGAAACTTATGTAGAAAAATTGCTCACGATTACCAGTGACAAGAGATCTTCAACCATTGCCGCTGCGTCCACCTTTCTGAAGCGGTACCTATCCTTTGCGTCAGTGAAGCTCTTCTTCAACACTTTCATCCACCTCTTCTACTGAGCTTCTCGTAGCCTCCTACTTCGTGTTTGAAGTCGGGTAGTTTTCCCACCGGTAGGACCTGAATTGAGTGCAGACCATTGTTGTCGCTCCTTTCACATCTCATGGTCAAGAAACTAGCATCAGTTGCATTACTGTCTTGATGCCCTCACTTCTAACTACCGCTACTCCCTAGAACAGGTCTGTTCCAGGTTGCAGCCTGGTATACACTCCTTTTAAGTTCGGGAGCACCGTAAGTAAAGAGGAAGCCAGGGGCTGCCTCTATTCTATCCCTATACCTCGTTTACGCCTGCCTTCGAAGCATGATCCAAGCCATCATTAGCATTGAGATCGCTCTTCCCACCTCAAACGCACACGATAAGATAGCCTCCAGAGATATCCTTCTAAGATAATCTGTGTATTATTTTTTCCAGAGTCGGCGGATTTCCTCGCTTCTTCGCCACGGACCCATTAGCCCACAACAACATTTCCGTTTTCCATATCAAAAAGGTTTCCTAAAATTATCATGGAATGACCTCCAATGCCCTCCTTCTTAATTCTCCAGTGGTTTTCACTCGGTGTGTTCGAAGCTGATAGCCTTCCCCTTCCAATCAACCGGAACCTATTT
The DNA here is from genome assembly GCA_000469685.2 of Haemonchus contortus. Lineage (NCBI taxonomy): Eukaryota > Metazoa > Nematoda > Chromadorea > Rhabditida > Trichostrongylidae > Haemonchus > Haemonchus contortus. The sequence goes on from LS997565.1 coordinate 15,586,022, forward strand.
CTGCAAGAGCTTTCTCTCTTCCTGCACCTTATTCTAGAGCACTCCCTGATTATTTCTAGGGCCAAGTTGCCGATGTAGCTGCTAGCTCTCGGCGGTTCATGCGCGAGACGTTCCACTCGAACATTCTTTGAAAGGGTATGCGAGCTCAGAGCTGCTCCTTTTGTAAACCCGGACTGCTACAACTTGCTTCTTCAAGCTACAAAATTTTCGCCAGTCCAACATTAAGCAACCTGGAGTTTGGTTGAATGAGCTTCTCTCTTCAGGCAGAAAACATCGAAGTCGTTATGAATGTTGGAGGCCATTAATGTTATTGAAATCGCAAAACTTCGTCCACTTTTTCCATTTGAGCCCTTTCAAATATGTTAGCATGAACCTAGTCCCTCACAAATATCCAGCCCATCTATTCACGTTATTGTGAACCACCATATCCGTTTCCATCACTTGCTGTTGCTAATTAAGCAAGCCTGAGAGTCGATTAGCGTGATACACTTCCCTTCCTCAGAATTTCTTCAACTGCTCGGCTATATGAAAAACGGATATAAATATTTTATTAGGTGTTGTTTTCAAACCCACATTTCACGTAATCGACAATTAACACAAACTGTGAACACAGATAATCTTAATAGCTGCATGAGCTCCTACCAAGCTATAAATAAGGAACCAGCTCTCAGTGAATGAGATACCTCTTAACAAAATACAAAAAACGGCCAGGCCTTAATTCACCAAAGACGAGAAATCACAGGTTTGACGAAACAACCGTGTGCTTAGGCACACAAACAATCTTCGAGGAAAACCAACATCATACCGGTTACCGGTTGACTCTCAACAAATTGAAAAAAGAAAGTTTAGAGCTCTGTTAGAGATGTGACAACGCAAAGAATACATGATAATCAAACTTAGTGGGCAATTGCACCGACATCTTCTGAACGAGCCGGCTGATGACTCTTCTTAAGAAGCTCAGGTGAGATCTTCAATGGCTTAGGTTGTTCCCAAGGGAAAGACTTGTGACCGAAGTGGCCATTCTCTGCAGTTGGTTCGTAGATGGGCCTCTTGAGTTTAAGTTCCCTGAACGTCAAAGTTAAACCGAACAGAAGAGACTATCTGCAAAAATATATAAGCCTTACTTGATGATCATTCCCGGTCGAAGATCGAAGTTGTCATTCACGATCTGGAGGAGTTCGCTTTCATTGAGAGCGGAAGTTCCAAAGGAGAACACCATCACGGAAAGGGGTTCGGCGATTCCAATGGCGTAGGATACTTGCACAAGGCATCGACGGCAGATGCCAGATTTGACCAAAGACTTGGCAACCCATCGTGCAGCATACGCAGCTGAGCGGTCAACCTTAAAAATTCACATTTACTTCAACAGTTGTCGGGAACCAAGTAGTTGAAAGTCGGCAGCTTACCTTGGTGGGGTCTTTTCCGGAGAATGCACCACCTCCATGGGCTCCCCAACCTCCGTACGTGTCAACAATGATTTTGCGCCCAGTCAGACCAGCATCTCCCATTGGTCCACCAATCACGAACGCACCACATGGATTCAGATGAAAGACAGTCTTATCGTCAAGGAAATGGGCAGGAATCACAGCTCGGATAACCTAGAAACACGGCAGATGTGTGAAATTAATTCTTTAAGAAAACCCGAAGTTTAAATCAATTAAACTGATACTACAATACTACCTTTTCGAGGATTTCCTTTCTCAGTTGTTCCAAAGGAATATCAGGAGAATGTTGGGTGGATAACACAACAGTGTGAACACGAACAGGAACGCAAGCACCACCGTCGAATTTGTACTCAATGGTCACCTTGAAAATTAGTTTTAGCATGAAATCCTCATAGCCTTTACTAGTCAACAACATAACCATTGAGTGAGCTTATCTCATACCTGAGACTTCGAATCAGGACGGACCCATGGAAGCTCACCACTTCGACGCATTGCATGGAGCTTTTCGTTCAACTGGTGGGCTAGCTGAAGAGTAAGCGGCATGGCTTCCTCCGTCTCGTCCGTGGCATAACCAAACATGATACCCTAAAAGTGGAAAACTCATGCAGCATGCAATGACCTTCACTATAATTTTCGTTCAGGTATTTAATAGATACACTACCTGATCTCCTGCACCGACATCAATCTCGTTCTTGTCATGATGAACACCAGCTGCAATTTCGGGACTCTGTTGCTCAAGAGCGACGAGAACGTTGCAAGTCTTGTAGTCAAAACCTGAAGAGAGCATATTGTAAAAACGAACGGATCACGAGATAGTTTCCGAGCGATCCGGCTTAAGCGCACTACGCACTACTAAGAGACCCACTAGGAATTTTCGGTTCAATTGAGTAATAAAAGGTAGACCATGAGCGTACAGGTCGCTGCTATCAGTTCGAGACAAGTAATCATTTGACCAGAGATTACGCTGGAACAACGGGGTTATCAAATTCGAATAGACAAAGGAAGCGTCAGTTACGAGGGTAATGACATCAAAATTCTCCTATCTTGGCCAAAAGGAGAGAATTGCATTAGGGCCCGAAAACCAACACAAAACTTGGATTCGCCATGTTTTTTTCTAACTGGAACGACCCGTTTTGTGCCTGAGGTACATAAAAAGCTTTGGAAGCTCGTGCGATTCAAAAACTGCGAATGTATTAACACGGTTTTTGCGATTTTTTTTTTACTAAAAGCGGAAGAAATTGTAGCTAGACTGCGAAAGAAACAAGACATAGCAAAATGCTTTAAGTGGAACTGTTTTTGGGAAATTTTTGGAACAGGTAGATAAAGGATGAACGCTATCCATTTCCTAAGTAAATATGCTACGACTACGCTATGGAATCTTCCAGAATGAGCACCCGTCATTTTACCGAACTACTCCATCATATTAGCTAACAGATGAGAACGACGAATTATTTATGTGTGCTTCGACTGAAGTGTCCTTCACGTAATATCGAAAGGACCCACCACAGTAACACGCCGCACCGCCCCGCCGCCATCGACTGACTTAAGTGAAATGGAAAAAATCACCAACCCTTGCTTGAATCGTCGTAGCCGATTTTCTTGACAACTTCACGAACGAGCGTTTGATAATCGATATTTGCCTTAGATGTGATTTCGCCACACAACATGATCATACCCGTTTTAGTTACCGTTTCTGTAAGCAAAGCAACTGTTAAACGGGTGATAAATCAGGTGTGTGACAAGCACACCCAGCACTCTCTGTCATTTGCCATGACGGCCTGAAACACAAAATATTACTGATCGCTGATATAGCACGAACCAGTAACTGACAACAACACTACTCACTAATCTTTTCATACAATACATACTACCTGCTCCTAAATATTTCCCTTAGCTAGTTTGATATAAAAAGCAAACGCTACATGGAGATTACGAAACGATTTAAACGCTACAAGGGGATATAAAAAAGCTGAAATAATAAAAATTCTGAATCCTTCTACATTTACATGCTACAGTATGTCATAGCAGAAATAAGCAGAATATTAAGAAGCACTAAAAGTTCTGTGCCGATAGCATACATCGAAGAACATGACTGCGTTTATAATGGGTAGACTCTGAATGCCATTCAAACATCGATGCATTTGAAAACGCTCACTGTAGAAGCAACAAGCCCAACGATAAAAGCCATTTCATGACTCATCCTAAAACACCTACCACATGCAACTTTTGCGTCAGGATCCACCTTCAGATGTGCATCGAGGACTGCATCAGAGATCTATAAGAATGAAAAAATTAAGAGCTGGTAAAGCAGGTTTTAAAGCTCCGTATACACTTTCAACGCGGAAATCAATTAATTACTATGTAAATCATGATTATTTTTTCCGTTTGAATTATACAAAAAAATCTTAAGATCACCCCAATTACTAGAAAAAAATCTCCTCAGAAATTGCTGTTTGCTTCAATTGAGGACTGTAGTCCTCCATAATTGATACTAATTCGATAAAAATTGTATTGCCAGTACACAATGACGAAGCACACGACCTTCCTGTGTCCTCTCCACACGTGGTTTGAACACGCGCCCCGACGATCGATACGAAAATAGCTGGATTTTGTTGACACGATATACAAATCGCTTTGGATTCTCATGGCATTACGAAAATAAAGAAAATCCACTAAAGCTAGCATTCCCGAGGTATCTCCCAACCCCCAGTGATTCACAGCCTTACACAGTTTCAAAATTCGAAGAGAAAACCATCACTTTCCCATGTGATGGCTGGCCAACGCTACCGAATTCCCAGATTAATATTCTACGATAGCCGGCAAGCGAAATCTGCGCTTTTTGAAACTTTTCAGATAACCCGCTACCGAATAGTGAAAGCCCCACAGGCTGCACATTCGCAATCACCTAATTCGAAAATATACTTCCATCACAAAGTTCCCCTCCTCCCTTCCCAGCTAACTGATACAGCGCGGATTTCTGTTCTGAACAACACCACAGCAATTACGGAGAGTATTTACACCAAAAACCACCTCCTTCCTTCAAATACAACGATGGCTTGAAACTTCGAAAATCCCCGAGTTTACATGTTCCCCGATCCAGAAACTCCTTATAATAATAAGCTGTGCTAATAAGCCGTCATACCTGATCACACATCTTGTCAGGATGTCCTTCAGACACGGATTCCGAAGTGAAGAGGAAAGTGTTACCGTTTGCCACCATCTCTGAAAACAGCTCGGGCAGTAAATGAACGTCGAGCAGGGCGCGAGTTGGGCGGAGCGTGCCCGCGCCGCCTCACAGCAAACACGGAATCGTACGTGAAAGCGCACGGAAATAGAAAAAACGGGGGTATGGGTACATTCACCCAGAACTGGATGGACGCGGCAAGCCGCGCGGCGAAAATCGTAGTGATTAAAACGGCTTTGGCGCCTATCATTGGGGCACGGGTTTCAAGTAGATTGGATAAGTAGGGCCAGCTGATGCTAGTTATCGACCCTACTTTAAATTTGCGCTCCAATGATAGGCGCCAGATTCGTTTTGATCAGCACGAATTTCGCCGCGCAGTTTGCCGCGTCCATCCAGTTCTGGGTGAATGTTCCGTCCCCCAAAAACGGAAGTTGCGAATAATAACGGGAGCGGAAGTGGGAGGTATTGGACCCTAGGGACCCTGCTGCCGAGGAAGTGATTCTTTACCTACTTGTGAATGGTTATTCATCAAAATCAAGAGCTCTATCGCGATCCTGCACGCTTCGTTGAACCCTAACCAAGTCCTCCGAGATTGGACAGACTGAATTAAAAGACATTTCAATCCAAGTGAATAGATCATAGTAGAGGGAATCTGTTCATTTTTCCACTTTTTCGCAGTCGCTACAGTTATTTTTCCCCTTGCACTGGTATTCATTCCCACCCTAGTCTCCAGCTACACAATCCTTCGCAAGACCTCGCCCACACCCGTCAAGCCTTCCATTATTCCCGGCCGGTTGCTTGGTTCATGAAAGTAAATATAGACGTAGACATCAAGGAGCGCCGCAAGTCATAGAGTGAATCTTTGGAGCTCCCTATTTGCGAGTATGTCGAATGCATGGCTCAACTCGAAGTAGCTGGTCAACGGAGAACTTTTGTCATTTTTCCCAGTAGGTTATGTGTCTTTGTGTACGTAGATATGGTCATTACTCGTTTTATAGGTACCATAAAACCTCTTCTTTCATATCTCATAAGTTCATTAGGTAATTCTCCCTAGGGTGGCATCCAAATGGGAACAGTGTTGAGAATGTTATTTATTGATGAGCTAATAGCATAGGTGCTCAGAAAGTGCACGTGAACTCGAATATATTATTTATAATGATTTGTTGGAATATGGGCGACATGTTATTACGCTTGTCATTCACTAATGAGCATTGGCGTGGGTGAAGTTTCCTTTTGATTGATGCTTAGGAAGAAGGAAGAGAAAAAACGCCATTAAATGTAATGAGCTATCATGATTATTCGACGAAACAGTTTTCCCCTCGAACGAGGCTCTTTAAATAGCTTAACAGGGCTGAGATATAATCGGCTTGATGTCCACCGGTGCTAACGGATCTTCTTCCTTGGTGCTAGATGAAATCTTGCGCCGATAGTCGGTTCAACGTCCAAGTCTAAGCCTCGAAGCATCCAAGACCGGCTAATCATGATCGCGATAACGATAACGGGGTTCGGTCTTGGACGGCTAAATGGCCGGGACCTGGGAATTCCTAGGGATTGGCACCTTTCCAAATGCCTAGAGGTATTCGCACAGTGTTTTACGAAGCTACTTACAAGTCACGGCAGGGGATTCGATCTGATCGAAATCCAGTACAGTGGCAGGAAAATGGAGTAAGTATGGTGGGGACTAATGACCTAGCACTGCACGCCCAGGCGACGCCGCACAGAAGTTGCCGGAACCTTCTGGTTGGCACCGAATGAGTCTGGGTGGAAGTACTACTAACACTGACAGCAATTCGTATCTAATCTTTACAGCCCAGTGATCCAAAATGAAGGCAGGAGGCGTTTATCGGCTCAAAAACCTTGATTGACGTCGAGAAAGTGAAGTGAACCGTGAACGCGCTCCATGACACTTGTACTTTGTTGAAGTGGGAGGAGATGGCGCTGATAAGAAAGATGGGGTGAGAAGACAAACTACTGTCTTGACGACTTTTGGTGACCAGTTAGTAAACGAAGGATGGGCGTGTACATAAATTGAACATATTCCAGTTTACATGGGAAGATCACCTCACGCTTGGAACTATCTCAAAGCCTTATAAGTAGGAAGTCGATGCCCAAGCGATGGAAATGGAAGAGCTACGATCGCTCACCCTGAGATGAAACGGGACGGAATCGCGTTACTTTCCATGTCGTCAATGTCGCGACTTCGGTGTGTCACATATGAAGGCCAACCATTTCCTCCAGCATGCTCTAGTGCCAAAGACCAAGAACCAGAATGGCCATAGTACCCTTTTAGAGGGTTCAAAGTTCATTAGGTGCATGCATATGTCATAAGGAGGTTGGCGACGAAAACATGCCAAACATATGTGAGCGTAATGGCAAAGTAAACTTTATCATTCGCTCCGGAATGTTCAGGGACCTACAGAGGTCGCGTGAAACTAAGAGTCGGACATAGTGAACTGTCCAGAGGATGCAGGATCTGATTTCTAATTCAGAAAATCCCAGCAATATTTCTCGACAGTTCTTCTTAGATTAATCAATTATCAACGATCAAGGAAATGGGAAAGCTCGAGTGTTAAGCATGTTTTAAAGAACAGAAGTTAGTAGGAAGCACTGTGAGCTGGGCTATAAGCAGAAGTTTTAATGACAAGCTCCTGATCATTTGGAATTTTCCCCGTTATCTCCGGTTACGGTATGGTTCTGGTGAGAACAAGAGCGCAATGAAGAACATGGGTCTTTGAACTCTGATCAGATGATCCGCGATTGGCAAGTTCTGTTGGGGCTCCACTCATCTCTTTATTGGCCAGCACTACTACAAACCCAACCTTTCCGTTCTAGCGAGGAATACAATTCCCATGATCAGTACCGTTGATGATACAATTCTCACGACTAACTGGTAAGCTGTTTGATTTGACAAAGTATTATTTTCGCCCCTCTGGTGGCTTGATTTCTGTTTCCGTGCACGATACACCCAAGATGAACCCAAGAGATGATGGAACGAGAAAGAAGGGATATCTCTGGCGCGATACGAGCGGTTTACGTTGAACTTCATGACAACCAGAATAAAGAATGAGGATGATGCAATATTGAAAGGCTCCTCAACAGAAATTGAGTTTTTTCTAGTGGGTGCTTATGAGGCGATGAGTAAAACACATTGGTTTCCCACAGCGAATGAGAAGATTGAGAAGAAGAGGAGATAATCGCGGCGTATAATTGATATTAAAGTTTCCTCAACAAGTGTTTTGTTCCTCTCTTTTGCCTGATCCGGGCACACTCTTACGAGTGTAATAAATAGAATAAATAAATAAACAAAAGAATGGAGAAAGCGGCAAAACCGACGGAAAGTGATATAAAAATCTGATCACCACTGAATTACTCAGAAAGATCACTCAGGAAGATCAAGATGAAATGATCTTCCTGTCCTGTATCCCGAACCAAAAAGTTTACGCCTATAGACCTAGGTATATCTCCCGGAGCAATAGTGGCACTGGTGTTCTGAAATAAACACCAACAGACGTATGACTAGGGCATGCAATTCACAGTGCTTGATATCAAGGCTTTTTGTTCAAGAAGTGGAATAGAAGACTCCGTTTTTCCCATTGGGTAAGTAAAACCGCTCCTTGCGATCACCACAGCACGATACCGTTGTGAACTGTGGGTGAGGTAAATCCTTAGCCTACAGCATCGCTGCTATTCCTATGAAATCGTTAGTTCATCGATCGGAACTACTCGAACGCAAACCATATTACGTAGTAGTAATTGTGTAGTTATGTTGCATTGCACTATTCGATGCCATCGAATCGCTTGTTATCAGGCGATCGCGCATCAACGACACCTAACACTTGAAGTTCGATCAGACCATATCTCTCGTTTTTTTAGTGCCGACTTCGAGAAGAAAACCTGACAAGGTCGCAGCGATAGGGCGAAGGTAGATAACACGAACAATGACTGAAATGCATGGTCACAGAAAAACTACTGCGTGAGTTGACGACGACTTAGTTCTTTGCTCGCATTGTGCTTTTACAGGAACTGATGTCGACAGTGGCAAGAGATGTCGCTATCACGCTATCTGCAAATCGAATTGCACCCTTGCCAACTGATTTGTTCAATTAGCCAACTACTTTATACCGGACTCTATTTTAGGAGCATTTTAAAGAGATTTAATCTCCTTAGTACTCATCTATAGCCTACAAAGACGTCCGAAAGGGTTTTGTAGTAAAAAGTCTCGTGGCATGGAATTACGGGAGCCTAATAAAGTACGATTTCTTTCATTTTTTATAAAGGTCGATCATTTTCCTAACATATTAATCCCTTAAAATATCGAGTGCCCTTTCTCGGTGAAACGTGGCGCGTTACCTTCAGAGTCCTCTACAGGGACATCGCACATTGTGGAGCTTCGGATAAAGGCTTCGTAGTCTTGAACTTTTTACTTTTCATTTTTTAAGAAATTGACAAAAAATAACAATTCCAAACTTATAATAATTTTGAAACGTAAAGGGGTCCGAAAGTCAATAGGCTCTGGACAATTCTCCCCAATTATTCACTTTTCCAGAGCGAAAGGAATGTCATTCGACCAATATCCTTTTTTCCCGAAGATAGGAACACAATGAGATCGAAGGAGCTCTACAATTGCCTAAGTAGACTGATATGATCATTAGAGCAGAAAGCATTTTCGCTCAATGGCATTACTCTATCATTCGAATGATTACTGCCACTCTTTATCACCAGCTGTCAGCTTTGGTTTGTACCAAAAAGATTAAATTTGTCACAAAATTATCACGTGAAATGCAACTCAAAACATAACTGGACTGCCTCTGGTACCACACCTTCTACAGATCTATTGTGCACACTGAGTGGACTAGATAGAACCTTATCATAAAACTTACTAACACGTAACAGCCAAATCTTTTTTGGATCCTTATCGTAAGGTGTTAGGATACGAAGCGAGTTGATAACTTTTTTCTGACATCACGATTATATTTTATTACTACTGCTCTGAAAGAAAGAATGGCTTCAGAGTAAATGACTTTGTGTAGAGCCTCCCTTCAGCCTTTACATCTGAATTCACACCTTCAACTCATCCAGCTTACATCTAAATTCATAGGTATGTTCTTCCCTCTGATTTCCTCGTAGGAGATCTCGGAACTTGTTCAAGAGTTGATGAACCGTTCGCATCGAAAAATGAACCGACAAGGAACGGAGCAGGTCTACCCAAGTTCTGCTATGGCTCGTCTTTCAGAGGCTGTAGGCAATACTGAACGCAAAATGGACCTATGAACTCAGGCAACAAGCACGTATTAGGGAGAATGTCGTCAGGTCTGGGAGGTATGTATCAAATCACCCACAGAAACCTTATATGGCCACAGGTTCAGGGCTCAAACCTAGCAGAGAAGTGGACAAAGCCAAGTGCTTATGGCTGCTGCTTTGTTTGCTTAAGTTTAGCACTGAATAAAACATGAGCATAAGAGTGTTATACAATTGGATGAGAAATGTCGACGTTTTCGCTCGGCCGTCCGTCAGGCCTTTTATTGAGGATTGATGAATGATTGGTATGTAGAGGGTGTTTGATCAAGATGTGTGATTTGAACGCAGAGAGCGGCCATGTTTTTGCCAACACATTGTCGACTAATGAGAATTTGAAAATGACCGATGAACTGTTGATTGACGGGGTGACGTTTCAAGGCCTCTTCAGGAAATTAGCAGATAGTTCGTTCATGACTGAACGCGGTTCTAATCAAATGTTCCATGTTTTTAGTGAGTCAGTAGTATGAATAGGAATCGAGACAGAGGAGGAAACGTCCTTTCTGTCTTCAGAGTCTTTGCCGTCGCTCTGACACCAAGGATGTTTGTTACTTTGAACCTACTAGTTCTTGCTCCAAGACGAGTACCTTGATTTGTTCACCTTAGAAAATGGATGGGAACGTTCTCTAACTTGCAGGGCCCTCGGACTATTCAAAAAAGCTCCAGCAATATATTTCCAGGAAACTAGTAATTGTTTAGCCACCACAATCAGTTACTGCAATTCTTAGCCCCTCGAAACAAAAACGTTTCCTGAACAAAAACCTGTCCAAAGACCAAAAGAGTGTTTGATTATCTGATGGTAGCGCGGTGCCAAAAGCAACTCTTCAACCGCCGTTTTTCGATTGACCGAAGACCCCTTTCTAGTCTTTCTTTTTCCAAAATTACTAAATCTTTGCCCAGTTATACTAAAGACCAAGCTACAATAGCATCTAATCCCTCAAAATGTTTTTCCCTCATAGTATGCCATAGAAGGAGTGTTTCCCCCCTTTCAGTCGTATATAATAAGCGGAACTTTCTAGTTCCTGTATCGAAGTATCTGTTTTTCTTACAACAGTGAAAGCTGTAAAAAAATAAGGTCGATTTGTATGAATACATGTGGCAAAAAGTCAGAGTTTTGGTGGCTTCAGGAAGAACTTCGCAAACACAGTTGTGGGGTCAGCGGTTGCCTCCAGCTGCATTGACCACATTTTGACTTTGAACACAAATAGGAACTTCGCTTGGTTGTCAAGTTGTTTAATAAACAAAAAGCAGGCAAGTCCCAATCACCATTGTTTAGGGGAGACAGATCAGTAGAATGGATCATCCGCGACCTCATCCGCGAGCTAATGTTCGGACGATTCTAGGACGCTCCATATCACGCAGCAATTTATGTCAAAAAGTCTTCTCCTGTAACACTGCAAAAAGCTCGTCCTGAATCATGCTGACGTATCTGACCACTTGTGCAAGTCCGGGGTATTGGAGGAAGACGTGTTCCATTTTATTACTTCTGCATCTCTGGAGTAATCGTGGAAAACGTGCTCCAATTCCAAATATGAAGTCGTATGCATAGCGAGATCTATAGAGAAGGATCAATATCATGAACAGCAGTCATCCTATCCTTATCAATAACTGCTTTTTGGTAAAATACTCTTAAATGGCAACCGAAATCGATCCCAATCTATTCCAGGTAAACATGAACCTGTGATCATCGGCGATATCAGCAGAAGGGTTTTAACTAGATGGGCACCTGGATGTTTCTAAGGAAGGATCTGTTGTTCATTCAACAGTGGAACCATTACTGAAAGACAGGTTGAGCATCTTTTTCCGGAACCAATCTATCTTGGATGTCTCAGACGATTGCCTTTGGAGAGCTTGCTGGCTTCTGTTTACAATAATTACGTTCGAACTAGCAAAAATGGCGTAAAAGTGTAACTCCGACGAAATGGTCATATAACTTTTTTCCACAGCTCATAGCAGGTCGTTTCTGTGATAAGATCATTCGGTTTGTTGGCAATGAATACGCAGGTGGAGGCCCAGCTCTGCCTTCTGATGGCTTCCTTCTTGCTGGTCAAGAACTGAAGTAGTTAACACTGGACCATTTTCAAGATAGCACATAAAATGTTAAACCATGGGCCACCATGGACAACTCCTTAAATATTATAGTACACTTCAGTTAATTTTGAAAGACAAGAATGCTCTTGACAAGAGTGTCAACAAAAAACCCTTGAAGACAGCTCACCGTCAAAGCTATTGTCGTGAGTAAGTCTAAAACCGCCGAACAGCTATCATGGGTTTGAATATGTTGTTGCCATCACTGGATGACCCCAATCATTCAGTGATTCCTTATATTATTGTAAGAAAGAATCAGCTGAGCATTTTTTCGGATTGCCAGGGCGATGAAGCTTACGTAGCCTTCTCTCTCAATTCAACTGTTGAACGCTTTAAGTTATGGAGACAAGGAAATAGAAAATCTATGCGTAAAAGCAGCTACACACTTAGAAAATGATGTTTCTGGGTAGAAATTTTTTGGAAATAGCTGGTGCAGTTGCGTTGTTATCAGCATAGACCCTAATGAGTGTCTTTTCATGGTGCTCGAGCTCTCCGCCTCTCCTCTTATAACGGCCCCCTCAGCAACTGTTTACAACTGCAAAATTGAGTTGCAGTTACCACGGAACCACGGAGTAGCCGTCAGTTATCATGTAGTTGTTCTGTTCGTCGCAATATCGCTATAGTTTCACTAAAAAATTTAATCGAAGCTCTGGGAATACATAAGGACAGAGAATAGAGAAAAGAAGGTAAAAATGTGTGTGTTCGGTACCCATCTTCAGTTGAATAAGCAGATATTTTCAATAATCAGTGATGCTGAGGGCGTTCAAGCAGGCTTCATTCGAGGCCGATTGGTCTGAACCCTGCCACATAACTGTCGAGGGCCAGCTAGGTAGTGTTCTATTTAAGGGTCCACACTCTCCTAGGGCGCCCATTTTCGAAATCCGGAATAGAAGGGATGATTTGGTGGAACACTAGCCGGCCTTTGGAAGTCATGTGAGGCTCAGATCTTACGTGAATCCAGTGTTCTTCTCATCTTTTCCGTTTTACAAATGTGTTGTGCCCCACTCCACAAGTGTGGGTGCTACAGAGGTAGAGTTGACAAAATTGCGGTGAACACGAAACTCTTCTTGACTGTTGAGCTTCCGGCCCACTGAAAAAATTTGCTGCTGGAAACAACGGTTAGTGTGTTTTTTCTTAATCCACTCATACCCTTCGATTCCAGGATAGTTTCATCATTTGAATAGCTGTATGTGAAGGAATGCTGCCGCTGCAAAAGCCCATCATTCGCACGACTATGCTTGAGATTGATGGAAATGCATTCCTCGTCCCACACATAAACATGATGCATGCCGGCAACGATGGCCGGCGATGATTATGACAAAACGGCGTCATCGTGGCGATCGAATGTTCTGATGGGAACAAATATCAGTTCGGAAGAAAACATTACACGTATCTCTTCATTAGACCGATTGAATTCCATTGCTGAGAGAGGAATGAGAGTGTTCGAATAGCAAGTTCCCTGTGGATAGGGTGGGTAGTTTTGTATTCGACGCAGTGTTTATTGCGCTAGTCAAAAGGCTTCTGTCTCTAAATCAGCCCAACAATCAATGAGCGAGAAGTAATTCAGTTAACAGCTCTGAATAATTAGTTTTTGTAGTTTTGTCGTACACACACTAGAGAACACTAGAGATGCACTCTGGCTGAATTCGAATTTTTCACGAGCATTTCTGCAAATTTTATTTTTTTATTCACTCATTTATTTATTTATGCACTCACAGAGTGACCCTAAAAAGATAATCAGGGCGTAAGATAATAGCTAGACCATATCAAACTGAATAGGCCAAGTCAGACAATATTAGTCCGCTGGATCACACGATGTATGAGAAACGAAGAATAGAAGAGACGAATTAGATGTGGCTCTGTTGCAACCAGTGCTGGCAACTAACACCTCAGAATCAGGAAAGCCAGTATGCACACCAGTTGACCATGGTGCCTCATTCCAATAGGAGTTATAGAACAGAGTCGGCACTTCGGCACACGTGTATGCCAACCTCCCACGTGGAACCGACTCGTCGAAAATTGGCAAGACAAACCGAAGAATGGAGTTAATTGCACAGGCAGCACCGAGCAAGGCAAGAAAGAAAGTAATCTAGTCTGGATAGAAGGAATGAAGCAGCGGGCTGACATTACATACTTCAGCTCAGGATCCAACAAATAAGAAGGGCCAAAAGAATAACGACAAAACGAGACACAGCGCCCTATGCGACAGTTAGAATCTATTCAGTAAGAAAACAAAACAATGTAAATATATAATTCTGTATTCAACACTCACAAGGTTGTTATAAAAACTTTATTGGTTGACGTTTCGGCGATGTCGCCTTCCTCAGAGCCTGAAAAGATCAAAACAATTTCAACAATCAACAACAACAAACAAACAACAACAGGAGCTACTCACCGTAACTTTGTGGATTCTCGCAATCACCCAGCAACCGAGAGTGGGACCAGAGTCAGCTGGGCTAGGTCTTCGTCAAATCACTGTGGGAAGGCAAGCCTTATATAGGGCCTCAGTTCCCGCGTAATTGTGAGGCATTCCTCCCTCCGGTTCATTTTTGGATTGGTGACCTGTATCCAAAATGCCTCGAGAGATTTGGATACAGGTCACCAATCCAAAAATGAACCGGAGAGAGTTGAATACAGAATTATACAAAGCTCAATCATGCCGAGGTTCATTGAAGACCGTACGTGGAGATTACTACGCAATGTAAATATAGACAAACATCGTTAACTCAACCGAACCCAGAAGCAACTTCTCAACAACATTCACAATAAAAGCCAATAAACACCGTCCGTTGCAATGTCCTGTCGGTATATACATATGTCAGTAAGTAAACATGGACTAGGGAGCGGGTAAAGAGAAACTTGGTAGGAGGAGGATCTTTAGTCATCGCTCTAATGAAAGTCAGTCCGCACCACAACAAGCTGACGAGACTGGCAATACGAAATGGAAAAATAGAAAGCGTGTAGAAAGCCTGTAAATACACGATGAAACGAATTCAATTATCCAAGCCAAGTAACTCTGTCAAATCGATGTTCCTCGATTTTCGTCTAAAGCACTCACCATTTGGCGATTGCAGTACTTCACGAGGAAGCTTCTCAAGCCATCTTGTCGTACCAATGAAAAACGAATTGATTGTCTGTATATTTTAATGCGACTTTGCATGCATTCTATTCAGCGAAGCCTTTTTATTACTTATACATACCTCTTAGAGTAATACTCTTGCAGCTTTCTGTAATTGATCGATTGCACAAGTGGCTTTGATTTCTTGGTATTTGCAAAGGTGTATTAATTCTCAAATCATCCAGCTACTTATGCACTTGGAAGAGGAGAATAACAGCGCACTTTGCCGGCTGGTTTTTTAGGAGATGGTCATCTAGCAGAGTTTTGAAGATTTAGTAGCGGTGAAGACGAGTGGTCGAGTTAATACAAAAATTCTGGGAGACTCAGTTTATTTCCATTGTTAAATTCAACAACGAGATTCCAATTTTGATCGAGAAATATTTAAAACTGTTCATAACATTGTCAAAGGCTTCCTAGTGCCCGCTAGTAACAGCTACAGCTTGAAACATTAAATTGAGACCGAATATTTCATCAAAGGAAGGCCAATGTAATGGAAGTAAAAGCCGATGACATCAAAGGTGTTGCGCGAGACAACGTGTAAATGTTAGATGCATTAACTTCCTTGCCTAACATCCATGCCAGATAAGTACACAACAGTCAAAAAACCATCAGCTGCTCAATCCGGTGCTGGAGAACTTTGGAAAATGATCACTCACTTCAAAAAAGACGTTCTAGCAAATTTAGCAGTGAAACGCCCATTACGAATTCAATAGCAAGAACGTGGAACTTGGTGCCTAAAACTTGTAAGAGATCTGGACCAGATGCCTCGTGTCTCCCAATTTAACCTCAAGCGAACAGGTGCAATCTACTGTCTATGTCTTTTCTCATTCGGAAGAGAAAACGAGCATTTTACGACCATTTTCAATGTGGTCCAATTGATTTATGCTTTGATCACTAACTGATATCCATAACTTGGCTCACGAAAATTCTAATATCGTGATTACCCTTAATACCTTCAATAATGCCCACCTAGCATAAGCATAACGGACAAGCCGTTGTTTCAACTCTCCCCTACGGAACTCGACATACAATCACGTCGATGAAATTTGTACGGCACCCGGTTCCGATAGAACTAATCAAGAACATCTTGAGAGTCTTCCAGCAGTTACGGCCCTGACTAAGATGGTTGCGGTACCTCTACCCGAACTTAAACAGCGAAGCAGCAGTAGTTCTGCGGCGATACCGCATCCTCCTACTGGGAATTCGAACACTTCCTTAGTAGCGCGCGTACGGGTGCGGCAAGGGCGTCCGCCTTTCGGGGAGGAGGTACCTCACCCTGGCCAAGTTGTTCACGCGGTACCATTAGAGTGCAAAGTGCCCACGCTGTTGGAAACTAGCAATACTGTGTCGGCGTATGAGCAGGGATTCCCAGACGATGTTGGTTCCT
The DNA here is from genome assembly GCA_000469685.2 of Haemonchus contortus. Lineage (NCBI taxonomy): Eukaryota > Metazoa > Nematoda > Chromadorea > Rhabditida > Trichostrongylidae > Haemonchus > Haemonchus contortus. The sequence goes on from LS997565.1 coordinate 15,602,539, forward strand.
ACCGCCCAGTTCGCTAGCTCTCTGTAGCCTATTATGAATCTTCCACGAGAGCTCCTCAGAGCTGGTAGCATACTAGATGAAGTACAGCCAAGCAAACAGGGTTCCAGAAAGGGTTCAGTGCCACCGGTTAATCCACACTGTCAGAGGCTAATTGAAGTATCGCGAAAATGCAGGGTGGGTGTCGTTTTCTGACGTTCACGGAATTGAAGAAGGTGATGATAAACTTGATAAATAAGTGCTGATCCAAGCCTCCATCAATCAGCTGTTCCTACTCATTACGAGGGTATGCTTTGTAGCCTGTCCAACAACGAGTATCCATAGTACAAATAGTTTTCCACGCTATATAAGGATTGGTAGGAGACAGATTATATTAGGACGATGCATAACTATTGCTGATTTTTGCGCGGCTTTTTTGATTATTGAGTTCTGGTTTTTTCTAGAAATGATCTGCTCGATTTCCTCTACAAAAATGTACTTAGAAAACCATCCGCATATTAGGCTCTACTAGTTCGAGAAAGGTTGGAAGGTGGCAAAGTCGCTCCGCGATTCCAGTAACTTTTCGGCGATGGAACAATTAGCCAGAGCCAACTAAGAAATGGGATCTGCCCTAAATCTGCCCTATTCACCACACAAACTTCTATGGATTATCTCGTCAACCGACGTCCACCGATCGCTGAAGAAACGGCTAGGGAATAGAATTTCCGTCGATTTGAATGACTTGGTGGCCGATGTCAAGGCGTGGATCGCCCCCGAAGATCAAAAGTTCTTCGCTTTTTGAATCCGACTATTTAGCCAATGGGAATGAGTACTTGACGTAGAGGGTAGAAAAGTTCCGGAGTAATTATTTGAACATGTTTTTGTTCAGTATTTTACTCGTTTTATTAAATAAAATTTGTTGAAAAAAATTCCGCAATAATTATGCACCAACCTAATAGTACAGGGTGCGCCATAAATATGGTAACAAAAGAATTGACCTACAGAAACCGCAGTTCGTATTGATACATGGTGAATTCATGTGAGTTACTTACTATGCATCGTATCTACAAAATAAACACATGCTCATCTGATATAAATGTCTCCTGTACTAATAATAACTAGGAGACGCTTCGGCTACTCATCGACGGTGGCACGCAGAGTTTCTTGGAAAAGTACAGCCCAGGCTTTGTTCAGTGATTTCTTAAGGGAAGCTACAGTGGTGCGTTTTGAAGCGCAACTTCCTTCTCCATTGTGGACCATAAGAAGCAACCCATCACATGGTGGTTCGGGAAATTCGTATGAGGATAGGACGCAGGGATAAAGTCGCGAACATTTTCTTAGCACCAGCCTTGATGTTTTCCCATTCGTGAGCACGTGAGCCGTAGATTTTGAATCATATGCTTAGAAAGATCTTTGTCCCTCAGCTGCATTCCTTCAGAAAAACCCTTCTCAAAGAAATTCGCATCACATTTTGTACTTTTCTCGACCGAAATTTGCGATATCGTCCTCATGGTAGACATCCCACCTCTAACCATTATGTAAGAGGGAAAATGGCTGCAAGAGGCGATCTAACCCTTTTCAGCGGCTTCAGTACTCGCAGTTTGGAATATACTATACTCTGAGGTCTCAATATTTCCTCCACGCTGAGCACCATTCGGTCAAAAAAAGTGTGGTCATTTCCCGCGTTTTTCTGGGTTTCGCAGCGTATTTCTGCCCAAGTAAGTGTACCCGGAAAAGGGAAAGAAAGTGAGAAAAGAGAATCGTTTTGAGATTTGTCATTGACCTGTCCATGCATCACGATTCGAGAGACTGCCATGTGGAAAATGCTGAAACGAGGAGCGATCCCGGAAGAGAACTCACCAAATGCGCGCAAAGACGTGACGGTTGGTGGATGTCTGTGAGGATCCTCCGTTCCACGAAATCTGACATATTGAGAGCACAAAAGTAGATATATCTGGTATATCATAAACATAAGGGGAGGTGCAGATTTGGACAAACCATTCGAACAAGGAAATTACGGACATCCGTAAAGTTGTTACCATATTATGTCGCACTCCGGTCATTCCCTTTTTCGTATTCCACCTTTGCGCGGTGAATCGTTTCCTATTTGATGATGGACTAGCTTCATCCGCTGCCGAACTTTATCGGCTCGATCGAAACAGGCCCGAATTTCCTGCTCCACTGGCACTTGTCTAACTCATGGAAGGGTTGTTTTATTCCTGCTCTAATCATTCATTTCCTTAGGGTGAATCTCCTATCCCACCTGGGGTGTTATGGACGTCTCCACAATCACTAGCTTGTGCAATCTTGCGAATTTGATCAGGAATATTCGGAAAATAGAGAAGATGCATTTGCGAAACGAAGAAAAGAAGGACGCACTATCGATCGCTGGCATTCCAAAGGTAACTTTGAAGCGGCTTAGCAGAAGCGTGTGAATGAAGAATTAGAAAAGAATTCCATCGGTTTTATTTTTCTGAAAAGCAACAGAAAGATTGGGTCGTCGTAAAATGCGCAAACATTCAGCGTGCCCAACGACTTGTAAGTGAAAGATGGAATTTTCAATTTCCTTCAAGAATGTACTTTGTCGTAGAGTATCGCATGGGACTGTGAGCATTGATAGGATGGTTGCATTGCCTTTCTTTAATCTTAGGCGGGCTTGCAATGTTCACTGTCTTTCTTTCCTGTACAAGATCTACCGTGGAAACAAAAAGGGATAATGGGGCTATTCTTTCAGGAAGGGCCTTCTGGTAGGAAGCAAGAATTGTGCAAAATTTTATTTGCGGTGTTACAAGGCGAGAAAGCGTGATAAAAATTCAATACTGAATCTCATCTGCTTCTCACCCAGCTCAGCAGTGTTGAATCATTTCCAGAGCATCTTCACCTGAAACGAAAACTAATATAACTCGTGATTTGATAAGAATAAAGGACGAAATTTTTGACGTTAATCTATTCCGTCTGAGGCATGCGCTCCTGCATTCGACTTCCATTCAGAATCGTAGCACTATAACAGGTTCGTATGTGGCCCAAAATGAATTAGTGTGGCAAGCCAGTGTGCAAGTCCTTCCAGACAGTCCGTTTATCCTCCCAGACAAGTCTGGTATCAGTTTACCGACCCACGAGAGTTCTCAACGTTCCTTTTCCACCACAACTCTTTTTCAAAAAGGAAGACACTAAGCGAGTACGCATGGTCGCTTCGGAATTGTCCAACTGAGACTTCTTGAAACACTTGACAGAAACTCATCCGAAATTACCCCAAATGGTACAGTTCTTTGCCGCTTGCGAAAATTTCACATAATTGCAGAATCCTGGGGATATTATCCATTCAGTATACTTATAATCCTGTCAACATAATCCTGCTATATGTATATAACGCTCTGATCGGAAGTGTGTCCGTTGCTCTGTGTATGTGTGTGTACTTGGCCAAAAAATTCTGTTCACTTTTATCCTGTTCCAGAGCGTTCAAACTTGGGAGAGTGGATGATAGGCGAACTTTACACGAAAAGAAGGAGAGCCCGGTGTAGCCGGACGATCCGACTGGCAACCAATAGGAAGTATAAAAATACCTAAAGCTCTTCGGACGAATCCCATATTACCACAAACAAAGCCTGAAACAATTGATCAAACTACATTTAGATCATTCTCACCTCATAATCATAGCATCAGTTCAGATGGATGAGCCAACATCCAAGGACTAGGAGTCGTCGTCAACATTCCAAACCACTGTGATGGATCTGAAGAGTCCTTTAAAACCTTGGGATAATACCTTGCTCATTTCCTAAAGTCAGTACCTCCCTTAAAGTGCACAGTTTTTCCCGTGGATAAGTTGGTGCACGACCATCCTGATTCCCGTGAAAAGGAGCACCACTCGGTTAAAAAACCAGAAGCCCAATGCGTAAATGCGGCAAATATGAGTATGGAGATGAGGGATTTCATTCTGAAATGATTCTGTCTCATAATGAGTCAAGAAGCAACGTCAAAGAAAAAAAAATGAAATCCCGAGCCTACGTATGTCCCTTGATGATAAAGAGGAATATAATAATGACGGGGTGGCTCCTCATTCGGCAGGTTTATATACCCAGATTTTCGACCGTTGCGACGCATTATTCTGTAATTTCAAAAGATTTTACAACTTTAGGAAAATCCATTATAGGCCATTTTGAATGTTCGAAGAAATTATAATGCCAGCATAAAGATTCCCAGCCACGCATAGGATATTTATCCTCCATAAACGTTGTGAAAAACTAAAAAAAAGAAAAAAAGCAACGAAAACGTTGCTATCAATGGAGAAGGAACAAATGATTAATTCGACAAGTAGGAAGTTTTGCTCGAAGAGAACCTTGTTATCAGTGGATATGGAACAAACGTTTAATCCGGCAAAGCTGCTCCATCAGGATGCCGATTGGCAGATTTGAGCTCAGCAGTCATACTTGTTGTATCTTATCAATTTGTTGTAATCCAGTTGACTAATGACTCTAGGAGAGCCGACTGCTATTAACTGTATTGTATTGCTTAATGCGATTGACCACGTAACCTGCCTTTACTCTGAGCCTGTGCATTGGAGAAGCTTTCCCACACTGGTAATCCATCCAGTCTGCTTTTGGAATTTGAAGATCCTATTTCAAGTTTTGATGGATTATTTTTTTTTGAAATATTGGAAAAAGATTTCATTATGAGAAGGAAACGTCAGGGAAGGTCAAGGATCACTTCATCTGCTCAGGAAACACAAACCTACTAAGGTGGAGTAAATCGACGACTTCTAGGCATTCCACCTTCTGAGGCTGTCGCAGAAGCCAACTTCGAAAGACACGGCTATTCCTGGTAAAAGGCGAAAGTGCAGTGCATCAAAAGCAAGCAATGTAGAGTGTTACTGAATTCTATACGACTCACTCTATACAATGGGATTAGTTTTACTTTGTCGGGAGTACTCATTTACACTTTACGATTTTTCGGTTCTCTGTAGCTCATAGAGCCCGTGGGTACAAATTTATGACATCTGGTTACCATTTTGTGGTTACATTTTTTTGGTAATGGCCGAAGTATGCCACTTTAGAATACGTCACTTCCAGGAAGAAATTGCCTCAGCCCAGCTGATATTCGTACTTCTTTTTTTTGTGATTACTACTCCTATCACCTGTGTCTTCCTCGAGGGAGAATACTTTCCGGGAGTAGACTGCACTGTGTTGAAAGTGCGTCTTTCACTGCAGGAAAGGGGAACAATGAGATGCATTTGCTAAATTTCACCCTTTGCGCCTTAGGATCAGTAACACTTCAGCATGTGCACTAAAGGTTTGCAAACGACTGCGTATCCCACCGCGAGCTGTGCAGTTCCATCGGAATTGTCACGAACGAGCTACTACACCTCAGGAGCGTGGTGTGACCTAAACTTCTCATGCAAAAACTGCGCTTCATTTCGAAGCAGTTCCCAGTGGCACCCCAGGGAGGGACGGACATCACCACCACTCCAGCACTGAGTCTGTCTAAAAAAAGGGCTTCTTTGGATCTCTCGCACATCGCTATCGCCAGATGTCATTCTAGAAACACGAAACAGTGGGTGATTTTTGGACATCTATAACTACTTACTTAGTTGACTTTCAACGCTTTTTCACGTAGACCTTGCTTTTTCTCTTTGGTCTTTCATAAGTTCCATCCACTTCGTCATGGGAATGTGTTGAATGCGAATGGCCTCCAAGTAATCGGGCTGTTCTATAGACGAATGTCTCGGGTGTTTGAGCTGACGTGGGTATCCTTGTGAATGTGTGAAAAAACTCGACCAAAAAAACGTTGCCATTACTGGGGAAGGAACAAATGATTGATTCGACAAGTAAGAACTCCTGTTCGACGAAAACCTTGTTTTCAATGGATAAGGAATAAACTATTAATCCGGCAACGCGATTCCATCAGAATGCCGAGTGGCAAATTTGATCTCAGCAGTCATACTTGTTGTATCTTATCAATTTGTTGTAAACCAGTTGACTAATGACTCCAGGGGAGCCGACTGCTATGTATTGCAGGTAGCAATTGACCAGGTAACCTGCCTTTACCCTAATCAGTGCCTTTGAGGATTTATCAGATACAAGTAATCTATCCACTCTTCGGAAGTCTGCTTTTGGAACTTGAAGATCCAATTTCAAGTTCATTCAGATGGATTATTTTTGCATTTTTGGAAAAGGACTAGCATGTGACTTTATTGTGAGAAGGGAAACATCAGGCAAGGCAACAGATCTCATCTTTTGCTGAGGAAACATGTATTCTACCTTCTGAGACTGTCGCAGAAATCAACTCCGAAAGACACGGCAGTTCCTGGTAGAAGGCGAAAGTGCAGTGCATCAAAAGCAAGCAATGCTGAGTGTTATTGAGTTCTATATGACTCACTTTATACAATGGAATTAGTTTTACTTTCTCGGGAGTACTCATTTATACTTTATGATCGTGACCTCTATAGCTCTTAGAGCTTATGATTACAACTGGATGACATCTGGTGGCCAATTTGTGGTCACGTTTTTTCGGTAATGGCCGAAGTATGCCACCTTAGAATACGTCAATTTCAACAAAAAATTGCCTCAGCTCGGCTGATCCTTCCTTTTTTTGATTACTACTCCTATCACCTCTGTCTTCCTCGACGGTGAATACTTCCCGGAAATAGAATGCATTGTGTTGAAAGTGCGTCTTTCACTGCAGGAGAAGGGAGCAATAGGATGCGTTTGCTCCATTTCACCCTTTGCGCCTTAGGATCACTAACACCTCCAGCATGACCACTAAGGGTTTGCATACGACTGCGCACCTTACCGCGAGCTGTGCAGTTCCATCGGAATTGTCACGAACGAGCTACTACACCTCAGGAGCGTGGTGTGAACTAAACTTCTCATGCAAAAACTGCGCTTCATTTCAAAGCAGTTCCCAGTGGCACCCCGGGAGGAACGGACATCACTACCACTCCAGCATTGAGTCTGTCTGAAAAAATGGGCTTCTTACGCGTCCCTTACACATCATTCTAGAAACTCCCAGGTGTCATTCTAGAAACACGAAACGATGGGTGATTTTGGGACATCCATAACTATTATACTTACTTAGCTGACTTTCAACGCTTTTTCAAGTAGACCTTGCCTATTCTCTTCGGTCTTTCATAGGTTCCATCCACTCCGTCATGAATGCGAATGGACCCCAAGTAATCGAGCTGTTCTATAGACGTATGTCCCGGGTGTGTGAGCTCACGTGGGTATCCTCGTGAATGTGTGCTATGTGGCTGTGCAAAATGAGCATTATCCGAAAGTGGTCATGTGATGATACAGGAAATTAACCGAGTATTACCTAAAATCACTCTAGCCCTAAAAAGAGGCAGAGAAGAGCGAATACTTTGCTTCATCCCACAGTTCACCTAGACAGGACTGTCAAAACTCCAATCGGTGATTGATCAACAAAGTTGATATGTTCAGAACAATTTTTCTTTCAGCCGCTAACTTCTTTACTCTTCAAAAAAACAATTAATGACGATTTAGTAACAATATAATGACATTATTGTTAATGGGATCACTTCGCTCCCAGGCACAATACTTGGATAGTTCAGGTTTACAAATCAACTAAAGCGCATTCGTAAATTTAGATTCCGTCAAATTCGGCCAACACATCCAACTTTCTAAGCATTCCTAGAGCTGAGTTCTCATCCAATTTGTTGCCGTACTTTCGTAGAGCAGAGATTTATCCTCAATTCGGGTCCTTTTGTATTCAATCGCAGCACGTCCTTCTGCTACCGAATATCAATGGTTCGCTCGGAACTGCCTGATCTGGGCAGCCAAAAAGGTTGTTTGAATAATTCGGCCTTTGATATCCATGTGCTTGGGGTGAATCTCTCATCTCACCTTAAGCATTAAAGACAGGGCCAGCAACCTCTGGAATGCGCTATGCATGATTTGGAATGCTTTAGAAATAGTGTTTGATTCATTTTCAAAAGGGAAAGAGGGAATCGCCATCGATCGCTAGCATTTCAACGCTAATACCGACCGGTCGCTACACGAAAGTATAATCCCGTGTGTAGTACCTTGTCATCTGTGCTCACCTTTTGCGGTTATTAATCGCTTTTATTTTTCTGAAAAGCAACAGAAATATTGAGTAGTCGTAAAACGCTCAAACATTCAGCGTGCCTAGCGGCTTGTAAATGAAAGATGGAATTTCCAGTTTCCTTGAAGAATGTAGGTTGTCGTAGAGTATCGCATGGGACTGTGGGCAGTGATAGGACGGTTGCAGTGCCTTCCTTTGATCTTAGACGCTCTTGCGATGTTCACTGTCTTTCTTTCCTGTACAAGATTTGCTGTAGAAACAAAAAGGGTAATGGGGCTATTCTTCCAGGAAGGGCTTTCTGGGAGAAAGCTTAAATTGTGGAAAAGTTTATTTGCGGTGTTACAAGGCGAGAAAGCGTAATGAAAATTCGATGGTGAATCTCATCTGCTTCTCATCCAGCTCTGCAAGGTTGAATTCATTTCCAGAGCATCTTCACCTGAAACGAAAACTAATATAACTCGTGATTTGATAAGAATAAAGGATGGAATTTTTGACGCTAATTTATTCCGTCTGAGACATGCGCTCCCACATCCGACTTTCATTCTAAAACGTAGCACTGTAATGGATTCGTATGTGGCCTAAAATGAGTTAGTGTGACAAGCCAATGTGCAAGTCAGCGCTTTTATCCTCCCAGACAAGTCTGGTACCAGTTTACGACCCACTAGAATTTTCAACTTTTTTTTTCACCACAACTCGTAACTCATTCTAACATATCTCTTTTATTGTTGCCGAAACGGCGGAAATCGAGCTGACTTCCACTTTTTCAAAAAGGAAGACACGAAGCGAGTACGCACGGTCGCCTCGAAATTTTTCAACGAAGATTGCTCGAAACACTTCTGAATCATCTGAAGCTGAAGTTCATCTGAAGTCACCCCAAATGGTACTGTTCTTTGCCGCTTGCGAAAATTTCACATAATTGCAGAATCCTAAGGATATTATCCATACAGTATACGTATAATCCTGTCAACATAATCCTACTATATATAACGCTCTGATCGGACATGTGTCCGTTGCTTTGTGTATGTGTGTGTGTATTTGGCCAAAAGTTTCTGTCCACTGAAATCCTGTTCCAGAGCGTTCAAACTTGGGAGAATGGGTGAAAGGTGAATTTTACACGAAAAGAAGAAGAGCCCGTTGATGCCGGACGATCCGACTGGCAACCAATAGGAAGTACAAAAGTACCCAAAGCTCTTCAGACGAAACCCATATTACCACAAACACAGGTGACTAAAACAATTGATCAAACTACATTTAGATCATTCTCACCTCAAAATCATAGCATCAGAGCATTTGGATTAGCCAACATCCAGGGACTGGGAGTCGTCGACGGCACAAACATTCCAAAATAGTGTTGTGGATCTGAAGACTCCTTTGAAATCTTGGGATATTCCCTTGCTCATTTCCGAAAGTCAGTACCTTGTTTGAAGTGCACAGTTTTTCCCGTGGAATAGCTGGTGCACGACCCTCCTGATCCTGGTGACCAGGAGCACCCTGCGGTTATAAAACCAGAAGCCCAATGCGCATATGCGGCAAATATGAGTATGAAGATGAGGGATTTCATTCTGAAATGATTCTGTCTCATGATGAGCCAAAAACCAACGTCAAACAAGAAAAAAATGAAATTTGGAGCCTACGTATGTCCCTTGATGATAAAGAGAAATATAATAATGACGGGGTGGCTCCTCATTCGGCAGGTTTATATACCCAGATTTTCGACTGTTGCGACGCATTATTCTGTAATTTCAAAAGATTTTACAACTCTAGAAAAATCCATTATAGGCCATTTTGAATGTTCGAAGAAATTATAATGCCAGCATAAAGATTCCCAGCTACGCATAAAAGATTTATCCTCCATAAACGTTGTGAAAAACTCGGCCAATGAAAACGTTGCTATCAATGGAGAAGGAACAAATGATTGATTCGACAAGTAGGAAGTTTTGCCCTACCAGAGAACCTTGTCATCAGAGGATAAGGAATAAACGATCGATCCGGCAACGCTGCTCCATCAGAATGCCGATTAGCAGATTTGAGCTCAGCAGTCATACTTGTTGTATCTTATCAATTTGTTGTAATCCAGTTGACTAATGATCCAGGAGAGCCGACTGCTTAATTGTATTTTATTGCTTAAATGCGATTGGCCACGTAACCTGCCTTTACCCTGAGCCTGTGCATTCGAGAAGCTTTCCCTCACTGGTAATCCATCCAGTCTGCTTTTGGAATTTGAAGATCCTATTTCAAGTTTTGATGGATTATTTTTTTTTGCATTATTGGAAAAGGATTTCATTATGAGAAGGAAACGTCAGGGAAGGTCAAAGATCACTTCATCTGCTCAGGAAACACAAACCTACTAAGGTGGAGCAAACCGACGACTTCTAGACATTCCTACTTCCGAGACTGTCGCAGAAATCAACTCCGAAAGACACGGCAGTTCCTGGTAGAAGGCGAAAGTGCAGTGCATCAAAAGCAAGCAATGTAGAGTGTTACTGAATTCTATACGTCTCACTCTATACAATGGGATTAGTTTTACTTTGTCGGGAGTACTCATTTACACTTTACGATTTTTCGGTTCTCTGTAGCTCAGAGAGCCCGTGGGTACAAATTTATGACATCTGGTTACCATTTTGTGGTTACATTTTTTCGGTAATGGCCGAAGTATGCCACTTTAGAATACGTCACTTTCAGGAAGAAATTGCCTCAGCCCAGCTGATATTCGTACTTCTTTTTTTTGTGATTACTACTCCTATCACCTCTGTCTTCCTCGACGGTGAATACTTCCCGGAAATAGAATGCATTGTGTTGAAAGTGCGTCTTTCACTGCAGGAGAAGGGAGCAATAGGATGCGTTTGCTCCATTTCACCCTTTGCGCCTTAGGATCACTAACACCTCCAGCATGACCACTAAGGGTTTGCATACGACTGCGCACCCCACCGCGAGCTGTGCAGTTCCATCGGGATTGTCACGAACGAGCTATTACACCTCAGGAGCGTGGTGTGACCTGAACTTCTCATGCAAAAACTGCGCTGCATTTCGAAGCAGTTCCCAGTGGCACCCCAGGGAGGGACGGACATCACCACCACTCCAGCACTGAGTCTGTCTAAAAAAAGGGCTTCTTTGGATCTCTCGCACATCGCTATCGCCAGATGTCATTCTAGAAACACGAAACAGTGGGTGATTTTTGGACATCTATAACTACTTACTTAGTTGACTTTCAACGCTTTTTCACGTAGACCTTGCTTTTTCTCTTTGGTCTTTCATAAGTTCCATCCACTTCGTCATGGGAATGTGTTGAATGCGAATGGCCTCCAAGTAATCGGGCTGTTCTATAGACGAATGTCTCGGGTGTTTGAGCTGACGTGATTATCTTCGTGAATGTATGCTATGTGAATGTGAAAAATGAGCGTCATCCGTAAGTGGTCATGTGATGACAGGGGAAATTAACCGGGTACTACCTAAAATCGCTTTAGCCCTGAAGAGGGGAAAAAGAACGAGTACTTCATCCCACGCTTCACCTGGGCAAGACTGTCAAAACTTCAATCGGTGATTGATCAACAAAGTTGTTCAGAACGAATTTTCTTCCAACCGCTTGACTTTCTTTCTCTCCTCCTCTTTTGCTTACCTTTCAAGCAACACCTAGTAACGATTAAGTAACAATATAATGACAACTTCCATGTTCGGTCTTCTTGAAACCTGGGCATTTTACATAATGTTTAATACTGCTTTGCCGTACAGGTTTGTTATGGCTGAACCGCTTTATTGGTCAACGTTTAGTTACTGAATCGTCGTCTTCAGGACCTGAAAATAGTTCGAAGCTCCTGATCTATGACTAACCCGACCAAGCGCCCAAACGCGCTAGGCTAGTTGCAACGACTCCCGGAAACTGAAAAACGGAAAAGTTTCAGCAAAAAGAGCAACCTTCTGCGGTTCCACCAGCGTTACGTCCCACTCTATGTGAACAACAAGGGATCAATGAGTTACCATTGATGATAGTAAGATAAGAACTGTGCGTGTGATCTCAAAGTCCACAAAATGGAATGAACGGCAAGAGTTCACTTGATATGGTCAAGCACTCATTTCGGTTGTTCAGGCCTGGAATTTTTCGTACGAATATGTAACGCTTCCAGTATCTTTCTGGCACCGAACTCATTCTCGTAGGCTAGGATTTTACGTTCGATGTCGAAATCATTGCCTTGATGACCTTCTAGTCGGTGCCTCCCAAGTGGTGTTAGCAGACTTCCACGCCTTTTTCCTGCCAGATGTTCCTTGACACGTATGCCGAGCATCCTTCCCGTCTCAACAATATATATTTCGTCACAGACTGAACTGAGTTCTCATCCGATTTGTGGTATGCTTTCGTAGAGCAGCGATTTATCTTCAATTCGGGTCCTTTTCTATTTAATCGCAGCACGTCCTTCTGCTACCGAACTTCAATGGTTCGCTCGGAACTGCCTGACCTGGGCAGCCGAAAAAGGTTGTTTGAATAATTCGGCCTTTGACACCCATGTACTTGGGGTGAATCTCTCATCTCACCTCGACCATTACGGACACGGCCAGCAACCGCCGGGTTGCGCTATGCATGATTTGGAATGTTTGGGAAATTGAAAAGACCCGTTTTCAGAAGGAAAAGAGGAATCGTCATCGATCGCTAGCATTTCAAAGCTAATACGAAGCGGCCGTAGCACGAAAGTATAAACCAGTGGGTGGTACCTTGCCAACAGTACTTACCTTTTGCGGTTATTAATCGCTTTTATTTTCCTGAAAAGCAACAGAAATATTGAGTAGTCGTAAAACGCCCAAACATTCAGCGTGCCCAACGACTTGTAAATGAAAGATGGAATTTCCAGTTTCCTTGAAGAATGTACGTTGTCGTAGAGTACCGCATGGGACTGTGGGCATTGATAGGATTGTTGCAGTGCCTTCCTTTCATCTTAGGCGGACTTGCAATGTTCACTTTCTTTCCTGTACAAGATCTACCGTGGAAACAAAAAGGGATAATGGGGCTATTCTTTCAGGAAGGGCCTTCTGGTAGAAAGTTGAAATTGTACAAAAGTTTATTTGCGGTGTTACAAGGCGAGAAAGCGTGACAAAAATTCAATGCTGAATCTCATCTGCTTCTCATCCAGCTCTGCAAAGTTGAATTCATTTCCAGTGCATCTTCACCTGAAACGGAAACTAATGTAACTCGTGACTCGATAAAAATTTAGGATGAAATTTTTGACTTTAATCTATTCCGGTTGAGGCATGCGCTCCCGCATTCGACTTCCATTCAGAATAGCACTGTAATGGATACGTATGTGGCCTACAATGAGTGCTAGTCACTTTTATCCTCCCACACAAGTCTGGTACCAGTTTACCGATCCACCAGAAATTTTCACTTTCTTTTCCACCACAACTCCTCTTTTTCAATAAGGAAGACACGAAGCGAGTATGCACGGTCCCTTCAAAATTTTTCAACTGCTCAAAGATTGCCTAGAACACCTGGCAGAAAATCCTGTGGGAGTATGCCAAGTAACTTATAATCCTGCCAACATAATCCTACTATATATAACGTTCCAAGCGTGTCTGTTGGTTTGTATGCGTGTGTTTTTGTGCATGTGTGTATTCGACCGAAAATTTATAGCCGTTGGTGTTCTGTACCAGAGCGTTCAAACCTGTGAGAGTTCGACAGGCGAACTCCACACGAACGGAAGGAGAGCCCGGTGCAGCCGGGCGATGCAACTAGCAACTAATAGAAATGTAAAAATACCGATTGCTCTCCAGAAGATTTCCATACCACAAAAAAGGTGCCTAAAACAAATGATCAAACTAAATTAAGATCATTCTCACCTAAAGATTCAGAAACCATGGATGAGCCATCTCAAAGGGACTGGGAGTCGTCGACGGGACAAATTGTCCAAAATAGTATGATGGATCTAAAGACTCCTTTGAAACCTCGAGATAATTCCTCTGTCTCTTTCCGAAAGTCAGTACCTTTTGTAAAGTGCACCGTTTTTCCCGTAAGAAGGCTATGGCACATCCCTTGAGATGTTTTTTCTGACCAGGAGCACCACGCGTATTCCAGACCAGAAACCCAATTCGCAACTGCAGCAACTATGAGTATGAAGATGAGGGATTTCATTCTGAAATGATTCTCCTCATGATGAATAAAGAACCAACGTCATACGTCCCTTGATGATAAAGAGAAATATATTAATAATGGGTTGAGTCCTCATTCGGCAGGTTTATATACCCAGATTTTCGACCGTTGCGACACATTATTCTGTAATTTCAAAAGATTTTATAACTTTAGGGAAATTCGTTATAGGCCATTTTAAATGTTCGAAGAAATTATAATGCCAGCATAAAGATTCCCAGCCACGCATAGGAGATTTATCCTCCATAAACGTTGTGAAAAACTCGACCAACGAAAACGTTGCTATCAATGGAGAAGGAACAAGTGATTGATTCGACAACGTGAAAATTTCTGCCCGAAGAGAACCTTGTTATCAGTGGATAAGGAATAAACGATTAATACGAAAAAGGGATTATTGGCAGATGGCAGATTCGAATTCAGCAGTCACACTTGATGTATCTTATCAATTTGTTGCATTCCGGTTGACCAGTGACTCCGGGAGAGCTGATCGTTATGTATTGCGAAGTTGCAATTGACCACACAACCTGCCTTTACGCTAAGCCTGTGCTTTCGAGAAGTTTTCCCACAATCTGGTGATCTATCCGTCTGTTCTTGGGAGTTTGAAGACCCTATTTCGAACTCAAATGAATTATTTTTGCTATTTAAAAGAAGGGTTTCACAATGAGAAGGGAAACATCAGGGAAATCGACATCAGGGAAAATCACATCATCTGCTGAGAAACACAGGTCTACAAGGATGGAGCAAAGCGACGACTTCTAGACTTTCCACCTTCTGATACTGTTGCAGAAGCCAATTCGAGAGACACTGCTAATCCATGTGAAAGGCGGAAGCGCAGTACATCAAAAGGGACTAAACAATGTTGAATGTTGCTGAATGCTATATGACTTACTTTGTACAATGGAATTAGTTTCATATTTTCGGGAGTGTTCACTTATACTTCGGAACCCTCTATAGCTACGGGTACAAGGCTCTAACATAAGGATGGGTGTAAATTTACGGCCAAATACGCAAACACAGATACACGTAGGCTCTTAGAGCCTACTGGTGTCTGTGTGTTTATTTGGCCGAAAATTCATAAATACTGTTATCCGGTATCAGGGCGTTCAAACCTGGTTAAAGGGCTACAGACGAACTCCACATGAAAAAAAAGAGAGCGACGTAGCCGGGTGATCCGAATGGTAAGTGATAAAAACCCTTAAAATACCGATAGGTTTCAGTGGAATCTCATATAATCACGAAAAAGGTGCCTAAAACAGATAATCAAGTCTTACTTAGATCATTCTTAATTCGAAACGATAACATGTGGATCAAGCGTCCAAGTCCTCCAAGGAGGGGTCCAAGTATAGCTTTCTGCAGCTGAAAAACTCTTTCAGCAGTTCGAGATGATTCCTTGCTTGTTCCCGAAAATCAGTACCTTTCCCATAGTACACAGTTTTCCCGATAAGAACGTTGTAGCACAATCCTCCAGTTTCTTTTGACCCGATGCACCACCCGGTCTCTGGTCCGAGGTCAAACGGTTCATATCCAGGTATGTGGCAGTGCACTGATGCAGCAAGTATGAGTATGAAGATGAAGAATTTCATTCTGGAATGATTCTGTCTCATAATAAATGAAGAACCAACGTTAGCCAAAAAAGCCAAATCTGGAGCTTTCTTATATCCCTTGATGATAAAGAGAAATATGAAGGCAGGTCTCATCCAACAGATGTTATATATACCTAAATCTTTAACGGTTGTGACGTATCTTTCCATTATTTCAACAGATTCTATACCTCTAGAACAATCCGTTATAGGCCGTTAAAAATGCTCGATGAAATTATAATGCGAGCGTGAAAGCTTCCATCCCCTTATATATAAGAAATTTATCCTTCATAAACGTTGTGAAAATCCCTGCCCAACGAAAACGTTGCTATCAATGGAGAATGGACAAATGATTGATTCGACAACGTAATTTTATTAGAATGCCGAGTAGCAGATTTGATTCGAGCCGTCATACCTGTTGTCTCTTATCAATTTGTTGCAATCCGATCGACTTCATTTACCCAGACTCCTATGGCTCCACTAGAGCTGACTGTTATGTATTGTATATTCTCAATAAGATGCACTTGGTTCACCTCAGCCTTTGTGCCTTGGGATCAGTAGCACCTTCAGCATGTAGACTGAAGGTTTGCGAACGGCTGCGCAGCTTATTTCGAGCTAGCGAACACTTCTCCTTTACGTGAGAGGTGGAACTCACAATGCGCTTCTGAGGATCAGCACTTCTCCAGGAGCGCATTGTGAGTTACACCTCTCACGTAAAGGCTGTGCTTCCGAAGCAGCTCCCAGTGGCACCCTTTGGAGGAATGGACACCACCACCACTCTGGGCTTGACTAGAAGACTACGAACTCTTTCCGTATCTCCAACACATCGTGGACTATCGTCAGATGTCATTCAGGAACACGAAGTGATGGGTGATTATTCGACATCATTGAGTACTTAGTCAGTTCACGATTAATTGCCATTGTTTCGACGCTTCCTCGTGTTGGCCTATCCTTTTTACTTTCGTCTTTGATAAGTTTCGTCCATTTCGTCATGGAAATGTGTTGAATGCGGATGGCCCTTTTTATTTTCCTGTGCGCACTCCAAGTAATCGAGCTGTTTTATAGACGTATGTCTCGCGTGTGTGAGCTGACGTGGGTATCTTCGTGAATGTGTGCTATGTGACCGTGCAAAATGAGCTTTATCCGAAAACAGTCAAGTTGAACGTGCAGGAAATAAACCAAGTTATTACCTAAAGATCACTTCAGCGCTAAAGATAGATAGGCCAATATTCTGCTTCACTCCGCATTTCACTTGAGCATGTTTGTCAAAATTTTTGTGATTGATCATTAAAGTTTATATAATCAAGACAATTTTTTTCAACCGCTTGACTTTCTTTTTCTCTTTAGCTTCTTGAGAGAAGCTCCTCGAGAGAAGTTACCAAGCTTTAGTAACTAGAGCTTCTCTCTAGTTACTAAATCGTCATTAGGTGTTGTTTGAAAAGAAAGCTCTCTACTTTCCTTTCGAACAACACCTAATGACGATTTAGTAACTATATAATGACATTATTGTAGGGCAGGGATAGCCGAGTGGATGAGAGGGTGGGCTCATGTCTGCACAGAGAGAGCGCTAGTTCGATCTCTGCCGAGGCAACTCCATGCCTTGCAAAAATCGCAAAAATGGTATCGGTACCAGCGTCAGGTCCAGGATGACAGGCCGGCTGATGGAGAAGCCTAGTCACAACAATAGTGTCCGAAGTCTCAAAAAGCATCAGTGATAAATTTAGGACGTCAACCGGAAGTGGTGCGCATGAGCCCAAACCGAGTCCTGTGGAGAGTACGCAAGGCTATCGAAGTGGAACGAAAAAAAAAGTTAGTCCAAATTGGGACCTTGAGCGTGGGATCGCTTACTGCGATATTTCAAGAGGACGCTGGTCTCACAAAACGCAGGAACATCAAGTCCTCTACCTAATATTCGTGTACGCACCACAAGCTGGCTATCCCGAATGTGAAAAAGATCAGTTCTCTCTGAGCCTCGACGAGGGCTTCGATCACCTTCGGATAGAGACTACCTCCTAAGATCCTAGGAGGTAATCAGAAGAAGCTGCATCGCCGCTGGAACAGCGTCATAAAGGTCATCCTACGATGTGCAAAGGAAACGCTTGGGGAAGTTCGAGGTGAATTTCGAGGGGGCAAGGACGCTTGGTTCTGGAACAATGAAGTCCAGCGAGTTGTGAAGGCAGAAGAAATCGGTGCGCTGCAAAGGACACGAATTCCAGAGGACCTAGTTCTCTACAGAACCTCTAAAAGACTCGCCAAGGCTGTGTAGCGAAGGCAAAGAACACGGAAATAGACGTCTCGTATGAGAAATTGACAGTCAAAGGGAAGAGTTCCGTGTACCGCTGGCGAAAGCACGTCACCGGGCTACTCAGGACATTGGCTTGGTGGAATATTTTTGGAAAGGCGACGGTAAATCCTGAGGAAGTTCCGCTTCAAATCGTCTCCTATTTGATGATGAATTAGATCCGTCTGCTGCCTAACCTTATCTGCTCGCTCGGAACAGGCCCGGATTCCGTGCTTCATTCGTACTTGTCTAACTCATGGCGGGGTTGTTTTGATCCTACTCTAAGCATTCATTTCCTTAGAGTGAGTCTTCTATCCCCTTTGGGGCGTCAAAAAAGAAAGACACCTTATCGATCGCTAGCATTGCAAAGGTAACTCTGAAGCGGACCAGCAGGAAGGTTTGAGCCCAATGAGTGCGCCTCTTTTACAGTGTTCCATGGATTTTATTTTTTCAATTCTATTTTTTGTTTTTTAACAGAAAATATTGAATAGATGTAAATGGCGCAAATATTCAGCATGCACAGGGAGTTGTAGATACACTGTGACCGAATTTCTGATTTTCTTCAAGAATATAGGTTACGAAAATCCTTGTTTGGGACTGGGGCATTGTTAAGATGGAGGAACATCGTTCTTTACCCTTAGGTGAAGTTGCAATGTTCAATGCCATCATTTCCTGTGTAAGATCCACCGTGGAAACGGACAGGAGGGATGCAGCTACTCTTTCGAGAAACAACTTGATACTAGTAGAAAAATAACAGTAGAGAGGTTTATTTGTGGTGTTACGAGGCGAAATAGCTGACAAAAATCCAATGCTGAATCTCTTCTGCTGCTCATCCAGCTCAGCTGTGTTATGTTCATTTCGAGTGCATCTTCACCTGAAATGAGAACTACATATAAATCGTGATTCGATAAGATGAATGATAAGTTTTTGGCATAATCGATCTTGTCCGAGGGATGCGCCCATGCATTTTACTTTCAGTTAGAATCGGTGTGGCGTAATGGATGTATATGGCTTATCCAACGACTTCCGGTGGCCAGCCGATGGACAAGTCAGCGGTTTTGTCCTCGCTGACGAGTCTTGTGCGAATCGTGTGGATGGAAGGCTCGGTCGGCCTGGGCATTCGAACCCGGTACCCTCTTAACTTTTCATTAATTACATATCTTTTGATGCCTATACGCCGAAAACCGAGCTGACCCATTCTTTTTTGAAAATGAAGACATGAAGCGAGTATGCACTGTTGCTTCAATATTTTCTTTAACTATTGCTTGAAACACTTGACTGACACTGCCTGGGTGGGTTTACCCCGAATGGTCTACTTTTTTGCCACTTGGGATTTCACATAAGTTCAACATATTGAGGATATCATGCTCCCAATGCAACTTATAGTCCTGTCAACATATTACCCTACTACATATAACGCTCTAAGCGTGTCCATTGGTGTGTACTTGATCGGAAATTTGGACCCACTGTTATCCTGTACCAGAACACTCAAACTTGGGCGAATTTGGGCAACGAAAGGAGGGTCCGGTGTAGCCGGGCAATCCGACTGGTAACTAATAGGAACTATAGAGACACTGATAGCTTCTACTACCGCAAACAGAGGTACCTAAAACAAATAAACAAGCTACATTAAGATCATTCGTACCTGAAATTGATGATACCACGTCGACTTGGCGTCCAAGGACCAGGGGCAGGGGTCGTCGTCGGAAAGAAATTAGGGGCAGGGGTCACCGTCGGAAATTTTTTTTTTAAAGTAACGTAACGGATGTAAAGAGTCTTTTGAAACCTAAAGATAATTCCTCGCTCATTTTCGGAAGTCAGTACCTTTCGTAAGGTGCGTAGTTTTCCCCGTAAGAGGATTATAGCACGTCCCTCGCGATTCTTTTACTAACCAGATGCAATTCCCTAGTGAAAATCCCATTGAAGGTTGCATAGATGCAGCAATTATGAGTATGAAAATGAAGAATCCCATTCTAGAATGATTCTCGTTCATGATGAATGAAGAACCAACGTCAGTGTCAAAACGTCAAATCTCGAGCCTTCCTATGTCCTCTGATGATGAAAAGAAATATAATAGTAGTAGGCTGGGTCCTCATTCAGCAGGTATTTATACCCAGATCTTCGACCGTTGTGACGCATTCTTCTATAATATCGAAAGATTTTATAACAGTAGGAGAATCCGCAATAGGCCATTTCAAATGGTCGAAATTATATTTCCAGCATGAAATTTCCCAGTCACACATAGGAAATTTATCATTCATAAACGTTGTGAAAGTCTCTGTCTAATGGAAACATTGCTATTAATGGAGAAGGAACAAATGATTGATTCGACAACGTGATTTCATTGGAATACCGAGTGGCAAATTCGATCTCAGCAGTCATATGTACTTGTTCTATGTATCTCAGCGGTTTGTTGCAATATAGTGGACAAATGACTCCAGGAGAGCTGATTGCTATGTTTTGCATAAATGCAATTGACCACATAACCTGCCTCTACCCGGAGCCTATGCTTTCGAGAAGTTGTCCTGCTCTGGTACTCTATTCACTGAGCGGAACTTAGTTTTCGGAATTTAAAGAACCAATTTCGAGTTCAGATGGATTATTTTCGTACTTCCGAAAAAGGATTAGCATGTGACTCCATTATGAGAAGGAAACATCAGGCAAGGCAAAAGGTCACATCATCTGCTGAGGGAACTATCGTTCTTCCTTCCTGTTGCAGAAGACAACTTCGAGAGACACGGCTATTCTTGGTAAAAGGCGAAAGCGCAGCGCTTCAAAAGCGACTGAACAATGTTAAGTGTTGCTGAACTCCATATGACTCCCTTCATACAATGGAATTGATTTTATTCTTCTTGGGAGTACTAATCTATACTTTACAACACTCTATAGCTCTTAGAGCCTACGGGTACAATGCTCTAACATAGCAGTGGTTATAAATTTCCGGCCAAACACAGACACCCGTAGGCTCTAAGAGTATGGATTGGGTACTGGGTATGAATTTCCGACCAAATACACTCTATGTGCGTATTTGGCCGGTATTTTATGTCCATTGTTATCCTGTACCAGAGCGTTCAAACTTGGAGAGTGGGCGACAGGCGAACTTTACACGAAAAGGAGGAGAGCTCGGCAGTCCGACTGGATACCAAAAGAAACTATAACAATACCGATAGCTCTCTACTAGACCCCATATTACCACGAAAAAGATGGCTAAAACGGATAATCAAGTTTCATTTAGATTATTCTTACCTCAAAACGATAAGATGTGGAACAGGCGTCCAAGTGGGAGGGCCCCAAATAGAACCTGGTGTAGCTAAAAAACTCCTTCAAAACTTCGAGAAGATTCCTTGCTTGTCCCCAAAAGTCAGTACCTTTCCCATAGTACACAGTTTTTCCGGTAAAAGCGTTGTAGCACATTCCTCCTGTTTCTTTTGACCCGATGCACCACCCGGTCTCTGGTCCGAGGTCCAACGGTCTAGGTATGTGGCAGTGCACTGATGCAGCAACTATGAGTATGAAGATGAAGAATTTCATTCTGAAATGATGCTGTCTCATAATAAATGAAGAACCAACGTCAGTCAAAAAAGCCAAGCTCACTAATATCCCTTGATGATAAAGAGAAAGATGAATACAGGCCTCCTCCAACAGGTGCTATAAATACCTAAGCCTTTAACGGTTGTGACGCATTTTTCCATAATTTCAACAGATTTTATACCTCTAGGAAAATCCCTTATAGGCCATTCAAGACGCTCGATAAAATTATGCCAGCGTGAAAAGTTCCATTTTCCTACATATAAAAACGTATCCTCCATAAACATTGTGAAAATTTCTGCTCAACAAAAACGTTGCTATCAATGGAGAAGAGAAAATAATTTAAATTACAAAGTGATTTCACTAGAATGCCGTGTGGCAGGTTGTATCGTATCAATTTGTTGCAATCCGATTGACTTCGTTCATTCAGACTTCAGAAGAGCTGATTGTATGTATTACCCAGTCGGTTCGGCCGGCTAACGCCTGGCTTCCCTCTTTCTTTAACAAAGTTGTAGCGATCGGGTAACTGTCCACTACTTTTTCGAAACAAATAATAGTTTCCTGTTCACGAAATTTGACACAGGACCAATAGGGCAGTGCAAATGCGATTTAGTGAAAGTCGGTGCCTACGCATCTGATTAGAAGTGCCGATCTTCTGCTCTCTTTCTTAGAAAGAAATACCCATCGATAGTTCAACTGTTAGACAACCAAGGATGAAGCTGTGAAGAATTCTGAGTGATGATAGCACCACTATTCACTATTATTATTCATTTCTTTATCAATGGACCCTTTTCCCTACGGAAATATCATTAGATGGGAATTCCAGATTACCGGCGGTAGATTAGGTTTTGTTGCAAATAATATCGAACAAAGAGGATACATCATTGAGCCACAAACCTTGCAGGATACATCATTGAGCCACAAACCTAGCTGGGTATCGGTCGTAATCTCATATTAGGTTGTTCGGAAAGGAATGTGCGTTTGAGCTTAAAAAATTTTTTATTAATGGGTTGTCCAAAAAACCTTGCGACACTTGGAATTTGAGGATCGCTAGCTATTCGAAAGCGAATAGCGCCCAATTCTTATCTACGGTAAGGTAGACCACACCTAGCTTGTATTGCGAAACATTATAAAAAAGCTTCTTCTCTCACGGAAAAACAATTATGGATCCTACGAATCCGAGTATCCCTCGACCCATCGTGTATTATGAATTCTTACAAGGACATTCTGCAAGAGAAGCAGCTAATAACACCTGCGCTGCATTCAACAAAGATGTGGTACACCATTCCACTGTCAGTCGTTGGTATCACCGCTTCGAGTCCGGAGATATTTCTATCGAACGACAGGAACGTCCTGGACCTCCATCAACTCTTCATGATGATGATTTGCGAAGCGCTTTGACCTCGAAGCCGAACATAACCACTCGGGAATTAGCAACGACACTCGGGTGCAGCAAATCAATCGTCAGCAATCGTCTTGCCTCTCTTGGCTTCCGCAGGATTCTTTCGACATGGGTGCCTCACGAACTTCGCGAATCGGACCGGGCTTGTCGTTTTAGCATTGCCGAGTCATTGCTTCTTTGTCCGCACAGGAAGGGTTTGTTGAATGGGATGGTGACAGGAGACGAAAGCTGGGTGCTGTATATAAATGATACCCGCAAGAGAGCGTGGTTGCCAAAGGGCGAACTGCCACCGAAGCACTCGAAACGTGGTTTGCAACATAAGAAGATTCTCCTATGTTGTTGATGGAATTGTGATGGGATGCTCTACTACGAATTCCTGGAAAGTGGCACTACTGTGACGGTGACGACGTACTCTAACCAGCTACAGAAGGTAGCCGATCCAATCCCTCACAAGTATCCAAAACGGCTGGAAACCTATCTCCTGCACGACAACGCTCGCCCCCACGTAGCAACGATGACGCGTCAAAAAATTCAGGAGCTAGGTTGGGAAGTACTACCTCATTCACCGTACTCTCCTGATCTAGCCCCTTCCGACTATCACTTGTTCCGAGCCTTGAAGCGGCACCTACGAGAAAAGAATTTCGATAATCAGGAGCAACACAAAATGGAGGTGGGCAACTTCTCCAGCACGCAATCCGCTGATTTCTGGATAAGTGGGATCGACAAACTGCCAGTGAAATGGATGAAGGTGATCGGTAATAACGGCGACAATATCACTGATTGAACTTATCTTTTATTGTATAAAAAACTATGTAAAATTTGTGCTGTTAGTGTCGCATTCTTTTCTGGACAACCCAATATAAAAAAACTGAACAAGATCAATTGAAACGATATTCTCCATTACTATCAGTGACTTGTTGCCAGCGTTTACGCAAAGAATAGATTCTTCCCCTAAAGAACTCGGCAGGATGCGACTCAAAGTAGTTGGACGCCCTGAGTTGAACTTCTTCGCGGTTTTTGAACTTTCTGTCGACCAAGGAGTGTCGCATCGACCGGAACAGGTGGTAGTCGGATGGTGCCAGATCTAGGCTGTAAAGGAGATGAGGCAGTGCTCCCCAGCCCCTATTCCTCAAATTTTTCCAAGGTGGTTTTCGCGACATGTGGACGAGCGTTGTCGTGGAGGAATTTTGTCGACGTCGTTTCAACACCTTGACGACGCAGTGCTCAATCCACGCGGCTCAATTGCTCTTTGTAAATGTCTGCCATAAAATCCGAATCTAGGACTTTACAGTATGTACACTGAACCGCGCTCCACCAAACACAGAGCATCACCTTTTTGCCGAGTACACCCGGTTTCGGAGTGAGTTTTGGAGTGTCACCAGCATTTATTCACTGTCGGTTTCGTGTTGTGTTGTCGGAACAGATCCGTTTTTTATCTGATGCAACAATAGAGTTGAAAAAAAAACCACTGTATTCGGAGCGACGAAGAAGAATTCATGTAATCGTCGCCCGTGTTGCCCTGTTGGCGTCTCTCAGCTGATGCGCTACCCATTTTCCGCACCTGTTCGTCTTGCCAATCGCCAGCAAATGCTCATGGATGGTAGAGTTTGAGCAGTCAAAATGTACTGTCAGTTCTCGAGTGTTTTGGTGTGTATCCGAATTAATCACGGTCTTCAACCCTTGGTTATTGACGAATTAAGGCCGCCTTCCATGTTCTTCGTCCTCCAAGCTTTCATTACCGTTTTGGAGACCCTTGTACCATTTTCGACACTGGCTTTCTGACAGGGCTTTTTCACCGTATACTTCAGATATGGCACGATGAAATTCAGTAGCCGATTTTCCTTGCTTGAAGTCGTACCACATGCAAGCTCGCAAAAGCACTTTTTGGTCAAGCATCTCCTGAACTTTTTTCTTCAGAAAAAGACAAAGTAGACAGGAACAGAAGTATATCAAAAGATGCGCAATAAAAAACTCTTCCTGAGTGGCAAAATGTTTCAAAAAATCTTCTTTAGTAGGAGAGAAATAAATGGACAAAGTTAGCTCGCATTCCTTTCCGAACAAACTAATAGTAAGAAATGAACAAAGTTCTAATCTGCCTATCGTATTGCCCTATCGGTTCCCTATCAGTGCACTTACCACTCACTTTTGTCACCCTGCTCTAGCATTCCGTCTTATCGGATGATACTGATCGGTCAAAGCTGCATTGAAAAGCTGCAAAAAAAGATGTTGGATATTGATCGGCACTGGCCTCTCTCAGATCCCTTATCTTCTCTTATCAATTATTTTTTTAATTATTTTCAGTTCCTACCACCGAAAACCTACGATCCCGTCATATCCTACATCACTTACTAAAATACTGAGGTTCCACTGTTAATACGCAAACGTAATCCTATAACATTTTCATCGCTCTAAGTCCTCGTAAACTGGGGTTATGAATTTGCTGCCCAAAAGTTCTATCGCGCACGCCCTACCCCATGCGAACGGATTCCAGTCCTGCCTCCCGCCAAACGTGTTCCCATCCTGCCCCCCCCCCCCTCCCCCGTCTCCTACCAAGTGTGAACGCTCCAGGTCCACGAGGACAGGAGTTATGAGTTTCGGTCAGACACACACACCGACATACACACAAACGCAAACACACCGACAAACCAAAAGACACACTGAGCGAATTATATCTGATGGGATACTTGCAACTGGCCTCATAACCTGCCTTCATTTTAATCCAGGGCTTTCTAACTGTCTTCCTCGAGTGCAAATACTTTCTGGGCGAAGAATGCATGATGTTGAGAATGCATCTTTCACTGCAAGAAAGGGAATTATAAGGGGCATCTGGTTAACTTCAGCCTTTGCGCCTTGGGATGAGTGACACCTCCAGCATGTACACTGACGCACGACTGCGCATATTACCGCAAGCTGTGCAGTTCCGTCGGAATTGTCACGAGCGAGCTACCACACCTCAGGAGCGTAGTGTGACTCAAACTTCTCACGTAAAAACTGCGCTTCATCTCGAAGCAGTTCCCAGAGGCATCCCTGGGAAGGAAGGACATCAATTCCAGTCCAGCACCGAGTCTGTCATCAGTCAGTTTGTACCTTGGGATCAGTAGCACGTTCATCATGTATACTGAAACTTAGCGAGCGGCTGCGCAGCTTACTTCGAGATGACGAACTGTACAATTTCGTCGAAATTATCACTGGAGATACTGCTACCCCTCAGGAGCGCATTATGAGCTACACTTCTCACGTAAAGGCTATGCTGCATTCCGGAGCAGCTCCCAGTGGCACCTCTTGCAGGAATGGACATCACCCAAACCTGGCAACGGGACTGTCTAAAGGCATCGCGCTCTCTCCAAACCTCCTGCACATCGCTATCGTCAAATGTCATTCCAGGAACACGAAGCGATGGGTAATTATTCGACCTCTTTAACTATTAGGTTGTAACATAAGTTCGTAGAGTTTTTCACAAAGATTTCTCTGAACAAAAAGCAATAATTGCAATAATAAATTATTAAATAAGTTATTATAATAACCAGCCAATACACGAATTGTTTGGCGACCATCTTCCTTCAATAGTGCCTTCAGACGCTCTTGGTCGTATACTGCAGGTCGTCTGCTTCGAAGCGTGCCCTCAAGTTCAAAGTCGCCTATTTCAAGCTTTGCGATCCATTTTTGTGCAGTAGACACGCCTATGTAAGGCACCTTCCCTGTACACACTATATATCTCCCGAGCTCTTCCGGCAAGAAAAGCAGATGTCGAAAATGCTGATTTTTTCCTCCTAGACATTCCATTTCTGAGCCAGAAAAAAGACGAACAATTAAACTCCCCAAAAAAACAGATAAAACAGTTTTGTAGAGGAGAAAGAGCTCTTTCGAATGAATGTATACACTTTGCTGAAAAACAAAACAAGTCGTTGCAAAATAACTCTAACGCAAAACTCTACGAACTTATGTTACAACCCAATAATTACTTAGTTGACGATTAATTGTCACTATGCTTTCTCGTGTTGGCCTATCCTTTTCACTTTCGTCTTTGATAAGTTTCGTCCACTTCGTCATGGAAATGTGTTGAATGAGGATGGCCCTCTTTATTTTCCTGTGCGCACTCCAAGCAATCGAGCTGTTCTATAGACGTATATTTCGGGTGTGTGAGCTGACGTGGGTACTTCGTGAATGTGTGCTATGTGGCTGTGCAAAATGAGCGTTATCCGAAACAGTCAAGTTGAACATGCAGGAAATAAACCAAGTTATTGCGTAAACATCACTCCAGCGCTGAAGACAGATAAGCGAATATTCTGCATCAATCCGCATTTCACATGAGCACGTCTGTCAAAATGTCATTCGGTAATTGATCAACGAAGTTTATATGTTCAAGACAATCTTTCTTTCAACCGCTTGACTTTCTTTTTCTCGCTAGCTTTTTAAGAAAAGCTCTAGTTACTAGGCTTCAGTAGCTAGAGCTTCTCTCTAGTTACTATATCGCCATTAGGTGTTGTTTGAAAGGAAAGCTCTCTACTTTCCTTTCAAGCAACACCTAATGACGATTTAGTAACTATGTAGTGACATCATTGTTACGCAGGGATAGCCGAATAGCCGAGCGTAGGCTCACGTCTGCACTTGGAGAGAGCGCGAGTGTGATCTCTGCCGAGGCAACTCCATGCCTTGCAAAAATTGCAAAAATGGTATCGGTACCAGCGTCAGGCCCAGGAAAACAGGCTGGCTGGTGGAGAATCCTAGTCACAACAATAGTATCCGAAGTCCCAAAAACATCAGTGATAAAATTGGGTCGTCACCGCGTACAGCCCCCCTCCAGCTTAAGATGAGAGAGCAGCGTCTGCGATGCTACGCATCTAAGAAGACCACTGAGCCATCCGATAAGGGAGGAAATGGAGTTTGAAGCTAAAGGAAAAGCTCCAGAGAAGAGGTGGTCAAGAAGGGCCTCGCCGAAGTTAAAGTAACGGCAGAAGATGCAGTACGTTGGAGGAAGTGGAGACCACTGTCCCAAACGCCCTTTTTAACACTTAGTGACGATTCAGTAGCTCTACATAGACGAAATTGCTGAAGAGATCACTTGGCTCCTACAAAGGAGGTCTTTTAGGGCGTGGGACGTCTTTTGAAAATGATTTTTTGCATGGTGTAGGGGCATGAGCACTGAGTTCAGAACCATGGTCCAATTCCGCTAAATGGCCTTTTGAATGCCAAAAGAGTGAAAATTATTCTGTCAGGAATTGCCGTTTTTACCCACTAAGCGTCGTTTGTTTCATTCATGGCTCCGACTGTCCGCACAGTAGAAGGCGACAGTGGACTGCGGAATGAAACTAACGTGAACGGTAGCCAAAAAGGGGGCTACTTGTTGAAGCATGTTGAAGAGTGCGGGTAAGTTTCATATAAGCTGTCCACGGATGAGCTGCTGGCAGTGATGGATGGTGTGGTGGATAGCGATGTGGATTTCGAGCTGGGACGCTCATGCTGGGTTGGGGTTTCGGACCTGGAGGCTCTGCAGCTTTTGCATTTTATGCTGCCTTCTCCAGATTGGCTCCATATTGCACTAGGGCTAAAGCAAGTGCCTGACTAGTCATGGTCGTGACCAGGACCAGCGATAACCTCTACAAGTAGAATTTTATTTCCCAAATCGCGGTCCCTTTCGTATGGTGTGTTTTGAAACCCATGTATTCAAATACATATACCCACTTGCTCCTTTGAGCTTTTGCCGCCTTTTGGACTATAATCTGGGTACTCACATAAATAGAACCATGAAATTAGTTATGGATTTTTAAGCATTTTTCCTTTAAATATTGTTATGCCGTAATGGCATAGCGAACGGATTAAAGCGTGGGAACAAAATGATAATGGCTATACTAGTGCTGTCTCTGAGCTGGCATTTTGTTAAAGCAGTGCCTACACTTCCAGGAAAGGTTCTAGAAGGATGAACCCAATGGATCACCATATTGGTGTAATCCTTTGAGGGAGAACATGGAAAATGCTCAGGACCCAGTGATAGCCAAAACAATGAGACTCATGCTTGCTTGAACTTTTTACGGTTCTTACCCTTTTACTTCTCCATCACTCTAGTAGTGTTCAGGCCACTGACTACACTGAAATGTTCCCATCATTTTCCTCCAGCAATGTTTCATAGTAAGAATGACTGGCAGAAGTCTTCAGCCTTGATCCATCCCGTCTTGAGATCCGTCCACAAATTCGACTTCCATTCAGAATTGTTGTAGTGTTTGAATGCCTATGTGGCCTATAACAAAGACTAGCTGGGGTCGGCCAATATACAAATCATGGCTTCTATCTTACTGAACGAGCCTGGTTTTAGTTCGCCTGAAGAGGGGTGAAGTTTGGGCCTGGGTGCAGATCAGTTCGAGATACGATCGCTGCAGCAGCGCACGATCTGATCAATAACAGCGAATCTGTTGGAGCGGGAACTGTCAGATTTCGAACTTCTTTCATTTTCATCGGTCAATATCAGTAAAATTCATCTTGTAGAGGTTATTGCTGGTCCTGGTCACGGCCATGACCAGTCAGGCACTTGTTTTGGCCCTGGTGCAATATGGAGCCAATCTAGAGGTGGCAGCATAAAATGCAAAAGCTGCAGAGCCTCCAGGTCCGAAGCCCCAACCCAGCATTTGCGTCCCAGCTCGAAGTCCACATCGCTATCCACCACACCATCCATCACTGCCAGCAGCTCATCCGTGGACAGCTTATATGAAACTGCCCCGCAGTTTTTAACATGTTTCAACATGTGACTCACTTTTTTGGCTACCGTTCACATTATTTTCATTGCGTAGTTTTTTGGCGCCTTCTACTGCGCGAGCAGTCGACGCCATGAATGAAACAAACGACGCTTAGTGGGTAGAAACGGCGATTTCTGACAAAATCAATTTCACTCCTTTTTTGACATTCAGAAGGCCATTTAGCGGGAATGGACCATAGTTTTATACTCAGTGTTCATGCCCCTATACCATGCAAAAAACCTTTTTCAAAAAGCGTCCCACGCCCTGAAAGATTTTCCTTGTTAGGCGTAGTACTTGGACAGTCCAGGTCTCCGAATCATTTCAAGCTCATTCGTAAAGTTTTGATTTCATACAACTCCATCAGCACATCCGACTTCTTTAGATAATTCTAGAGCTGAGTTATTATCCTGTTTGTTGGAGTGCTTGGCCCAGGCCCGAGTTTCCTGCTCCACTGGTCCTCGCCTAACTCATGACACGGTTGTTTTAATCCTGCTCTGAGCATTCATCTTCTTAGGGTGAATCTCCTCTCCCACCTGGGGCGCTATGGATGCCTCCACAACCACTGGGTTGCGCTATCTTACAAATTAGATTAGGAATATTCGGAAAATAGAGAGAATTTTTGCATTCGCATTTTCGCAGGCATTTTCGAAAAGAAAGAAAAAAAGACACGTTATCGATCGCTGGCATTCCAAAGGGTATACTGAAGTGGCCTAGCTGGAACGTGTGAGCCCAATGAGTGCTCCTTTTTTACAATGTTCCATCGCTTTTATTTTTCTTACTATACTTTTTTTAATTTTTAACAAAAATATTGAGTAGTCGTAAATTTCGCAAATATCCTGCAGTGAGTTGTAGATAAATGCCTGTAACCAAATTTCCGGTCTTGCTCAGTAATATGGGTTACGAAGAGTCTTGTATGGGACTGTGAGCATTGTTAATATGGAGGCAGCGCCTCTTTTTACCCTTAGGTGAACTTACAATGCTCACTGCCATCCCTTCCTGTGCAAGATCTACCTTGGAAACGAACAGAAGGAATGCGACTATTCTTTCGAGAAACAGCTTGATACTAGTAGGACAAAAACTGAAGAGAGTTTTATTTGTGGTGTTATAAGGCGAAATAGCTGATAAAAATTCAGTGCTGTATCTCTTCTGCTTCTCATCCAGCTCAGCTGTGTTATGTTCATTTCGAATGCATCTTCACCTGAAATAAAGACTACATCTAACTCGTTATTTGATAAAAAAATGATAAAGTTTTTGGCGTTAATCAAGCTCCTCTGAGACATGCGCTCCCGCATTCGACTCCCTTTAGGAATCGTAGTGACGTAGTGGATACGTATGCTGCCTATACGATGACTTGCGGTGGTCAGCCCATGAACAAGTCAGTGCTTTCATCCTCTCTGACGAGTAAAGTCCGACTCGGTGGGAGAGGAAGGCTCGGCTGGCCTAGTAGGCTTAAGCGGAGATCGATTGGACATTTAAACCCGGCACCCTCTCGATTTTTCATTCATTGCTTATCTTTCGATGCCCATACACCGAAAACCGAGCAGACCCACTCTTTTTTCAAAAAGGAAGACATGAATCGAGTATGCACGATCGCTTCAATATTTTCATCAACTAAGATTGCTTGTAACACTTCAAAGAAGCTCACCTGGGTTTACCCAGACTGGTACATTTCTTTGCCGCTTCGAAAACATTACATAAATTGAGAATTCTGAGGATATCACACGTTCAATATAAGTTATAATCCTGCCAACATATTATCCTACTATATATACGCTTTAAGCGTGTCTTTTCGTTTGTGTGTATGTATTCGCCCGGAAATTTAGATCTACTGTTGTCCTGTACCAGAACAGTGAAACTTGGGCGAACATGGGCGACGGAAAGAAAGGAGAGGCCGGTGTAGCGGGCAATCCGACTGGTAACTAATAGGAACTATAGAAACGCGGATAGCTCTACGCTAGAACCCCATACTACCACGAAAAATGTGCTTAAAACAATAAGTCAAGCTACATTTAGATCATTCTTACCTCATATTGACGACATATGGACCTGGCGTCCAAGAACCAGGTGCAGGGGTCGTCGTTGGAAAAAGTTCTTCATAGTAATATGATGGATCTAAAGACTCATTCGAAACCTCAAAATAATTCCTCGCTCATTTCCGAATACCTTTCGTGAAATGCACAGTTTTCCCCGTAAGAAAGTTTTGGCACCACCCTCGTGATTCTTTTTCTGACCAGAGGCACAACCCTAGCTGAAATTCCATTGAAGGTTGCATAGATGCTGCAACTATGAGTATGAAGATGAGGAATTTCATTCTGAAATGATTCTATTTTATGATGAGTGAAGAACCAACGTCAGCGCCAAAACGTCAAATTTCGAGCATACGCATGTCCCTTGATGATAAAAAGAATATAATAATAGTAAGATGGGTCCCCATTCGCTAGATACTATATATACCTGATCCTTTAACGATTGCGACGCATTTTTCCATAATTTCAACAGATTTTATACCTTTAAGAAAATCCGTTATAGGCCATTAAAAATGCTCGAAGAAATTGTAATACCCGCATGAAAATTCCTAGTCACACATAGGAGATTTATCCTTCATAAACGGTGCGAAAATCTCTGCCTGACGAAAACGATGCTATCAATGGAGAAGGAGCAAATGATTGATTCGATAACGTGATTTCATTGGAATGCCGATTGGCAAATTTGGACTCAGCAGTCATACTTGGTGTATCTAATCAGTTTGTTGCAATCCGGTAGATTAATGCCTCCAGAGGAGCCGACTGCTGTGTATTGCATGAATGCAATTGACCACACAACCTGCTTCTACCCTGAGCCTGTGCTTTCGAGAAGTTGTCCTATACTGGTACTCTATTCACTGAGTGGAAGTTAGTTTTCGGAATTTGAAGTTTGAAATTCCAATTTTGAGTTCAGATGGATTATTTTTGCAATTTTGGAAAAGGACTAGCATGTGATGACTTTATTATGAGAAGGGAAACCTCAGGCAAGGCAAAAGGTCACATCATCTGCCGAGGGAACTAGAGCCTATGGGTAGAACTGGATGACATCTAGTGATCATTTTATGGTCCCACCCCAACGTTTGAGCCTCAGGATCAGTAGCACCTTCAGCATGTATATTGGAGGTCTGCAAGGAGTTATTATTCAAATTGTTGCAGTGCTTCCCTTGAGCAAGATTTAACTTGTGTCAGCTTGAAGACACTGGAACCGTGGCCACACGTGCCGTGTACAAGGTTGTAAACCATACAAAGATCGAAAACCCCTCGTCGCATTTCTAAAGATGTCAGTCCAAGATACTGATTCCTGATAGCTGCCTTCGGTATTCTAGAGTACAAAAAACCACCAAGCCAAATGAGCAGCTTACGAGCGAAGTTATTCTAAACCTAATAAGACGCAACAGGTCTCCCTTTTTAACAACTAGAGACAGCCCTTTCAAAATTTGGGATGTCCGAAGATTGGCTACTCTGATCCTCGCTTTGATGCGCTCCGTGAACCAATTTGTCGTTGTAGTAAAAGCCGAGGTCTCTGACGGATTGCACTGCAGAGAGAAGGTCATCATCAACAGTGTACGTTAGCGTTGGTGGAGTACAGAAACTGTAATTGTTGCATATACACTGTCTGTGTGGCGCTATAGGCAGTTGCCGATTCTTCGTTAAACTCACCGTTAGATCAATTGCTCTTTGGAGTTCCTGAGAGTCTGCTTCTACTGAGATTGTCTTATAGTTTTTATGCCGTCAGCATTCACCTTCGGAGTGAAATCTACTCCACGAAGCCTATCAAACATTGAAAAGCACCGGTGACAGTACACCTCCTTGGGGCACACCACATATTATCCGCCGGACTTCCGATAACTCCTTTTCGGAAGTCCGGCGGGTAATAGGTGGTGTGCCCCAAGGATGTGTACTGTCTCAGAGTCAGATACTCTGAGATCCGATTCTTAATGATCGGGTAGGATTTCAAAGCCTCCAGCTTCACGATCAGCTTCTTGTGCGAAAGCTGTGATAAATTCGAAGTAAATGACGTCGTAGGAAAACTTCTCATCAAGAGCTTCTGTCCAATCGTCTGAGCACACAATCGTATTGTTTCAACAGAAAGACCAGGAGTGAAACCATGCTCGAAACAATATGGTTAATAGACAAGCGATGACTGATATGTTTTTTCGGGACTTTCTTGAATAGCCGACGGAAAAGAGATGTAATACTTACCGGGCGATAATTCTCAGAGTTCCATGATGGCTCTTTCTTCAGTGGCGGAGTAACAAAGGAATGTTTCCAGCGCAAGGGTACCTTACCGAACCATAAGGACTGATTAAAGATGTATGATGTATTTGAGATGTATTAAAGATGTAACCACAGATAACAGCGGCTATTCTCTGCACAACAAAAAAGGTACAGAATCAGGGGTGACGTCCATTTCATGATTATCTCATTATAGCTCAGATGCAATGAATGACGGAACCTCCTTCATTGGTTCGACAGGCGGCGTAAACCAATCAGGGACATTCCCATCATTTTCCTGGAAGACGCCCTCGAAGTGATCAGGCAACATGTTAGCTTTATCTGCTGAAAAAAATGCAACAACTTTCTCTCTTCTCAGACAACCAATATGCCTGGAGTCTTTGATCCTTTTGCTCAAATACCTGTGATTTGTTTGGCCTTATTGAATAAGCATTCTCTGTCCTCCCACATATTCTGCAACTGACTGGGTATGTGATTTCACGCAAGGAACCTCCTCCCACGGAATATATATAGTAGTATAGTCAATAGTAGTAGAGTATAGCCAGTTGCGCTGTGGAAAACCGATAAGACATTATCGGTAACTGTGCATTCACACTACCATTCACTTCCATTCAAGCGAGGGAATCCAGTGTGTTTGAGCTAGACTATAGCACAGATTATCAAAATTACAGCTGTAATACATCCGCTTGTAAATGTAGGCGGATCGGGACACCTGTCTCATGAATTCAACACAACGTTATTGTGGTCACTCAAACCTACAGGTGGGACAACTTCGGAACTTCTACCCGAATGCGGCGTATTAGAGGGAACTAAATCAAGAATACTGTTACCCCTGGTTAGTTTTCTGACACATTGAGGAAGATTGTGGCAATGAGCTGGCTCATTCATATAGACCTTTTTCATGGGTACTGTAAAGGCTCGTGTAAATCTGATTATTCCACTCTATCATACTTTGGCTTGATTTTTTCTGTTTTCGAACCTACAGAATCATGACAGCCGACTGGGTTATAGTCTTAAATTGAAGTTACCAAGTACGACACTATTTTTCTCACATCACATCAGGTCACTAAGTGCTTTAACAAGCAATTAGGAGTTTCCTCTGGAACACGAGGGTGCCCTATGATTCACAATCATTCTTAAACTGGAATCGTCACAGAATACCTCTGCGCAAAGTATGTCGAATGACTTCTCTACTGATTCGGCAAATACTGAAAATAGCGAAAGCCTATGTTGAGCTAGAATAATGACACCACCTCCAGGTTTTTTGTTACGGTCTCATCTAACTACGACGTAGGGGTCCACAACTGTATCAAGTAATCCGGCGAAAGTGTGATTCGGTTCCAACCATGTCTCCAAAAATGCGAGAAGTCTCTCGAAAATGTCTTCGAAAATGAGGGTATTTCGTCAGCAGAATCTTTAGAAACTCCTAATTTCTAGTGGCTGTATTAGCCTAGAAACACCTGAGCTATCCAACACACCGAAAAAAACTTCTCAGTTTCCTCAATGCCATTGGAGCGCCTATCCGAATAACTAGAATCGAAAGTGCGGTCAAACCGCCATCAGCAGGTGGTGTACATTTCTCATGCCTAGTCATGCGGCCACGTTCCTCACGCTTACGCCTGTCTTGCTCTGGAGTCAGAGACTCTCTCAAACAGATTCCCTGCCTAGTAAAGTAATGGAGCCGTGAGGTCCTCTTCACCTCCAGTCGTTGAAAACTTCGTGACGGTAGAACAACATTTAACGGTCTATCCTTGCCTATAAGAGGCCTGCCTAGACGGTACACACACATAGGCTTACCGTATGAAGGGCGTTCCCGTGTACTTTGACCTTTCCTTCCAGGTACCCTACTAATCACAACATATCGGAGTCTCTCCACTTCCTCGTGGGGTAGCCCAGTTTTGGTAGAAGCAGGAACACAACCGGACGCCTTTCGACCCCGATCCTCTG
This sequence comes from Haemonchus contortus, assembly GCA_000469685.2. Classification (NCBI taxonomy): domain Eukaryota; kingdom Metazoa; phylum Nematoda; class Chromadorea; order Rhabditida; family Trichostrongylidae; genus Haemonchus; species Haemonchus contortus. The sequence goes on from LS997565.1 coordinate 15,638,425, forward strand.
ACGGAGTATCAACGCTAGTGACAGGTGGCGACTCACGAGGCACTAACTTGCGAACACAATCTAATTCTTGCCTCAACTTTACATACTCCAAGCGAAGTGACTGGAAGTTCACGTGTGATCGCAGTTATCACCTTCTTTACCCCACCGGCAATCGGGCTAGACTTCTTTATGGCCTCCACTTGCAACTCCTTGGGCAGCACATCCATCGCTCCTGGCTCACCTTGCTTCTGCCTACTAGCACTTCTCGAGGCACCGCCGCGTAGATGCCTGGCGAATATATGAATTGATCAATGTCACGACTCGAATCAATCAACCCGCAGCGGAAAACGTTCCGCTGGCAATCACAAAACGAATAGAAAACAGCGAATTACCATTTTCGGTGACACTCAAGACGATCGAAAAGGCTCACGTGCCACAGCGAGCGCAGCGTGAATATGTTGAAGTCGAGCGGAAGCACAGAAAATACTTAGCAATCAGAAGAAAATGTTGGGAAGCCACACAGCACACAGTAGACAATATTACCTGTTTAATCACAAAGCGCGTCTTTCTGCGACCGGAGTTTACCTGCTCGCTTGGAACAATCTCTGTCAAATTCTCTGCTCTGCAGTAATTTGCATAAAACAGTCATAAAAATGTTGTTCGAATTCTCCATCTGACCGAGAGCATTATGGACACGGCCAGCAACGCCGGGCTGCGCTACGCAAATTCGGAATGCTCCGAAAACAGGAAAGATTCATCTTCAGAAGTAAAAAAAGAATCGTCGTCGATTGGCACTATCTCAGAGGTAATAATAAGCGGTCGTAGCAGGAACGTATTAACCGATGGGTAGTACTCTGCCATCATGCTCACCTTTTGCGGTTATTAATCGCTTTTATTTTTCTGAAAACCAACAGAAATATTGAGTAGTCGTAAAACACGCAAACATTCAGCGTGCTCGGAGACTTACAAATAAAGGTGAGATTTTCAGTTCCCTCCAAAAATGTACGTTTTCGTAGAGTCTTGCATGGGACTGCGGGCATTGCTAAGATGGTGGCAGCTCTTTTTTTAAACGTTAAGTTGCAATGTTCACTGTCATTGTTTCCTGTGAAGATCTACCGTGGAAACAAGAAGGAGAAATGCGGCTACTCCTTCAAGAAACGCCCCGGTACTAGACAGGAAGTTAAAATTGTAAAGAGGTTTATTTGCGGTGTCACAAGGAAAAATAACTGATAAAAACTCAATGCTGAATCTCTTCTGCTTCCCATCTCAGCTGTGTTATGTTCATTTCGAATGCATCATCCCCTAAAATAGGAATTACATATAAGTCGTGATTCGATAAGAATGAATGATAAGGTTTCTGGCGGTTATCAACCGCATCCGAGGTGTAGAAGTGCTTTTATCCTACCAGACGAGTCTGGTACCAATTTACCGATTCAGGAAAGATGGACGGCCTATTTGGCCTACGTGGATCGATCCGGGATATGAACCCTTGGCCAAGGCTATGAGATAGTGCGCCTCTCGCCGCTACACCACCTCCGCCTGATTCGATAGTATTCTCTAACTGATATCGAAAAGACAATCATCGTATCTATCCTTTTCCTTCTAAAAGTGCAGATTAAAACTCCTTCTTGATTGTCAGATGATATTTGATAGAAGCACCCTGAGCTCCTTCACGAAGGGCTTCCCGAGCTCAGTCGCATTAACCGACCATGAATTTAGCGGTTTCCATCAGTACTCGCAACTTCTCAATTGTAACATATCTATGCTGATACAATGAAAATTAAGCCAACCTCCTATTCCCCATGAAGGAAGACACGAAGCGAGTATGCGTGGTCGCTTCAGTATCTTCCTTAGCTATGACTGCTCGGAACAATTGACAGAAGCTTGTTTGAGAACATCCCCAATTGGTACCATTTCTGCCGATCGGAAAACTGTACATAGATCGAGTATCCTAGTGCGTTCAGTATAACTTATAATCCTTTCAACATATTGTGCTACTATATGCAACGCGCTGAGCGTGTCTGTTCGTTTACGTGTGTATGTGTGTATGTGCATGCGTGCATGTCTGTATGTGTATGTGTGTGTATTTGGCCCGAAATTCATACCCACTAATACCCACTTATCCTTTACCAGAACATTGAAACTTGGGCTGGACAGGGCGACAGGAGAACTTCATTCGAAAGAAGGAGAGCCCGATGTAGACGAGCTATCCAGGGGTAACTAATAGGAACTATAAAAAAAACCTGTAACTCTTCAGTAAAATCTCCTACTTACTCACTTGGATATTTGGACGCTCGTTGTTGGCTGATAATGCTCAGCGGCAAACACACGCTTCGTACCATTTTTGACGATCTTGAGCGGTTTGGAACCAGTATTAGCCAACATTCCCCTGAAGTTTCTTTAGTGAGTCAGTCCATTTTTTGCAAGACGGCCAATTGCCCGCTCAACCCCAAGTGGGTACCAGAATGTAGCGCGTTTGATCCAATGATCGTCCGTGCGTCTCACTACGTGCCCTGCCCATCGTTTTTTTGTGTTCCACGCATACACCTCGGTGTTACGAATGCCGGACATTGAGCGCATGTCTGCGCTACGGAGTTTGAGACTTCTTTGCATTGCGAGTTTGATCTTCAGCATCGTTCGCTTCAGAGCTCTTTGTGCGCTAACCAACACTAGCTCTGACGCTCTTTTCTCCGTCCACATATCGGATGCGTAATAGAATGCAGGCAATACCATAGAGTCGAAAAGGTCAGCTCGTATTTTCTTGTTCGATGCGTGTTGAGCAGCTTCTTTGATGCTTTCCATTGCCACCCCTGCGCATCTTCTGCGCTTCATGATCTCTGCACGTGAGCCGTTGTCCATGGAGAAGAGTCGGCCGAGGTACATATAGAACCAGGGCTCCTTTTCATGTGATGGCTGACGCATCCGCATATTCATTACGCATGACCATTGCTTTTCTGCGGTTCATCCTGAGGCTAATGGCTTTGCCGACTTCGTCCAGCTCCTCCACCATCTGCTACTCCTCGGTTTTGGCTGAGGAGGAAAATATCGTCTGCGAAGAGCAAGCTGGATCATTTCTTGCCGTCGATGTAGATGTCTTTATCGCCATAGTCAAGTTGCAGCATCGAGTGCAGTGGTGAATAGTTTGGGAGATATCGTGTCACCCTAAAAAGCAGAAGAGTGGTTGTTTGTATACCCTGGTCCGCTCTGTCGGCTGGGTTATATGTGGATATGATCCATACAGCAGAAGCCCTTGCAAAATCGGCTTGTTCGACTGGTTGTCCAAATGCCTCTCGAGTTTGCCTAGGACAATCTTAGTGTACACCAAGAGAGGCGCAACTGGACGATAGCTTCTCATTTGATCGATTCGCTCTTCTTGATGAGAAGAACCGTATTTTCTTCCACTGGTCCGGAATCCTCTGAGCATACGGGTACTTGTTATAGCGCCTGGTGAGGTGGGTGATGACAATGAAGGAAGCTGACTTCAAAAAGTCTGCTGAGATGCGGTCCGGTCTAGATACCTTTCTCGGCTTCATCTGACCGCGTTCTACCTCCAATTTTTCTGACAGCGGATAAGGGAAACCGGCGCCGTCGAGCGGAAGAGATTCGCGTAGTAGGTGATGGCAATCTACTCGACCTTCGTTCTCGATGTCTGTCGTCTGCACATCGCGTCCCTCATGACCGTGATGACCGAGCGAGAGTCATCAAAGTCCTTACGACGTTGCTTGAGGCTCGCTCTCGCCTCCGCTGATTCCTTCAGTCGATTGTCTTTGTATCACTGTATCGACTCTCTCTCAGCGATGCGGCACGCTTTATTGATCGAAGTGTGTTCTAGTAGTGTCGAGGCAGAGTTACGGCAAACTGCAGCTCGTCGTTGGAGAAGTGTGCAAATTTTCATAGATTCTACTCCTTGAATTCAATCATACTGACACAGCCGATACCGCTGTGCAGTGTAGAAGTCATTGTACGAGCGAGTCCTAATTTCGTGACAAATCCTGTGCCTCCTGCCACGTGTACTAAGCAGCGGCCACCTCCATGGCACTACATATATGGGCGGAGGCCTGAATTGATCTCATCTTCAATGTTTCGTTCATAGGCGAAGCTTGACTCTGACGAGCCCATTGTGCTTGACGCATCTACCAAACTGACGTCTAGCAGACTCAACTTCCTGTTGGTGAGAGCGTGGTCGATTTCACCGGGAGTCGCTGCATTGGGGCTCTCCCACGCCCAACGTCGCCCCTCCTTTTTCACGAAGTAGCTGTTGCCGTGAAGTAGAATGCATGCCTCTGGAAGGTTCATCAATAGTTCTCCGTTTTCGTTCGTTCCTCCAGTCCAATGTGGTCCAGTGCGTGCTGTCGCCGGTCTTTCCTCGTGGATGATTGCGTTGAAGTTTCCGACAATGTACTTGTAGTATAAATGCTCATCCTCTGTAACCTCCTCCACTTCCTTTCAAAAGGTGTCCGCTTTTCTGTCGTTTGCTGTTGACGTTGAAGCATAACAGTTGATAATACTGACGATGGTGTGCTTGCCGACGCGTGGGCGAAGAATGGCCAGTCGCAAGCCGAGTATCTCGGTTGAGTCGACCAGAGTTCGATCCGACGGTGTACTAGAAATCCAACGCTTTCGACGTTTCTTCCATCAACCTTCGCTCCAGAACGAACAGGTGGTCGTTGTTGGTCTTTTCGAATGCTATTTCATTGGTTTTCGTTTCTTTGGGAGCAATGACGTTGAAGCGGAGTTTCTTGCTGGTCTCAATGAACATGGTTTGGTCCGCTTTCGAGGCAATGGTACGCAGTTGTAGGTGCAAATGCGTGAGCAGTCTTTTGTCTACAGGGCCCCTCTGGTCGTCGCTTGCTCTACTGCACTTGGAGCTCGTACTTCCATCTGCACCGCTCTGGGCCCTTTTTGTGCATGTTGAAGCTATACTATACTGATCCTCGGCTAGCTAGCCCATTGAGGCGGTGATTACTTCCACTGTTAGCCAGAGTTCTTCCGTTTCGCCCCCTCGCCCCCTCGCCGATTCGAAGCCACTGGTAGGATTTGGGATGAAGGAGGGAGGGGGAGGGGGGTGGGAGAGGGGGATTTACTACTACCACAAACAAGGGCTCCTGAAACAATTAATCAAGCTTCATTCAGATCATTCTCACCTGTAAATGGTTGCGTATGGATCAGGCATCCAAGTAGAAGGGGTCGTCACCATCAAAAGAGCTTTCCTAGGAGTGGGCGTAGAGCTTAATGCACCTAAAAACTCCTTCAACAAAACTCTGAGATAATTCCTCGCTTGCTGCCAAAAGTCAGTACCTGTTCTAAAATACACAGTTTTTCTCGTGAGGGGGTAATAGCACGACCCTTGTGGTGCTCTCCCCCAGCGGCAGACCTTGCTTACTGGTCCTATTCCCATCCGAGGTTTCCATCGAGGTATTTGACAGCGGACAGATGCAGCAACTATGAGTATGAAGACGAAGATTTTCCCTCTGAATCAGTTCTATCTCATGGTGAATGAAGAACATACTTCAGTCGAAAAAATCAAATCTCGAGCCTACGTATGTTCCTCGACGATAAAGAAAAAAATAAAGACTGCGACCTCATTCGGCAGCTTTACATACCCAGATCTTTGACCATTGTGACGCATCCTTCTATAATTTCAACAGATTTTATAACTTCCGGGATATCCGCTATAGAGCATTTCAAATGCTCGAGGAAATCATAACGTCAGCGTGTAAATTTCTACTGAAATATTGGAAATTCATCCTCTTCGAAAATTTGAAAATCTCTGCCCTTGAGAGATGGGATGGAGAAGGAACAAATGCCTGATTTGACAACTTTTTTACTTTACCTTTGCAAAATCCACACGATCAAGTGAAATCGTCTTGGAACACAGATACATGAGAAATCTCATAGAACAAGCAAAAGATGTGTAGAGAAATCATGTAGTCCTTTGGTTAAATCGATTCAGTGTCTATGCTTGTAGTGAGACAGCATGTATAAGATCCGCGTTTCGTGATCAGCATATCTGCTTCACTCACTTTGAATTTTTCAAGCATATCTGTTTCGAGGTGATTTCTCCTGTTGGGTGTCGTGATCAACCTCGGAAATGAAGGAGACTCATGAAATTCACGTGAAAATCCATACTGGATCATACAGTAACAACAAGCGTCAATTACAGTCAAGATGAGGAACAAATATTGGGAATTTCATAAATATCTCAAATAAATATCAGGAAATTTTGTTACAGTTTTACTGATTAGAGAACACAGTTGGAAATATAGGAATGAGGACGGGGAGCAAAACCACACCACTCGGAAAAGGTAAGCGTAGCGGAAGAATCCAAAAAATTAGTAAAACAGATATATTGTTCACAAAATGCGCACCTTATATGTACGTGTTGTTTCTCCAAAGACGTGGACAGAACAGTCGATGCAAGACTAAAGAAATGCACGTTTCCTCTACACAATTTTGGGTTGTTCCATGAGTTTTCTCGCGCACCGATACTCCAAGATGATTTCAGTTAACGTTTGGATGTTCCAATGTTGGAAATAGAAAAGCGTTACAATAACGACTTGAAGGGAAGCTTTTCCAAATAAGTGCGGTGGTGGATAGGTGATCGTAAGTGATAGCCGAAACAATGCAGTAAACTGAATCATTAACAAAAAGTTGTTCAACCCTCTTCGTTCAGATGAAGAGGGTTGAACAACTTTTTATGTGTTCAAATTTTGTACACTTTTTTTTGTTGTGCAGGTTTTCGAGCACTGGCACTACGTATTTCAATCCGCACAATTTCTCCGTGCTTTGAGCAAGCGAACTTTAAGCTCCTACAACTTTTTTGGTGGGCTCACTCAGCAGTTTTAATTTCTAAATTCATTAACAGTGTTCCAAACTCTACCGATATACCTACAGTAGCGCTCAAAAGTCTTCGGTGAAGGGTTCTTCAGCCGTACTTTTCAGTCGTAACTTCTGTCCTACTGGATCTAGTCAATCGAAATTTCTATATTAGGAGCGTGGATGTATTACGAATATTTACCACTATCAACCTGCAATCTGATCATGTTCCAGCTTTCAAAGCTCGAAATAGATGAAAATGCAGATGATGGTCCTTTTAGAGTCTCTTTATTTTTTGTCATGTCTAAAGTGTACGAGCGGTAACGCCGAATACAATAGATTAGAAAAACGCACATAAGGTGGGAATAAGTGCAGACGTCAACAACTTTACTTTTAGCAAAATCTGCTACCGCAACGAACACCTAGCTCTATCTGAGGATATTGGAGCTTCGCAGTCAAATAGTGTTTGGTAGGGTGAAATATGCTCTAGTTAGACATATCCAAATTTCGTGTCATTCGGTCTACTAAGAAAAAAGTTGTGAACGAAAAAGCGTCAAAGCATTTCACCGAAGACTTTTGAGCGCTACTGTATGTAGGTCGTTATTCAACGTTACATACAGAATGAGCGTTATCCGAAAGCCATGTTGAACATGCGAACTTTCTCCTGATCAGCAGTTCCCCGAATAACGCAAAAATTGCGTGGAGATTGAATAACAAATGGGTAATCGAATTCTACTATAAATACTAGTGCTAATATATAATAATATATATGTATACTAATATATTAGGTTGGAAGGAAAGTCCTGCGACACAATGAAGGTCTTCTTCAAATCATTTCTGAAATTTTCCAGGCTAATCAATTTTCGGAAATATATTCACCAAGGAGGTCAACAACCTTCTATTATCCTATGAGTAAATTACTGATGCCTTTTATCCAGGAATGAGGAAGCTGTAACTCAAAGAAGTAATTGAATGCCGTTTTCAGATCACATTAAGTTACGAATTTTTTTAGCACAACGAGATGCTCAAGAAGGCGGAGCGCATGCTAGATAAAAGGGGCAACACTTGGGGAGTACGACTGATGAACAACCTGGAACCAATTGGAATCGTAGAACTTTTGACGCGTGTTTAAAGCGAAATTGCGACGTGAGTTGACCCCCTGTAGGAACCTGATTTACGGTTTTGATCGTACTTCTCTAACCCCGTTGGCCAAATTTCGGGGTTCATAAGGGTAACCGATAGCTGTGCCCATCTAGTCTGCGTTTAGCAACTCATAGTGGATGGATCCCTCCAACCTCCATTGAATCAAGGGACGATGCTTGCGCGACTTCGAAGGCTAGTATCTCCTCCAGTAGAGCGATCGAACCGATTGTTGACCGTTGGTCGGTGAGCAGTGCCAGCATTGATTGGGTTGCTGATAATTTGAGCTGCTACACCCCTATTTTTCCCTTGGTGTGTTCAGAAGAAGGTGATGATACGAATCGGGTGTTGTCCATTCATTGACCGTAATGCTGCTAAAGCCCACACGCGTGCCCTTATTCACTCATGTGTTGATTACCTGAGGAATGTCCTACAAGTTTATCACTCTTGCTACCGTGTTCACATTGTTGATACAAATTGTTGACGCTCCAAATTTTTTGTCGCAGGACTTTCCTTCCAACCCAATATAATACTCCAGAAATTTTTACTATGCAGAACGCGGGTCTCCTCCTTTCCGAATTCATCAGCTGATATATGTAGTACTGCATAGTTCGTTTGTTAACTAAGCATCTGGGTATACCGACAAACTGGGGCAAACGTCGTTCCTGGGTTGGTGAGCACACACTCGTAGGTACGGCTAAGGAAGACGGAGCGTTGAATGACGGAGCGTAGAGAGGGACCAGTGTCCATCTCTACGCTCCGTCACTCGACGCTCTGTCTTCCCTAGCCGTACCTACGAACGTCTCATTCTCATTCTTGACCACTATATCTGCATTGTCCACGTTGTTGGCAAGACCAGTAAAATTCGTCCTGAGGAGTATGTCCAAAAAAACACAATTTTCCAAACTTTAGGCATAACTTCGCCACATTTAAAAAAATTGCAAAACTTTGTCATCATACGGCAGAAGCCATATTCAGAGGTCAGTAACGCATTCTGAAATATCGAAGGTATAATGTTTTCTGAACTCAGTACGTACTGGATTACCTTCGAAAGTTCAGAGTACAGCTCTATTGAAGGAATATTCTACAGAGTTTTATCGCGACTTTCTCAACCTTCAGGTTGTTTTCCATTGAAACGGGGAAAGAGGGAGTAAAGAGAAAAGGGAGAGGGAAGGTCAAAACGAAAACTGGAGAACTTTTTTCAAAGTATCGACAGCAACATGTTTAACTACATATAATATTATAGGAGGGCGAAGGTGGTGAAGTGGCAAGTGGCGCACTACATCACACGCACGGTCAGGGGCTCGAATCCCGGATCGATGCCCGTCTAGGCTAACCAAGCCTTCCATCCCTCCGGGGTCGGTGAATTGGTACCAGACTCGTCTGGAAGGATAAAAGCACTGACTTGTACATCGGCTGGCCACCGCAAGTCATTGTATGGGCCACATACGCACTCACTACGATTCTGAATGGAAGTCGAGTGCGGGGGCGCATCCCTCAGACGGGATTGATTAACGTCAAAAACTTTATCTTTAATATTATAGGACCGGCCATATCAAAACCTTAAAACTTCGAGTGCATGCTGAAGAAAAATTATTTATTGGCAGTTCACTCAGTTCATTTTCCGTAGATCTCTCTTCGTCCCTGCCTTCTAGTTTTTTCAAAAGTGTGCAGAACTCTATTCTGAGGCTGATCTTAGGGCATGCCGGCAATGATTTTAGCCACCATCTGTTTCATTTGTTGAGCAAATCGTCGCTCAAAAAGTTATGTTAGGAGTATAGACACTGAAAGTGTCACTGAAGTGCAAGAACTTTCATATTTCGATAGCTGCTCATAATTAGAATCTAATTTATCTGTAAGTAAGGCTAGAAAAGTTAGAGCTGATCTACACAAGGAAAAGTCGTAAATGGATCACAGAATGTTTCACGAAGTTTGTAGAGAACATACCTCTTATCGCTGGTTGGAAATCTTTACATTGGCCAAAATTCGTTCAAACATCTGGAACGCCTTATGACGGGTTGTTTTAAAGTTACAAAACCTGTTGTAATTATAGAGTGATGCTGCGTCGTTGTAACCAAAATCGGGTTGTGCTTTGTGATGGAAACAGAACAGGCCAACGCATTCTTGGGCTCATAGTCTTCAGGGACCTTGCCCTCTTTTCCGTGTTTTTCTCCATATCTCGTGACACAGGTTATCTCAAATTCGAGACGACGTTAGGAAATGTTCAAGTGTAGCGGAGGTGGGGAACAACAAACGCTGGGATTCATCCCCCATTTGAGAAATCATGCGAACGTCAGGTGAAATAGGCCTCTTCAGTGTTTCACCAAAATGTCTTCACGTTGTTCCAATAGAGAACATGTCATCAAAACCTTCACAGAACCGAATTCCACTGTTTAGCAATAGATTTTTGAGTGTTCCAATCATACAGCTGCTAACGCAGAAGACATGTGATTATTTATGGCAAGAGCACGATTTTGTTTGTATAACTCAATGCCGAAGCAAGAAATATTGCTCTCTGGCTCGGCTCCGATCCTTATCTGAAATTCGTAACATCGCCAATATGTTAAGCAAGACGAATACATCGTTCCTTCAATTCTACCTTTCAAAATTCGGATGTTTTGCATGTCTCCCGATAGATAGGATAGGATCGAACAAGAACATAAAAGAGTCTCTCAGCCGGTGTCGCTAGAATCCTGGCTAGCCTATTCACGCGGTATTCGTTGGTATGCAAAGCGCTCACGTCGTCAAAAATTAACAAGGCTGTGCTGATGCGTAAGAATGGGGATCCAGACGATATTGGAAATTCTGGCCTAATCCGCTTGCTGTTTTCAACCTGTAAACTATTCCCACGAGTCATCTTTAGCAGACTAGCCAAAATACTAACTGAAGTACAGCCGAACAAGTAAGATTTAGTTAAGCGTTCAGCACTGTGGGCCAATTCCAACTATCACAAGACTCACTAAAGTATGGTAAAAGTACAGGATGTTGTTATGTCTGACGTTTGTCGGTTTGAAGAACGCTTCGTTATATGTATACGCGAAAGAAGAGATTAATGAAGCTTTGGGCAACCAGGGTGTCCCTACTCAATGAATAAGGGTGCCTCCTGAGCTCAACGGTGACTTTATGCCTAGAATTAAACCCTTCCACCCATTCCGAAGAGGGCATCGTGAACGTGAACGGAGGGGTTCGAGAAAGCGACACTATCTTGCCAGAAGCTTTCACTGGCGCTCCTGGGAACAATCATGCTTCATTGGGAACGGAAGCCTTGCTAAAGAGGGTTGAAGGTCGTCACTTCACGGCGCAAGATCAAACTTAGCTAAGACGATATTCATAAGAGACGGATTATCCCCTGATGTTCCTTCCACGCTGAATGGGACGAATATCTCTGACTGTTCTAGTTACATGTGTATCCGCGTATTTAGAATGTACCTAAAGAAGTCATTATGATAAATGACATAGTGCGGAGCTGAGCAGGAGTACAATCGTTGGATGTGAAACGTTTGAGAATATGGAGGTACTAGCGAAGGAAACAAAAAGCGCCTGGATCCGCACTCACCTTTCTGACACCCTTCGCGAAAGGCATGGAATTTCGGGACATGCTATATAGGAAGGAACGCCAAGGAGCTTCACACAGCCACCAAAGAGGCTATGTGACTGAAAAGACTCCGTCGACAGGACTGAACCATACTCCTTCCCGACAGCACCAGGCCCTGTCCTAAGTCATGAAAGCCGCACATAAAGAACTTCAATAGGAGGTTCTTCAGCATAACCATATTCTCCGGACCTTGTACCGACCCAATATCACATTTTCCTCTCCCACCGAAGCACATGAGTTGCGTTACCCAAGACAATCACGAGGACCATAGAACCTGATCAAGGTATCTTTGCAATGACAGATCGGCAGTTTCTGGCGGAACGACATTGAAAAATTCATAGAAAGGTGGGCAAAGGTCGCAGTTGTAACGGCGAGTATAACGGGTGGTTGATTGATACCACTAGTGATTTTTTTGAATAAAAGTAATTGCAATCAAATGTTCGCCGAGATGAAGAAGTCTCAAATTTGGGTTGCTATCCTTATTGCATGTGGTGCATGGGCAGGATCTTCGAGGTATAGAGTTTCTGTTGCCAAGGCGTCTAGCGCAGGTCCGTTTTTCGATTCGACAGCGTTCCTTGGCTATCCGCGACGATCACAAGTTCAGTCTGGGAGGAAGGTCAGTAATCTAATTGTAAGGTACATGTGCAATGTTCACTACCATATTTTGCTGTGTAAGATCTATCGTAGAAAGAAACAGAAGGCATGCAATCATGCAGAGTGCATACTATCCTTTCGGTATGGCCTCGGCACGAGTAAAAGTTTGAATAGCAAAAGGATTTATTTGTGGTGTTATGACAAAGAAAACTAATAAAAGTTCAATGCCAAAATCCTCTCATTCATCTTCTCATTCAGCTTAGCTATGTTGAGGTCATTTCGAGCGCATCTTCACCTGAAATGTGAGCTATACTTCTATCGAACAAAATTCGCGATTTGTTAGGATACTCTGACTGAAACTGAAAACCCTGAAGTCGTCTATATCCTTTTCACAAATAAAGGGCCTGCAGGCGGTTCAGGAGCACTCAGATTCTTACTGAGTAAGCTTTATTTGATAGATTCGAGCGGAGTGGGTACCTCTGCCTGAACGAAGGGCTCTTTATGCTTAATACGTTTATGGACCTGGGCTGCGCGGTTCCTGAAACCACTCGAAATTCCCCACTGGTTGTACGTCAATTTATGCCGATAGGCTGGGAATTCGACTCCCTCCTCTGGCCACTGCTATGGTTTCTTCATCTGAGGTGCACGGAACATCAACGACGGAGACTTCCTTGAGATTACCGAGTGACGAAACTTTCACCCGAGTCCCTAAGGCAAGCGGCAGCGGTTCCGCGGCAGCTAATATCTTCTCACTGTGGGTCCAAACCCTCCCCTTCAAAGCGCGCGACTGCGCACGGACGGATGAGGTGAGTGCGACGCGATCTCCGAGAAGGAGCTACCAGAGCCGACATTGCCCTCCCTCCTATAGGTACGAAAGCCATTGCCGCCCACATAAATTCAGCTACTCCTGCACACAAAATAGCTTATAACCTTGACAATTTATTATATTTGAAAAAAGTATAAAAATGTCTAGAACAGGTAATCTTGTGTCATTCGGATCATTCTTACCTTTTAAAGACTTTAGGTGATGCTATCATAGAAGGCGTTGATGCAGAAGCCGGCGTAGAGCTCGATTCACCTAAAAGCATCTATAACTTCAGAATCCTTATTGCCTCGTTCCCGAAAGTCAACACCTGTCGGGGAGTTCGATGTCCCTTTCAGAGTATGCCACCAAGGGCATGATAACGTTGATCCTTGGAGTGAACAGCCGATGTATATCGGTCCAACTCCCCACCAAGGTTTCCAACCGGGTACTTGACAGTACACAGCTGTTACTACTAATAGGACGACGGCGAAATGCATTCTGAAATGAATCGCTTTCACAATGGAAAATGAAGCTACCTGAGCACAAAATAAATCAGATTTTGAACGAGAGAGATAAAGGCTGGACCCCATTTGACGCCTACAACATAGCCAATTTTTCTTGAGACACATCGTTCACCATCTCCACCAGATTTTATACCTTCAAGAAAAATGCGTTATTGGCCATTTCAAAAGCTCGAAGAAATTGTTATGCCATTATGATAATTCTCAATCACCCATAAGAGATTTATCCTTCATAAACTTTGTGAAAATCTCTGCCCGACAAACATGAGGAGGGACCATCAACCCTTTCACGGCTCATTCCCACGTGGCATTATGCCCCGACGTTGCACAACAAGCCCACACTCGGAGTAAGGCAGGAAAAAGGAATAGGAATCGGAGTACACATGGCTTCCCACAACGTCAGAACTTACCGACGGACTCTCTCCTACACGCATATATGAAATAGTTGGGAAAGATCAAAGCTGACATTGTCGGTGTTTTTGAAAGTCTGTAGGAAAGCATTTCCAGTGAACCGGTTAGGCGGTGAAGACATTCTGCTGGGAGAAGGAGCCGACAATGTGTCCTAAGCAGGTGGAGTCGGTTTCATCGTAGAAGCGAAGATGAAAATTTACGTTTTTTCTTGCAACATCCAGTCTCCGCGGGATGGTATCCTGATGGTTTCCAGCCACAACTTAATTCCACTGCTAGACAGAAAGTCGCTCACCAACTTGGCAGTGTACATTTGAAGGTTACACTCGAGCGAAGACCCTATGGCCGGAATAAGCTGGAAATGAGTTCATACTGCCCCCATTTCCTTTGTCCAGAAATCTGCTGCGTCCCCTTGTCCAGGATTCTGCTGCGTTCCATGCAGAAAAAAATTTGGGCCTACAAGCACTACCTATATTTCATTAACGAGTAGTTCAGGCTTGTTATAACCAAGACTGAACCAGTGGATTTTAGACTGATTCATATAGGGGAAAGTTTGCGAGCGGGTAACTATGTGGGTGAAAGCTCAAGGTAGACGTAGCGAGAATTTCAAATGATATGCAAAAAAAGTCAAATTTCTATGTTTTCTATCAACATATTCGTCAAACAAAGATTTTCACAAACTTTATGAAACGTAAACTTCCCATCGGTGGCGGAAGATTTTCACATTCCCATACTATATAACTGGTTTTTCAAAATTTAAGAATTTATAAATTCTGTTGAAATTACGGAATGTCACAGCCAGTCCGGGTATACAAAGTTGCCAAACTGGGCAGAGCATTCATCTTTCTCTCCATAATCAAGGGATAAACCTATGCTCCGATTCTGATCTTTTTTTGGTTAAAGTAGGTATTTCTTTTATCATGGGTGAAAGTCATTTCAGGATGAAATTCATCCTCTTCCTGTTGGCAGTAGCCACTGTGGTGCAATGCTTATTTCCCGGCTGGAGACCTTGGTATGGACCCGGATCATCATATCCTGGGCCTTGTATAGGAGCATCGTGCAACCCATACCTTATGAATTTGAGGCTTCTTTAGGTAATGACTTTTGGTAACAAGCATTGAAGAATTACAAAGTAATAAAGGTGTTTCCAGATGCATCGAGCTATGTATCCATTTCCGAACAGGCTCTTCCCGTGACAACAACCTCTACTACTCGCACATCCCCTTTTCATCATCTATTCCTATCTAGTTCTACGACAACAACCTCTTTCGTGAAGCTGGTACTTGACGGTTAAGTTCCAATAGAGCCTCCTTAAGGTATGTACTTATAATATGAAAAAAAAATTATTTTTGTTTTGGCGCCCTTGTTGCAATAATAATTCTAGATCCAACGCAGGATTTCTTTGTTTTTCATAGTTTTCGGTGATTTTACATGTTGACCGGCTTTTGAATTATGTTGATTGAAAGAGAATAGAAGAGTGTCCGTTACAGGCTATTACAGTTGAGTTGTGGAATTCGTTGAAGTGGCCATAAATATTCGTAATCCTTCATTGCTATTTTCTGAAAGAGAGAGTGTCTGCTGAAATAAAAGGATAAAGTTTTGGAGCGTTAATCAATCCCGTCTGAGGGATGCGCCCAAGCATTCGATTTCCATTCAGGATCGTTAGAGGCCTGAATGCGTATGTGCCCTATACAATGAACGACGGTGACCAGCCAATGCACAAGTCTGTGCTTTCATCCTCTCAAACTAGTCTGGTAGCAATTGACCGACCCTGGAGGTATGGAAGGCTTGGTTGGCCTAGGCGGATACTGATCTGCGATTCTAACTCGTGACAACGCGTGTGGGAAATGCACCACTTGCCACGACACCACTTCCGCCTGTCTGCAGAGATAGCGTTTGATAATTGAGAAATTAGTCCCAAAATCGTAATCCTAGCTAACTCAGGAAGACAACGGCACAAAATCGCTAAAATAACTTAATATCCAATTAGAAGTCTTCGAGTCATAGAAACTGATCCGTATTTGAAAAGTCAATGAATTACACAATGAACAACACGGCTGATATGTACAAGTGGTGGTAGTAGTAGGAGGAGGAGGCAGAGTTGAAGAAGAATGAATACCACGTGTTGTCCGAAGAAATGCTAATTTGCAGTGAATACATGTGAAATGACATGTATGTAAGTGAGATCTAGTGGTGCCTACAATTAGGAAGTACAAATGAACACTTCTGAAACGGAATAAATCAGATGTATGAAATTCTAAAGCACTCGATATTGATAAGAAGCCTCTGGAATGGGTACGCTACGGTACGAATTTTTCAACTATTATCTTTATTACTTTCGACTATTATTTTCTCCTATTTAGTTTTTAAACCATCATGGAAGATAGCCAGTTTAAGAGTTGGAGCTTTACAACTAGAGACTGTTTTTAGTTTGTATTTGTAAGGAGAATTGTGGTGTCGTGGTAAGTGGATCTGGTAATCTTTGGTAAAAACCTTTGATAAAATAAAATATAGCCCAATATAAACTCGGTGGAAACAACAACCAGGCGAGTAGGTTACGTGGTCGCGCAGGTGGAAATACATACTTCCATGAGCATTTCTGGCCTTGTTCACTGCGTGGCTAGTTGAGCTGATTATTTCAAGATATTGCTATCTCTATGCTTCATCTTTATTTGTTGTCGTAGTCTTTGGTTTGTACTTGTCAAAGCTCTTGACTCTTCACTTCTGTAAGTAAGCTTTCAGCGAATAATGCCTTGGTCATCCTTAATTTTACAATATATTGCGGCATCCAATAGTTACTTGACTATCAGTTATAATACAGAACACATCGAGTCATACCAGGCCAGCCTCAAATATTTGTAAAATAGGGCGGGATTGGACCTATAGTGGAGAACTTGAAAGGAAAAATTGACATCTTCCTCTTCAGTGTTTCACCAAGATTTCCTTACGCTGTTCCAATAGAGAACACGTCAACAAAACGTTCACAAAATAAAATTCCACTATTTCACGACAGATTTTTGAGATTTTTTTGATTTATGTTCCAATCATACAGCTGCTAACACAGAAGGCATGCGATTACCCATGGCAAGAGCTTGTTTGGATAGCTCACTGCCGAAGCGAAAAATATTGCTCCCTGGTTCGCCTTCGATCCTTAACTACAACAAACTACAACATCGTGATTAGGTTCTCACTGTCTTCCTGACTAACAGATCAGGCAAGACGGATACGTCGTTCTTTCAAGTCTCCCTTCCGGAGTTGGACGTGTAACCACAATGATAAAAATTCGTATGACACCCGGTAGGATAGGATCAAGCAAGAACATCTCAATAGCTTTTCAGAGATGCCAGAACATTAGCCAGCCTGTTCACGCGGTACCTATTGGAATGGAAAGCGCTCACGCCGTTGAAAATTATGCCTGCGTTGACCATGAACGACTTTCAATGCATCTTCGCATCGTGTGAGTCTCAGGATGAAGGTTGGGTATAGCCTCGGCCAAGATGGTACAACTCTTTTTTCAGTCAACGTTTCGGCGTTCTCGCCTTCCTCAGGACCTGGAAACCAAAAAATATTTGAGATTCATCGACATCGAGCTTCATTTCAGACTTCAGTTCAGGTATAACCTACAGATATCTAAAAGGATCTCGTTAACCACAACAGGGAATCCACCTTGGAAAGAGAGAACATGGCATGTGGACCACCTCTCAAACTGCCTCTTTGAACGTTTTCACGGTGAGTGGGCTCAGAGTGGCCTGAAAATTTTAGCCCATTCAGGTCGAGAAACGGGGAGAGTTCATTCGTTTCGTGGGCTCTCGCATCAAAATCCTGACTGAGCCTTCAAACTCTATGCCTGTGTTAATGTATAGTAAGGGAGATTCAACGATATTCGCAACTACCGCCCAATCCCCTCGCTCTTTGTAACCTATAAATTTTCCACAAGAGTTAACGTTAGCAGAATTGGCAGAAAGCTAGTTGAAGTACACCCAAGCAAGCAAGGTTTCGTGAAGTTATCAGTACAAGCGATCACAACCACACCGTCATAAGACTCGCTAAAATATGGCGAGAGAACAAGTTGCCGTTATGTCTGACGTTCATCTACTCGAAGAAAACCTTCGAAATCGTCGAGACAGAAGCGGTAGTCGAAGCCCAGGGAATCCAGGATGTTCTTACTCAATGTATAATGATGCCTTGTGAGCTCAACAATACTTCAGTCTGCAAGGAAGACATTGTCAACGTGACTAGATGGTTTCTGCAGTGCGTGCTATCTTGCCCGAACCCTTCAATGCCGCCCTTGGGAAGAATCATGCCTCATTTGGAGGGAGAAGACTTCTGAGTGAGGGTTTATACATAATACCCAACATCGCGCAGGCGGAACGAGTACGGGCCGTATCTGACAGCGCTTTTGGAAAGATCGACGCAAAATTAAATCTAGCGAAGTCGATGTTCGAAAGAATTGGATTGGTACCTGATGCTCCTTTCACGCGGGATGGGATAAATATTTCTGAATGCTCTAGTCCCTGTGTTTCTGGCTGAAGAAGTGGAGATGGTGAGCGACCTACTACGGAGCTGAGCAAAAGCTGTTGCGCTCCATTGGTAGCATTGAAGAAATTAAGGTACAAGTGAAAAAGCAAAGAACACACTACCTCGCGCTAACCTTTTCGACACCAACTTGCTTTTACAAACACTTCGGAAACTTGCCATCTGGCAAGGCGGGATAGATATGCAGTCAGTTATTCAGAAGGAGGACCGTCAAAACTCCCCCAGACAGACAGACCTATTCTTCCTTCAGACATGCAACTAAAGGACGGATACGAAGGCCAACGAAATCAGGGACACCATTGCTCACACCAATGAATCGATGTTTAGGGGGGCGTACGCGATGTTGTGATGACTATCGAGCCAGGACGATTACTGAGTGGAACCTTCGAGACGTCGAAAGATCACCAGTGTGTGTGATGCCAGCACCATGGTTAGACCCTTTCAGAAATGTTCTTAATATAAGGAATGTTCTACATTGATTCCTTGAGCAAATACGATCCACTGAACTATAATACTATGGAAGGGAACAGAGACGAACAAAGATATTACTGGCGCCTGCTTGGTGAAGTTTATCATCAACGGGACCAACGGGAAGACATGTGGCAGGTGATGGAGGTGATCGTGTTACACTCTAAATGTGCTTATCCAATTCATATCAAGGCAATACAAAATTGGTGGTGAGGAATCTCCCGAAAATAAAGGAGAAGCCCGTGGGAATCTCTGTTTCCCACTGGATTATTTTTTCCGCCATTCCCTGCAGCTAATGATTGTCTACAATCGTCCCAAATCTTCGAAAATGAGTGCCGCGAGGAGTTTCATCAATACTGCATAATCAATGAGGTTTGCTGGTTCGGGGTAGCGTTTTGTCAATTTGATGCAGATGATAGAAGAAAAATAAGCGAGAACGACGCAGTACCCCTCGACATTTCACTGAATAGTGGTAGCAGAGCGTTGGCCAACTGCTTTTGAAATGTTCGACTTCTAGAACTGTGTATTGGGTATTTTGTTCAGCACCTTTGAGTGTACCATAAGAAGGCTCCATTTGAGGCGATTTCAGGTGTTGTAAGTTGGAAGTAGGTTTGTACAGTTCTATGGTTTCTTTACTCTGCAACGATTTCTTGACAGTCCTTAAAATACTAATTATTTTTTCTATAGGGCTTCTTCTGCTGAACAAAAATGTTTTTAATAGTCTTCATGAAGAATCAATTTTTTATCACTTAATAGATCTAGCAATAGAATATGAAGATGATGTCCTTGGCAAATGTACTGCGTGGAAAAACGGCTTGTAAAATTCAAAAACGACAATTTTGACGGAAGGGCTCCTAAACTCAATCAAGAGAGTCGTGAAGAGTGTCGTATTTATTTTAGAACATGCTAGGAAGGATAGTCACGGCCACCAAGCACTGGAGCACTACATAGCCCAGCTACACCGTTTGGCGACTGAAAGATCGCCTCGACGAAGCCAGTTATATTGGGTTGTCCAAAAAACCCTGCGACACTTGGAATTTGAGGATCGCTAGCTATTCGAAAGCGAATAGCGCCCAATTTTGATCTTTGGTGAGGTAGACCACACCTAGCTTGTATTGCGAAATATTATAAAAAGGCTTCTTCTCTCACGGTAAAACAGTTATGGATAATATGAATCCGAGTATCCTTCGACCCATCGTGTATTATGAATTCCTACAAGGACATTCTGCAAGAGAAGCAACTATTAACATCTGCGCTGCATTCAACAAAGATGTGGTACACCATTCCACTGTCAGTCGCTGGTATCAGCGCTTCGAGTCCGGAGATATTTCTATCAAAGGACAGGAACGTCCTGGACCCCCGTCAACTCGTCATGATGATGATTTGCGAAGCGCTTAGACCTCAAAGTCGAACATAACCACTCGGGAATTAGCAACGACACTCGGGCGCATCAAATCAACCGTCAGCAATCGTCTTGCCTCTCTTGGCTTCCGCAAGATTCTTTCGACATGGGTGCCTCACGAACTTCGCGAATCGGACCGGGCTTGTCGTGTTAGCATTGCCGAGTCATTGCTTCTTCGTCCGCACAGGAAGGATTTGTTGAATGGGATGGTGACAGGAGACGAAAGCTGGGTGCTGCATGTAAATGATACCCGCAAGAGAGTGTGGTTGCCAAAGGGCGAACTACCACCGAAGCAATCGAAACGTGGATTGCAACAGAAGAAGATTCTCCTATGTTGTTGGTGGAATTGTGATGGGATGCTCTACTACGAATTCCTGGACAGTGGCACTACTGTGACGGTGACGACGTACTCTAACCAGCTACAGAAGTTAGCAGATGCAATCCCTCACAAGTATCCAAAACTGCTGGAAACCTATTTCCTGCTCGAAAACGCTCGCCCCCGCGTGGCAACGATGACGCGTCAGAAAATTCAGGAGCTAGGTTGGGAAGTACTACCTCACCCACCGTACTCTCCTGATCTAGCCCCTTCCGACTATCACTTGTTCCGAGCCTTGAAGCGGCACCTACGAGATAAGAATTTCGATAATCAGGAGCAACACGGAATGGAGGTGGGCAACTTCTTCAGCACGCAATCCGCTGATTTCTGGATAAGTGGGATCGACAAACTGCCAGTGAAATGGACGAAGGTCATCGGTAATAACGGCGACTATATCACTGATTGAACTTGTCTTTTATTGTATAAAAAACTATGTAAAATTTGTGCTGTTAGTGTCGCATTCTTTTCTGAACAACCCAATACTTCTTTTTGACCATGCCAGGCTTCATGTTGCACAAGTAGTCAGAGGCGCACTTCAAGGACCTCAATGGGAGGTCCATCAGCATCCTTTGCGTGCCTTCTAGGCCTTGAACCAACGAGTTGTCGTTTTTCCTCTCCCGCCGAACCATAGGAGTGACGTTACTTTCAACAATAAAGTGGACCACTTAACCCGGCTCAACAACCTACTACTCCCAGATGGGGCGATTTTAGGCGGTACGACATTGAAAAATTGGTGAGAAAAGGTCGCAAACAGCAAAGGCGAGTCTCATTAGGCACAGCTGATGATTTTTCCCAGTAAATGTAATTGCAACTAAATGTTCACAGAGATGAAGAAGTGTAGAATTTGGGTTGCGGTGCCTGGTGCGGGTGTATAGTGGGAGCAGGTGCATGTGCACGATTTGCTTTGTTGTCGACGCTCATGGTGTAGATACGTTTCTCAACCCGACAACGTCGTTTGGTCATAACCGAAGGTCACATGTTAATTACAGAGAGGATTTCGGGATTCATTTTAGCCGTGAACTGTTTCTTCAAGATCGTAGCAACGCCTTCCTCTAGTAATCTTGGGTACATAAGCGATGTTCGATATTATCCTTCCTTGTATAGAATCCACTGTCTGAACAAATAGAAGACATGCGATCACGCAGAGAGCATACTACACTTTCGACAAATGAACCAACATGAATAGAAAGTTTGAGTGTTAGAAAGGTTTATTGGTGCTGCTATGAGGAGAAAAAACTGATTAAAGTCCAATGCCGAATTTTGCTTCTTCTCATTTAGCCCAGCCGCATTGAGGCCGTTTCGAGTGCACCTTCACCTGAAAAGTGGGCTATACTTCTGTTCGTCGAAATTCGTGATTCGGCAGTATACCCTAAGGTAAGACGGAAAGCACAGAGATCGACTACTTCCTTTCCACTAACAAAAACGCATACAAACGGTTAGGCGTAGGTACAGCCTCTTACTGGATTCAATTTATTTGATAAATTTGATCGAAGTACCTGCCTCTGCCTGTACGAAAGGTTCCTTGAGCTTAATAAATGCATGACCCTGAATTAAGGGGGCTTTCTTAGTAATTGTATATTATTTAAGCCGATGGGCTGGAAGTTCAGCTTACTCCTCTCTTTCAATGACAAAGACAGGAAGGAACGCGGATATACGTTGTCGCTTTTATGTTTTCTTCAACTGAGTTGCTTGGAACACTGACAGAAGCTTAATTGAGATTAGCCTCCCTCCTATGTGTACAAAAGCCGTTGCTGCTTCGTAATTCTCACTTAAATTCAGCTACTCATGCATTCAAAATAGCTCATAATCTTGTCAACATATTAAATCTGAAGAAAACTATGAAATTGTCTAAAACAGGTGATCCAGATACATTCAGACCATTATTACCTTTTAAGAAACTATCACCATGTACGGAGGTGGTTCAAGATAGACTTGATTATTCTTCTCGCCTCGTTCCCAGACTTGAGGATCCTTCTCGCCTCGTTCCCGAAAGTCAACACCTGTCGGGGAGTTCAAAGTCCCTTTCAGCAATTGCTTCCAAGGACGGACGTTGACTATCGGTCCAATTCCCAAGGAAGGTGTCCAACCGGGTATTTGACAGTACGAAGCTGTTACAACTACCAGTAGGATGACGGCGAAATGCATCCTGAAATGATTCTCTCTCATGATGAAAGAAGAAGCTACTTTAACACAAAAAATCAGGTTTTGAACGGGAAATACAATATTAAGGCTGGGCCCTTCCGGCACCTATGACATATACGCAAACTTTGCTTATGACACATCATTCTCTGATCCCACCAGATTTTATACTTCTCAGAAAATCCTTTATAGGCCATTTCAATTGCCTCCGGAAATTATAATGTCATTATGGAAACCTCCAGTCATCCGTAAAAGATTTATCTTTCATAAACTTTGTGAAATCTGTGCCCAAAAATCATGCTATCGCCGCAAGAAGAACCATAATCTTTGGCGACAACACGCGGCATTCTAATGTGGCAGTATGTCCAGACTCTTCACGACAAATCCACGCTCAGCGTATGGCAGTGGCGGAAGAAGTACTACGGACGTTCCGCAAGTCAGGACACTATCGACGGACTCTCTCCTATACGTATATCCGCGAAAGTTGGAAAATACCGAAGCCAAGGTTGTCAGTTTTTGTGAATTCAGGAGAGCAGTTTCAGCGAAATGATCAAGAAGTGATGGAATTCTTCTAGGGAAAGATGCTGAGAATGCATCCAGAACAGGCAGAGTCGGTTCCATCGTAACGTATCCTACAATAACCAATTCCCGCGGGTTGGTGTTCCGAAAGTTCTCAGCCACACCTTAATACCACTGGTAGCCAGAAATTGCTCACCAACTTAGCAGTCTATATGGTGAAAGTCATTCTGGAGTTGAGATTCTATGACCGGAATAAGCTGAAAATTCGTTCATACTGCCTCCCTTGCTCTTGTCCAAAAATCTGCTGCGTCCCATGCAAAAAAATTTTGTGACTACGAGCACTACCTATGTTTACCTAATAACTAGTAGTTCAACCCTGTTAGTCATAACCGAGACTAGACTATGGATTTCAAACTAATTCATAAGGGGAAAAAAATTGAGGGCGGATTACAATGTGGATAAACGGGCATGGAGAGAATACTGAATGACACGCAAAAACGATAAGTTTCCATGGCTTTCAACAACATAATCGTCGAGCGAAGATTTTCACAAATTTTATGAAACATAACTCCAACACTCGTGGCGGAAAATTTCCACATTCCCATACTATATAACGGGTTTTTTCAAATTTCAAAAATTATAAAATCTGTTGAAAGTATGGAATGTCGCAGCTAGAGTCCAAGCAATGAAGCTGCCGAAATGGGGCCCATTCTTCATTTTTTACGTCATCGCGAGACGAACTTTTGCTCGAATTCTGATTTTTTTATTCAAATAGATCCTTTATTCATCGTGACAGTGGATCATTTCAGGATGAAATTGGTCTTCTTCCCTCGGACAGTTGCCACGGTGGTGCAATGCTTATTTCCTTGATGGAAACCTTGGTATGGAACAGAATCACCATATCTTAGGCCCTGCATAGAGCATCGTGCAACCCTTAACTTTTGAATTTATAGCTTCTTCAGGTAATGGCTTTCGGTAACAAGCATTGAAGAATTACAAAGTAATGAAGGTGTTTTCAGATACATCGAGCTATGTATCCCTTTCCGAACAGGCTCTTCCCTTGGCAACAACCACTCGGACATCACCTTTTCCATCATCTATTCCTATCGGCCCTGCAACAACACCTCTTTCAGAAAACCAGTACCTGACGTTCCAATAGAGCCCTTATAAGGCACGTGTTGATAACATGAAAAAAAAATTATTTTTGTTTCGGCGCCCTTGCTGCAACGATAGGAGATCCAACGTAAGATTTACTTTTGGCTTCCAACAATTTTCGGTGTTTGAACATGTTGACCGGCTTGTAAATTATGTCGATTGAAAAATAATAGAAGAGCTTCTGCCAGTGCTACAGGCTATTCCGGTTGAAATGTGGAATTTGTTGAAAGGAATATAAATATTCGTAATTCTTCATTCCTATTTTCAATAAGAGAGAGTCTGCTGAAATAAGAGGATGACGATAAAGTCTTGGGGCGTCAATCAATCCCGTCAGAGGAAAGCGCCCACACATTCGGCTTCCAATCAGAATCGTAGTGGCGTAATGAATGCATTTGCGGCCTGTACAATGACTTGTGGTGGCCAGCCGATATAAATGTAAGTGCTTTCATCCTCCCAGACGAGACTGGTACCAATTAACCGACCCTGGAGGGATGGAAGGCTTGGTTGGCCCAGGCGGACACTGATCTGCGATTCGAACTCATGACAACACGTGTGGGAAATGCACCACTTGCCACGACACCACCTCCGCCTGTCTACTGAGATAGCATATGATAATTGGAAAATTGGAATTCTTGGTGAAGATCGTCAGTCTCGAAATCATAATCCTGGCTAACTCAGGAAGTCAACGGCACAAAATCGCTAAAATAACTTAAAATCCAATTAGAAATCTTCGAGTCATAGCTAATACTAGAGGATTTTAAACTGATGAGTATTTGAAAAGGTAATGAATCACACAATGGACAACAGGGCCAATATGTACGAGTAGTAGTAGTAATAGTAGGCAGGGTTGAAGAAAAATGAATACCGACTGTTGTTCATAAAAATGCTAGTTTGCAGTGAATCATAAGAAATGATATGTATGTATTTGAGATCTAGTGGTGCCTAAAATTAAGAAGTACAAATGGGCACTTTTGAAATGAATTAAATTAGATGTATGAAATTCTGAAACACTCGATGTCGATAAGACGCCCTGGCGTGGGCTACGCTTAATTTTCTCAACTATTATCTTATTATTTTCAACTATTATTCTTTCTATTTAGTTTTTGAACCATCATGAAAGATAGCTGTTTCTGTCGGTATAAATGTGGTGTCGTGTTAAGTGGGTCTGGTAATCTTCAGTCAAATAAAATATAGTCCAATGTACGTAAACTCGATGGGAACAACAACCAGACGAGTAGGTCACGTGGTCGCGCAGGTGGAAATACATACTTCCATGAATATTTCTGACCTTGTTCACTGCGTGGCCAGTTGAGCTGAATATTTCAAGAGATTGCTATTTCTGAGTTTCATCTTTATTTGTTGTCGTAGTCTTTGCTTTGTACTTGTCAAAGCTCTTGACTCTTCTGTAAGAGTACTCTCACTTCTGTAAGTGAGCCTTCAGCAAATAATGCCTTCGTCAGCCTTAATTTTACATTACCGGTTTGGCTATGCACGCTCACGCGTGCAGTATATGTCGACGGCCACTTATCCACGATGGAGTCAATCAGCGGAATGTTGGATAATCAGAATAAGGTAGTTTTCTCTTGATTCGAACGCTGAGTTGCTGAGAACATCACGCTTGATATATTTCACTAGAGCAGAGTTATTAGTGCTTGATCATACTCCGTCCACCTTGGTGCAAACCCTTCCCACAATAAACTTGACCACCTTCTTTTGACTGCTCCAAACCATTTTTTCTGCATTCCAGAGAGCCTTTCAAGAGATGAATTTTTGGTCCTAACCCCGCTTTCATGTGCCAGCTCCGCACCCTTCGAGGACTTAACTCCATTTGTTCCATTTCCTCTTACCACTTTTACTCGCGTTCTAGAACGTTTCTGAACAGGGTTTTCGAATTTCAGTATAAGCCCCGCCCACTTCGGTGCCAACCCCGCACACTTTCAGGATTTGACCATGTTTGTCCCATTACCTCTAACCACTTTTTCCCGCATTCTATAACGTTTCCGAACGAAGTTACACTCATTTTTGAAAAGTAGCTCTCACCTCAACGCACGCCCCGCTCCTCGTGGGCGGGGCCTAACTATACTTACGCATGCCCAGCACGCATAAGGCCTTGCCCACTCTTTTATTTTTTTCTGGCCTCGACGCCTTCGTTAAATCGAGTTATGAATGTCCGTGGAAAGAACCGCCCACTGCGAGAACGCTCCGCCCACCGCAGGTAAGCTTCCTTTATTTTAATTGTTGACCCATCCCTCACCTTTGCACATTTTTCCCTGGTGTCTGGAGTGTTATGAGACCGAATTAGAAGAATTCGCCCATGACCCCCCATTCCGGCGCATGCCCCGCCCCTTGGGGGCGGAGCTCCGCTAGGCTCACATGTGCTCTGTTGCACTTACCCTATGCTCAACTCATTCCAAACTTGACCCGACTTCTCCAGGTGTTTCTTCAGGTTATATCGAATTTCCGTACAAACAAACAAACAAACAAACAAACAGACTCGAGCACTTTATATATAGTAATGATATTGCGGTACAATATATTACAATATATTAGTATACAATATAATATACAATATCACAGTATGTAAAATACGAAATATTGCAATACAATATATATTAGTTACTTAATTATCAGTTACAATACGGAACACATCGAGTCATATCAAGCCAGTCGCAGATACTTGGAAAATAAGGGCCTACGGACTACTTGGACTCGGTTTCTTCAAATTTGCCGAATGCGTCATTTTTCTGCCCTCGGCCGGCGCACCCCCGTTTGATGTGTTCTTTGAGTGTTGTGCTCGCCTGTACAATGGCACCCCCACCAACACAGCCGTGGGCTTCACCCGGGATGTTTTCTCTGCGCTCTAGCCTCTCGCCGTCAGGGACACAGAGGAAGTTCAATAGTCACGTAACCAAAAATAAGGAATGGACTAAGTGGCGAATTTGAAAGGAAGAATAGACACCTTCTCTCTTCAGTGTTTCACCAAGATGTACTCAAGCTGTTCCAATAGAGAACACTATTTAGCGAAAGATTTTTGAGATTTTGTGGTTTACGTCCCAATCATACAACTACTACTCAGAAGACATGTGATTACCCATGGCAAGATTTTGTTTGGATAACTCACTGCCTAGGCAGAGAATACTGCTCTTTGGTTCGCCTTCGATCCTTCACTGAACCACTAACACCGCTCGCGGAAACTATAACATCGTGATTAGGTTCTCACTGTCTTCCTGGCTACCAGGTCAGGCAAGACGGATATGTCGTTCTTTCAATTCTTCCTTCCGGTGTTCGACGTGTAACCACAATGATGAAAATTCGTGTGACACCCGGTAGGATAGGATCAAACAAGTACGTCTCAATAGTACGTCTCAATTTTCAGAGATGCCACAAACTTAGCCAGCCTGTTCACGCGGTGCCTATTGGAATGGAAAGCGCTCACGTCGTTGAAAATCATGCCTGTGTTGATCATGAACGACTTTCAATGCATCTTCGCATCGTGTGAGTCTCGGTATGAAGTTTTGGTATAGCCTCGGCCAAGATGGTACAACTCTTTATTCAGTCAACGTTTTGGCGTTCTCGCCTTCGTCAGGAACTGAAAATCAAAGAATATTTGAGATTCATCCGCATCGAGCTTCATTTCAGACTTCAGTTAGTTCAGGTATAACCTAGAGAATCTAAAAGGATCTCGTAAACCACAACAGGGAATCTACCTTGGAAATAGGGAAGATGCCATGTGGACCACCTTTCAAACTGCCTATTTGAACAATTTCACAACGGGTGGGCTCAGAGTGGCCTGTAAATTTTAGCCCATGCAGGTCGAGAAACGGGGGGAATTCATTTGTTATAGCCAAGCAATCATTTTCCGATTAATTTTGAGGTCTTTTGCGCAGATCCAAAATGCTTTCAAAGTTTTTCGCGCGGAGGTCGTGGGCTCTCGCATCAAAATCCTGACTGAGACTTCAAACTCTATGCCTGAATGTATAAGAAATAAGATTCAACGATATTCGCAACTACCACTCAACCCCCTCGCTGTCTGTATCCTATAAATTTTCCACTCGAGTTAACGTTAGCAGAATTGGCAGAAAGCTAGTTGACATTCAACCGAGCAAGCAAGTTTTCGTGAAGGTTTCAGTACAAGCGATCACATCCACACTGTCACAAGACTCATTAAATTATCGCGAGACAAGTTACCGTTATGTCTGACGTTCATCTATTCGAAGAAAACCTTCGAAATCGTCGAGACAGAAGCGGTAGTCGAAGCCCAGGGAATCCAGGATGTTCTTACTCAACGTATAAGGATGCTTCGTGAGCTCAAAATACTTCATTCTACAAGAAAGACGTCACCAGAAGGGTACTGCAGTGCATGTCATCTTGCCCGAACCTTTCGATGCAGCCCTTGAGAAAATCATGCTTCATTTGGAAGGTAAAGACTTGTGAGTGGGGGTTTATACACAATACACATCGCGCAGACGGAACGAATGCTGGCCGTGTTCGACAGCGCTTTGGAAAGATCTGCGCACATTTAAATTCAGCGAACTCGACGTTCATAACAAACGGATTGGTACCTGATGCTCCTTCGACGTTGAATGGGACAAGCATCTCTAAATGCTCTAGTCACATGGCTAAAGAAGTGAACATGATGAGCGCCCTACAACGTAGCTGAGCAGAAGCACTAGCGCTGCATTGGTAGCATTTAACAGCATTAAGGTACAAGTGAAAAAGGCAAAAAACACACCGCCTCGCGCTACCCTTTTCTACACCTTCTTGCTTTTACAAACTTTTACAAACACCTGGAAAACTTGCCATCGAGCAAGGCGAGAAGGACATGCTGTCAGTGTCATTTAGAAGGGGGACACTTGGAACTCCCTCAGACACTCGGACATGCAATTGAAGGAAGAATCCGAAGGCCAACGAAGTAATATTAGGGACACCGTTGCTCACACCAACGAATCGATGACCAGGTGGGCTGCACGCGATACTGTGATGACTGTCGGGCCAGGGCGGTCACTGAGTGGATCCTCCGAGACGTGAACGATTACCAGCGTGATTATCAGCATCATGGTTAGATCCTTTTAAATATGTATGTTCTAAACATAAGGAATGTACTACATTGTGTCCTTATGATCCGCTGAATTACTCTGGCAGGCGACAGAGACTAATGAAAAGGACGACATGAGACAGGTGATGAAGGTGATTGTGTTGCATTCTGGATGCGCTTATCTAATTCATATCAAGGCAAATTCGTCGTGAGGAATGTTCCAAAAACGACGAAGAAGCTCGGGATACGGAGGGATTCGGCTGTTGATGGTAAGAAAAGACGTTATTCTGTAGATAATGGAAACTTTGAGGGCATTATAAGGAGCTCAGTCCAAATTAGATCGGCGAAGAGTGAAGCTTATGATGCCTTCATCATACGGCAAATCGACTTTCGAGATACTGGGTCGAGAAAATCTCCAGGTTCCCCATACGATCTATTTTCCCATCTTTCCCTACACTTAGTGATCGTCTAACATCATCCCAAATTTACAAAAGTTGGTGCTGCGAAGAGTTCTTTTGATATTGCACAACCAAAGAGACTTGTTGGTCTTGAGTCACCGTCTTGTTGATTTAATGTAGAGGATATGAAGAAAAATAAGCAGGGACGACGCGGGTCTCCTCAAGATTTGCCTGGATGACGGCAGAAAAGCGTTGTTTAACTCAGTCGCTGATCAAGACTTGAATACTTTGTGTTCCCAAGGGTAATAGAAAGGGCCCTCTCGCACCCTAAAACTCGACGGTTAAGGCATAATGGAAGCTCCGTTCCCGACTCGCGCGGCCTTCCCGCCCCTTGATCGATGTCACGTCAGACGAGTGTCGAGGCGATACAGATTGCAAATACTCGTTCTAGGACCCACGCACAATCAGCTGATCGCCGAGTGTTGATTCGATGTTTTTCCCCCCATTCTTTTTTCCTTTGTTATTCTTTTTGCTGCCACGATCCCTTATTTAAAGGCAGTGTTTAGAAAAAAGTTAGGGTACCCTTTTTTGACGGGAACTGATAGGACTACTCTAGAATAAAGCGATAACAACGAAACAAGCGCAAAAAACGATGAACAAAAATAATTACAAAGGGTCAGAAAAAGAGCTGGAAAGGGGGGTTGGACGTATTTCACATTGAAAAAACGACGGTTAGGGAGTGTTCGCGCGAAAATGCACGAACGCGACGCAATGTCCGCAATACAGACAACACATCGAAATTAACGGAGTTTCTGAAATAAAAAAAACATTTGCATGCAATAATCTGCACAAAATATGTTAAAATCTTCAATAAACTTACGAGAAAAGTTAAAGAATGATACCGAAAAAAATTAATAACAAAAAAAAAAAACAAACGATAGAATAATAGAAATAACAGCCGAATACTAGCCCTTGTGCGAGGCGGTCGACCAGCTGATCATTCCTGGCAATTTGCCAACCTGCGTATCGATTTTTCGCCAACTTCGCTCCAATGCGAAAGTGGTGAAGGAAAATTCGAACCCGTAGCCAGCCTAGCGAGGGGCGGAGGCATCCCGTCCCCCAAAGTTCCTGGCCTTATCGTGCCCTATCCAGCTGTTTTCCGGCCTAATTCCTGCACAAATGGTATCAGAGGGGGCTTCGAATTCAAACCATGTGCAAATCTCCGAAACAATTTTTTCGTGAACACTGCCTTTAATTTCCTACCCCAAGAGGCTGAAAAAAGAGAATTATTTTCGCTGTTACCAGGGTTTTTTGTTTACTTCTGCTTATAATGGAATGAATTTTTGCTTACCTTAGTCAGATATTTCCACCAGGACCGACAGTACGCGAAAACCCACACTGTACAACTCGTGCAAACGCCCCACTCTTCTTCATTCTTCTGGCCTCATTCTCATCCAACCTCCTTCCTAACGATTTTTCGAAGTCTTTTTCCTTTTTGGAAACACCAATACAAGCAGTTCCTTCGCGTTCATTACATTATTTTCCGTCTTATCTTCCATTTTTCGTCATAATCTGGATTACTCAAAATTATCGTGAACTGTGCGTTCAAGGAGGCTTCGCTTGAAGCCTCCTTGAAGGCACAGTTCACGATAATTTTGAGTAATCCAGGTTATGACGATTTCAGATACAGTAGGTTGAGAGTAAGCTCGTGAAGTTTTACGATTTCTTTACTTCACAACAACTTTTTGCCTGTACCAAAAATGTGCTCTCTTCATTCTATAAGACTCTTTCTGCTATACGAAATTGAACTAATCTTCTTCTTGAGCGATTTGATTTTCATTACTTGATCGACCTAGAAATAAAATACTCACGAGGTGAAAAACAACATTTTCTCTACCCGCTCTTCTCCATTTTTTTATTTTTCTTCCCTTCTCCGACCAAAAAAGCGCTGAAGCTACCCGGTACATTTGCAATGTGTATGGAGAAGGCAAATCTAAATCTGGGATGGAAGTTATTTGAAAAATTCAAAGATGGTAATATTGATGGAAGGTATTTTAAACTAGACGAAGAGGATCGCAAAGGGTATGGTATCCTGTTGCTGGAAGGACTGTCACGGTCGTCGAGAAGCTTCACATAGCTTAGCTACAATTTGTGAAAGAGGCTATGTGACTGATACCCTTCGAAAGAGTCAAACCCTTCTTCTTTCCTCTAAGGCCAGGCCCCATTTTGCACAAGTCGTCAAGGCCGCGCTTCAGGAACTCCAACGGGAAGCACCATCATGTTCTCTGAACCTTATACAGATGGAATATCATTTTTCCTCTCCCCGTAGAACCATGGGAACGGCATTACTTTGACAATCAACAGGACCATTTAACCTGGCTCAACAAAATAACCAGATCAAGCGATTTTCGGCAGCTCGTCATTGAAAAGTTGGTGAGGAAAGGTCGCAAACAGTAGCGTGAGTGACGATAAGATTCCCAATTGATACTAATTGATTTTTTCTTGAATGAAAGTAATTGCAAGTGAATGCTTACAGAGATAGAGAGGTGTAAAATTTGGGTTGCGATGCTTGGTGCGGGTATATAGTCGGAGCTGGTGCGTGTGCAGGATCTTCGAATAATTCTGTTGTCGAGGCTTCTGGTGCAGATACATTTCTCGACCCGGCAGCGTCGTTTGGCTATAGTCGAGGGTCACATGTTAATTAGAAAGGGGAATTCGGGACTCATTTTAGCCTCTTCTTCTCTTAGTTTCTTCAAGATCGTAGCAACGCCTTCCTCTAGTAATCTTGGGTATATAAGCGATGTTTGATATCATCCTTCCTTGTATAAAATCCACTGTCAAACGAACAAATGAACAAATAGAAGACATGCAATCACGCAGAGAGCATACCACACTTTCGAAAAATGAATCAACATGAAAAGAAAGTTTGAATATTAGAAAGGTTTATTTGTGGCGCTATGAGGAGAAAAAACTGATTAAAGTCCAATGCCGAATTTTGCTTCTTCTCATTTAGCCCAGCCGCATTGAGGCCGTTTCGAGTGCACCTTCACCTGAAAAGTGGGCTATACTTCTGTTCGTCGAAATTCGTAATCCGGCAGTTTACCCTAAGGTAAGACGGAAAGTACAGAGGTCGACTACTCCCTTTCTACTAACAAAAACGCATACAAACGGTTCAGGCGTAGGTGCAGCCTCTTACTGGATTCAATTTATTTGATAAATTTGATCGAAGTACCTGCCTCTGCCTGTACAAAAGATTCCTTGAGCTTAATAAATGCATGACCCTGAATTAAGGGGGCTTTCTTAGTAATTGTATATTATTTAAGCCGATGGGCTGGGAATTCAGCTTATTCCTCTCTTTGAATGACAAAGACAGGAAGGAACGCGGATATACGTTGTCGCTTTTATGTTTTCTTCAACTGAGTTGCTTGGAACACTGGCAGAAGCTTAATTGAGATTACCCTCCCTCCTATGTGTACAAAAACCGTTGCTGCTTCGTAATTCCCACTTAAATTCAGCTACTCATGCATTCAAAATAGCTCATAATCTTGTCAACATATTAAATCTGAAGAAAACTATGAAATTGTCTAAAACAGGTGATCCAGATACATTCAGACCATTATTACCTTTTAAGAAACTATCACCATGTACGGAGGTGGTTCAAGATAGACTTGATTATTCTTCTCGCCTCGTTCCCAGACTTGAGGATCCTTCTCGCCTCGTTCCCGAAAGCCAACACCTGTCGGGGAGTTCAAAGTCCCTTTCAGCAATTGCTTCCAAGGGCATGATATCGTTGATCCTTGGACTGAACAGACGTTGACTACCGGTCCAATTCCCCACCAAGGTTGCCATCCGGGTATTTGACAGTACACAGCTGTTACAGCTACTAGTAGGATGACGGCGAAATGCATTCTGAAATGATTCGCTCTCATGATGAAACAAGAAGCTACTTTAACACAAAAAATCAGGTATTGAATGAGAAATACAATATTAAGGCTGGGCCCGTCCGGCACCTATGACATATACGCAAACTTTGCTTATGACACATCATTCTCTGATCCCACCAGATTTTATACTTCTCAGAAAATCCTTTATAGGTCATTTCAAATGCTTGAAGAAATTATACCGTCATTATGGAAATCTCCAGTCCTCCGTAAAAGATTTATCTTTCATAAACTTTGTGAAATCTGTGCCCGAAAATCATGCTATCGCCGCCTGAAGAACCATTAACTTTGCCGACAACACGCATTCCAACGTGGCAGTATGCTCAGACTCTGCACGACAAGCCCACACTCAGTGTATGGCAGTGGCGGAGAAAGTACTACAGACGTTCCGTATGGCAGGACATCATCAACGGGCTCTTTCCTAGACGAATGTCTACAAACGTTGGAAAAAACCAAAGCCGACGTTGTCAGTGTTTGTGAAATTAGGAGAGCAGTTTCAGCTAAGTGGTCAAACAGTGGTGGAATTCTGCTAGGAAAAGAAGCCGAGAATGCATCCAGAGTAGACAGAGTCGGTTTTATCGTAAACGTACGTTTTTTCTTGCAATAACCGATCCCCACGAGCTTCCTATCCGAAGGTTTTCTGCAACAACTTAATTCCATTGCAAGTCAGATAGTTGCTCACCAACTTAGCAGTGTACACGCTGAAAGTCACACTGGAGCGAGGACTCTACGTGCAAAAAGTTTGGGACTACGAGCACTACCTATATTTAACTAACTAGTAGCTCAACCTTGTTATAACCGAGCTAAGACTAGGGGATTCCAAATCGATTCGTATAGGGAAAAGTTCGTGAACTGATTACAATGTGGAAAGGGGCTCAGGGGAGTCATAGTGAGAGGATGCGCCCACAAATATGGTAACAACTTTTCGGACTGTTTGAGGGCATCCCAAATCTGCACCTTCTCTCATATTTATGATATACCCTAACCCATACATCTACTTTGGTGCTCTCAATTCGTCCGATTTCGAAAAACTTTGAAGCCTCGCAGTCGTCCACCACCCGTTGCGTCTTTGCGCGCCTTCGGTGAGTCTTTTCCGGCATTGCTCCTCGTTTACTCATTTCCCACATGACGGTCCCTTGCCGTATGCGTAGACAGGTCAACGACAAACCCCGAAGCGGTCCTCATGTTTCTCTTACGACCCCTTTTCTGAAGAGAATTGCTTGGGAAGGAGTACGCTGCGAAACCTGGAAACACGAGAAAAATGACTGCTGATTTGTTTGTATGTATTACTTCGATGGGAAAAGTCTACTCCTAGTAAATACAATTGTATCCCGATAAGATTCGAGGGTCTTATAAGTTTGTGAAGGGAAGAAATTTCAAAGAAGAAACAAATGCCGTGCGCTACTTCCGCGCGGCACGAGCGTCGACAGACTTCCTTCTGAGTAAAGGTGTTCAGCGTGGAAGGAATGTTGAGATCCCAGAGTATACGTATAATTCACACCACGAGTGCTAAAGCCGCTGAAAAAAGTCGGATCGGCTCATAGCCATTTTCCCTTTTTCATGATGGTTTGGGCTAGAAACTCCACCATCAGAGCGATATCGCAAATTTTGGATGAGAAAAGTACGAAACTCAGTCCTAACCTCTCTAAGAAGAGTTTTTCTGAAAGGAAGCAGCTAAGGATTGAAGATTTTTTAGGGCTACGTTTTGAAAACTCTGGCGCAGTCGCTCACGAAAGGGAAAGGATCAAGACTGAAGAAACTCTCGCGCTTTATGTAAGCTTCCAGTCCTCCTACGAATTTCCTGGACCACAATTTGATGGGTCACTGGATGTGGTCCATACTGGAGAGAGAAGCCTGCGCGTCATAACGTACCACTGTTGCTGCTCCTAGGAAATAATAGAAGAAAGCCCGAGCTGGAGTTTTCTAAGAAAGTCTGTGTGGTACCGTCGATGAGTACCCCAAGCGTCTTCGAGCTGTATTCAGTGCAGAAGACGATTATGTAAAATAACCAAGTGTTCGCTCTGTAGATGCAATGCATAGTAAATAGTTCACATAATTTCACCGTGTCAGTGTATATTGCAGTTTCTGCACAGCAATTATTTTGTTACGATATTTATGGCGTACCCTCTATTGAATGACATGCAAAAACGCCAAGTTTCATGGTTTCCAACGTGCTCGTCGAGCGAAGATTTTCACAAACTTTATGGAACATAAATCCATCCCTCGGTGGCGGAAAATTTCCACATTTCCATACTATTTGGTGGGTTTTTTGAAATTTCTAAAATTATTAAATCTGTTGAAAGTATGGAATGTCGCAGCCACTGTCCAAGCAATAAAGCTGCAAACTGGACCCCATTTTTCATTTTTTTTTCACGTTCTTTTTCCATCACGAGACGAACTTGTGTTCAAATTCTGCTTTTTTTTCGCTTTGAATAGGTCCTTCATTCATCGTAACAGTAGATCATTTCAGGTAAAATTGATCCTCTTCTTACTGACATTTGCCAGGTGGCGCAGTGCTTATTTCGTGGATGGAAACCTTGGTATAGAACTGGACCACCATAGTCTATTCTAGGCTCTGTATAAGTGCATGGCGCTATCCTTCCCCTTTCACTTTGAAGCTTCTTCAGGTAGTGACTTTTGGTAATAAGCATTGAAGAATTGCAAACTAACGAAGGCGTTTTCAGATGCATCGAGCTATGTATCCATTTCCGAACAGGCTTCTCCTGTGATAACAACCCCTTCCACTCACAAAAAGACATCACCTTTCTATCATTTATCCCCATCAGTCCTACGACTCAGTCCTACGACAACAACCTCTTTCATAAAATCATTAGTTGACGGTTGAGTTCCAATAGAGCCTTTTTAAGGCAAGTGCTGCTAATATGGAGAGAAATTTGTTTTTTTTTTTGTCTTGGCTCCCTCGTTGCAATGGTAGGAAGTCCAACGTAGGATTTATCTTCGGCTTTCCATACTTTGCGGTGATTTAACGTGTTGATGAATGAATGAATGAATGAAAGGTGAATGAATCTCTGCAGTGCAGCACTCGGTGTTGATAAGTCGCTTTTGGAATGGGCTACGCTAGAAACACTTGTTTTGGCTTGAGGCTTTGTTAACTGCTGTTATTTCGCTGCAGTACGCATTCCTAAAGTCTCACATGGTGCTATGGACAAAAGTTCGGACACGGGTGGGACTCGAACCCATATTCATGCTTTTTGGGCACCGTGCTCTATCTCTTACACTTCGAGACCTCCCTTGCCATCGCCTCCTTAATGGCCTTTATGCCAACAGTTGAGACGCCCGCCTAACGCCGGACTTCCCTCCTTCCTATGATAGTTTCAAGAATCGGCTAGCTGGCCCACTACTTCTACATAGCAAATGATACTATTTTGAACGCGAAATTAAACAGAGACTAACAGAGGGGTGTGCACATGGTAATCAAAATGCGCCTATCTTTGTGCCTATAATTATACAACTGGTGGGCAACTCAAGCCTTGAATGGTACAGTGTGTTTCAAAAGTATGTTCACACCCAACATTTTGCTTTTTTGGGAATACCATTGCTTTCTGTAACCTGTGACCTTCACCATTCAATTCCTTGTGTGCGATAACCTACGAACACTTTCTCTGAGAAAACATTGTAGTTGCTAACATAATTTTTTATTAAAGAAAAATTTCTCCTTTGTTTCAAAAGTATTTGCACACTTAGCAAAAAAACAAAAATATAACCGAGATCAGGAATCAATAGGGTCACCTAAATTTCTGTAGAGAATATCGACTACGAGTAATCGTTTGAGAATGGTTTCGTTACGGTAGGTTCTTTAGTTACCTTTGAAATGAAAAATTTTGAGTGTGCACATACTTTTCGAACGGCGACTGATTCGCTCTTTTTCATACATTGCTAGATTCACTCGAGACCCTGGCAGCTATCGCTCACAACCTTTTCCTGGCTGTCCACGTATTTTGATTGCTCAGGACAACAGGAGAATAGCCCGTCTTGTGGCGAATACTTCTTCGTCTGTGAGTCAGATCCGAGCTCAGATAGGTTTATCAGTCTCGCGTACGACCGTTTGGCGCTCTATTCGCTCTGGTGAGTATATCACACGAGAGACGATGAAAAGGGCTGCTCGTCTCAGTACTCGCCACAAGCTGACAAGGCTGGAGTTTGCTCGTAGAAACATGGCAACATCATGGAAAAAGGCACGGTTGTTCGAGAATTTTCAGGATTTTCCTACCTTTAGAATAAACAACGTGTTGTACCCATTTTGTTCTTAGGTGATCTTCTATGATGAAAAGAAGTTCAATGTAGATGGGCCGGATGGATTTCATCATTGCTATGGGGACCTTCACCGGAAGCCACTTTGTTTTCGAGAAGGAATTTCGGAGAAGGCTCTTTGATGGTCTGCGCGATCAAACTCCAGCCTTGTCAGCTTGTGGCGAGTACTGAGACGAGCAGCCCTTTTCATGGTCTCTCGTGTGATATACTCACCAGAGCGAATAGAGCGTCAAACGGTCGTACGCGAGACTGATAAACCTATCTGAGCTCGGATCTGACTCACAGACGAAGAAGGATTCGCCACAAGACGGGCTTTTCTCCTGTTGACTTGAGCAATCAAAATACGTGGACGGCCAGGAAAAGGTTGTGGGCGATAGCTGCCAGGGTCTCGAGTGAATCTAGCAATGTATGAAAAAGAGCGAATCAGTCGCCGTTCGAAAAGTATGTGCACACTCAAAATTTTTCATTTCAAAGGTAACTAAAGAACCTACCGTAACGAAACCATTCTCAAACGATTCCTCGTAGTCGATAACCGCTACAGAAGTTTAGGTGGCCCTATTGATTCCTGATCTCGGTTATATTTTTGTTTTTTTTGCTAAGTGTGCAAATACTTTTGAAACAAAGGAGAAATTTTTCCTTAATAAAAAATTATGTTAGCAACTACAATGTTTTCTCAGAGAAAGTGTTCGTAGGGTATCGCACACAAGGAATTGAATGGTGAAGGTCACAGGTTACAGAAAGCAATGGTATTCCCAAAAAAGCAAAATGTTGGGTGTGCACATACTTTTGAAACACACTGTACTAACAAGCAAAGTTGTCGAGTAAACAAACATCATTATCAAATGTCTTTATCGATGAAGCTTTCCTTCCCTACAGATATATCATTGGATGGGAATTCAAGATTATTAGCGGTCGGATAAGTTCTGCTAAGAGTGATATCGAAGCAATGAGAAGCCGCAATGTTTCATCGAGTCACAAACTTCGCTGAGCAGCGGTCGCAATCTTATAGTGAAAAATGGAAAAATTTTCATCTCTTATTAAATTAGTACCCTCAATATAAAACTACACTTACCCTTCTTGTCGAATGAAACATGTCAAGGAGCTAAAGTAAGATCGTAAATAACAAATGCGTGTTTTTATCCTGCCTCTTTTCACCTACCAATTGTTGAACTTTCCAAGTTGAGTTGACAGGAGTTTGATTTCCCGCTCAAACACTCATTTCGCGCAAATTCCGCTTCCTACGAGCGTGTTCCGGTCCTTCCACCCACCATAAGTGCTCCCATCCTGTCACCTGTTCTGCTACCAAGTTTGAACGTTTTGGACGCACGGGGACAGCAGCTATGGATTTCCGGACGGACACACACACTTACACAACAGACACACGCAAGCACACAAACGCACGGACATCAGCGCATTGTATATGGTATTGTATCCTACTATATATAATTCGCTAAGTGCGTCTGTTGGTTTGTCGGCGTGTTTGTGTGTTTGTGCGTGTGTGGGTGCGTGTGTCGGTAAGTGTATATGACCGGAAATTCATAACTCCCGACCCTGTGGGCCTAGAGCGTGTAAATTTTGTAGGAGTACAGATGGTAGGATGGGGAAACTAATGGTGGGTGGCGAGACCGGACTCCTTGCACAGGGGCGGGGCGTGCGCGATAAAACTTTTGAGCCGCAAATTCATAAATCCTGTCCCCGTGGACCGAGACCTTTTAAACTTGGTAGGAATACGGTACAGGATAGGAACACTTATTATGGAAGACAGATCCACATAGGGGGCGAGGTGTGCGCGATAGAAGTTTTTCGCTCCAAATCATAGCTCCTGTTTACGTGGAACTAGAGCGT
Source organism: Haemonchus contortus (assembly GCA_000469685.2). Classification (NCBI taxonomy): domain Eukaryota; kingdom Metazoa; phylum Nematoda; class Chromadorea; order Rhabditida; family Trichostrongylidae; genus Haemonchus; species Haemonchus contortus. The sequence continues at coordinate 15,678,369 of LS997565.1, forward strand.
TGAAATTTGGTAGGATCACACTTTTCGTGCTAACAATGGAACCTCACCATTTTAGTAAGTGAGGTAGGATATGGCGGGATCGTAGGTACTCGGTGGCAAGAACTGATCATAGTTGATAAGAGAAGATAAGGGACTTAAGAGAGACCATCTACCATTAGGGCAATACGATCAGCAGACTGGAACTTTGTTCATTTCTCGCTATTAGATTACGACCACTATCAAAAGGTTTGTGATTCAATGAAGGATCCTCTTTGCTCGACGTCATTTGCGACAAAACATAATCGACCGTCTGTAATCTGGAATTCTCAACTAATGATATCTCCGGAAAGAGAAGGGCCCATTGATAAAAAACATCTGATAACGGTGCTATAATCACTCAGAACATTATCTTTGGTTGCCTAACAGTTGTATTTTTGATGGGTATTTCTTTTTGATAAAGAGAGCAAAAGATGACATTTCCGGCTCAGCAATAAAGTTTTGCAATTGCTATTTCACTCCTATTTTAACGCGTTGTGAATGGTCGAGCTACGGCCAGCTGTATATCTAGTTTATATGCTCTAGTTTTTACTCACTATCAACTACATAGTTAGTTAACCATCTTCTTTTGAAGCTGCAAGCGCGCTCTAAATAGCCGCCGTTGAATACAGAGCTACCCTTTTTGCTTCCGTCTAGATGGCCTATGTTTCTCAAGTTTCTAGAAGCAGAGTCAGGCTACAACATACTGCCTGAGAAGGTCTCTAACGTATCGAACTCGAGCTTGAATTCTTGCGTTTTTAGTTCCACTGATGGGATGAAAGGTCGCCATTTTATGATTCCACGACTATCTTCTATATGGACGAAGATAACTGTTTTCAGAGCTGTAGGTGTATTTACTCCCGTATGTGGACCTATCCTCAGCAAATATTCAGAAAAATGATCGTCAATTGCCATTTCATGTAGAAAGTGCGCTACGCTATAACCATTTCAGTAAATCCAAGTCATAGTGAAGAACACTTGCTCATTTCAGAAAAATTCGGATAAGCAACAGATACTGTGGGTCTTCCTTTCTCGTTTTATCATCTCCTTTATGCGCCACATTGAAGGTTGAATTGAAAGATTTGGCGATGACATCGGTAGTGAATGAGTAGATAAGGATCTAAAGCATTGATACTAAGTTTCCCAAAACCATAAGGCCCGGCTTCTGAAAGGCTGCTTGAAATCAGCACCAGTGTTCTCAGCGAATGTGATGAGTTTTCAAGAAAGCTCTGATACACTGTTGCATCTCTTTCCAGCCTCTTTTTCGCTAACTGCATACTTTCAAAGCCTACGTGACCTAAACTGATCTGCAAATTTACCTCGATCCTAAGTGTAACTTCAAATAAGGTATCGCCTACGAAATCAAGAATATAACAGCGAAAGCGAAATCCAAACAGCGGTAGATCGGTTAAAAAGATCATTCTCAAGCACTCAAACAGTAGCATGTTCATCACCGCAAACAAAGTTGCTTTTCTTTCACCCGTGAATGTTTTCTTCACTGGACGATGTAGGACTCCACTTAAAGTAATTTCACCTTTTCAAGTGCACTACTATCAGTGAGAGTGATCATCTGTTATAGAGTTAAGATGATTTCAGCCAATCCGGAGAGCATATTTCACATTAACATAATGTACTTGGAGGGCTCTCACAGGACCAGCAAGAATCATATTTCCGTTGAGGGGGTTGATTGCTATGTATCCTGAATTCACAGTTCAGGATACATAGCAATGTGGTTCAATGAAAAAGTCAAAGTATGCTCAAAATCTAAACGCTCCTCCCAATCCCCTATTTTATGCTAAATTTAGTTCTACGAAAACCTTTCACACTTCGCTATTATGTTCGAAAGAGTAGGTGCTATCAAGCAAAACATGCACTTGCTGCTGTGGAAGTAATGTACACTCGTCCATGCATTGTCATAAGACCCGAGAATTCTGACGTTCACAATAAGCAGTTCTTCCAAAAAATCTTTCAAATACTTAGGCTATCTCTACGTCTTGAGCAAACGAAGATAATGACCAAGGAGTAGGAACTATTTGGGGGGGGGGGACGAAATTTCTAAATAAGATCATGATGCAGCTTCCCTAACATCTGCGAGGAGACCTTGCCCACCTGCAGTTGAAACACCTGCAGCAATGACTGCAATGCTCAGTGGACCTCATTTCCAACGGAAATAGCACTATATAAATGGTGCACTAAATGCTGAACATCCGTTCATTATGTTCCTCTGCTTTTTTCATGTCCTTTTACTGCTTAATGTCTTCACGACTGAAACAAGGGAGATCAGGGCACAGGTGAGTGTCGAGCACAATCAATCGAATCACGAATTCGATACTTCAGAGATTTTCATAGGAGAAAATAGAGCTTATCAACACTTTTTCCGGACGTAAAATGCCTCCATTTGAAAAGAATTCAAGTTCCTTTCTCTAGCATGTCATTGGCTTCAGCCATGCGAGGACAAAGGTGTCGAAGAGCTCTGTCACCAAGTAAAAAACAGAGGACAGTGCCATATGGGCAGTACGACTCTCTTTGCGGCAGCAATCTGTGCCAAAACTTGCGAGTTCTGCACACCTGAGAAGCCAAAGAATACTAAGAACAATAAGGTATGTTTCAAGGCCATTGGATAGAGCATGATCAATTCGATCTCGTATTCAATACGCAGACGGTTTCTCAGGCAAGAGAAAAGCAACACAGTCCTACTCCTTCAGTACATATAACATGCTTATATCTAAAGAGTAATTGATTTTCTGGGATCTAATCGATTTCAGGAATGTAAAAACCAATTAGACAGTCAGAGTTGTTACGAAGTTTATGAGCGAGGAAACTGTGAAGCTGCGAAACACCTCTGTGCCAAGACGTGTCATTTTTGTGAATAATAACTTGTTATACGTATTATATATAAAATAAATAAATTTCCAAAGTATTGGCTCTATTTGAACACTGTTTTTCTTATTTCCATATACGATTTCAAACTTTCCAGATACTAATTTGAAGACTAATTGCACAGTTCACGATAATTTTGAGGTACTCGTTTGAAGTCGAAGATCGAAAGTATTGGTTGACGGCAGTGCATCGGTGGCAAAAAACAGCAAGAGAAACGCCAACTTCGCGAGCAAGAAGGCTTCCTAGAAGTAGTAAAAAATGAAGTTGTATAAGATTACCATGAAGGATATGGTAAGAAGGGTATTCGGACGAGATTTCAATTGTTGCAATTACACAGAGAGCTGACTCAACACGACCATATTATCTAAACTGCATTCCACTCACGCCCTGAGTTATGACAAATTGTTTGAACTACCTACATGGGTTCTATTGTGGATTTTGCAATCTCTGCAATGCCGTTGAAACTCGTCCGCTGTGGGTGTGGCATTCATGCGATACAACGTTTGGCCCCTTATTCTGCCCTATCCGGAAGGTTTCTGGACCTGACATCGACGCATATGGCATCACGAAGGGCAGATGAAAGAGATAGATTACGTTATGGTCATGATCTTACTAATCATACTTTAACTTTTTTTTTCTTCATGAAATGTATATATACCATTATGAAGCCAAGAAGGGATGTGCATGATCGTATTTATGTCAAAAAAAGTAGTTGCTTCATCGGAAATCATGGATGCGACATTAGATCCCATCCTATATTGAGCTTTCTGAGAAAAACTCAATGCCCTTCCGATCAGCTTCTTTTCTTCTCGAACAATTCAGGTAATTTGCCATTTTTTGAAGTGAGGGAGAGTTCCAATGACCTGATCTGGACCGTTCTCGCTGGATAAGTGCTCAGATTCCTAGTCCACCTTCTCCCGTAGCACCAGTTCCGGTCACTTACACGGTACGATCAAAGTTCAAGGTGCGGCAAATTAAGGGGTTGACCTAAGTCACTGGAGGAAAAAGACAATCCGAAATCAATGCCAATCAATGTCAATCAATGAAAAGTCATTGCCCCTAATCACAGGGCACTTAGATGCTTTCCCGTTCGAATCTATCATATCTTTTACAAGAGGATTCGAACGCATTTTCCGTGATATTAAGGCATGGGCGCTACTATCGACACCGTACACGTTCCCGAGGAGCACAGGGTCTCAACCAGACACATTCATAGGATTTGCAGATCTAGTACTTTGCACCGCTTCATGGCATCCTCGTTAGAGGGCTACCTTATTGTTATTAGGCTGCACAAAGTTCCCTCTGTAACAAGCATGAGTGAAATCCTCGAAAAGGTAACTTTCTGGCGATGGTGCGACCCAGTCGTATTCTGGCACACGGTGGAACAGGGGAGCCTGACGCCAAAATTTGGCGGTCCAGGTAAACATGGCTGCTGAAGAACTCCCTCTTCCACAAAGAGTTTCTATTGAGCAAATCGGTGCTCGATTTATACAAAGGCCGTGGAGTCGCGGATCTGCTTTAGATCGCTGGTCGGCTCTAGATTACACGGGGTTCCTGTTGAATGAGAAAGCGAGCCATAAGAAATATTTATTCGTTGGGATATAACAATAGTCATGTCTGAAAGAGTTGCACACACAATTCTCCTCTGTGAGATGTTTATCTCGTCGCTGTGCAACGTATTGACCCCATACATGGAGGTGAGCAAAGAGATTGAGGAGGGCAACACGCCACACTCAACCAGCTGGGTGGCTTCTGACGATCGAGCGCGAATACGCGATACACCCGTTTTGATCGCGTCGGCTTCTATCATCTATAGAGGAGAGGAAAGCGGAAGATTACGCGATCTGAACGAGTTGAACGGCGCGATGGGCGGAGTCGCGCCGCCTCAAATGATCGGGTCGACCCCGCCCATCGCGCCAAACGACCGGCTCCCGATCAAAACATTACCATCGTATCTGACGTGGCTGGAGTAGTAGTCTCCGTGGAAAGAGTATGAACCACTAATTTCGCTTGACTTTACCACAACCGAGATCTACGAGATTCAAAGGAATAACCTTCGGACACCTAGAAAGCAGTCAATTTCTCTAGTTGCAATTGAAGAGCCGTATTCCAACCCGCTACCCCTACGGACGAAGTCAAATGCAGATTTATGTCTGTGTACCGTGCAGGATTCAAGACTGACTGGGTGGTTTCAGACTCCATCGACATGCACTGTTTTCTTCATCACCGACCGACGGCATTCATGGCAGCCTGTTGATAACGCCGGACACCGATGAATGGCTGCTTTCAGACTTCGACGACCGTCCGTCCGTTTGTTCAACGCGTGCGCCACGGCGGTTCTACAAAAGATGTTGACAGCGCCGAATATCGATCAGACGCTGTCCACACCTTTCTGGAACCGCCGGCGCGACACGCACGCGACCATGAACTCTAAAAGCAGCCCGCTCACGCAGTCTTGAACACAATCTGTCCTTCATTGAAATGATGGCCAGCAACGCGTCGGTCGGTGGGAACGAGCACGTTGGAGTGTGAACAGAAACGAAATTGCCGTTCGGCACTCAACTTCTACAGTGATCCGGCACGACATAACCCCATTTTAATACGCAAATTCTCAGTCGTCACATATACGACGCGTCGAAGGGGGCTTTCGACGAGGAAAGGGGGCATTGTGGTGGGAAAGCTAGCGGTTAATGTAGGATCCAAGTGCCCGAATTTTCGTTTCCGTTGGCGTCTGAAAGCACACACTCACCTAATCGCTGGGAAAACAAGCAGGGTTGACAGTCCGAGATCGATGCGACGTAAACAGTGGGCATTGAAGCATATATACAATTTAGAGGAGGAAAGTCCACATTATCAGTTAAGCAAGACTCGCTGCCTCACCCACGCGTCCCATCGGATTTGGAGGTCCATAGTTGCCGTGAGGGGCGGTGTCGACGACGCATTTGCGAATTTCTTTTGGAGAATCAGCTGATCTAATAGGAGTGCCTACTAAAAGGAGTGATGTTTTTCTTTCTACCTCAATTGCTACCTAAAGGCTTGAGAGCTTCTATTGCACTGTTTTTATAAATATTGATTATGTAAGATGCAGTTATTTATGATTTTCTCATGTTTCCTTGTAATTTGGTAATGGTTCAAAGGTTTAGGAGTGTTCCATTTGTTGTAATTTGTTTTGATCGAAGTATCATTTCAAGGGTTTCTATAGTTGAATTGTAACCTCATTTAAGGGAGGGGTCCTGTCTGATTTAGCCAGAAACTCATGTCTCTTTGAATTACGATCCTTGATATAGTCTTGAGTATGTTTTCTTCCTTCACAGTTGCTTTGCAATAAAGTGCATAGTTTTGCGTCCATACTTTTGTTTTTGTATTCATTGTTTTTTTTTTTTGCTCTTATAAAGTTTATTCCTTCAATTATTTCATCCCTCATACATAACTATTTTGGTCGAATATGTAGAATTGCTCGAATTGCTCTCTACTGATAATAGCTGTTCATAAGCTTCCCTGAATATTATATATCATTAGATGAAGACAATGTTTTCAGTTTTCGGTGAATAAATTTTGCGCTTTGCCCACACTTTGCACACAAGGAACTGCCCAACTCCTTCTAATTTCATGTTTTTGCCTCCTCGAACTACTGACCCCAAAGTTCTGTTTAAATATCTCTTTCGGTTGGATCTCTTCTTTATTCTAAACGAAGATTTCATGCTAAAATTGCCCATCACAACGATTTGGTAGTATTTTTATCATTACTGATATACTTCTTGTTGCAGGATGGGTAACTCCATAGATCGTCTGGTCGGGTATGAGGATGCAACATCGGAATCAGCAATTCCTGATAGCTTGGAAGGCCGTAAAAGGAAGAAAACTGGCTCCCATGAAAGTCCACCGTTGAAAATTGCAAAACTCGACACGGCGAAATACGTTTATGAACGGCTATTCCTACAGGTTCGTTATTGACATTCGGATTTGCTTTGGGAGAAAAAAATTATTTCTGTTTTTGGTTTTTGGTGAAAGGGAGGGTCACCTAACACAATGTTAGCATATCCAGAATCCAGGAATGAACTCAAATGAACTGAATGATACGTGTTATCCCGGGTTACGTCAGGAACATGCAAAATTTTAACTGAGCTTCGTTAGGGAAGAAGTATCGCGGTGGGCAAATTTCTTTCTTTTCTCAGAAGGACACCCTGGTTAAAAACTACATTTCCCTGCTCAAGTCGCATAAAAACGTACAGACGGTCCGTGCCCACCCTTCTATTCGTCACTGGTACACTATAAATAGCAGGGATTAATACGTAACACTTTGTTCGTATCTTGATATCATAATCTTGTGGTGGGTGGCCATCCCCCCCCCCCCACCAACAACATTTTCACCCGTTTTCATTGTGATAGTTATTAAAAAAAGAAATCAAGCTAGTAAGTTGCTTTGCCTGCTAGTCTGGATGTTCTGGCAGTTTAGGTGTTAAGATTGGCCGTTGTCGGGAGTTGCAGTTGTTCAAGGCCGCAGTAGCATTTTTTGGATCGATTTCAATTGAACAGATTTAGGGAGAAGGCTCTGACGTCACCGTACACGCCGTTGGCCACGTGTGGCACCTTCACAAATTATACTTGAAACAGTGTAAGTATTTCGAGGTACGTCGTTTGTTCTAATGAAATTTTTAATTTTGTCATTCCATAATTGTCTCGAGTGTTATCAGGTTCTGATGCAAGGAAATTGGAAAGATTCGAAGGAAGACGTTCTACATCTCAATTTTCCAGACGAAAATGTAACTCGTGAAGGTTGGTCAACACTCATTCCGCGCTTTTTGAAATATTGCAGTTTTTAATTTACTCTGTTCTTTGGATTACCTTTCGAGAACGTTATTATTGGAACTGTTTTTGCAAGCATACCCGAATTTCGATTTGATGCTTACATACAAACCAAGTTCGACGACGGCACCATATTTCCTACTTTGTTTCACCCATATTCAACAGGTTAAAATAGCAACTACAACATTTATGTATAATAAGTGCCTTCGGAATTTTAGTTCTTAAGCAATTCTTATCTCATTTCTGCTTTTATTATTCCCTATGGAGCTAGTTAAGTCTGTAACTTGCACGAATCTGGATTTTCAGCAGTTGATGTTGAAGCGATGTTTAAAAAATACCTATCATGCAAATTTCAGTGCTCCTCTTGTGTTGTATGCTGCCGTGCAAATCGCTCGGAAATGTTTCAGCTCCTGAGTTTTTCTTTTTAGGGCTCCACGCAGTTCTAGGATCGCTTTATCATAATCAAATCGAAATCGACCTGGACAAAGTTGAAGGAGTTCTATCTGCCGCCTCTGTCCTACAGTTGGTAAGTAAGCGTTCTGTGCTTCTTCTATGTACATATATGTACCGCAGATAAAAACTTCGTTGCAAACAGCTTTTGAGAACACTTTTTTTTCTTTTTAGGAGTCTTCAGAGCTTCTAAATTGAGATAAACAGCTATTTCGAATAGCTCAGCATGTAATTTCCAGGAAAGTGTGTTAGAGCGGTGTGGTGAAGCAATGGCTGAAAATATTCTACCGAACAATGTGTTGCGATACCTCAATCTGGCAGAGATGTATGGTCTCCCGCAGGTACTCCACAAAAATTTTTTTCGCAAAAAAAAAACTTTGGAGCTATCCCTAGGTAACGAACAAAGCGTATCATTTGTTAAAATGGAACTTCTGGAGATTTATGAAATCGAAGGATCATTTGAAAGAGCTGAAGTAGGTTATATTTGAGTTTCAATTTCACGTTTGCGGCTTTCATTATTCAAGGGCCTCAGATACCTAATATTTTACTTAATTTGTTATGTGAACCTACTCTTGAAGTCTTTGCATATCAAGATATCAAAACGGCTCCAAAACGTCAAAGTTCCTCTCTATTGATTGTTCAGGGAAGACACGTTTATTCGCTTGATTTCATCCTCTGAGCTTCTTATTATGGAAGGGGAAATGGACATCTATATAGCAATCAAAATGGTAAGAGCCGTTTGTCTAGTTTTTGCAGCTTCGATGTAGTTGACTATCTATTTACTTCAGCAGTGCAGATTCCAATTTGTTTATTTTTACTAATTTATTTGATTTACTTCATCGAATTCTGTTTTTTTTCCAGTGGATTTTCCTTCAACAGAAGCCTCATGCCTCTGCGTTGCCAGACGCCGAATTCACGCGTCTTATGAACGAAACACTTGCCAGCTATCCTCCTGGAGAGTTATTCGTTAGATATGCAGCCTTATTTGCTGCTCTTCGGCTTCACCATATCACCACTACATTAGGTAATTTCTGCCATTCAACGGTTCATGTGATCCTCGCAATTTTTATTTGTTTATTTACCCTCACAATGTCACAGAATTCTGGCAAAACCTATCTGATTTTCTTGAACATACATAACCATGATTTTTTGTTGTTTTTTTTTGTGAGTTACTGTTAATCGCTTTCATGTGTTTAGGCCATATATCCCTTTTCGTGTTCGGATTTCATTCTTTCAGCTAGCTTAAGTGTCGTTGAGAAGGACAGATTGATTCCGAAGGAAGTGCTTCGGGCTGTGATGGTGGATCAGTGGAAAACGACATTAACCAATGAAGAAAACCCGACAGCGTGAGTTTTCTGGTCCAACACCCACCTTCCATCAACTGTTTTTGACCTGTTAATTAGCGAGAAGTCTTTTATGGATTTGTAGGATGGACGTATACCAAGGTTGCACCGCATAGAGAAAATCACCACTTCATACAGCCTTTTGAATTATGAGGTTTCTGCGTAGTGTTGAGGTGAAAATAGAATACAAGAGATCAATTCTTCTACCCATCCCCCACTTCCTTACTGCTTTCCATGAAGCAAAAATTGCCCTTCACACAACAAAATATGATTCTAATTGCTCCTCCCTCTACTCGCGATCAATTCAGGGTGAACGAGTTATCTATGGACGATTTTCACGTGAATTCCTTGCGTCTCGGGCGAATGATAGATAGCATGCCGGTAGGTTCCTTGTAGAAACATTTTTAAATCTTAACAATTTTTTAGTGGCTTTGTGCTTTCGGATGTTAACAGGGACACATAATCGATGAGTATTTTTGATCCAATCTAAACTTCATTGTAAACTTTGTGGGAAAATTCGATAGATGAACATCCGTGGAGGAATATGTCTGATTGGCCAAGATTTTATTCAGAAGTGTTGGCGATGGACGGGTTTCAATAACGGTGTGGATATAGTGATGAACGCGTCCCATGGGTATGTTTTCCATAGACTTTTGTCTTTCTTCATAAAGATCTCAATGTTCTCCCCTAAAATGCCTCAACCTCATTCACGCGTTAATGTTCCATGGGCTTACAAAAGATTGCATTTTTTCCATCGATTTTTATGATGTGTACATGGTAGACTCCTTCAATAAGAAGCTGAAAAGCTGAAAATTAGACGAATGTTCATACGTCAAATTTGCCTCTGCTCATAGTTCAAACGAAATGGGAAATCTCAATGGGATAGGAAGTAGTGCAGAAGTGGTTATTATGGTACGATGAACACAATACTGCAAATAGGCTTCCAACGACGACAATCACATCGGAACCTCTGGCCTTTGATTTTATCAACAATTCCAACTGAAAACCTCGAACGGCAGATGAATATTACCAACGCAATAATTCAACTTTACTTGTAGTCTCAAGACTAGAACGTTGTGATAATTTTGTTGTTATTTAGAATTCTCACCATGAAAAGGAACTGTTTGAGCCAAGCAACACCATACTCGATCAATTTGAAGAGTGAGCGAATGGTTCACTATCGGTGAGTAATAGAACTTATACTGGAGGCCTCTGGAGGGTATATTTGTACTTGGAGCGACATTAAAATTCACGAAGATGCAAGGTTTTTCGCTTCATTTATGTTTCTTCTCGGCGATTTTACTGTCTACAATCCCATCGAAGTCTCATCCTCAATCCCCTTCGCATTCTCGTGCTAGGTGTTCCCATTTATTCGGCAGCCTTTTGTTTGTTTTGTGTGAATATCCCTTGAACTCAGAGCGTCACCTCGCTTGTTCAGCTCACATTGTGACTATTTAATGGGGGCTTGATGTCTTTGGGAGATTTTCTCTCACACAAAATCTGTGGGAATGTTTTCTGACACATTATTATTCATACCTACTACAGCTCAATTCCTTTGTAGTCATTTCTGACCACCCTTTGAGAAAGTGAAGAGGTGAAATATCCAGCTGCTTTTACAGAAGTAACTCATTTCATTTTAGGGTTATCATTTCGGATGGAACTGGAGCGTGTCTTTTTGACAGTACAAAGCAGAGTATTTCTTTGAGATTGGATCAGGTTAATTCTTTCATTCTTTTCTTTTGTCTTACAGATTTCATAGCAGTACACGAAGAGCCCAATTGAAATCCAAAGTGTGCAGTTTCGTTGAAGAGAAATCGTGAGAAATAAGTCGGTCCGTCAACTACCTTTCCATTCTTTCAGAGTGTGGTTGTGGCGCGTTTTGGAGATGACATCAAACTTCCAGTATCGGTACACCTGCTCTACCTAGCAGCACAACCTGCACCACCCTCATTTCTTTATGTAAACCAATATATCAAGGACGTGGTGAAAAGGGAAGATGAAGAAGAAGAAGAGGAAGAAGTATATCATATGGCATCTGAGTAGTGTGCATAAAACAAAAGAGTCGCATCGTAAACTCCCTTCCCTTGCCAGCTCTTTTTGTAGAAGCAATATTGCTTTTATAGTTAGATTTCCAATACCGCGCTTTAATTTTACCTGCATAGATTTGCTGCTCAGCAGTGATTTTACAGCCCATTTGCCAGTTGGGTTATTATAGCTGAAGTCTTAGTTTTGTTCTAGCCCACTATTTACTCGGGCCACTTTGGAACTAGGTCATAGGCGATGCAGCGCTCACTGAGTGGCATTGTCGCATACAGTAAGAGAATAATTCTTAGATCTTTGCATATGCTTGTCAAGATACCCAGTTATCCTATTTGTAAGTGTGCAGCGCATGTGAATTGTGGGAGATGACGTTCGATACTCCGTTCACTTCCTGAAGCTCACATTTCTTGTGAGTTATCCATTACATCTCCCTCAAAGGCCTATCATGTGATGAGTGCTCTCAAAATGAAGTTTGCTTGAACCCAGTCATGCCCCTCCGTCGTGTCGTTACGGTGGGCTCTTCATATTGCACCGGCAGGAGCTATATTCTGGATGGGTGTGGGTCAAGTCGTGCGTCCGAGGGCGCGCGCGGCGAAGTTCGTGGCGAATTTGGACGACTGCGGCGTTTAGCATTGGGCCCCAAATCTGAAGTAGGATAGATAAAAAGAGTCAGCAGATCCCACTATTCTACTGTACTTCAAAATTGAGCCCAAATTCTCGGCGCTAAAGTCGTCAGAATAGGTATGAACTTCGCCGCGCAATTTGCCGCGCGCGACCTCGGACGCACGACTTGACCGTCCCCCATTCTAGATCAGTGCCCTTTGTCCTCTCTGATTCCCTCTATTTGTGGTCTGCTGAAAGATATCACGATAGCTGTGGTAAACATAGAGGCCCAGCAAATATGTATTCAATGCATGTATTCTTTCTTCAGTGTTCTCAACTTTATTTTCTCATCTTTGTTTACCTGTTTGTTTCTGATTTGAGCGTATATCTCTATTATTACCTCTGAGGTTATTGCTATTTCATTCTTTTTCATTTATTCGCAAAACCTGAAATTTCAAGGTTCTCTCGTCGTCAATTGCCTGGTTTCGAATAGTGCAAATATAGGGTTTTTATTTTTATTTTTTTTTTTGATAGACAGCTTAGCTGCATCAGAATTAGGTATTGGTAGAATTTGGTTTGTTCCATGTAGACGTTCTGCGGATGGAACTGCACAGGTTATGAATCTGTGTAGTCATGGCTTCCATTCAACTACCTCAAATTCCCAATCTAAAGTGGACAGCATTGCTTCTTCTGTACATATTTTGTTATGCTTTCACACTTTACTTTGTTCCATTTTAGAGTTATGTTATCAATTACTGATAAAATGTTATAAGCATTTTGGTTTTATGACAGCGAAGAATCCAATGCTAACGGAATAGTAATGAAAAACAATTCGAACAGAGCAAAAAAATGTCATTTATCATGGTGGTGTAGGGATACCTACAAATTCATAGTCACTGCCACTATCAAGAATAGAGCGTTGAGCGTTGAGCGCGCGCTAGCGTTGTTCGATTCCGCACGGGTTGTTAGTGAATAATTACTTGATCGGATTGCTATGGTTGTGATGCACTTTTTTTCTTGTGTAAGGGTAGTGTAATGTGACTAAAGCATATCATTGTGAAGGAGCTGTCAGCAGCTCTGCCTGAAAAATCACATACTCTAACGCAAAAACCGTTAGCTAGTGCGGTCCATGAGCGCCGGCGCGATTAGAGGGATTTCACCGTCCCGTGAACGTGTGACGTAGTAACCTCCCCACGCCCCAACAACATGGGCTTCTCTCTCTGTATTTCTGCTTTGCGTCGTATATGTAACGGGTGTTTGGAGGCACTTCAGCGTGTGTTCGGGTTACTGTGCCACACATTTATGGGATGATTAAATCCGTCTTACGTCGGCCCGCTCGGGTTCAATGGGTGACGAAACTTCTCCCCGATATCACTACGCGGCAAATTGTCCCGCGGCTTCACGCTGCAACTACCGTACTCAGGCCACCTCTCCGCCAGTCGATTGGAAGCGATATTTTTCATTGGCTTCTTCCTTTCTTTTTTGGTCACTTGATTGTTTTTTCTACTGTTACTTTTCATTTTTATGTTTATTAGACTTAAATGTTTTGAATGACTCGTCCTACATATACAGGGTGGCTGAAAAGTATAGGACGCGCCGTTTGGCGCTTGCTGACACCCTGCCAATGGGTATTTTCAATCTTTGGGGACTTTTAGAAAGCGCAGGATCTGTACAAGAATCCATATGAGTAATTTGATTGACCGTTGGTCCGAACAATCGCTATGAAAGTTTTTGCGCATCGACCCACTATCGAGATGCTGCTCAGAGAAGGTTACAGGGGCTGCGACATTGCGAAACGACAAGGTGTTCCCTCTTCCCCCGTACGGAATGTTGCCGCTGCTCTAAGGAAACGAGGATATGCCTCTGAGATGCCAAAAAGTGGACGACCGAGAACACTGAACACACCGAGGATTCGTGACATAATCAGGAAGAGGATCACCCGCAACGATGGAGTCAGCATGAATCGGGCTGCTTCTGACCTCAACATCAGCCGACAAACCGTCCAGAAAATTGTGAAACGCGACCTCAAGCTGAACGGTTATCGGCTCCGTCAAGGCCAGTTCCTTCTAGAGCAGTCCAAGCAAAGTCGACCGATAAAATGCAAAAAACTCTTTCGAGAGCTTAGGGCGCGCCGCTTCTCTGACGTGACCTGGATTGATGAGAAAATTTTCACCGTAGAACACTATCCAAACCGTCAAAACCAGAGACAGTTGTTGTCAAAAGTCCCCAAAACGTCGTCTTGTGCACAGCAGGCTGTCTTCCAAAAATGTGATGGTTTGGGCCGGGGTAACATCAGAAAGCAAAACACCTTCGGTCTTCATCGACAGAAATGTGGAAATCAACTCCGAGGTGTACCAAAAGGTAGTTTTAATGGACACTCTGCTACCTTGGGTCACTGAACACTTTCGTAACCGATCGTTCGCCCTTTAGCAAGATTGGGCACCTTCTCATGCCTCAAAGTTGACAAAAGCCGTACTGGACGCGCACTTCCCTGGTTACTGAGGTAAAGACATCTGACCTTCCTCTCCACCAGATCTCAATTCAATGGACTTCTCTGTATGGGGGTGCTTGGAGAGCAAGATCGGAGGACGCTGCTATCCCACGTTGGACGCTGTGAAATTGGCGCTTCAGAAGCCATGGGACGATATCGACGTCGACTACCTGCGGCGTACGGTCGATTCAGTCATCGAGCGTCTGAAGGCTCGTGTAAGCGTAAAAGGATCGAACTTCGAACACCCGCTGTCCTTAGTAATCTTGTAGTTCTACTCTATTCCTCAATAAAGTTGATTTCTCTCTCTGGTCTCTATCTTTGAAGTTACGCTTACAAATGTGGCGTCCTATACTTTTCAGCCCCCTGAATTATCGACGATCAAGACCGGACTGGAATTGGAGGGAGCGGCTAGCAAATTCAAATAATTAAAAGACTCCCGAACTCACCAAGTTGGTAGACTAGAGTTGTCAAGATCGCAAAGGAGAAATAGACTCATTATGAGTAGAACTGTGATGCGAACTCTATTTGTGGAAGTGACCTCATATATGAAGCTGTATGATAATCTGTGGGAATGAATAATGAAGAACCAGACTGTACAAGGATCACTGTGCATTACGTCCTAAACTGAATAAAAACAAAAGCCTCGGAGTCAACCGACTCTGGCTTTGACAATTCTTCAGAGAACAATTTCTTCAGGAAACCTGAAATGAGGCCCTACAATTTCACCTTAACCTATCACAAACAGCGACAAACTAGCATTGTGGAATGCTCATGGGTTAGAGAGAAAGGAGCCATACCTGCGGAAGTGGTGAAGGGATTACTTCGTACAATTGACTGGAAATCTTGATGAACCGTACTGCCTGAGTTATTGCATCCTCCTAAACGCTTCGCTCCCGTCCGGCACCCACCCGCTGTGGAAAGCTGACAAACCTCTAGGAAAGGGGATAAGGATGGAGTGAGAGCGCAGTAGGTAAAGCATTTTCATAGCGTTTTCCTAAGCTGTGAAGGTATTCGAAGTTCTCAAGACGAAGCGTGTTCATACTTTTCCGTGTCGCTATGCAATAAGCGGCCTCGATCGCAGCTCAATGCAGAAGGTCAAATGGGAATCCCCCTCGGCCAAATGTAATCGTGATGTGGAATTAAGGCTTCCTACTTCCCGAGCGATATATCCCGTGAATCGATTTTGGTGAGCACTATGAAAGACCCAATTAAACTAGAACCAGTTATCCGAGCAATTTACTGCGTGCAACGACTTGTAGCGTAACCAGTTCAAGCCCTGTAAGATGGGATGAACATCAACGTGAGCGCATTTGGCCCCATAAATCCTTTAATTCTCGATGTATCGGAGATCGAAGTCCCCAATACATGCCTCTCCACCACAACGTCCGTCCATTTTCGTACGTTACTCATCGCGCTGACGTCACCTCTTTGAGCAATAGCCATAAAAGTGAATATTCCCATACGTGGCTCCAAAACGTTCCGTTTTCAACGATCGATCGATACAACATCGATCCACGATTTGTGTAGCTGATCTGCTGTTATCAGTGAGTCTCTGGGCGTGTGACCGGTCGTCTGACGCTTATCGGCCACCGTAAAGTCGTCGTTGTCCCAAGAGTGAGCAAATAATTTATGCTCCCCCGATCCGGATTGCAGCCGACGACCGATCTCAATGGTCACAGATCGATTTTAGCTATCCTACTTTGACATTACTGTATCTGTCCAACAATGATAGTATTCTATTTCTATTTGGTCTTCGGTTCATTGCTGTTCATATTATCGACGACTCTACTGATTACGGTAGTCGTTCAATTCCGATTACGGGAGAAGTACAGCGTTTTCTCAGGTATGGTAACGGAGTTTGGTGTTCAATTTTTGAAGTAAGCGGTCGCTCGGGAGCAGCAAAGATTTTTGGTCGTCACCGTTATAAATTTAAGATTATTTTATTGAATTTTACGAATGGTTTGGCCCTCCAGCTACCCGACCTGGGGTTTACGTTTCATTATTCTACTTGGCCTTACTGATTACGTACTGAATGCACAATCTTCTCAGGTCCGGTCAAAGCTTCCCTTTGTTCTTCGTTATTACGAAAGGGCGAAGTACTCAACAGTGGATAGTTTTTTCAGCCTGAGCTAAGAGTTGGCCTCTGCTCAAGAGTGTAGGGGCTCTTGAGCAGTGTCTGTACCCACAAATTGCTGAAAAACTCTGCAGAATTCTATTGACAACAGCTTTTAACTTTTTCAAGTGAGCGTTGTTCGGTATACTTGAAAGCAGTTGCTGAAAGATTGAATTGGCTTTATGCGTGGACGAGTTTTGACGGCATTGCAGAGGCTGCACCGTTCACAAGAGACACCTATGCAGAGAGGTTCGCACAACTATGACCCATGACGATAGTGAAAGACAGTTCTAGACAATTTTGGTTTGATATAGTCTCTTGGCGCAGTTGCAACAACTGAAATCTCGTCCGAATTCCTCATGTCATTTCCGTCATGGTAACCTCGTCCGAGCTCTATTTTCGCTGCTGTTGAGCAGCCTTATTTTTTCGCATAATTGCGAATTTTTTCGCGCCTTTCACCACCGATGCACTATTCTCAACCAATACTTCCGCTTTCCGACTTAAGAATGGTTTCTGGAAGTTTCCATGAACTGTGCCTTCGATCTCAAGGAGGTGTGACGTTTGATAGCGCGAAGTGTTAAAGTGGTGAGCCGCGCCTTTTCGTTAAACGCTATATTTCCTTTTCGTATTCAACGTTTGATGACTCCAGGAAGTTTAGGTTGAAGTAGGTGAAGAGAATGAGAAGAATCTGGGTACATCCTGTACCAGGCGCAAGATATGGAACGACTCTTAACCGCTAACATTCGCGCTTTCTCGCCTTCTCATTCTACTTGGTGATTCATCGATATGGTCGATAAAGGTGCTCAAAAAGGTGTTTACGGTATTGGTGCTTAATTGTAAACTGAATAAATAATAACTATTTAATGATCCCATAAAGACGTTCAGTAGTGACGCTTGTCTTTGCTATCGCTCTAATATCTATTTGTTTAGTCATGGGCACGGCGGGTAAGACAAGTTGTATTCTGGGTATTCTGTAATGCCTCTAACCTCTTAGTCACGAACTGTCCTGTAAGGCCAGAAGTGAGCAGGGATTTTATGTGGGGTTTGCGTGAAGCTAGTTGCTCAGGCCTCAAATGTTTCATGTAATCTGGAACATTTGATTGAAATAAATTACCACGCCCAAAGGAATCAATCAACATTAATATGGCTACCATCAAAAGTAAACATTGATTAGTATCTTAAACTTACGGCTTTCTATAAACCTCGGCATGCCCTACTGCTACCTCACCGCACCCTACCTCTACTGCTAAGTTGTTTTCTTGAACTCTCCATGAGGTTTGTATTCACGCTTTAGTAGGCTGACTTTTCGGCGGAATCGCTTATTGACACTTCGGTTATATAGTCACAAATTGTTGCGGTCTTTTCAGGCTCTGAAGAAGGCAATTCCGCCAAAACGTCAGCCTAATAAATTGTTTACAAACCTTATTAAGAATTCAAGAAAACGACTCAGCAATTGGTTTGTTAAATGAAACCTATAGCAAAGTGAGTGAAAGGTGAATTGAAGCGAGCCCCATCAATGGAAGCCTGTTAGAACCTTTCGGAGTTCGGGCTGTATCAATGCATTTGTAGTTATATAACAATTCAAAAAATCTACATTGTTCATATTGAGGATTCTGAACCCTTCTGCTCAAGGGGACCGCTCACGAAATAAACGGCTCCCAAAATTTTCCGCTAGAATAAATCCGGGGCTCTCGGAAATAGTACATGGGCCGTTGTCAAGCGAAAAAAAGGAGCTAGACCTAGACAGAGCGTAATAAGAGCTCCGAAACCGGTTTAGCCGACATAGATACTCAAGGATACCGTTTTAGGCCAGCCCTGTTATTATTGCTATATTCACACGACGAGAAGAATAGTAAACTCAGATGAGAGCCACTCAGAGAGCCATCCCTTACAACTCCCTTTCTTGCTACTTTTTTAAAGTTTTATGTTTTTTTAAATCCCACAGTTTTTGCGCTGTCTTTGCCACCCC
This sequence comes from Haemonchus contortus, assembly GCA_000469685.2. NCBI lineage: Eukaryota > Metazoa > Nematoda > Chromadorea > Rhabditida > Trichostrongylidae > Haemonchus > Haemonchus contortus. The sequence continues at coordinate 15,697,079 of LS997565.1, forward strand.
TTCACTATTCTACACTATGGTTTCAGTTATTTCACTTGAAACGGATACCTCGAAATTATCGTTAGCTTTGCCATTGAAAAATGAGAGGACGATCGCATTGACCTATGTTCTGCGTTCACCTGAGGCTGCTTCTACTACCCGTTTCCCTACGCAAGTCCTCTATAAGTACATCAATTCATCCTGACATATGTTTTTTGAATAGGGTTTGGTTACGATACTGAGAAGTTCGACATAAAACTAGGAGCCTGATTTTATCAATTCAATACCGGACCCGGTCTCATGGAACGACGATCCCTATACCTTGCGCGTCTTGTTCATTCCTAGCTTGCTCTTATTATTTTAAGATTATTATTATATTTTGGAGCAGTGGACTATTTAGTGGTTTGCAGGCTTCTTGAGGAATAGGGAATAGAGTTCTTGGCGGTGATAAATTCGTTCGTGGAAGGAGCCCAAGTATTGAGATTGGTAGAGTTAATCTATACTGCCATGTTGCGATCAGCTGATCTGGAAGGTAGGACTTCAATTCTCCCCCACAAAGCTGATCTGTACCAGACTGAGCCCGGAAGGATGGATTCCGGGGGAAAGGCTTTGGCGAGTGTCAGGTCCTCAGAGCCTTTCATGGGAACTGACTATTCGGCACTTCCTCACCCACACCTTTTTGCAGATCCCCTACTTATCAGAAAATGGGCATTTCTATTCAGATCGTGAATGAATCAACTCTGTATAGATCCTACACATACTGCTGAAAAATCACCATCCACCTGAGCGCTTCATTACTCCACCAAAGGCGACGCTGTAGATAGATGTACTTTTGGAATAGCACTATTGCGTACCTACACACTGAGTAGCGAGAAAGATCGTGACTCACTTAGTCTGACTACTTTCATTCACAACGTGTGACACTGCATTGGCCGGAAATGGCGTAGGAGTGATTGATGCGATGGGGTGCATGTATTTTATTCAATGACTTTTACTATACATTTGTATAACAATGACAGCTATTTTTCCGAGCCAGAGAAAAAAATTGAAAAAAAATTCTTGAGAAAAAGTCGAAACGGCACTCAATCCCTCGGGAGGGCATATGTACCGTGACGCAACCCTGCTCGAGTCTTAGTGTTCACCCACTCATAACATTTTAGGTGGGTTGAGTTCGGCATTTGAAACCTGGATAGTAACAAACCCCCTTTTGGAATGATGAAGGCAGTTGAATGGTAAATATTGAAGTGCACAAAAGAGCGTCTTTCCGACTTATTCTAATGTCCATAACACAGAGGAAGGGAGCCAATCGAGTAATCTCAGTTGGCCGTTTTTGTTGGCATCACTTAATATCGCTTCCATACCTACCTGTGGGTAATGCCAAGCTGGATTGTGAGGTATAGTCAAAAGTCATTAAGTTCTATTCTGGAAAAGCCAGACAGTCTGATTTCCCAAAAAAAAGTTTTCCTAAAATGAACCGTAGTATACCGATGTAGCGCTTTTCCCACTACGCAACTTACTTTCTTCGATGGCATGCCTCTCCTGACCACTGAGCCTCTAGATTAATGCTATTTTTTGCTTTAAATATATTTGGATCACTTGCCTTTTGGTAAAACCCAATCTCTGTGGATAGCATACCTGCCTAATCTGGCTTTACTCAATTCCATTTCACTGGAAATGGTATCTAAGGGTACCACTACCTTTTTTTGAAGATAACAGAGGGTCTTCTTCCAACAATCTCGTTTCTACAATCTCAACAATCGGATTTCGAATTCGGTAGCCGTAAAACCAATGTACCCGTCCATTTATCGTACTTGATTGCGATAAAGTGTTTTCACAGATGTCATTGGTAGCTTTTACGCAATTCTTATCAAAGTACGACTGTAGATACTCATAAATGGACTTTGCACATGTCGTGCCGCTTCCAGCTCATCAGGCAAACGGAAAGGATTTGAATCCCGCTAGACTTGCCCGAACGTTAGCTGGGAAAAATTAAGTTGGACATAGGAAATAAAAATAAATTGTAAACAAAAAATATTTTCAATTATACTGTTTTTCGAAATTTGGAAGATCCCTTTTTTCACTTACATTACATTGTTCATTGTACGCATGGGTTGAGGTGGCGTAGTGGGAAGTGGCGCACTATCACACACGCATGGTCACGGATCGAGTCCGGAATCGATATTCGCCCAGGCTAACCAAGCCTCCCATCCCTCCGAGTTAGGTTAATTGGGAACGAACCTGTCTGGAATACTAAAGGCACTGACCTGTACATGGGCTTGCCACCGCAAGTCATTACATGTATAGCACACCATACGCATTCAACTAGATTCTGAATGACTGTCGAATGCGGGGCGCAACTCTTAAACGGAATTGATCAACGCCCAAAGGCATCATATTTTAGTCTTCATCGTACGCATTCATTTCCAGTCAGTGCATCGGGCCAAACAGATTGACTATGGCCGATACTAGTGTACCACACCCACTCTTCAAACGTCCTCGTTGGAGGATGCTCACCTCCAGATACATCGGTGACAACTTGGAAGAACTCATAAATAGTGGGGAATAAGGAATAAGCATAATCATTGCTTTACTACTAATTGGCATCAATCCAGTTACTTGTAATCTGATTCTAAGCGGTGTATTCCTATTATCGATACTCTCGGTACATCCTTTCTGCACATTCCTTCGCCTTCCTCACCTTCAATCCCGACTCTTGTGGAGTATTTTGAGCTAAACGGAGGGCTCATCTAGTTAGAAGCTAAATGGAGGGTTCATCTCGCTAGAAGGTTTCATCGTATTATAATATTATCACCGTGATTTTATTCTTCAACCGCCGGGGGACCACTGCCGCTTTCTGTGGGAATTTAGGGAGTAGTACCTCACTTTACTGCCCTCGTTGGGTAACCATATTACATCGCAGTCTCTGTAAACATTGTAATGCAAGCCCTTATATGTACGACAGGATGAGGATGATGAGACGCGATTTAATCACCAAATAAGGAAACCAGTGCGTGATGCCTAAACTGTATTCCGTTACCAACGACACCATGCAGCTTGTGAATTGAATCTCACCTGTACCATTTATGCCCTCCATTTGTGCAGACCATAAACAGACCTGAGGCCTGTCTGGATGGATAAAATGTTAACATAGGAGTGGCTGTAGAAGTTTTTTCACTCATTATTTGTACAGTAGTCTGGTAACCAGCCCGGTTTTCTTCCTCCGCTCGTACGCACCCTCTTCGTCAACACTATCTGAAATGACTACTTGTGTTCCGATTGACTATACATCACAGCTGCAAAGGCCCTTATCCGACGTCTTTATCAATGATGGGACAGACACACCCCTTATCATGAACCCACGTGGTAGTAGCGCAAATGCTAGCAGGAAAAGCGGGAAAACAAGCCAAAAATGGTTCCGCCATACCGGATGTTTTGCATGTGCCCTCCTCACAGAGCCGGACTGAAATTGAAGACAAATACACCTTAGAAACTGATAATAGGAGAGTTTTTTCACGAAAAATGCGAGAAAAGCTCTGCTCATATTGGCGGAGGATTGGAGGGAGGAGCGGAGGTACACTACAAGCTGCAAGTACCTTTGCCCCTGCCATGAGAGATCATCGCAGCCCCACTAAAAAAAACGTTACTGTCTCGGGGATTTGGGAGCACAGGAAGATTTGATTGTTGGATGTCAACCTTGACTCTCTCTCAGAATGTTATCTTGAAGAGTCTCTCGAGTTTATTTCATCTTGTGATTGAGCATGAGCTCATGAATTAAAGCCTTACTTCACGATGAAAATGGTCACTGAGTTCTTCCTGAGGAATACCTAGTGACCCCAAATGTATTAGGAAGGACCCTCTCGCACCCAAAAACTCGACAGTTAGGGCACAGTGGGAGCCCCGTTCCCGGCCCGCGCGGACTTCCCGCCCCTCGATCGATGTCACGTCGGACGAAGGTCGAGGCGATTCAGATTGCAAGTATTCGCGTCAGGACCCACACACAATCAGCTGATCGCCGAGTGATAAGGAGGTGGCTTTCCCCATATTCTTTTTCCTATGCTAATTTTTTCACTTTTTTAAACTCCAGGAAATCTCTAACCTCTGGCCTAAACTTCAAAGTTCAAACAATTCGGGATTAGGGTTATGAGGAGATAAGTTTTAAGCACGTTTTTTCTACCGCGGAGGGCTTGCTAAAAGACAATAAGATAAACTTCTGTTTTGACCTGAGGCTACCATTAAAAATAATACACTAATTGTTCATCTAAATCATCAAAAAAGAATGCGTTGAAAATGCGCTATAATTACATTCATTTCTAACAAAAAACTGTCCAACCAGATTTCCAAGCCCACTTTGTCTACACGTTCGTATAGTCGAGCCAGCGTATAATTTAACTAATGGGTATATCGAAAAAAAAAACCGACAAAAAACCGAACTTACAATCAGATGATTTTATTAGTCACAGCCTCAGTGCTCTTTAATTCATTACAATCATTACAAAGGGCGAAGAATCACGTCATTTGCTTTAATCAGTCTCATCAATATCGAATGCGCCCTACATTCAGCTTTCATTCTGAACTATAGTGTGATTTGAATGCAAATTTGGCCTTTACAATACTCACGGTGACCAGTCAATGTACAAATCAATGCTTTCGTCATCTCAGACGAGTCTTATACCGATTGACGGCCTCGGAAGGAAAGAATTCTTGACTGACCGATCTGGTACTGTGCTTAGATCTGGACTCGATGCCGCGTGGGCTCTTGCCACTTCACCACCTCCATTTATTCAGATTCACTATGTAGAAAAAAATTGAGAATTACGAGGGACTGTGATACTTCCAAGTTATTACTTTTTCACTAAACGGTGAAAATTTGAAATGAGCGTGACAAGATGTAGGAAGACCAAAAAACTAAAAAAAAACTCATGCAAGGAGGTTGAGAGCCTGAGGATGGGAATCGCGGATAAGTGAATGACAAGTTATGATAATGATTTACAAGGTATTCGTTTCAGTGAAGTTCGTGGTTGACGTGATCATTGCAACTTTCCTGATTGTAATCGGGGCGTTAGACAGAAGCAACGAAGGCCAATGTGGTGCTGTGCTGGTGATCTCCACTTGTATACCATTGCTACAGGTCAGATTTCTTTTACAAATAGTGTACTATCCCAGTAATTCATAACTGAATCTAACCACCCCCGGATCGACCAGGTATCATTAGTGATGGCTTTCGATTTTGAATACTTATACCGCCGAAAACATCTATGATCTGGGAACAGGGACCAGGGAATTCTTTGCGACGATTGGGGTCAGACCAGCAAATCAGAAGCAGCCTATTTTTCTCCTTCTACTCCTCCTCCTCCTCCATTCGTTTTCTTTACCTCTCGATCTCCAACTCTGCGAAGATACAGGAAAACCCTAATTGTTGCCCATTTCAGCTAACAGAATGAGATGAAATCAATTTTGAAAAGCAGTTCAAGGTAAGCATAGTCTTTAATGAACTGTCAAGCACTTGGGCAGGATTCTATGGGCTGACAATGTTGGAGGCCTACAGTCTGGTAGATGCTGCGTTGCCGCGACTGGACGGCAAAAAAAGACTCTAAAAAGTATAGGAGGATCGTATTCCAGTAGCAACCAGTAACCTCGTTTATACCTCGACATAGCAATTACGTTGGCTCACTGTAGCAAAGGCATATTTCACTTGCAAAAAAACTACAAATCCCTCTCTGAAGCCTAGTCACCACGCCGTTACATTTACCTTCTACTTTTCAGGTACTCCTACTACTATGCGAGGTGATCGACTGGTCGTTGGCAGCTTTCTCTCCTGTGTATTTCCACTCGTCTTCTTTGTTGTCCAGAATTCTGCCATTCATCGTTGGTGGCACACTATGCGCCATAATCGTTGCAGCCTTGATTGTTATTGGTAATGCAAAACATTGCTTAGGCTTTATTATTTTGATTTTATGTTATCTACTTAGGTGTAGTAACTCAGTGTTAACAGGGTTGAAGGTAAAGAACGCAGTAATTTTGGGGTAACTAGTTGGAGACGGATAATCGAGGTGATTATTCAGAACAATGCAAAAGTGGCGAACGAAACGCGAAAATCGGGGTATTCAGAGGTATAAAACCTCAAAAAAGTAGCTTAATAAGAGCCCGGAAGAGAAAAGTTGCACGAAAGGGTTATTTGGACGAGCTGTCCAAATGTGTGTGCCATTGCATCAGCTGACTACAGTAATTTACCTGCGCTGCTTTTGCATTAGGGTGGGAATGGTGCAACCTATGAAGCTTCTACGGTCCCGTGAGAGCCGTCTGACTTGGGTAGGCGGTCAAGCCGGTTTTGGGGGCCTTATTATACCCTATCTATGCCGTTTTTCGACCTGAAAGGTCCTTTGTGCTATCATGAAAAGTCGCAGGTTCATTCCAAGGAGTAATCCCTAGAACCATTTTCATCATGCCTGGGCTGTGCCGTTGAGCCCCAAAGCCAAAAGTACAGGGTGTCCCGAAATTATTTGCGCCAAAGTTCAGTAATTTTTAAGGCAGAAATACTCTATCAAATTCACATTACCTGTTATTAATTAGTTGCATAAGAAGGTTTCCTTGCAATATGCATGGTTGCTGATGTGGAACTCCCATTATCTTTCAGATGGAGGAGGCTCATTCAATGCCACTTGCAATCATTGACGCGCGAGAAGTGGAAGGGCGTTATGAAATTCTTTGGGATTTTTCTAATAACCGTATGGGAGGCTACTAAACGATATAGAAAAGAAGATTGAATCAGAGACAAACCAGGAAAGATAGAAAGGTAGAATGTTTCTGAAGATAGGACTATTAAAATGGTCCGTCTGCCAATCGGGCGGGATCCTGGGTGAGCCATCAAAAGGAAGTCAACGGGCACGGCTTACAGGAGTTATCGCGATGGAAGAATGTCATGCAGAAGCCTCACTACCATTCCTATCGTATGCTCCAATCCCGATCTCAATAGATTCTGCAGGGCCAAAAAATGCAGAAAGCCGCAGACCCACTTGAGTGATGACACGCAACCCATCGTCGTTTTCTCTGGCCAAAAAATTTTTTACGATGAAACCATCCCTCAACAACCAAAACGTTCGCGTTCCGGAAAGAAACATCCAGCGTGTAATATCTCACAAAAAGGTTGCTATCAGAACAGTAAAATGATGTTTTTCGAGGAAATCAGTGGCAAGGGTAAGCCGCTCGCGGTTTCTTCGGTGCAGGCGTGAAAATTGACCAAGATCAAGACTCAAACGGCGTACTGATGGAAGTAAATGAAACACTGATCCGACTACGTTTTCTGAAACATCTCGTAGTCCTTCCAGCGGGACTCTTCTCCAGCCCACAGCGCCAAGCTTGCCCGCGAGTGGTGCCGACGACAGCTGCCTGACTTCATTGGTGAAGAGGAATGGTCATCCTATTTTCCAGAACTTGACTCACTTGAATCCCACGAATGGTCCCTGATTAGAAGAGGACTTGTCGAGTTTGCAGTCCCAGTTTGGAGTCCTAGAATGCAAAAGCTGGAGGACGGCTGGGAAAAATGGAGAAGGATACCTGCGTGCCACATGCGATCAAGTCGAAAGCAAACTTTGACTTCTATTCGCGCTCACGGGAGATATTTTGAAATGCGACTTTAGCATGTTGTAGCACATAGTGTTAGCTAGTGTGCATAGAAACTCCATCTCTTTCGCAGCTGAGAAGTTTCAAATATATTGCTATAAATCGGCGCAAATAATTTTGGGACACCCTGTGTAGGTTCACTTCTTGCTAGAGCAAATCGTATATTTGTATAATAATATCGTAATAATAATAATAATAATAATAATAATAATAATAATAATAATAATAATAATAATAATAATAATAATAATAATAATAATAATAATAGCAATCGTATAATAATAAAGACAGGTCTAAACTAATGTCCTTTCAGTGATGTATACTAGTTAGCAGTGTTTTTTTATGTTGTAACTACCTTCAGACGAGACCACTGAGACATCATCATGTGTGTCGTCACCGACGGACACCGCAGTGATCTCAGCGTACGACATCTCGGTCGTATTCGCTTCAGTATGTCTTGTGGCACTTGGAGTATTGCTAGCCAGAAAGCTGAACAGTTCTCTGTACAAACCCGTCCTCGTAAGTCTTAACAGCAGTCCTTTTGACCATGGCAATTATATTACTTATACGATTTTAGTTTCACTTCGTCTCGACGCTACTCCTTCTGGAGATTCCCTTAGTGGTAGTGATATCACTGAAGTATGCTGGCCAAAGTACTGCAGCTATTCGAGCAGCAGACGCCACTAATCTGCTCGTCGCTCTTCACTGCGGTCTTCACTCAGCATATTTCATCTATAATCACGAAGACTACAGGGCAAGTTCTTGTGAAATAATCTATCAGAGTACACAGCAATCCCCCCACGGGGATACGACAGATGTAGTATTCAAACTCGTAATAAAAACTGAATCATCCCAAGTATGGGGTTTCGTTCGAAATTTGAATACCCAACAGTAGGCGCATTAGTAGGAGCTATTGTGAGATATAATGGTCTTTGGGTGGTGGTGCAGTGGCAAGTGGCACACCATTATCACACACGCATGGCCATGGGTTCGAATCCTGGATCGATATCCGAAGAGCCAACCAAGCCTTGCATCTCTCCGGGATCGGTTTATTGGTACTCGACTCGCCTGGGAGGGAAAACCACTGACTCGCACATCGGCTGGTCGCTACAACTCATTGTATAGGCCATACACGCATCCAATAATCTACTACGATTCTGAATGGAAGTGGGCGCATCCCTCAGAGGGATTGATCAACGCCCAAGACTTTATCCTTTTATCCTTTAATGGTAACTTGCTGAGCAAGTGATTTCCTCAAGCAGAAAATAGCAGACACCTCTGGTCCGTTACAGTAGTGGATCTTGGAAGAAAGTGAGGCGCAGAGAAAAAACTCGAAGTCGTCTTAATAGATCTATTAGCTTCATTTGTTTTCCGCTCTAGAAATAATGTTGAAATCCCTTACTTGGCGGTCTCATAGCGTATCCCTCCCAATAAGATCGAGCTTTTCGAGTCGAGATGTATTTCTGTTTGTTGAGATATTTCTGTTGAACTCTGCATGTGACATCAAGAAGGGACCGAATTAACCAGACTGCTCAAAAGTTCAATGGCAAAAGTAGCATTCACGTTCATTCGTTCGTTCTTCTTAAAGGCAAAGCTTCTGAAATGTCTCTGTGAGAAGGCAGACACGGTCTTCCCCTCACTGTACCTCCCATTAATGGAAATTGTAGTTGTCTTTGTATAGAGAACTTCAGTTCCCGAGCATTTCTTTTGATTTTATTTTGAAGAGATCAGACTAATATTATTAAAACGTTTGAAACCAATACATCGCTTCATTTCCAGCAAGGAATACGTGCCACTTTCCTCCGATTTCGTATACTGTCTTCAATATGAATGGACTATTCGAACCAGTATTGAGGACTAATTCATTGTACATATCCAAACCAGATGCTGGTACATCTTCAAATTTGGATTTCATACGCATTTCATTTCACAGAGGGTTCTAGGTATCGATTGTGATATACCGCTTGATAATGTATTCATTATTAAAATCAAATTGTTGTGAATAATTCGCCTTGTAATTGTGATGCATTTATTCTCTTGTATAAAATAGTATATCAGCTTTATTTACCTACCTTACTTACCCTTTTTTTCAAAAAATTTCAAAGTTGCTAACTTTAAAATAACAAAGAACATTGTTAAAAACAATCAAAACAATAACGAGTGTAAACGAATTAACAGCGAATGAAAAGTAACAATAAATTCGAGTAACAGTTGTTGCCGTAATGAATGCTATGGAAGTTTTACGATCAGGATGTGATCACAACACAGAGAACCTACTAGTTTACATTTTATTTGGTCTTCTTTGCATTCCCGCGCTTCTTCTTGTTGTCAGCCTTTTTATTTTTGAACCATTGCTGCCGATGTATTTGACTTTTCTGGCGAATAGGCTTATGTCCCTTTCTCTCCTTCTTTTCCCTGTGAAGATTACTCAATTATCCAGCCATTCTCATTCAAAATATGATGGTCAATTTTTTCTGGAGTCTCCCCATACGGATCTTGACCATGGGAAGGAGTCATGGAGGAACTCTCGGCCGCCTTCGAACTTCGCCTTGGCCATAGTAAAAAGTGAATGAGGACAGGCAACTTTTGCGGGGAATCAAGGCTTTTCAAGGGCTCAGACATGACTGCTCTGCTTTGTTGTTCAACTCCAATTATTAAGCTATCAATGTAAAAGCCGAAATCACTGGGTATACGAAAAAGATTAAAGCGTGGTCATGTCTGAGCAATTAAAGATGCTAAAATTGCATATCGCGAATAGGAAAGCATATTATGCATCACCGTCCTCACTAATCAGTCAAGGATTATGGGTCGAAAAGTCTGTTCGAAGAACTCACTGTTTTGAAGGTCCAGCAACGGCAGCCGCTTTCTCTTCGACGATTTTCGCTTTTTTACTCTTCAGTTTCTCCCAGATTTCCAACGCATGCTGTTTTTCTCCGCTTGTAACATTCGGTAGGAACTTAATCGAAGTTAGCAATTTCCCGCACGAAATCAGATAAAAAACAAATGTATAAGAGAAACAAAGTCAGTACCGCATAGTCTGTTCTGAATTTCAAAAAATAATCACAGAATAATCGGTAACAACCTCATAAATCTTGCTTACCTTTCGCTTTTTCCCAGTTTTGACATTCTCTTTCTCTCCTTTGGCAAGACGTTGGAATTTTCCCGCAGATGCGGTAGCTGTCTTTGCGCGATCAACGGCAAATCGAAGCTTAAAGGAGTTATATCTTTTGTACTATTTAAAAAACGAGCTCTTGCATTCTAGTTTCGGAGAGCAGCGCTCTGCCAAAAACCTTGCCCCGTCGGCTTAACTCGACACTGACCAATAAAAAGTCGTGTTGCAGCTGCAATTTTAAAAGATCAACATCGACAGACGGTTTGGCTGCTTTTAGACTTCGACGTCCAACGCGTGTTGCGAAAAAAAAGGCTTGACAGCGCTGGCACGTGATCTAGTGTTGTCAACACCTTTCTAGATCCCCCGTCGCGACACGCACGCGACCGCCGTCGCAGCACGCGTTGAACGGACGCACGGACAGACGTCGAAGTCTGAAAGCAGCCTTTGGTACTGTTTAGATGGCCAAATTAGCTGCACAAACACCGCAGAAAATAGCTGGCGCGAATGCTACAGTAGCGAGTACAGAAAACGGCCTTCAGCGGTCTGTGGTCCTGTTTATATTGTACTTGTCGTTTAGCCGTCAGTGTCCCTTCAGTCCCTCCTTACTATTGATAGTTGGTGCATTTCCTTTTTACGGCATCCAAAACACTACTGCGAAGAATAGAGACATGAAATGGGGTGAAACTTTCACCAACTTAATCACACCAAAGAAAAAATCCGTAGAGCACGGTCGATTTAAAATACAAGGATAAAATTTCCGACGTTCATTCATTACGTTCTCACTGAGGCCACCTATTCCGCTTCAATTCCCAGTCGTAGCAGCATTTGAATGCATATTCGTCTTTTTAATGAATGCCCTACGAGGTAGACACTGTAGAAGTCAGTGCTGTTATCCTCCCGAACGAGTCTCGCAGTTACTAGATGGCTGTGAAGGGATGGAACGGGATTGGAACCTCGGCTCATAGGTGAGGTACATGACAAGTATAACCCCGAGAAGCTATAACAGTACCCTTCCCTACAAGAGTCAACATGAGAAAAGAATTATTATTTTGATTGACTCGATTGCTATAAAAAAATGCATATAAATTTTAAATTACCTGTTCCTTCGATTTCTCTTCTGGCGCAATACCAATACCTATGCTGGCATCAGTTGACGGCCCTTTTCTCATTTTTGATCCCATCTGACGGGAAAGATTTTTCAAACGTTGTGTCTCATTTTTCGCAACACGCTCCTTCTTCTTCTCGAGACGCTCAGCAAAGTAGTCCTTATTGGGATCTGAATAAGTCGATTTATGAACGAGACAAACGCCTTAAGATAGCCTCAAAGAGAACAAGCTACTATCAACTTTTTCTATAATCCAAATTCCAATCGAAACAATACAAGAAACAAAAACCACTGACCAGCCCCGTCGGGGACTTCTATGAGCCAATCTTTGGTATTGTCATTGCCCCTCCTGTAACCATAAGTTGGTTTCCATTCCTTCGTGGCCTCATCAAATACCTATAATAAACGAGTTCTGAAGAGCCGTTATACAAACTGTGCAAGTCAGAAGAACTCTCTGGTATCAGTTCAGTGAGAAAAAAAAAAGAAGTGAAGAAGTCCCACATCCAGTATCTACGGCTTTTCCCAAATTTTTCACGAATTTTTCGAATGCATTATGGCGACGACGGCGCTTTTTGAGTAACATTACCTTCTTGTTTTTCTTCTTCTTTGTTATACCTTTCTCTGCAGCATATTTCTCCCACTTCGTCGGTTCTTTCTTTTCAGGTATCTGAATTGAATAATATTGCATAGAACGTAAGTGAAAACATCGAAAAAGACTAACCTTCTTCTCCCTTGGTAAAATGAACGAAGATTTCGGGAGAGTGGCCAGGACTGCATCTTCAACATTCTTCCTGTTCAGCTCCCATATTTTATTGAACAAAAATTGAGCATTGTTTCTCGCTCGAGATAGCAACTTTCCACTGAAAAAATGCATCTAAAGTTAGTGGTCAAAAGAGAGAAGCGAAAGGCTTTCATGAACATCATAGAACTGTCAGTACTCAACACGCAAACTCAAACCTGGCATCTCCTTCAATGTTGTCCCTATCCACAATAATCAAATGCCCAAGATCGACAAATGGATCCACAATTTTCTGTACAGATGTAGGCTTGATTTCAAAATGTGGAAAGTCCATCTTAAATAAATGATATTAGAAGTGATAAAGCCAGAAGACCACCAACTACGAGCAAAAACTTCTGAATTACTTGAAAAACACTCCCAAAGAGGAAAAAACTAAGTCTTCAGTGAAACAAAACATCGAAGTAGTAAAAAAATCACGAGCACTTTGGGAAATTGGCAAACGAGGCGGATAATAAAATGTGTTGCCCGTGGTCTAACACAACAACTTAGATCGGACGGCCAAATTCGAAAAGGTTGCTTTACTTTCCTAGGCTTAGAGGGGGCTTGTACGTTTATTTGATCTAGGCATCTCTGTAGATCCTAGACCGCCACAGAGGACGTTGTCCTCAATGAGTACCAGTGATAATAAGGAAGAGCAGTGCCAGAATTGCCTCAATAAAATCTATTCGGATCTACTCCATCTTATTTGTTCGTGAGTATTCCTCTTTTTTTATTACTAGTTTCTAGTTTTGATTGATTGCAGTTGTTCGAGGATAATTGTTCTTTCAAGATTCGAGAAGGGAAGTGGATCAGAGCTAACGGTTCGTCTACGACAAGTTGAATCGGGGTTGGAACAGTTACGTGAAGCTATTTTGTCGATACCAGACATTCAGAATAACGAACAACGGCAACGTGATAAGATCGCTTCTTTGTACAGGTAAGGCCTCTGTCTAAATCTCATTTGGCTAGACCTCCGTTCTCTGAGGGGGTTACCAAACTCTTCATGATGCTTGTTTAGGCAAATAAAACTGAAGGATGAGCTCATCCAATCCTTCCTCCACTACGATATCGTCGACGGATCCGAAAGTGGGTACAGGTTTATGTTGGCTTTTGCTTAAGTCATTTTCGCTCCTTTGTTTTCCTAGAAGTCGTTTCCTAATATTGAAGGAGTCGACGTCAAACGTGACTGAAGGTTCACGGAATGAACAGCGTCTCATATGTGGTATTTGCAATAGCGTGATTTTACTAGCTGGCGTTGGACGATGGACTAATAAGGAAGAAGTACTCCCATTATGTCGACAGCAGAAAGATGTCGATACTCAAAAGGTGATAGCAGTTTGATGTTCTATTTTGTTTCTCTAATCGGTGAGCATCGTATTTACACAGAAATATTCAGCGTTCAAGCTGTAAATCAGCTGTCAGTTCTGATATACTCTTTCTCGGTGGAAGATTACTGTAAACTATCGCATGAACTAGCATTTTCACACCCCCCCCCCCCCCCCCACCTCCCTCTCCCCCTCCCCCTCGATGTAGACATTACCATGGCACGTGCAGTACTTAAAACTGCTCTAACGTGTAGCATTTGTTTTTCGCTTTTCCTTATTTCTGCTTGCAGATAGACAAATCGTCTCATGAATACATTAGTTTCGAAAGACCTTCCCGAAATTCTCTGTTATGTGTCATCGCTCCTTGGACGGAGGTGGTGTGTTGGCCAGTGACGCTATCACACAGAGTGGTCACAAGATTGAATACTGAACCAATATTCGGCTAGGCGAACTAAATCCTCCATTCATGCGGAGATCTGTTTCTTCTGGGAGTATGAAGGCCGTAACTTGTACGTTGGTCACCGCAATTCCTTGGATAGGCTATATTCGCATTGAATACGCCACTACGGTTGCGATTGGAAGTCGAATACGGGGCGCATCCCTCAGATATCATCAACGCTCAAAGACTTTATTATTTAGCTTGACCATCATTCCTTGAAATGCAGTCTTATTTTATCAATTTGTAAATGTTAAGGAAGCTGTTAGTGGATTCTGGACAGTACGCGACATGTATGACTTCGAAAATGTTGGTTTCACAAATTCTGTTGACGGTATGAAATATCTTACATGTGCCGATTGCGAGTACGGCCCTATCGGATTTCTGGAACCTGAGGCAAAGCTACACTATGTCAGTTCTGCCAGGATTACTTATGGATAAATTTCTTTTGCAGCTTTGGAATGTCCATCTGCCTTGTTTATTACATTCCATTCAGCTGGTTTACGTTGATAATGTATTTTTCGCCCTACATTTGTTTTTGTAAGAAAGCCAATTCTTGTTTTCTTTAGTCTAGGCTGAGTTGAAGGTCCTCATTGGGTAGTCTTTAATCTGTAACTTCAGTTTATGCCGTTGTTCAAAATGTGTTATCTTTCTGTGCACGATTTTACTCCGAAAGCATTATTTTGCAAGTCTCGACGTTGCGATCATAAATCCCTTCAGTAATAAAGGTTTTGTGATATAATAGCTCAACTTGCGATGGCTTCAGCCCACACTGCTATCTCGTCAATTCTTCTTCGTTCCATTTTGTGTATTTCTTCTTTCGTGTGATTGTTTAGTTGTTCTTTGCAGAAGATTCCAGAGTCCTAGCCGAAAATGGCCGACAAAAAGGAAGCTCCTCAGGTATGGCTCACTATTGATCATTCAATTTTTCAGTGATCAACGTTCTACAGTCGCTCTGGTCATAACACATGTTTACAGATGCTCTCTAGTACTGTGGAGGAGCCCCTTGATCTGATCAAACTCAGTCTGGACGAAAGAGTGTATGTGAAAATGCGAAACGATAGAGAGGTTGGTGAACTTCTTCTCAAAGCTGCGTTCCTCTGTGAGAATGAAAGAAAGACTTTTTTGTGAGCTCTTTAGATATTGATCGATTGCTGTCTGAATCCATTGCTTTAAGACTGAATTTCACTTCGATCGTTTTTAGATTCGCGGTCGTCTTCATGCCTACGATCAACACCTCAATATGATTCTGTCCAATGTAACGCTTTAGAATAATGATTTCTAGAGGATAGAAAGTTAGTGAAGTTATAGATTCAGTAAGTTTACTTTTTTGCAGGTTGAAGAAACAGTAACAACATCAGAAGTAGACGAGGAGTCATTCGAAGAGATCTATCGGCAGACGAAGAGAACAATTCCAATGCTATATGTACGTGGCGATTCTGTTATTCTTGTATCGCCACCTGTTCGTGCGTCCTAACCCATATGTTTCGATGTGACCCATCCTCTCTGAGGCTTGCATTCAGGGTTATGTAAACACTATTTCTGCTTTTTTTACTTATAAACATTGGTACTGCTTCATTTGAATTCTTCCCTTCTACGGCTTCGATCCGTAGTTCATCTGTTCCTCTTTCTTGTAGCTGTGTTTTGCGTTGTCTTCTTTTGCATGTTTGCTTACTTTTTAGTTCTTCACAGAAGTTTTTTGAGTCTTAACTGATGGTAGTTGACGAAAAAAGCTCTGCAGGAAGGGTTTACTTTAAACTTTCTTTTTTTTGAATTTCCAAGAGTTCTTTAATATTTCGAAGTTGTCCATCCGTCTGACATTTCCCTTTGGTGTGCTGTGAAGACTGTTTCTGCTTCATTTACGTTATAAAAACTGGGTAATATTTAGTTTGGATTCCATTTTCGTACAGTATTTTGAGTAGTACAAGCGCTGTTATAAATGCTCATTCATATGGTGTATGAGTCTTGATGATTCAAAGTTAGAGTTGAAGTTCCGAATTCCTACACTCAAGCACTAGTTTTAATTTGGTACAGTGTCATCGTTAACTCTAGGGCATGTTTACGCCGAACATACCGAATTTGATGTAGTTTATCAGCGACTACAGACTTGAGCGAACCTTTGAAGTTTGTTATTAACGATAAGATGACGAGATTCTTAAAGGCACGGTTCACAGTAAAAATGGTTTCTGAGATTTCCCTATAATATGAATTCGAGACCCTCCCTTATACCATGCCTGCTGTTATAAGGTTGAAGAAAGTCCTGTATAGGCACAGTAAGGGGCAGAGATTGTGTCGTGTGAATGCCACACCCATAGTGGACGAATTTCAGCGGTTCATAGAGGCTGTGCTATCCCGAGGGCTCCCATATAGAAAGTTCAAACAACTTTCAGTAATCCATGGCATCAGTGAAAGGCTGTTTTAGACAATTTCGGTTTGATGCAGTCATTTCTTTGCGCAGCGAGAGCAAGTTAAAGGCACAGCTCACGATAATTTTGAGGTACCCGTTTATATTCGAAAAGCGGGAGTATTGATTGGGAATAGTGCATCGGTAGTGAAGAAAGCGAGAGAATCCGCCGATTTCGAGAAAAATACGGCTCCTCAAAAGTAGGGAAAATAGAGGTTGAACGAGATTGCCATGACGGAAACAACATGGAAGGGGTATTGGGACGAGATTTCAGTTATTGCAATTACACAAAGAGCTGACTAAATCAAGCCAGAACTGTATAGAACTGTCTTTCATTGTCGCTAAGGGTCATGACTAGTTGTTTGAACTTCCTACATGGGTTCCCTTGCGATCGGTGCAGCCACTACAATGCCGGTGAAACTCGTCCGAGAATACACACGGGCCAATCTTGAAGCCTTTACAACTCTCTAACTAGGCCGTTTTCCAACCTTATAGTGCCAGATATGGTATACGCGGGACCTTGAATTCATCCTGTGGGGGAATCTCAGAAACCATTTTTTTCGTGAACTGTGCCTTTAAATCTCCGCTTCCTTAGCTACCGATGTACTCCTCTACATCAACACTTCCGCCTAAAACCTAAAAAAGGTACATCAAAATTATCGTGTACTGTTCCCTTGAAGGGGGGGGGAGGGGGGGTTTTGAAAGTTTACGTTAGATCGCACCTCCGATGCTTTAACGTACATTTTATTTTTTACGCGTATCCTGCATTAATGTCACCGGCATTCCCGAATATTTTACACCAATTTATAAGGATTTCGAAACTTGAATCCGCTACAGTCGTTTCGAATGTCCATTGAGGCATTCGTAGATGGTGCTGTCGATTTTGTACATGTTGAACAACTTCAGAAGCTCGACGTCTTCTCCTATCCGGGTAGCGTTCATCTGAAAGGCACCGCTATAAAGGTCCTGCAACATCTGTACTGTCTTAAGATTGCTTCCCAATTTGATATATTTTGGTAAGATAGATGATGTGTGAGAACACATTGCTTCCCCAAGGAATGCAGCAGAAAGAATGTATTCTGAGTCCATAATTCTTCCAAATCTTTTCGAAAGCTTCTAATGAGCAATATTACCTGTGCATCGACGAATAAGCACATAATATCACCGAACCGGTTCGCGTAGTTGTCCATTTTTCGTTCATCCCTATAATATAGAAGGTAGTAATACTCCACGAGTATGCAATCAGTTGGAACGGTCATCCGTCTAATGATGTCTTTCTAATCACGTCTGTTTGGTAAGTTGAAAACTCAGTTCACAACAGAGCACTCTTTCCAAGGTAAAGTACAGAAGAATTGGCTTATCGGTTGCGAAAAATGCGAGAAAATCCGCAGAATTTGCGAAATAGAAGGCTTCTCGAAAGTGGTGGAAGTAGAGGGTTGTACGAGTTTATCATGACGGGTATATTAGATATGGCTATTTGGACGAGTTTATCCTATGCTACAAAATGCCTTCCGCTGTCGCCATGGGTCACAAGAAGTTGTTTGAATTTACAATTTAAGTGCTCTATTGTGAGTTGGGCAGCATTAACAACGCTGTTGAAACACGTCCGCCTATGGTCGTCCGATTTTGAGAAACCAGTTCCTACTTACCGATAGTACTCATGCAAACCATAGAAAATTTGTGCCCGGTAATTGCTAGCGATTCGTTCCGCTTTCTCACAACCCCGATGCGTTCCTAAAAAAGAGACTGATTTACTTTTTCAATGACGACGACATTTTTTCAATAGTTTATGGTTTCATTTACTGGTTAGTATCAATACACAAAAAAAGATGGGCAGGATATGTAGCTCGTTTGAATGACAACCGCTGGACGTCCCGTGTGACCAGTTGGTACCCCCGCGAAGCAAAAAGACCGCGAGGAAGATCCCCGCCCAGGTGGAGTGATCCTTTTTGAAAAATATTCGGCTAGAGGTGGCATTAAGTGGCAAGAAATCGAAATGAATGGGATAGATGCATCCTGCAAGGTTGGCGGAGTCACCCTTGAGGAGCGGACATCAAGGTATTCAAGATATTAATACACATCCCTTTCGATGAAGACTCATTCTTTCATCGTCTACGTCATGAGTTGAACGATATTTCTAAAAGTTTTCACTCACTAGGAGACCAAAGAGTAAGCCCTAGTAGAGCAACGAATTCCACTTCAGATAATGTAGTAGCATGCATTTGGTCAAGCAACGAAGAACGAATATGCAGTTGAAGCGAGGTGATTACTCTGAAAAAGTCTTTTTTAATAATTTCAATCTAGGGCTCACTAACGTTCGTGATGTCATACTTTTGGATCAGGGTGGAGTGGGCGTGGTGGCAATAGGAGATCTCATAGGCATGGTCTGGGTTCGAACCTCGGACCTACAGTAGCGCTCAAAAGTCTTCGGTGAAACGCTTTGACGCTTTTTTGTTCATAATTTTTTTCTTAGTGGACCAAATCGTGCAAAATTTGGATATGTTCGACTAGAGCATATTTCATTCTGCCCAACACTATTTGACTACAAAGCTGCAATATCCACAGATAGCGCAAGGGGTTTGTTCCGGTAACAGATTCTGCTCAAAGTAAAGTTACTGACGCTTACAGTTATTCGCACCTTATGTGCGTTATTCTTCTCTATTGTGTTCGCCGTTACCGCTCGTACACTTTAGATATGACAAAACGGAAAGAGATTCTAGAAGGACCATCATCTGTATTTTCAGTCGATTTTAAATTCATGCTCTTTGGAATATCTGGAACATGACCAGATTGCAGGTTAATAGTGGTAAATATTCACAATACACCCATGCTACACATATCGAAATTTCGCATGATTAGATCGAATAGGAAAGAAGTCGCGACTGAAAAATATGGCTGAAGAAGCATTTCACCGAAGACTTTTGAGCGCTACTGTATATCAACTATGAAGCACTTGCACGGTAAAGAGCCAAGAGTCAGAATGCTGGAGAAGCTTTACTTAGGCCCTCGTCGAGTCGATTATTTAGTAACAGTAGCTGAGGAGGAGGAGCTGCTCACATGGCGCAGATAAGTCAGTGAAAAGCTCTTGGGAATGGGAGCATTTTATGGTTAGCTGAGTGATATTGAATTATAGCTAGAGGAGGATTTGAGTGGGGGCTTCACATTGCTGCCAAAGGGCGAAGATGGCTAATGAAGGGATCGAAATGTTTGTACCTAACTCTAAATACAGATTTACTTAAAGCCATGTTATCGTCTCAATCAATCGAAGTTTACCAAATAAAGGCATGCTTACTTACTCTTTCAACTGGTTAAGATCTTGTGGCTCTTGTACTCCGCCTATGAGATACTCCAAGTTATTCAAATCACTGTATGTCGTCAAAGTGAGCATCATCCTGGAACATCCGAGATGATAACTGCTCGATTCTCTGATTACCTGTTTTACAGTTCGGCTGTTTAACAAAAGTAAATTAAATAGAAAAGAGTAGAGACCAGCAATGTATAACGAGATGAATCTCCAAGGTTCCTCGTCGAGTTAAAGACTATCGTATACAATTTACATAAACCGACTAATTGAGCTACTGCTTGATGTCATACTTCAGTGAATCGACTTCACAGTTGACCTCTGACATTTCCCAGATGACCTCTATTCCCTTGAATGCTTTGACGGGGTAGGGCTTCGATGTTTTGATGCTGAGCCCAAAAACCCTTTTCAATGACTAAGGGTCAATAGGGTTTTTCAAGAATGGATGACAGAGGAACATAAAAAATCAGAGGAAGGGCCTAGTATTATGGTTTGGACATAATATCTACCGACTATTAGCAATCACCATTTCGTCAATCACGTCGAGAGATGGCTTCCTGAGAGGATGCTGTTTCCGAGAATAGCACTTATTAATTCTTCAAGCGCTTTTCCCTATCAACCGGAGACTTCAGAAAGATTTTGCACCGACAAAATGACTTCCCTGTTTTCGAATATCCCACTGATTTTTTGTGAACGCAGTGAACCAGGCGGAGCATGCGCCATACTTTCGAAAGCCTGCTAAGGAAGGTTCGTGTCTGACAACCTCGAAAGGCTTGCGTCTCTTAAGCGAGCAGTTTCGAATTCGTTTTTCTTCGAATTAAGGCCCAGCGTTTGTAGAATATTATACTTCCGTTTCATTCCGTAATGTGTGGCTAACAAGAACCATTAAGGCTGATTTTCTATAGTCCTTTTGTCCTCCAGTACGTCAGTAGCTCGCTTTTCAGTGACTATTCTATAGGTCTATCTTACACGTTTAGGGTTTTCCGAGGTCTGGAAATTTTTTGCAAAAAGTACTGTCTGTATTTACCTCATTATTCGATACTGTGAACATCGAAAGCGTACCTTTCTATCTGATTAGCTGGTAAGTTTCGATACGTCCAGTAGGATCCTTCCAATTCCCAGAAACGTGACATGAATACGTTCAGTATGAATTGCTACAAAGCATCATTACAACGAGATTTACGAATGAACCCTTCTGTAAACTACGCCCATAAAAAGCAAAGCATTAGATTTTTACCTGTTCTGTGGTATCGAACGAAGCAAAGTCTTCGAATGTATCGAGTATAAACTGGGAGATGTACGGCATTTGTCTTCGCATTATATCCGACAAACGGGGTAGATTCACGAGCGTAATAATCTGCAGATGTGGTGATAGAAATATGAATACCAGTTGAGATACGCTAGTAAAGAAGACGTCAAAGTTGTGAATTTTATTTTAGTCCACCTTCTTTTCTCTCTTGGTCCAGCTCCACCTTTCAAGAATCTGATTGTAGGCTGTGGTGGGTTACGGGTTTGTGCTCAAAGTACCGCCCACTGGGTCAACGCTCCGCCCACTGGGGACAGGCCTCCTTCTGACTTTCTACCGATTCCTTCGCACTAACGCTTTAACCGTTTTTCCTGTTTTACAAATTTCCTCGAGCCAAAACAAGTAGTTCAGTTTTTGGCACCGCCCACTCTTGGGTATGTTCCGCCTTCCATGGGTGTGGCACCCGCTGAGCTTGCATGTGTATTAATGATCTTGCCCTATGCCCAACCCATTTCAAATTTCATCCTAGCTTTCCACGTGTTCCTTCAGGTAATGTCGAATTGCAGACAAACGAGAGAAAAGAGAGCGTTATATGTAGAAAAGATTGCGAAAAAGATAACTAGAAATCAACTCTCCATGCATTGTGGATTTGCTATACGGTATCAGAGTTACATATATCCGGATCTCACTTTGATACACTTGTAGGGTCGATCGATGGTTGATATTCGCATCTTCTAACAAGGGAAGGATAATTGGTCGCACTGGCCATTCAAGATGAGATGTACACCCCCGTAGGTGGTTTCGAACGCTGATCTCAAATCTGTATTCCAAATCTGCGAAACGATTCTGGGAACAAAGTTACGGGCTCGGGGCCTCCCTGTGTTATACCACTGCGCTGAACGGATCACCGAGCCGAGTAAAGGCCTTACCTGTGCAACGGTGGCCTGGGGGATAGTGCGGTAGATTGATAGGCATGACATCAAGGTTCGAATCCTTGATGCATGGGCTCGTTTTGCTTTTCCATAAAATGCGTCCTAAACGCTTGCAAAACGTTTTTGGGCTCAATGTTGGGCGTCTAGAGGGTTCCCTCACAATTTAGGACTCCGGAGAATAGTAATCCAATAAAATTTTTCTTACCGCTAATGGCTGAATATACGCATACGTATCTCTACCCTGACCAATCGAGATGGTGTTTTGAAATCTTCGGCAGCTTCCCGTACTTACGGTAGGCGGCGGTTGAATGACTCATCCGACCAGAGCCCTCTTTGGGAGAGATACGGCCCACAGATTCTAGGAATGGTGCCCACGCTTTCGAAGGGGTGGTACAAGTTAACCGGCATTGTTGAAAAAATACTGTAGAACAATAGTTTATCTCTTTGTGTGCACATATGATTATCCGTTGATTCTATTCATGGGGTAAATGCCCTTTCAAGAGGCCCTTTCATTAGGTAAGCGTGGTGGAGCGGTGGGGCATGGTACCACGGCTGTCCTCGAAACCCTGTATCCACCTGTGAATTGTTCTGAATTTCCCCCTTATGAGCCTTCATTGTTGATTTGAAGCGGTATCCACTGGAAATGACTGTCGCGCAATGGGACTCCTTTATTAATTTTAGCATAACTCATCCTTACAATTTATCCACTAATCTTCATAAGTAGGCAGACCGACTAGCTTGTTTTGCATTTGATAGTTGCGACCACATAATACATCGTAAGTTGTCAATATCAAATAATTTCGAAAGCTCATGCTCTCTTAATTTCCGTAGATGGCCCTTTGTCGTGATAATACAAAACGTGTTTCTCATGCTCGAGAAGGTGCGGCTTCTTTTGAAACTCGAGCTTCAGAAGACTATGGACTCTTCCACCAGTGCCACAAAACTGGAGCTCATGGGCCAGATCACAAACATGAGGGCTACGTTTCACTTCGGAGCCTCTATATCCTCACAAATGTAGGAAGTTTCATTTGCGAAGCTACGGGTCCATCGTCGCTCTCCTCATCAGGCGACCGGAGAGGATAATTGTGATCGTCTTTCACGAATTCGACTTCTTCGCAAAGGATAACGGGCTTTTCCTAGTATCGATAAGTACGGCTCGAAACCACTTCATTACCGCACTCGGATAGTGTTGGTGTCTACTTCATGCTACAAGAAAGAACTTCCTCCACCAAATATGATGATCCCACATTCGTTCAGAAGATTCGCTGGTAACGTGTTAAAGAGCGTTCGACCCGATGAATCATTTGAAATCTTCCTCTTTGAAGCCTTTGAGGTTCATTTTAAGCAAATATTTAAAATTCCTCTTTTCTTGAATGGAGCTCCACCCTTAATCGGCCCGTGGGCGTCAAAAAAAAAAACTTGCCTTGTAATACCTCTCCAGTGTTCCTTATTTGTGAGGAAGCCCTGTAGACGCCCAACATAGAGCCCAAAAACGTTTTGCAAGCGTTTAGGACGCATTTTATGGAAAAGCAAAACGAGCCCATGCATCAAGGATTCGAACCTTGATGTCATGCCTATCAGTCCACCACACTATCCCCCGGCCACCGTTGCACAGGTAAGGCCTTTGCTCGGCTCGGTGATCCGTTCAGCGCAGTGGTATAACACATGGAGGCCCCGAGCCCGTAACTTTGTTCCCAGAATCGTTTCGCAGATTTGGAATACAGATTTGAGATCAGCGTTCGAAACCACCTACGGGGGTATACATCTCATCTTGAATGGCCACTGCGACCAATTATCCTTCCCTTGTAAGTCTTGTGTGATGCTGTGAAATCCTTAGAGGGATGCGGTCGATTTCACCAGGGTATGGTGCAGTTGGATCGGAATGGTCGCTTCGCGACGAGAGCGACCTCGCGCACGAAGGGTTATAGCAGAATGGAGTGGATGCAGCGCAGCAAGTAAGGAATACAGGAACAAAGAAGTAACGGTAGAATCTTGCCAAAAATAGTAATCGCCTATCTATCGAGTTGTATGAAGAATGCTAGAACTGCAAAAAAAGACAAGACGTCCGCGTCTGTCGCACGCGGCGAATCGATTATACATGAACGATTCAACTGCTCGTCTCCCATTTCACCCAGCCTCTGGGAAGTCATTCACAAGACCTTTGAGACTGTACTTATACCCTTTAGCAACTAGGTTTTTTTTTTGCAACTTTAAAACTGTGCCTGAACTGACCTTTTTATTCCATTTCTTTTTTTTATTATGAAAGGCATCTGTGGAGGTTGAGGCAGCCACCCTCTGAAGAGATTCTCTTCTCGCTCGTTCCCTACGAAGCTTTGAGAGCACAGATTTGGCCCCGTTTTCCCTCTGTAACTACACTTGGTGTTCACATAATAAGTCTAAGCCAAATACGCATTCATTTCCGCTAAGGTTGGTCATGAAAGAGGTGTGCGTGGCATTTAACAGAAGTACATGAAGGGATAGTGTTGTCACCATTTGCTTATACCTTCCCTGCGGCATTGTATGTAGGTGCTCCTTCTCGTCCAGGTACTGTAAGCTCCATCGCCCAACGATCAGCATACATTTTCCTGGAAAATGCAGAAAATCGCGTTCCACTATTGAAACTAATTTGTTTTGACCAGTACCTATAATTGTGCAGTACTTTATATACAAGGTTAGACTTGGTATATTTCGAATCGGGAGAAAAAACAGGATTCACCGTGGGGATTGGACGAAGTATAGTGCTCTGAAATGAAGTTTTCAAGGGTGACCATTGCACCTCAATCAGATCTGCCTCACATCTTTGTCAGATACCATTCGACATGATGGTGGCATCAAATCAGCAATTTCCGATGGTTCTTCCTTATCCACTTTGAAGTCCAACGAACTAATTGGTGGTCCTTCTCGAAGATTAGATCGTTTACAATGCACCACTGAAAAATTTGTTTTTAAATATATAGATTACATCAAGGATAGAGGGGGAGTCTCCAGCACAAAGCTCGGCTCTTCCTGGCATCGATCCAGGATCGACACCAGATTGCTATCTACCAAGACAACCAGATTTCTACCCTCTCTGGTCGGTTATTTGACCCGAGCTTTGTCCGGGAGGATAAAAGAACTAACATGTATAAGGCTGACCAATGCAAGCCATTGTATGGGCCACCTATGAACTCATGCGCCACTACGATTCTGTTGGAGGTCGAATGCGAAGGAGGTTGATCAACGTCAAAAGGCTTTACCCGTTGACCCCCTATCTTTCGCAATTCTGTCATCATCAGCTAGAATGCAATCGACCCGAGTGAAGGAAGCGATCAGAAACTTTGGAAACCCATTTCAATTTTTGGGGTAAAAGTGCCTTCCTATTGAACTCAGAGAAGTACTGTAAACTGCTTCCGGTATTTATTGAGAGTGGGTAAAGGCTGTCGGTAGAACTTTTCTAATTTTTCAGTATTTATAAAAAGCAATACGAAGATACGCAGCATGAACTCCCGTGAGACATCTGAGTCCACTGATTGTTGAAGTTAAACTGATCACTATGAAAGAACGCATATTTTTAGCCATTCTATCTCGAGACTAGCTTTGCAGTCAGTACCGCAATTTCACAATACAAAGCCATGCCTGATGCTAGTTTGTGTAAGAAAAAAGTTCGCTGTTTGTTATTAAGAACTTCTTTCCAAGCGAAATAACAAGACCCACGTTCCGGTTGCAAGCCGACAGTAAGACATCGTGTAAGTCGACACTTCTGGCACATTGATCTCCGTATAGCTAAAACAGAAAATGTGTATATGTATACACAGAGGTTTATTCGGTTTTTTGATTTTGGTTTTTTGAGGTTTATTCGCTTCTTTCGATCGATTTCTATACCTACTCCATTAGTTTATGGGCTCCGGTCGTCCGTGTGGATTACGTAATAGGGATGGAAAGAGAGACATGGATCCTTTTCGAGATTGCGCTTATCCATGCCCACTTACATTATCGTGATAGGGCCGTTGACTTCATTTCTATCAGGAATTCCTGCTGATATACTACGCCTATTATGACTTTCGCCCTCTACGGATTGCTATCACAGAAGGGCCGTCTTTCTTGATTTTACATCAAATTACTTTTTGATAAATCTTAAACTTTGTATGAGTAAGCGCATGGAATCTTCTGAATAGAATCAGGCAACATTGACAAGTCGGAAGAAATACGAGCAATTCTCTTCATAAGTTCTGATTGATAGATTTTTCGGTTTGTGTTGTAACTTCACAGACGACTAGTGTAGTCCTTTATTGGAGTTGAACAAAGAATGTACCATACTCTACAAAACACTCTTTTATACACAATGATACAGCATGATAGTAAACACTACTAAAATTCCCCGACAGTGACTGACAGGGGAGTCCTGGCTTGGGAAATTTTTTAGGGACTGTTACTTAAAGGCACTGTTCACGATGAAAAGGGTTACTGAGTTCTTCCTTTGGAATACTCAGCGCCCCCCATGGGTGGTAGAAGGGTCCTTCTCGCTCCCACAATCTCGGCGCTTAGGGCATAGTGGAAGCGATGAGGCGATGTTTTTCTCCAATTCTTTTTTCCTCTGTTTTTCTTTTTGCTGCAGCGATCCCTTATTCAAATTCCTTCTCCTAGAGGCTGAAACAGATGAGCTACTTTTGCTGTTACTAGGGTTTCTTTGTTTAATTATGCTTATAAGTGAATGAATTTTTGCTTACCATTGCCTGTTATTAGCACCAGGACCCACACGCGCGCAGTGAAACACACTGTTCAGCCCGTCCGGACGTCCCACTCCTCTTCATTTTTCTGGTTTCATTCTCGTCCAGCCCCCTTTTTAAAAATTTTCTGAAGCTTTTTTTCACTCTGGAGACACCGATGCACGCAGCTTCTCCACCTCAGTTGCACTAGTTTCGATCTTGTCTTCCATTTTTCATCATAATCTGGATTACCCAAAATTATCGTGAACTGTGCCTTTAGGCTCTGCTTGACTATGAGGCACTGAGAACGGGAAATGGACCGTGAACTTATCAATCAACAAACCGCATGTTTCATTCATGGAGAATCCACGAATGGGCCGTTGCATGCCCTCGCGTCGAGGTGAGGTTGGAACCAAATTTTCTTGGGGAAGTTTTGAGGTTGGATGTTCTGTCTCATGTTGTGGTATAAATAGCTTAACGTTCAAGAGCTACCTCTCAGAGTAGTGCCTTCCTGGTTTGAAAGGTACTGGGATGAAATAACACAGGGTTGAGAGACACATATCTGTAGCTGCTTCCAGTTGTATCCATGACACTGTGGTTTGACTTCTTGAAATGTACGATTAACTTGTGAGCCGAGCTGTCATGATGGTCACTGTTGAGCTGTTAGGCCTCCTACTGCAGCCGTTTTCAGTATCCACTTTTCGAATACAGCTTTTGTCTCTCTAATCCCTTTGTGGATTCTTCGGAGAGGTATCTTTTTTTGCTCAGATACTTCTTGCGACACTTTTCTTGCTCAATTTTCTCTAGTAAACCCTTGGGTGTTCTACAAGCTCTTCGATGCACAAGACGTGATTTGTGAACAGGCACTTCCCTCCTAGCGGTTTTTCTTTAATGCTTTCGTAAGGTATGACGCTAGCACATGGATAAGCTTTGAAGATTCTCGGCTGACCTCAATATTGTTAATGTGTTCGGGTGAAAAGATTAGTTCAGAATATTTTTGTTGATAAGCCTGGATAGAGCTAGCAAATGATGGCTGACGTATGTGACTTAATGCTGTCAGATTCAACAGGCTCTACACGATCTAATCAAAGGCACAGCAGTTGAACCCGTACCGAAAGGTGCAATAGCATATGAGTACCCACGTACGACTTTCTGTAAGCCTTGCCAGGGATCCTAGTAGTCTTTAGTTCCTTGAAACTGTTTCCAGGATGGCGAAAGCTTGATAATTCCCTACGGTAAATCCCGAGGAGCGACAGGTACAAAACCGATGAAGCTTCCCTGACCTCCATTGAATAGCGCTGAATCAGAAACGAATTGCCTTGAATCCGGAAAAGCAGTAACTATCGCTAAAAGTTCATAGATTCGTCTGAATTCTGAACGAAACACTGTGAATTCTCGACAAAGCCAGACAAACTTTAATGCTATTCCTTCTATGGGTCCACCTCCCCCTCTTTGTCCCAGTCCACAAGGACAGAGCATGAACACCACTTGTATCAGAACTGTACGGTAATGGGTCACAAGTGTAGGGCATAATCTTTCGATGTTGTAGGCAACAATAACTAACCATTCAGTTGACAGCGGTTAGCTCCTCTACGGCAAATGAACTTCTTGCGGCCTTCGATAGATCGGCGAAAAAACGCTGCACATGCTCGACAAACCTGAACAGAAACCCATGAAGCATTGAAGTGGTTTGCGAGGAGCGGCTATCCTGGAGAACCTCTTCGGAGATTTTCAATTTTTTGAAAAAAAATTTCTGTTTCGAATCGTCTTTGTTTGACATTGATTTTTCGTTTTCTTACAAATATCTACATCCTGATCCGGTGGTCAGAACTGCTCATCACACATTAAGAACTTAGAATATAGTGGTGTCCCATTGGCTGCTTTCATAGTCCGCAGGCAGGCGCGCGCGCCGGCGCGCGTGCAGGCGCGCGTGCCGGCGAGCCGGCGTGCCGGCGTGCCGGCGGAGGCAGTGCTAGGGGGAGGAGGGAGGCAGACAGTGTAAGGCAGACAGTCCACGCCCCTTCGAAGGTTGTTTGTTTTCAACCCCTCGAAGGGGCGTGGACTGTTTGCCTTACACTGTCTGCCTCCCTACTCCCCCTAGCACTGCCTCCGCCGGCACGCCGGCACGCGCGCCGGCGCGCGCGCTTGCCTGCGGACTATGAAAGCAGCCATTAGTGCTTGTCCAACGGCAACGGGCATATACTCTAGATCGCTTCTCGGTTCCAATTTATCTCATTTTGTAAGTCTCAAAATCATCGATCGACGCTGGTATCTTCTATCTCACGGTTGAATATGTGAGCCATTATAAAATTTTAATCTGATCTACAAAAAGCAAATTGTTGTGTAGAATGATCCTCTTTACAGGACCGTAAGCAGTGTCATGAATCCAGAGCATTATCCAGAGCTAAGCGTCATAGGTCGGCGTTACCCTTGTACTTGAGCGAAAGTAGAAAAATTCATGTAAAAGTTTTTGATAACGTGAATCCCCGAGAAACATACTTTCGAGGGAATCGTCTCACCATAATTACCCTCACAAAGTCCCCGAAAAGAGGATCCTGCCTAATTACTGAAGATTACCTACTTTAGCTCTTATCGCCAACTTATCAAAAACAGACAGGAATACCTCAATGCCGAAGTGTTGAGAGCCATCATAAATACGTTCGCAAACGCGACACAGAGATGCTTCAATATGATTCGCAGGATTCGTACTTGCTGACTCCTTCAGTGCATTGAACGCAGCAGCCGGCATCGGCTCATAGGACTTTGCAGTGGCTGAAAATGATGACGTCTGGATTGTTTGCTGAGACAAAATAAGCTTTAAAAAGGGCAGGTGCTCTCATTATCTGTTATGACGGAGTCTTAATACTGCGAATTCGAAGAAAAGTAGAAAATGGGAAATTCCTTTGTAGACATTCAATATCAATTATCTTGCTGAAAAGCAAAGCAAAAAATGAGTGAAAATTGAATAAATAATTATGAAAATAGGTTCTAAGAACCAGATGACATTTTGAATATCCCTAGCCAGAAAGTATCCTAATAGCTCAAACATCTCCTGTGCAAATGAGGATTGGATTGCAGACAGGAGCTAAACATTTAAACCTTAACTGAGCATTTCTGCGATTAGTATGGCAATATTCTAAGATAATAGTTTTTAGAACGTTCGTGTAATACCTTTTTCAATAACTTACTCATTGATAGGTGTGACAGAGAAGTCCTCAATGGGATGGAAAAGTCAAGGGAGAGCACTGTGCCAACCTGCATTAAAATGTTTTTTTGTTTGTTTTTTTTTTGACTGTTTTGCATAAAAAACTAACATTCAATCCAGTTGCATTGAAATTTCCCCAGAAGAACCTGTGACCCTCAAGATAGCCTAGGGGACGCTGTCGGCTCGAAAAACGCTCAAGTTAGGCCACTTAGCCGACGTGCACAAATGTGTTTTGTTTTCAAATGTCATAGAGCTTGTAAGTATTTTCCCCTTTAAAACGGTCATCGAAGATTAAATAGTCTTTGCAGCCGGATCCCCTCTCCTTTCCGATGTTCTCCAGTTCTACGTGCATAATCAGCAGAAATGTTCATCTGACTCCTTTCAATAGCTCCATTGTACAAACTAGTCTGGGAATAAAGCAACTGGGTCCTTATGCAAGCACATAGTCCCATTTGAGAAACAGAATAGACAACTGACTTTAATTTTTGGTGGTATACGAACTCTATTAAGGCTCGCAGCTTTCAAATAAAAAACCGAAAAGTTGATGAACAGCTCAGTAGTTTAGTTTCTGGCTCGTCATAGAGCTTTCCTTTAGTTCCTCAAACCTCATTAGGACCAGCTCTTTCTTACACTTGATTAGAACCATTTCTTTCTTTCTTTCTTTCTGAGATTGGTCTATGAAACATAACTTGAAGTGTGAAACGAAAGTCCAACTGCTGGCTTAAATACCCCCTCCTTCTCCTAGCTTACAATCAGATCCATAACTGAGTAATTCGTTTGCAGCTGAGACCACCTTCAGGATTACCTCTTCTTCGCAGTATTGCCGCTTGAAAAAGTGTTCAAATCCACTGCTATTTTCTATATCTCCGGGCTTTCTTACTGAAATTTATATTAACATCTAACTTATCAAGTCACATCTCTGAGGAACTGTTTATGGCTATAGATTCGAGAGAAAAATGGAAAGAGTGGCGAGAAGTCGGGAATAGAATCCGATGTGGCTATCAAGATTGCCTAGGGCTTCTGAAAGCAATCATACGCTCAAATTGAGGGAATGAGTAAGACAAAGCAGCACTGCCCACATGCTCAACAGGATTGTCAGATTTGAAGGAGTTGTAGTTGAAGAAAAAGGTGGAAGTGAAAGACTTGAAGGGTGCATTCATACTTCAAAGAAAAGAGCGGGGAAACACGATGGGGGAAGGATATGCACAGCCTGTATAGGCTACATTTTCATCATTCTTTGTTCATTGGATTTCCTAGCACTAGCACTCTTAGGAAGCAACGACCAGATTATGTATTATCCTTAACAACAAATCCTTTGCCCTTGTGGTGAAACCCATTTATCGCCTTATATATCCGATATTCAACAGTCCAAGCGCGTCTGGAGAAATTATCAGCAACTTCATCTGGGAAAGTGCATTTTTGCCGCTCAACGTTGAGCGAATAGATTTGTTTTCAGATGGACCGCAAATGTGCAGGTGCCTAAGTTCGGACATTCTCACCATTTCCAAATAACTTCGAAAGAGATATCCCGTTTGTGGATAGTTATAGATAAATGACTTTGCCTAGCAACGAATTATTATCTTATGAATGTATTAGTAGTCGCTGTAGTTACTACCTAGTAGATGTACTTATGGATATGTCTGAACAACTCTTACATAACTATATAGGGCAATACTACGAACATGAGACTGGCTTGCTGGAATGAATGGAGTTGTTCGAGCATAAATCTACTTCATATAAGAGGTCAACGAAAAGGCAATAAGGGGTTCTTTAGATTCATATGACCGTCGAAAAGGATTCCTGGATAGTAGAACGCCCTTCTAGAGCTTGCAGTCTCTGAAGCGACTATAACTCTCATCCCGCAATCAGGCAAGTTTAGTTTTCAGCTACCAGTTATATTATCTTGTCCCAGAGGGATACATCGACGAAATTATTCAATTTCTAGGCGAGTAATTCTGCAACTCAAGACTTCCATCTATGATCCTTATAGAGTGTTAGTCATCGACGTTAATTGATCCCGTTTCTGGGTTAGCCCCTCACTCTCACTTCATTATGAAACGTAGCGACAATGTGAAGATCTCTGTGGCCCATACGGTAAAGGGTGGTGGCCAGCTGATGTACAAAACTGTACTTATCTCCCCCAGACGAGTAATTGTACTTGGGAGTATCGCTGAGCCTACTCCAAGAACATGGACGACTTTATGAGCCTGAGTAAATAACAATCAAGGATCCGATTCCATTTCCATGCATGTGTAATAGTGAACCGATTGCCACCACGTCAGCTTTACCAGCAACTGCAAATGCCTAATAATACCCGAAATCGATCATTCATTCAATAGGCATTCGGAAGTGGAAGAATCCACCAAGTCCACAGGTCTATTCAACTACATATCTGGGTATACCAACCTATTCAGAACTACCACCAAAGAGGATACAGCAACAAGCCATGCAAAGACGTTGTGTATATGTATATAATACATAGAACCTACACACATTCTTAACTTTATCCCTTTTCCGCACTCCTCGTTCATCTCTGCTTTCAATGAATTCAGTAACTTTGATATTCAAAAAGTGAAGAGTAATGCCTGGTCGAGTAATAGCATTCTTTTCCAATAATATGACCTGCCATCACTATTGGCTGATGTTTTTTGTGGTAAGAGTGGGGAGAATCACGTAGGATTTAGATATGCTGCACCTCCTTTTCTTTCCTTCGATCCCTTACTTTTCTTTCGAGAGACTCATGTATGAGATTCATAACGAGCACGAATTACAGTAATCAGCTAATGGTGATTTCGAATTAAAAGGCAGAGGTAGGGGTACTACAAGTGCAGTATGCCATATCCAACTTACAGGGTGCGCCATAAATATGGTAACAAAAATATTGGCCTCCAAAAACCGTAGTTCATATTGAAACATAATCAATTTTAATGAATTATTTACTGTGCATCACATCTACAAAACGAACACACCGCCATCTTATATAACCATTTCCTGTACTAATTATAGCTCAAAGATTCTCCGGCTCCTCATCGACAGTGGCACGCAGAGTTTCTTGAAAAATTCCAGCCCGGGCTTTTTTCAGTGATTTCTTAGGAGCAGCAACAGTGGTGCGTTTTGAAGCGCAGGCTTCCCACTCCAGCATGGACTATATCCGGCGACCCATCACATTGTGGTCCGGGAAATTCGTAGAAAGATTGCAAGCTGGGATTAAGTCGCGAACATTTTCCCAGCACCAGTCTTGATCATTTCCCATTCGTGAGCAAGTGCGATGCAGTTTTCAAGTCGTACCATTTGAAAAATCGTTGACCCTCAGCTGCATCCTTCCAGAAGAACCCTTCTCAAGAGGGTCGGATTAAGTTTTGTACTTTTCTCGACCAAAAATTGCGACATCGCTTTGATGGTAGGGTTTCTAGCCTAAACTATCATAAAAGAGAGAAAATGGCTATGAGAGGCTATCTGACTCTTCTCATCGGCTTCAGCACTCGTAGTGGAAACCATAGGTGTGCCTTGGGATCTCAACATTTCTTCCACGCTAAACACTCTTAGGTGAGAAAAAAGTCTGTCTAAGCGCGTGCCGCGCGCAAGTAGCGCGTAGCAAATGTTCTTCCTTTTCAACTTCCTCTCGTCAAAATGCTTATGAGGCTTTCGAATTTTTTTTGGATACAACTGTATTCACTCAGGGTAGACTCTACCCTCTGAGAAGAACATACAAACAAATCAGCTGTCATTTTTCTCGTGTTTCTGCATGTTCTGCATCATACTCATTCCCAAGAAAATGTATTCGGAAAAAGGGTCGTATAAGAGACAAAACGACCATTTTGAGATTTGTTTTTACCCTGTCTACGCTACGCGATTCAAGAGACTGTCATGTGTGAAATGTTGAATTGAAGAACGATCCCGGGGAAGGATTCACCAAATGCGCGCAAAAGCGGAACGGGCGGTGGATGTCTGCGAAGCTCCACCATTTTTCGGAATTTGACGAGGTTAGGGTAGCAAAGTACATATGCTGGCTAAGGTATATCATGAACATTAGGGGAGGTACAGTTTTGGAGAAACCCAACAAACAAGGAAATTACGCACGTCCGAAAACTTGTTACCATATTTTTGGCGCACCCTGTACTATCAACGAGCCACACAGCCCTTGCTTTATAGTCTCGCCAGTAGTCAACCAAGTATTGTAGACGCATGTGCAATAGAGCATACCCATATAAGAATCAATCAGGATTTCCCTTAACGCCGACTTTGACAGGTCCAGGCCTTCATCTTCAACATTAGGGCCTAAGAGAAGCACCTATAAAACGATTTTGAGACAATAACCTTTTCCTTCGCCTTGTTTTCTGCTAACTGCTCACCCACACATGCTTACACCACACCTACAACAAATGATCTTACTCGCTCCCGTTAAGGATGCTGAAACCGCTCCAAACCATAATTTTTGGAATTTATTTTGAAATAGACGTATTCAATACATGTGGTTAGGCCCATGAATGTTCCTTCTCGGTCCCTTCCAATTCTGCCCTTTGAATGTCCACCAACCACTATGATTTCCGAATGCCGCCAATGAATCAGTGCAGAATGCAGCTTACAATGAATCAATCCCTCAGCCACAAAGAGTGATTTATTTTTCCTTGTGCCTTTGAAAGGACGATGCGAATGCAACGCGAGACTCAGCACACCTGAAAAATAGGGCAACCCCTTAACATTCGGAGAAATAGGAGGAGGGCAACAGCAAAGTGGTATTGGCGACTATCAGCTAGCTGTAGGTCCCGAGCGAATTTTAGGAAAATAGTTCAAGTATTCGAACTCCAAATAATCAGCATATCCAAGCCATTCGAACGGTTCAAATTTGTAGTTCAGTTATCACGTAGTCCGCAAAACTAACCTCTACTCTGATGACTTTTTATACCTTTCTTCTAATTTACATAGGAGAGCTTACTGGTTCGTATTGATGAGGATAATATGCCATCGATTTTAAAACTCAGCTTCGGGCTCGATCCACCTACAGAGTCGTAGTACCAACCGTACTCCGAAGACCCGTTATCAAGGGTTATGAATCAAAATTCGTCAGGCCCAGCCATAAATGGCCTTTGCTGTGCACTTCACGACCTTTCATGAAAAAGTGCAAGATGCTTAAGCTTGACAAAATGATCTTTTACTGAGTAGATCGAATGGCATGCGACTATCAACAATCCAATCGTGATTCAAAAGACGTTGTTGAGATGTTCAAAGGTGGAGAATTATGGACAAAACTTTGACTCGGACGGGACTCGAACCCTTACACTACCCCGAGATCGCGCTTGCTTTAGCCTTCTTAATGGCTTTCAAGCCATAGCTTATCAGCAGTCACACGTGAAAACGTCGCTTGTGGTGATACTAATGATATCCCACTTTGAAAAGGGTGGTCCTACCATGCCTACCCCGGTACTTTTGAGTCAGAGCTACTACTTTACTGAACAATTTATTGTACTATACCAGAGCAATAAAATGATTTCTCAATTCAAGTGAGCAATGTCCATTCGATGGACTGGAAAAAGGACGTCCCACTTTGGTACAGTATACTTGGTGAGCTGCTAAATCGATTTCGAATGTGTTGGAGGCAGCAACATTTGTCTTTCAAGTAAAAACAAGTGGTTGGTGATGAAATGAAGAGTAGGAGATATGATTCGAAGGGAATGACACCCACGGATAAGCGATAATGAAGCGAACAATCAGTTCGGGTAATGCAATGCCTAACTGATGTGGGGAAAGTCTAATTTTCGTCGTCATGACTACGTTGTGAAGTACGTCCTTTCCAGCATTAACAGAAGTACCTCAACACTCCTTTTTCCATTAAGCTCGCGATAGAAAAGGAGTTTTACTGGAGTTTCAAGAACGCAATTGAGGGGGACTTCCACTAATTTGCGTTGCTTGAGAAATAGCCATAAAAAAAGCTTTCCCTTTTTCTTATCGGTGTTCCATCTTGTAACGAAGCGCTTTTTTGAGTAATTAATTTGGTGATCTAGTTTAAGGAAAGATCATGACATCATTAATGGGCATTAATCCCCATCGATCAGACTCGCAAAACAGCTGTTTTATGCAGGATTCGTGTCAATTGGTGCCTAATTGCGTCAGAAAAGGGGCAATGACGGTTCTTTTGCGATGAGTGCTTGGTGACCAAAGGTACTTTCATTAGACAGACTGCTCGAAAACCAAGTGTGGCGTCGCAAGGTGTGGGAGCACACAGGCCTGCGTCTCCTATGCATTGGACACTAGGCCAGTTGATCGCGCCAGCACCTTCCTTTTTTAAGTCAAAGGGAATGAAGGGTCCTGCCACAGATCACTGACCTTGTTTCGCAGCCTTGGCAACAGGAGACCCATTCTAAACCCAGAACTCTCGAATTTAGTTCTCCGCATGGTTGGCTGCTTGATGCCGAATTGCTTGCGGAACAGCCACCAAAACTTTTTGGGAATGTGAGTATGGAGAATAGTCGGATACGTGACACTTTTAAAAGGATTTTTCAGTACCAGCAACTGTATGTGTTCGATCTGTGGAGCACCGATGTTTTCCACTGGAGTGGTTTTACAAAACCTCCGCATACTTAACCTCCTTACAATGTTTCAGACGGCCCAAATGGCGATAAGGGCAGAATGGAGAGGTAGAGGGCTTGGAGAGCTCGATGATTGCACCCGATTAGAGGTTTACAGAATGAGCAATATTTCAGCCATCGCACTACCTACATCTACACCTGTCCAGAGACCATAGTCTACTGAACCGATAGAACTTTGGCCGATTCGTTCCCGTTTTTTCATGGCCGACTCGCTCCCGTTTTTTCACTTCACATTCTTTCACAGCTAGCACTTTTAATGGCTACCAAGCAGTGACATTTCTATCTAGTATTTCTACGCATTGTGTTTCTCTATATCTTACTAAAGTAGATTATGCCCAACTAGCCCTTTGAAGACAAGTACTCGGAAAAGTTTTGGTGGTTCAACGTCTAAGTCATCAGTGCAAAGACAGATGAACGATTACTTCTCAACGGTAGCAGCCCATAATAATACCCTTTTGGTCAGTACTAAGTGCTCAGGGCGCGATCGTACTCGAGTCCATTGACCAGTCTAGGTCCACGAGGATAATAAGGGCACTCGTTAACCACTTCAACTTCGTATTCGTATAGGTCATCCATTTCAGTCCTTTTGTCTTCTTTGGCATTTGATTAAGTATTAGGCCGGTGGGAAACAAATTTTGAACTGTAATGTAACAAAGGAATAACATCGAGGTAGAAAACCAAAAGCTTCTTAACCGGCATAGACATAGAATCACCCTACCCGTATGTAAATCCACCTTTACTCATTGGAACAGACCTACTTCAATGGTGGCTACCGTGCGAGGGACCACCTTCCAAATCAAGAACGAGCCATGTTTACCGAGAATCCAAGCCATTCCAATAGCTGATCCTTCCCTCAGCAGAACAGGCTCGATCATTTGCCGTTTATACTTTTCGGCAATGAATTTCGAGTCAAAGGCTGGGTGGCCACTTGTTAACAGCTTGAAGCCATGGTAGGATTCCCTCACAACTTATCTACGCCATCAGGATATTCGAATGTCAATTCAAATTCCCTGATGGTGAAGATATCAGATCCAGGCGCGCGAGTCAGTTCTTATGCCAGCCATTCCGCCAACGGCTTCCTACTGTGAAGAAAACATCCCGGACGACTTGGGTACAGGCATTCGTGCGGTGTCATTCGTGCGGTTTGGGGGCAGAATACACGTATTTCCCCATTCTGTTGGTACTGCTGCAAATTCATCACTTTCAAAATCATAGCGAACATAGTAAGAACAATTTACATCTATGTACATACAAGACGTAAATTGATGGTTGGCGCCTTAACATCATAGATATGGCATCACAGCGGGAGAATAAGTGGAATGTAAAGGATATAGTGAGTTGAGACGAACGAAACCAATCGTTCATTTTACTAAATATGAGGTTCAAGCACCAATACAATTATTCAACATTTGATCAATAGATGAGAACTGTGGAGAATCAAAAGACAAACAAGCATAGTTAATAAAATAGTTAAAAATACAAATACAGAAGATCACTTCCCCCGTTAATCGGTCCTCTTAGAGAGACCGCAAACAATAACAACTTGCTGATTATACAAATATTATATATAGTACTAAAAAAGTAGCAAAAACTGTGTACATGAACGCTACAGGACGAAATCTTCGAAGGTATTGAGAGATGAGGTGGCGGTTTACAAAGGCATTGCAAATAGTACAGTGTCTTCACCGTCTTTAGACATCGACATGAGTTGTATTTGCAACGACAAGTTGTTCCAAAAAGTCGACAAATTCCTGAAAACAACTGAGTTACCAAGGCGTTCCCACTCTTCGGGAAACGGGCAGTTGGATCGGCTCTGTGAAATCTTTTGCCGCACGCGGCTGTCGCTGATTAGTTGCCTCGTTATTTCAGACCTAACGTTTTTCATGTAACTACTAGATCCATATGCAGTTAGTATTTTTGGCATGATCCTACTGTTAGTCCTTTGGTCCTGTGGTCCTAGTCCTTCCACGCTCCGCTACTTCTGCATCATTCCGCTACAATCCTTCGCGCGACATCGCTCTCGCCGTCAAGCGACTGTTTCGTCTCAAATGCACCACACCATGTCCTTTTGTCATTTTTTCCCGAACACCCTTGATTACATTCAAGAAGAACAAGTACCTGCCCAACATTGAATTACTAACAACATGCAATGCAGCAGTTTAAATGCGAAAATCGACTTATTATATCAGCTAATGGCTGTCTTAATGCATCGATCCGGCCAAAAAGTAAAAACCGAAGACCTGAAGGTGTCAGTCGATGTTTCACCATCTGATGATTCATGCCAGAACTTAACGCTTCTAAACGCTCCCAAATACTGGTTCTGCTCCGCACTTTTCACATTCCGTTCCATGTCATGATCCAGGCATTTTTTCAATGTGAAACACAAACACCAAACCTCAGAAGAATCCCCGAAACTAGTAACATGCTTGATGGAAACTATCAAGATTCAATTTATAAGCTGTCGTCATATCAATAAAATAGCAGCGTTGTAGAGCAGAAACTTGAAAGGGCCAAGAAAATACTAAATCGGAAAATGAACCATTCAGAGGTGAAATATACTTCGAGACGCCCTTCGCCTTTTGTTTTCTTTGCTCATCGGGCACCAAGCTGTTAGTAGTGAGTTTGGGATGATATTCCGTATTCGACCATCGCTACACTTGTACGAAGCTGTCACGAAGCCGTGTAATCGAGTTGCCCTTTTTCGGTCGAAAGACACGGGATGAGTCAATCGCCCACTCAAAGCTTTGGTGAAAAAAGCAAACCGACAATAGAAGAATGTTCCTATGTTCCCCTGCTGGGATCCCGAAGAATCACACATAATCGCATTTGTCCGGAATGCATCCCATGTCGCTCACTATTAACCCATGGGACGAAAGCAAGGTCGGATGGGCATAATAAGTAAATACAGCCGCTGCAGCGAAGAGTGGAGCAATGTGAAGTTCACACCTAAATTGTTGTTACCAAGACGGCTTCAGGTTTGGAAAAAAGCAAACGTTAGCAGAAATGTTCACAGATGGAGATTTTGGACTGTGGTTGAAATAGCACTAAGAAGATATGAATTCACAAACCTCAATAGCATGACTTCGGAGTACACTGGACGGGACTAGTTCTATTCTTTGATGTTTCGGTTCCGACCCTTTATATTGGACGGCGTACAGAAGGCGAGATCCATCTCTATTAACTCCTAGGATGTTTTCTATCTCTTTCCCTTGTTGAAGTTTGTAAACTCGATCAGTCGAATCTGAAAAGTAACAAGGAAGTACACTGGAAGGAAAATAGTTCAACTTTGCAATAAAATATGTCCCGACGCTTATTTGACAAGTATCTACACTTGCCTCAGCTGTCCAAGATTTTAACTTTACTAGGGTTAACGATTTCGTAAGTTAGCCTTCATCAGAGCCTAGAAGTCGAAAAACCATATGAGAGTGATTTCCTCATAAGGCGAGACAAACCCAAGACGGTTCTCTAAACTAACCCTCCGGACCCCGTATACGAGTGTACTACGAGGCTTACACATTGTTCTATTGTTCTAAGTCGCCGGAGATCGACCACCCAGAAATTAACGTCTGCGTTCAATGAGCAAACTTACCTCCTTCCCGACCACCGTAATTTCAAAATTTGCAGAAGTCAAGAAAGGGTTACATTTGATAATTTTTGTATAGAAATTCGCATGAAACTGAAACTTCAACTAATTTCCACGTGACACAACATAACCCGAATGAGCGCACCTATTCATTCGCCCTACGAATGGTCAGCAGTCATCTCCGTATGTGTCAACTACCACTATTCAATAAAAGAGGAAAAGCACATCCGTTTCTGCTAGTATTGCTCATTACAAATACGAACCATATATGAAAGTATCGGAACGACCTAGTTGCCAATCTGTGCAATTTTTGGCTTAACAGTGATACGTACTTGCTATTGAGCTCGAAATGTCTTAAAGGGTAAGGTTGACCGAGCAAAGGGAAACCGCAAGGAATGTTTTGCGATTCCTTGATACAAAAGGACAAATCGATTAAATAATTCAAACGTTCAAAACAGATAACATACACGATGAGGACTCGGTGCTCGAATTAACGTCCTCTTTTATTTGCTTAGTCTTCAGAAAACGGGCACGAACGGAGCCCTCATCACTTTCATAGGACGCACCTGGAAAAAGACACGTCCAATTTCCGCTTAGTAAACAGCAAAGATTCGTTTACCTCGTTCAGAGAATTCCGATTTAATGCGATCTTTCAGAGAGCGCCTTTTTTGGGGTGCACTGCTCTTTTCGTTGTTATCCAGGGATCGACGTGCTAAAAGACAACATGGTTAAACAACATTATTAACAACAACAACAACAACAACTATAATAACATATAGCAAAAGCAATAATCGTAGATATAATAATAAACAACAACAAAGCAATATTAATAGCATCAACAGATACTATAAAACATCACACAACCTTAAGAACAACTTACATCTTACTCCATTTTGAGTTGCACTTGCATTATTGTCGGGCTCCTCCTTCTTTGGTTTTTCAGAAGCGATTTTTGTCTGTAAAACTAGTTTTGATTGTTTTTTCGTACCAGACAACACCAACGATATTATCGAGCACTCTCAGAGTTCCAATAGAAATAGTACAAGGGAAATGTAACAAATGGCTCTCATCACTAAGGAATTCAACCCCCGTAATGAAACACAGAAACCCACCCTCTTCGACGACGTCTCGCCCACAAGTAGTGGAGTAGTGTTCGAAATAGTTCGACGCCTGCCTCTCTTTATCTAAAACATATCCAATTGACAAGGGAACTACCTCAACGTGATGAATGCCTTACCACTTCGATTCCTTTTGTTTCGGACATAGTTGCTCTTCTAGCACCCCTTGACTGCTTTGGAGTCTGGAAAATCGATGCGTAGAAAGATTCAGAACGAGAACACACTTGAAATCACGACTTTGATGATGAAAGCTTAATGATTCGCTTTCAATTACCAAGCCCATTACTTTGTTTCTTATAAGTCGATTGAAGATAATCGACAGCACCTTACCACAATCTCGCCTTCTGTGCGCAAACTGCAGAAGCGAACACCGATTCAAGAGTATGACGTGTGTTTTTACCACTACAGAGCAATTTTAATCGTACAACCCCTGCCAAAATAGACGTAAACCCGACTACATCAAAGTTTCTAAACTCCCACATGTCAAAGTCAATGACATCTATTCAAAAAATCTTTCACCTGCCTATGCTATTGGATTCTTATATGAACGAAGTTAGGAAGTCTTGTCTGAAAGCTATTGAATTATTTCGCTCTCGTGCACTCGATAACATTCCTATTGCCCTCGTCGCAGTCCTTCAATTTTTACAGACAGGATACGACTTAATTATTAGTCTCCACGGTTTTTTCTGCAAGATAGACTGCTGAAGGCAGAAAAAAACGACACGCCATGGCAAGAAAGTTCTGCCACAAAAAATTCTCGACGTTAAAAATTTTTTAATTATAAACAATGTGAACACGGCCGCAAGGGTAATAATTCTATGTCATTTCACGGTCAATGAAAATATGAGTAAACAAGTGCACACATGATATGTGACCTTTCGCAACTTTGCCATCAATAAAAAACAAAACAGATTCGTACCATTACCTTATACTAAACATGTCAAGGAAAAAAGCCAGTAAGCAGCTGAGAAATCGAAGATCCACTCGCCGTAAGCATAATTCACCAGTAAACGGTTAACAACTGGTTGAACCGTTTCACTGCACTTTCTTTTGATAGAGAGACTGTCATGGTTAAACATAAACTTGAGCCTTCAGGCAAAAAAAAAAACGATATAATCTCAATAGAAAAGATACGAAACTGTGTAAGGTATCGCACCACCACTACCACAAAGTACTCACACCAACCTCTTCTCCAATCATGACGGTGCTATCATCTTTGCCACCACGTGCCCTAAAGAGCACGATTAATCAAATGAAATAAGAATAGAATTGAAACATTGACTATGTACATACAGGAAAAATCCACCTATGCTAAGAGAAAACTTTTGCCTTACCGACTGGGTTTATTTCGATTGAACTCCGCGATCGCATCCGGGCAGTCCTGTAAAGATAACTTTTGGGCAAAACAAACTAAAGGAGCGCCACCTCATACAAGCAACGGAAGGGAGGGAGAGAGTGCACTCACTTGTGCAACCTGCTCCGACACAAAATAACTGACAACTCACACAGTCACACTCAGCTTCCCACGTGGCTTCTTCGTCAGGATATCCTTCCCATTTGATCAAGTACTCGCGACGACCTGCTCTTTTCCTCGAAGCCAAAATCTTTTCCACACTATACGACTGCTCCGCTGAAAATAGTCATGTTCACTGTTTCTTTTCAGTTTCAGTCTCCGTTTGATGGACTTTTAAAATAAGAAAAATCGTCCAAGTAATACTACTGTACTACTGTTTTTTGAGGAAATATTCCTGCTATTCGAAACGTCGGTTACTCCGTCATCCCTTGATGCCGGCAAAAGGTATAAGTCCAGAACGTAACAAAACGATAATCAACTTTTAATGGCCGATATAGCCCCGGCTACTTTTCTCCGAACAAATCTCATCGTTGAACATCTCTACAAAGCAGAAGGTAGAAAGCTCGACGGCAACCACAGTAGTGTTTTCCTTTCGAACAAAGTCGACCACTTTCCACTTCCCCGCGCTACCAGACTCGTACGGAAGATCAAAGGCACTGACTTGGGCAATGGCTGGCCAGTGAAAGTAATTATATAAATCAATCACGCATTCAACACACCTTTACACGAATGAATAAAAAACCTTCATTTGGAATGCAGCCAATATGTCCATTTACTACGGCTGCAGAAACCAATCTCCCTCGAAGCGACAAAAAAGGTTCGTGCGCGTAAAAAATGAAGATTGAAGAGCAGAAAAAGATCATTGGAAAAAAGGCGACAAATAAAGTGAGAACTGCATAGTCAATTAAGCGAAATGGCCCGTAGGGAGCTTACACGAAAAAAAAACGTAGTATGGCAGAAGAGCTCAAGACTGTTCAATTCCAGACGAAAACTACGTCCGAGGCTTTCGTCGGAATAGGGGTGTTTTGAAAGTCAGGGCAACACCTGGAAAATAATATAAATGAAAACTCAGGCAAGGAGCTTTCGCTAGAGGGTTTTCGACGAACGTGATGTTGAATACAGAGAAGAGAAACGGGGTATAGCAAAAAGAAAAGAATTACACGTTAGACCAATTGTCCGTAGCGAGAAACAACTACTCTGCTTACAATCTAGAATAGGTGCTCCAGCGAAGGTCTGACGCCAATACACCTCCGTGGTCTTCCTGCTTTGTCAGAATAGGTATTTCAAGAAATATAAGCGGCTATCAACTGAATCATAAAGTTTGGTACTAAATGAGATACAATTGTTAATGATGATGTTGGTAATATCTCTCTCATTTATAAAGCAGAAACTTGGCGTGTCGCTTTGTCGGTGTGTCGGTCCGTCCGTCCAAAACTTATGATTACGATAAAGGTAGTGATAACTGATATGGTAAACCTAACTCT
Organism: Haemonchus contortus; assembly: GCA_000469685.2. NCBI lineage: Eukaryota > Metazoa > Nematoda > Chromadorea > Rhabditida > Trichostrongylidae > Haemonchus > Haemonchus contortus. Next base: position 15,741,333 of record LS997565.1, read on the forward strand.
TCTTATAAGGCAGTAATTTGCAGGGTAGGTTGATGGAATAGAGTGAGTAGTGAGAAGTGAAATGAGGGATGTGGAGTGAAGTGGGTACTTCCAAAATGTGATTCCGATCTGTACCGTCGTCATGCTATGTAGGACTATACAAAAAACGGGGACGACAGTGTGGTTGGGAGACCTCTGCCTTTTTCAACACAGGGAAGTTAGCCCACAACTGTGCTCATTAAGGGTTTTCAGGGTACCGAGGTGAAAGAGTCAATCGAATATTCAACTCATACCCCATTCTAGTTTTTTGCACGAGGTAATCATCCTGCACCCACCTCGCGCTCCTCCCCTACTAAGGCTTAGCTTAAAAACATTCTCACGCCTAGAACCGTTTCTAACTAAATACAGGTCAGGTCGGCTATCCTTCCTCTGCACTCTAGCCCTCAGTGTTGGATAAAAGCAATGCCCCCCCCCCCCCTTAACTACACCTTCTAACTACGTGTTAAAAGTAAGGAATGAGGCCCGGCGTAGGCCGGGCGACCAGACTGGTACAACCCAAAATGAAATCAACATTCAATACCAACTCATATTGTCTCACCCATGAAGAAACGACAAAGTGGTCAAGCAGGATAACGAGGAACTGTTGTAATACAAACAATGACTCACTTTCATCACTGGTTCCCTCCTTCTTTTCTTGTTCTTTGGCAGTTTCTTCCTTCTTGATCTGATCTTTCACTCTCGGCGTCATTTGGTTAAAAAGCAGCTATCTGAAGTAGATTTCCTAATGAAACTGGTCAGCGAATTGCAGATTCATCATTTGGAGACATCATTCTGATTACCACACTATGATGAAGTAAGCTTGGACGGAGTAAAAGAGAAATTTCGAGAACGATAGCGAAACTAGGTCACATTCCCACAACTCGAAAATGTTTTGTAAAGCAATTATTTATTTTCTTTGGTTAAGCTCGAGCGCACATTCTAGCGTACAAGAGAAATAAGGAAGTAAAAGTGCCGACCGATGTCAATAATACCCAGGCTGTCTTGGGCCACTACCACTATGACTATGCCACTCAATTCGAAGCTATTGGGCAGGATGAAGATTGATAGCAAAAAGCGATGTCTCAGATTTCCAAGCCGTGAACAATGAAACGGATTGAACGTCTTTCTTGGTACATATTCTTCTATAAACCATAGAGCATTGCAGTCCAGGGCACAGATTTTCAATGCTGCAGCTCTCATTTCTGTCGCCATATTGCACAATTGAATGTCAGAAATTCTGACTAACAACTTCAGAACAGAGGTGGAAATAATGGAAATTGACTGAAGACGCAACACAATTAGGGAGCAATGAGGAAGTTTTTTTTAAAGTATTACGTGATGGCAGTAAAACTCGAACGTGGATGGCCTTTCGGCATCGGCAGACGCTAATCGATGGCGACGCCGCGTTCGCTTGCTGCCCGCCCCCTGGCGTCCTACCGTGCGGAAAATTTGAAGGTTTTCCCGCCCTAAGTTTACGCCTGATGTGCACTCCTTTAAGGGGGATAGGCGGGGATATGTCTGTTAGGAGAGGTAATAATTAGGCATCCTGCTCTGATCTAGTTCCCATCACCATCAACTCCTGCGTAGGACCAGAGGTGCCCATCATATCTGAAGACTCAGAAGAAGACGATTCTGCCAAAACGTCAAAACGTCGTGAATAACTACAGCTTTTCGACTGTAAAGGTGAGTGATCTCACCACATGGATGTTATTGCAACCCAATATCTCGTTAATAAGGAACTCACAATGCTCTCACAAGACGTATAGATGGTATGACCTGTGATCTATGATTAATGGTCAAGTGAGGACACCTCTGTTTACCATGTGAAGACGGCTGTCCCCAGTTCAGGTTTCCACCTATCAATGAGTTGGTCCACTCCTCTCTTCTCCTGGAATCGAAAAGCAGTCCATGTCATTGTGATGAAGGAACTGAGATATTACTACGGCTTTTCGACAGTTAGGGAGAAAGATTCCATCACGGGAATATTATTAACAACACAAAATCTCGTGTGGACGGACTTCGCAGCGTCCTCACGAGACGGATAGACGATATTAAGACGGGGCCTCCAGTCCAGGTCTCTTCCTGTCAGCGAGTTGACTCACACCCACCCTACCCATGATTATTTCAGGGCCAATGTGGAAAGAAGCTAGCGATCTGCGTAATACAGCTGTAGAGTGCAAACTACTAGAAATCGGAGAAGCTATCAGATTTTCACTTAACAGCCATCGAATGCCACGTTCGCGGCGTACTCACACGCATGTCGAAAATTCATAATGGAAAGGGTGCTGAACATCTCAAAAACGTGTCTATCTCCAAAGCACAGAGTCTTTCTCTAGTGCACTGCACTAACGAGAGCCAGCATATACCCTTCCCATGTAGTCTTGGCATTGTTCCTTGGAAAGCAGAGGGAGGCAGACGGGAAAGCGGAAAATCTCTGTCGGATAGTGTTGTTTAAAATAGAACTCCGATTAATTATAGAAACAAGACACGACTGGAGGATTATATCAAAGTACAACCGGAACTAAAATCTGAAGACCCAAAGGCTTACTCTACTACAGCACTAGCCATACTGCTGCTTCGAGGCTTTCTACGATTCATTGAAGCTCGAATTTGGAGAAGCACATCCTCACATGCACGAATAATGCTTACTTAATATTTACTTACTTATTTACCGCTGAGTCGAAAACGGAACAGGCGAGACAGGAGCTTCAGAATAGGAGGCACATCTACCGAGCACGCGGTGCTAGAGAAACACATTAGGTACGCGGCAGCTACCTTTTTGCGTCCTTATCTACTACGTTACCTTTGATTTCCTTTACTCTCGAAAAGGCTACGGTAGCTGTTCCTTATTGCGGGATTAGTCATTAAAACTACACCACACAGTTTTCGAAGGGCGCAGCATCTACGGCTTTGGAGCAAGGATTTGGTAGCGCTCGAGTCATGCATATGGGGAGATGGAAATCTTTACAGCTTTTCAGTACCACATTCGCCCTGCAGCAGTCGATCTAATCTAATCCTAGAATAGTTGGGATATCACTATTACGTTTTTTTGCGTGTATAACCTGAGCCATACCCTACCTTACGCCATGTATTACAATTACTGCTCAAATTGTCAAATTACATGACATAAACTGCATTTATTTCGATTGGCTCAACACTGTCTATGAACATATATATCGTGACATTTTTCTTTATTTTATTTATTTAAGCACTCCACTGAGTGCGCCACAACTCAAAGAAACCATCCGCCGCCACTGTATAAAGTGAGATTAGGAAGGAAGAGGGGACAAAAACACTGGTGTACCAATCTCCAGATGCTGCAATGATAGTGAGTGCATCGATGATGCCCTTATGGCCAGTAACCTGCTTATCTAGCCTACTTGATACTTGTGCCCCAAAGATAGGCGCCAGAGTTGTTTAATCACCATGTTTTTTGCCGCGCAGCTTGCCGCGTCCATCTAGGATTGGGTGAATGGAGGCTGTCTGGTCGAAAAACGGTCAAGCTAGGGCGTTATAAGGGCTTAGACAGCATACGCTTTTAAGGCAGACGTGTTGAGCGTTACAAAAGCTGTAAAGGTTACACCATTCCACCCGGGACCCGTACCTTGCACGCAGGCAGCTTACTGTACCCAGCTGTATGCAGGGGCGCGCGCACTTAAACAGCTCGTCCAAATATCGCTTCCATGCAATCTCGGTAGACGATTTTCACTTTTTTCATTTTTTTATTTTTTCTTCATTTTTTCATTTTCCTTTGTAGCACTTAAACAAGATGAACCACTCTGTCCACTCCGTATTGGCACTCGAGTGCTCTTGTATAATGGATTCGCCATACTTGTACAGTCTGAAAAATAGCTCCTTTCAAGTTTTAGAAAGGAACGTAAAGGAAGCGAGCTAGATGACATCCTGAGCTACCATGCAAATTTTTAGCTAAGCAACTTGTCCAGGAACAACTTCAGCTTGACCTGCCATGACCCATCGGCCCAGAAGAATGTGGACGAGTTTCTTTGTTAAGAAACGTATGTGGTTATGGTTAATAGTCTCTTGCATATACATCAAAGGTTCTTCTGTTTCAGATTGGTTACGCTCACAAACGAAATCTCTGGCTCCAGCTACTTCGGGAGGGGATTTTACCCAGATTCCATTTAACGTGTATTGGTTACCAGGCGGCTACGCACGCTATCGCGCGCGCTAGGGGCTCTAACCATGAGAGACGGAGTCGCATGAGCTGATTTTCATTACAGACCTTTATGCGATTTATGAGTTTCCGCTCAAACCTCGCCTCCTGTGGGCGGAGTCCGGTTTTGCCACCAACCATAGTTGTTCCCATCTTGTCGCCTGTACTCCTACCAAGTTTGAACTTTCTAGGTCCATGGGGACATGAGTTATGAATTTTCGCCCAAACCCCGCCACTTGTCGGCGGAGTCTGTTTTTGTCACCACCATAGGTGTTCCCATCATGCCTCCTGTACCCCTACCAAATTTGAACTCTCTAGGTCCATGGAAACTGGAGTTGTGGATTTTCGTCCATAAATGTAAGAGGGGATGTGAGCTTTGAGTCACGCTCCGCCCATTGCGGGCGGGCCTCCGCTGACGTCATTTATGCTGGAGATACCTTCGACAATACCTCTCCTATATCAACTTTTTCCTGCTCTGTTGGCTTTCTCCAAACCGAGTTATAAATGTTTTCATAAAGAATTGCATTTCTGGAGAACGCCCCGCCCATCGGGGGTGGGTCTCCCCAGTTCGATCTAACTTACCAATGCACACCTCTAGCCACCTTTAAACCCCAGTTTTGAAGCCGTCTTTTGGCTGAATTTGAAATCATGGTCCTCAGTAGGGCTCATTTCGAGGCACGCCACGTCCACTGTGGGCGGGGCTCCGCCAAGCTGATGTGTGTTTTATACTTCTCGGGATATGGCCCACCCATCCCACGCTTGACCCGGTCTCTCTAGGCAGATCTAAAAGAGCTAAGGAATTTCGTGACAGACATACAGACCGACAGACAGACAGACAGACGACAGACTAAGCGCTTTATAGTAAGTAGGATCCACCCGTACCAGCTATGTCGTAAAGATCGCACAAAATAAGATCCGCCTCGAAGATATCGGAGCTTGCTCCCATATCGAACAAACTATAAGAGCTGGCTAGAGTAGAAGTTTTTGTGAAAAACTAATGGTTCCGCGTAAACTCGTCCATCAATATTTTCGAGGTGTGTTCGGGCTGCAGCATATCCCGTATCTACTTAATGCTTCCTCGGTGTGGTCAATGGCTACATTCATGATTTGCGATGTGGCAATGGCAACGTGCATTCAGCAATAACAGCTTTGCGAGAGGTGATCGATTCTGTGTGTGTAGAGCGTCATGTCGGGAATAAAAGTACTCGAGCACTCTTTCGAGTGCACCGTTGCAAGGGACCCACTGGGAGAGAATTCCACTTCAAAAAACCAAATGAAACTTCCTCGAATCCCTTGAGAAGCAGGTCGCATTTAAGCCATGCTAGTCTATTCCTGAGTCGCAATGAAAGCATGTTAAAGAGCAAAGGGAACGCAACCACCTGATACCAATTCAACAAGCCCGTCTCATAGACTATTAGGCCACTTCTTCGCGACAGTCTAACTCCGAGTACGGGGACATATTTGCAGGCAGTGCTCCCTGAGATAAAAAAAAATCGAGGACTCCATCATAGGAGGTTCAGAGAGTCGCTCAACAAATACCGGAAACACATCCAAGTTTAGCGCTCAAGACCATGCCCTGAGTATATGCCCCATTATGAAAGCCCGTCATGGGGTGGATTTTCCCAATTCAGGTGGTATACTGCGAAACAGCGAGTTTTTGGGAAGAACGACACTCGAGAAGTAAATACCGGCTGGGCCAACTGGTTTCCTGCAGTGAGGAATTAGTGTGCCAGATGGCAAGGTTCGTCGAACGACAGCTCGACTAACCTTTGTTAACCTACAAAATATGAAGGGTAACGTTCGTGTGGAAACCTCAGAAACTGAACCACTCATACTACTTACACAGTGTGCACAAGGTTCACTTCACGCTGGACGGACCTACGTTTTTTCTGAATGGATATAACGTAGAAAACTCCATTAAAAGTTGTGGGATGCAACCAAATGGTAGATTAGGTCCCGTTTATAAGAAAACGCTATTGTATCGTTTGTTCCTGGTTGTTCCAATCATGATTAGAATTGACCGATTGGGAGCTAATTGGGTTAGGCCTGTCCTTCCCACCCAGAACTCGTTGGTTAATTTCCTATTCCTCAGATACAGGCGCAGTTTGGTTTTTATTGCTTTCTACTCCTTCTGGTGGCTGCATTAGGATTGCACGAGACGATGTCCGGAGCCAAGCGATGTGCGGTGAACAGGTGCATCACATGTTGGGATTAAACGCGAGTCAAAGGCCAGTTCAAGTTGAAATTGGTTTCAGCAACTTCTCCAAAGAGAGAACCTCGACCCCAAAGATAACCTAAGGACGCTGTCTGGTCGAAAAAGTCAAGACAGGGCATAATAAGTCGCAGTATCGCAGCCAGCTACATGCAATGGCTGCTTTTATAGTCCGCCGACCGGCGAGCTGACGGACGTAAAACGAATTAGTTCGTATGTAAGAAGTCTACGTCTATTGCACTTTATTTCACGGCCACATTCTTTACGGTCGTGTTCTGGCCGTGAAATAATGCAACAGACGCAGATTTCTTACATACGAACTAATTCGTTTTACGTCAGCCGGCCCGCCGGCGCGCCAGCTCGCCGGCTGGCCAGCCAATGGCGCGCGCGTTTGAACAGCTAGTTCAAATACCTCTTTGACACAGCTTTTTCGTAACGTTCTCGTCCAGTCTCTAGTCTCACTCCTTTTTTGCGGCTTAAAATTAGAATTCTCGAAATACGCCGGTTTCCGCGTTATCTTAATCCTTTTTGCACTATTCTGGACTATCACATTCATTACTCGCCTGAAACCAGATGACTGAAAATTATCGTGAACTGCGCCTCTATATATTGGCTGGAAGAGCGACTGATAAGCGAAAACGTAAACAAATAGATTAGTTGGAACTCTTACGTGTTCAAAGCTAATAAAATGACGCTGTGATATTTCCGTGATATCGATCCACCGCGCGCGTGGATTTTTGTTGCACTCGCGTGCGTCCGTGTATGTCGCAACGTGAAGTCTGAATTGAATCGTTCTGGCCGGATATGAATTAGCTTTTCAGATGTCTTCCTCCGATCTGCCTATCGAAAACGTAAATGGAGATAGTAAAGCTCTCAAGGAGAGCACCGTTCTTCGTAAAATTGAGTTCGTCTGCCTCGATTTGATTAGACAGCTATCGTCGAAAAATCTGCCTTCTCGATTGGTACTCAGAACGTTGGTATCAGTTTCAACATTTCTTTTTAATCTTTTCTCTTCAAGTAACCATCATGCTTTCGTTGGTTCTCATCAGATTTCATATTTGTTTCGCCCTCGAAACTCTATCGGAAATGCAATAACGGATGTATTCTTCAGAGAGGAAGATGACGCCAATAAGCAGATTGTAATATCTTCCACGAGGGGTCTGAGATTTGCTTATTTTATGCAATGTCTTGCCCAGATTTACCGCCTTATAATCAACGGACAGCAGTCGACAAAACGGTACGTCTTTCTCGATACAATAGTATCTTATACAATCTTTGTCTCTCTTTGTTGCGTTGGCAGACATGCTTTGTTACGATTCTTCTCACTTCATAAAGATTTATCTTTCAATTTTAGCGATTTGTATTATGAACGTAAAGTGCTCTACAGAACTCAGGCGAATCTCAATCGAACAATCACTGCCATATGTGATTTCCTTGACGAGCCACGAATCGCGCTGAATGTTGTGAGTATTACAAAGTTTATGGGGTTCACTTTTTATGACAATGATCCCATGATTAGTAGCAAAATTATTATTCGTCTTGAATAAACAATAGAAAGTCCCATTATCTGAATGCGGTATTGGAAATGTGTGTTCAAATATCCTTGGTTGACAAACCTTTAATGATGAACTGATAGGTCCACTTGCATAAGCAGCTACCACAGCGTTGGCCTCATGACGGTAACTGCCCAGTGATGCCAAATTGTGAAGGCGAAGGAATTTCTGCTGTCATTCTAGCAAAAGTGCATTTATGAGCATGAAAAATCTGTAGTCGGAATTTGGAGTCGATTTATTGCACGAAGTTGTCCCAGTCCAGGAAGCCAGAGTTGACTTGCCGCTTAACTACCGAGGGTGTGAACGCACTGTAGCAGAAATTCCGTAATAGATCTGTGGTTAGCTGTTTCGCGAATCTCTTTGCAAGTGGAATACTTATGTTCCTGACTTCATTATCGATACAGAGCGGTAGGCATGTGAGAGTGGAGTGTGGTTCTTGAACACGAGTGTGTTCCGGCAGTGGTTTCGCGACTCAACCTCCCTCTGGGTACTCGAATATTATCCTTCACAGCGCGCGATCAGTTGTAGCCGTATGTACGGCCATGAAACTTCTTACTCCTTTAAAGTGCTCAGTTTTCCGAACCTTTAGGTTAATGGTATCCATCGTGGGCAGTACTGCTACAAGGGAATGGTTTAGTGCTTAATCAAAAAATAAAATAACTGTAACTACTACGCTTTCATCTTCGCTTTCTTAATAGTGAAGATCATTTGTAGATTTCCAGTAGTAAAGGGATGCTGTCTGGTGCACTTGCATTTATGACCAACGAGCAGAAATTGGTTGATTGTCGTGATCAACAAGTGTTGATTTCAGGTGAGTTTCGTGGTCTTCCATGTGCTACTAATTTAGTGGTCGTAATTTCAATAGTAGTTGGAAAAGATCAAATTCAAAACTGCAACTTTACAGAATCTCTGACAAACTTCCGTGTTATTAGTGATGTCCAATTTATCGTTGTTGTGGAAAAAGACGCTATTTTCCAGAAGTTGATTGATGAAGGTTACTTTGCGGCCTTTCCAAAGAGTCTCCTAGTAACAGTAAGTTTCCGTTGCTTCACTATTTAGGTGTTCGGGAAGTATGACCCGATCATACCATAGTTATGCTATAAAAGGGCACAACTCATTTGTATGCACGTGACATATCCTCAGATTTCATGATAAAGTTGTCAGTGGAAAAGAAATTCAGTACAGTAAGCCGTTTCTACGGTTATCCAGCTGAGGGCTCTGATTCGAACGCGTGGTCGTGACAACAATACAGCATAATGCCGTAGCCGTCCCTTCTACCCGCCCTGTGTCTTTGCCTCAAGTCCTGCGATGAATAGAATATCAGACGTGTGAGATTCATGTATTTAAGGTTATACCGTGGAATGAAACATATTTTCTGTGAAATCTGGCGTCAATCACATTTTATTAGTCTGTAAGAACCAGGATCCAATGTTCTTGTGACAGTTGACTTGCTGCAGATTATTCTTCGATCTCTTCATTTTGGCTCTCAAGCGACGGAATATATACACGGGAAAATTAGAAGAAGCGATGGAACATATACAGAGAAAAATTAGGAGAAGCTTCAGAGCCGAATCCATAGTACAAGTTTCAAGAACTATATCGCTATGGTAGCTGGATTCGGACTCGTAAAGGAGTGCGTGTCGAATAGGAGGAGACTTATAGACCGTTATAGGGTCAATTAAGCAAGGAAGGTGAAGCCGACTGTAATATTCGCATACTAGCGGGCTCTCCAGGTCATGCCTCTAGCTCCTGGTTTTTATGCAGCAAGCCAATGAGCAGCTCCACTCACCCACGGCATTGAATTGAATCATTTAAACGGAAATTGAAAAATAAATCGAATAAGATTCGAGCTTCTCGTAGAAGTTTACGGCGATTGCAGCAAAACCACTAACGTTTGCTGTAAGAAATACCACCATTCTTCGAGACAAGGCCTACAGCCGGGGTATCTACAGAACCGGATTTTTGTTCTGAATTTTGTATCTATCTATCCGTCGCTGCCGGAGGATTTTGTTCTCATTGTAACCAAGATTTCATCTTGCTCTACCCATCGATCAGCAGTTAGAAATTTGAAAGTTGCGTTTCAATGTTGCTCTAATTTATTTGCGTATTTTATACATTTCTCATTACATATGTACCCATATTACAACTGGTTCAGCTGAGAATGAGATTATTTACTGTGGAAAAATGGGCGACTTGGTGTAAGGTTACGAGGATGGAGCGATCAGACCTTATCTTTTTGTTTTACAGGGAAAAGGATACCCAGATATATGTACGCGCAAGGTGTTGCGGTGGCTTGTTGAAAAACTGAATGTCCCAGTATACGGCTTATTTGACAGCGATCCTCATGGTAATGTACGCACAGTTTTTCTTTCTTTTTTAATTTGCTAAGTAACGACGTTTAGGCATTGAGATTATGTTGACTTTCAAATATGGCTCCATAACAGAACGCAGAGAAGGAAGAGGATGTAATGTGAAACAAATCCAGTGGTTGGGGTATGCCTGGATATCTTTTAACTAAGAAAGTTGTTACTATTTCGAAAAAAAATTGTTCAGAAAAATTCGTGACCTATCGTTCAGACTCAAACCGTCAGATGTTTCGAGTTTATCCATTCCACGAGAACAATTTATACGCTTGACCAATCGCGATTTCATGAAAATAGTAAAAATTCGTCGGAGGGCTAACGGATTGGGAGAAGACGAAGTCGTCGCAGAGGTTTTTTGTTTTAATAAATTTGTAAAAAAAAATGTGTGCAAGAAGATCTTTTAGGATGACGGATAATTCCGGTAAAAAACTTCATTATCAAGTACCAGCTAATAACTGAGTATTATACAGATTCAAAGCTTGTTTTACTTCCCAAACTCAACGATTTAGATCGTGTAAGAACATTGAGTCATATAAATACAATTTCTTCATCTTTATTGTAGTGAAGTACGGTTCAATAAATATGTGTAAAGTAAAATGATTCAAGATGTAGCTGTTCGTGAAAGTTCTCTCTCCTAATATGGAATGTTTAGCTGGACCTGTTGCGTTTGCAGCGCACTAAATTGGAATTGGAAGCAGTATCTTCGATAGCACCGCAGTATATCATTCGTGGATACCTCATGTCCCGTTTAAGTTCGTCACCTACACCCAGCTGTGGAACGATTTTATTTCAAGATGGATGCGGTGTCAGGAACGAGCGTCAGGTTGCGTAGAAACATAAAATGCTCGAGCCGATTTCAGTTTCACCGCTATAGTAAATCTGATTTTTTTTAATTGTGCACAATTTCCTTCGCCGTGATGTATATTACAGCAGCAGACACTGTTTCGTTTTGAAGTCCAGTTTGATTAAAAGCTGAGAAAAAGGTAATCTTCTCAAGTTAACACAAAATGTAATTTTTTGATTCGACTATTTGGGTAATGTTTTTAGTTCTCTATGATAAACGTGTTTGTTTTTATGATAACGGTGGTGCCTGATGCTCCCTTCACGCTAAACGGAACGAATATCTCCGAATGCTCTAGCTATGTGTATCTAGGTTGGGAAGTCAGCAAGATGAACGACCTAGCTCCGGAGATGTGCAGAAGGAAACGGCCCAGTGGGGAGCATTAGAGAAAATCGAGGGAGAAGTGAAGAAGACAAAGAACATCCGGCTCCGCGCTCACCTTTTCAACACTGCTGTCCTTACTACTTTGAAGTACGCCTCGGAGACTTGGACTTTATGATAGCAAGATCAGCATGCTGTCAGCGTCACTCAACGCGCTTTGGAAACGACGATGCTCGGAATTTTCCTATACACATAAGGGCAGAAGGGAATCCGGAGCTCCGAGCTATGTCATCGGACGAAGATCAGGGATGCCGTTGATTACGCCAAGAAATCGAAGATTAGGTGGGCTGGACACCTTATGCGATATAGTGATGACCGTTGGACCAGGGCGGTTACTGACAGGATCCCTCGGGACATCAAACGAACCCCAGGTTGGCCGTCGACGAGATGGTCAGACTTCTTCATGAAAGCTCTGAACGAAAGGAATGGTAGACCTCGTGACCCTGAAGCGAGAGACGATTCACTGGACCCCTCTGGCCCGTGACAGGGACGAATGGAGACGTTACTCGTGCCCACTCGAGGAAGGATGATCAACGGGACGATAGGTGATACAGGTGAGGTGATAATAAACCTGTATAGGATACGATATCGTGGTACAGAAGCTGTGAGATCCATGAGGGTCGAAGTTCAAGAATGCAAATAATTCAGGTAATATACTGCTGCAAGAGGGCGAAGTATCTTATGGAAAGTGGCGCAACAGCACACACATGATCCGGGGATCAATCACGACAAGCAACATCCGCCCAGGTTCAATTAATCCAGGTTGGTATGGGAAAATAATAGCACTGACTTGTACATTGGCGGGCCTTGCGGGTGTATAGATCACATACGCTTTCAAAACGTCGCTGCGATTCTGAATGGAAGTTGAGCGCGGAGCGCATGCCAGAAAAGACTTGCTAATACCAGGGCTTAGTCCTCTTATGAGCACGGTTCAGACGATCAGACGCTATTTTTTCTTCGTCTATATAGTATGAGTATCCTTTATGTTTGAGGAGACTTGGTATGACCAGTGGATCTTTGATTTCAGAAAAGCTACGTTTGTCTAGCACAACACGGTCACTGTCTTGGTTATGTCATGGAGGGAATTCTAGATATTTTTCGAACGGTCCAGTTATGAACCTTGACAACGCAGACACCATATATGCGATAATAATTCCGTAAGCTAAAATCGAATTAAATGATATATTTTTTGGTAATGGTCAGTGATTCAGGATTCAGATGCCGTCAGTAACGGACAAAAACTAGAGCGCTCGCTCCAACAGCATTCACAAGTGATGGAGTACCGATTGTTTTCTAAATGCTGCCAAATTATGGAAAAGATCTTTCGATCAGGTTGGTGACATTTCAGGCAGATCGCCTCGTTTAACTCGGTCTTTCCTCGTCTTTTGTATCGAGCGCGACGGAGGTTTGCGAGTTAGCACCGAACCTCACCGCCCTCGCGAGCCTTATCTGTTTCCTAGCAGGCCAAGGTCGTAGTGAATGGCTCGCTCGGAGATTGTCTGCCTGGCCACGCAATTTCACAATCCTTACCTCTTTTGCCTTATAGGTGATGGGCACATTTTTAGCGAAAATTTTTCGCACTAATATTTAATAGTTTTCTCTCTACACGCACATGGATAGATGTGATGTAGTGGATTAAATTCGAAATGGGAAGGGGTTTTTTTGAAAGTATAGTCATGAACGTTGACGTCAATCGAACAGTGATGTGAGTTTGTTCATTTTATCCATACAATACGACGAAGTCCACTTCGCGCACTTCGTTCGCCGGTAGCGTTGACCTACTTTGCCATAATTGCTCTTCCGTGATATCTATCGCTGTCAGCAAAAGGCTGCTTTCACAATGTGAAAGTTTCGCCTTTCTTCCATTTTTGGCTGAAGCTTTCGCTTGATGCCTTTGTTCTAACCTATTAATGACAAGAACTTCATCAGGAAATGCGACAAATCGCGCAATCGAGGCTAATTCATTCTTCTCGCTGATCACATTCCTTTGTACGCTATCCCATTTACTGATCGTTTGTCATGAATCCGATGATTCCAGCTATAATTCTATTACGAGAATCAGTCGGAAATCGGGATACAAAATGTATGGTTCTATCGTTTGGAGTACTTCGTGTTGTCGTGGTTAAATCTTCAATAGTTATGCGCTTTGCAAAGATATTAGGCCACACTAGACAACCACACTTCCAAGTATTCAACTCAAAGATGGTCAACAGTCATACCGAACTTTTTTGGAATTTCAACTGTTTGATTTCCTTTTGGTTTTTTTTTGCCATTCCATTCATTGTGGAAACTGTGGTAACGTTGTTGATGAATTGAATCTTCATTCGAAATCAAATACGTGAGGAGTCGTATGCCACAGGATTAGGCCAAGAAGGTGCAAGCTAGAAGTTAGAACTATGGCTGGGTTTTGCTGGGGAGAGGGTTGAGTGATAGATAAATCAAATTCTCACGGCGGGATGCTTTTCTTACGACTCAGTGAATGTCAAAAACATTTATGTGTAATATGTGTACTGTTCTGGGCATCTTCCTCGATTTGGCTGAACTCGCTCCTAGATAGGTAGGAGAAGTTATAGTAATAAAAAGGTCTGTTTTCATAAGGCTGAACGCATGGCGAGAATCGTTTGCTCAGCGTTCATTTTCGATTTCGTCGTCCTAGATTTTGCTGTCCGCGAAACCGATGTAAGGTTGCGTTCATGTGAGGTTACTAGATCACCCAAAAATCTTCCGAAATTTTTCGAAACATTGGAGCTTTGTTATATTCATTTGGGATCTATACTAATCTGTTTTGTTCAACTTTTACAACCTGTTAAGGGACTTTCTTAGTTGAAGCTTTCTGTCAAGGATAGCTCAGTGTTCCAGGCTCTTATATGAATCTAGTTTTCCATCGGTTTATTGTGCCAGCTTAAAGTTGGCATGCATGCATGCAACTTGACAGTTTTTTGAACAATTTTCTGAAGAATTTTGTCTTCGTCCTACTAACTGTTTACTAATGTAACATCAATTTTTGTCTTCGTCACTAGGTTACAATTATCACTGGCCCAACTTGAGAAACTGTGGCCCGTGTATTGGTTTGTATTCGAAGTCATTTCATTCGAGTGTTTTAATTGTGAGGGTACTGTTGTAGGTGGGTAATCACTCCACGGGAGTTCTCATCGAAATTAGGTAAAAAGCTGTGGACACTTTGGGTTGCTCCCATGCATATGGCTTCTCTTCCAAATTTAGCATGATAAGTATGACTGTATGACTTGCATGCATAGTATCAGTTGATATAAATTCAAGCACTTTTACCCTCGAAGTCCGATGTTCATTTATAGGCCCCTCGGATGATGATCGGCATTATGGCCCCAGCGACTTGGAGTAGGGAATCTGGAGTATCTCGGACCGTAGTTGGTTAGAGTCGCCGCATGGCACCACAGCAACCTTTTTTTAGACACCTTTGTTTGCTTTATCATTATCAGTATCATTATCATTCAGTTTTGCTCTTCATTTTGTCAGCTCATTGTATTTCTTCCTTGAAAGGAAGCTTTCAGAATTTCTGAATGCGTTCGGCTGTAGTGCTGTTTATGCGCATATCTCTCGTGCTTCTGGACGCATGCGGGAACTTTCACGTTCCACTGCTGCATTCTTTTTCATTCTTCTATAAGATGATTTCTATACAATCCCTCCCATTGCTTTTTTTTATCACTCTGCTATATTTTTCTCATCCTTCTGCTATATTTATTGAAATCAACAGGAGATCTATGTAGATATGTTCGCTCCGTAATCACAGTTCATTTCAGGTATGCGACACCTATTTGTATCACTTCTTTTGATACGTATATCGTTCGGTTAGTTATCTAAGCAGTTTTTATGAAAGAAATGTCTGAATAAATCAGTAGGGGTGGAGGAAACCAGTCTCTATCGAATTCGGCCATGAGCCTTGGGAATTGAGAAGATAATATTGTCGTTTTAAACAACCTAAAAAGAAATGAGTTCCAATAGTATGCTTACCCTACAGATCACACATTTTACATAAATATAAATATGTGCCATGTTTTGGATTATACAAACCTACTTGACAATGCGAAGCTTATCTACTCGTCTTAGTGTACACCTTCAGAAAAAGAATCGCCATGCAATCCTTTCTATGTGCGATGGCCTCGTGTTCGGCTCAACTTTAAGCCGATCTCAAACGCCCGGCTGTCCCTTCGCGCATGTGAAAGCGCATGCTCGCTTGGCGAAGATCCTCAGACGCCAGGTGGTTTTATTTGATCATTTCAAACCAAAAACCTTGTAGTGGTCTTCCATGCTACAAATCGAATATCTCGACGAATCCATAGCGATGTTCACTTTCAGGCCGTTCATTGGAATGTGCAGCATTGAACCATCACCCATCACCAGATGGCTACGCTCATCATTGCGACGTATTTCAACCACACCAGCTTCAGAATGTAGATGGTTACGTCGAAGCGGACGACCGTTACTCATTCTACTGGAAGTACTGCCTTGATTGTGAGTAAGCAGTTCTTGCCTTAGTTCGGCTATGGACTCGATAGGTCATGAAGAACCTTATGTTCGTTGGGTTTCTTTACGTTCAACATCTTGATTATGAACGGTCCTCGACCGCGACCTATTTCCTGTTTTTGTTTGGAGCTTACGTAAGCAATCTCGGAAGTGTTTTTGTGATTTTTGCAGTAATATCTCAGGAGTCATCTAACAATCCGATAACATCTACGTATGGGATAATTGTAGTCTTCTTCAATGTGAAAGAAATATAATTCAATTTTCGCTCTCGAGTAGGGTTGGCGCTGTTCGAGGTTCTTCTTGCTCGGAGAACACATTGCTGGCACAAAGTGTGTTAGGAAAGAGCAACCACATTTAGTAAAATTCTTCTGAATTAAGCTATAAAGCTGCTAGAGACGCCTCTATTTCATGCCTTGTCTCTAACTTGAGTGGCTTAATAATTCCATAAATCAAGCAAGCCAGTGAATAAAATGATCAATGCGCGATACCCATTCCGCTAAATTTTTACCTGAGTGGAAAGGCGCTATGCTTAGGGGTAAGAGTAAATGACATCCATAAATAGCATTTATCGATACCGTTAATCGAATTTCGATTATCCGTTTGTGTTTCCAGCAAAGCGTAAATGCGGAGGCGAATATGCGTTCACATATCATTCCGACCGCTACATGGATGCACGAGATGTCACTCGAGTCGTAAAGAAAGGCAGTCTAGAAGAATGTCTTGTCGAGTGTCTCGACGAAAAGTCGTAAGTGATTATGTCGAACGTTTTGCATTTTAGGAGGCTCATTTCTATTTCGCTATGGTCTTTTTAATCTCGTGGTACTTGTACAATGCAATTCGGACCCCACTTGTATAGATTGAACTACTGAAAACTTGCAATCTGCACCCCTTCAACAATTAGATTTGTAAAAGTAAGTAAAAGAGCGAAAAGAACTGGCGATTTTTTGATTTTTGTGTCTTTTTCATTTTCTTAGTTTTAACATAAACAGTTTAAAGATTTTAGCAGGAACCAATCCTTTTTTTCAAAATACTTCCATACGTTTGACTTCCATTTAGAATTTTCGTGGCGCTTGAATGTGTATGAGACCTTTAAAAGACATGCGGTGTCCAGCCATTATCCATTTCAGTGCCATTGTCTTCCCTGAAGAAGCCGATGCCAATTAATCGTACTCGGAGGGAAAGCATGTGTCCATCTGGTCCACATATAATATGTGTAGTAATTACAATTGCGATATCCCCGTAAGGCTCTGGCAAGATCTGTTAGGGGCGCAGGGTGAAAGTGGAAGTGTTGATGTAGAACACTACATTGATGGTACGCAAGAAAGTGAGAAAATCCGCCTACTTCGCGAAATACAGGCTTTCTAACAGTAGCGGAAATGGAGATTGTGCAAGATCAACATGACGGGAAGGGCCTGTGGGGGTGTTTGGACAGGACTTCACTTGTGTCACAAAGAGCTAACTACACCAAGCCGAAATTGTCCAAAACCGCCTTTCACTGTCGCCATGGATCATGACAAGTTGTTGGAAATTTCCACATGGGAGTCCCTTTAAATAGTGCGGCTTCTACAACGCCACTAAAACTCGTTCACCATGGCGTAGCAATAACATGACA
This sequence comes from Haemonchus contortus, assembly GCA_000469685.2. Classification (NCBI taxonomy): domain Eukaryota; kingdom Metazoa; phylum Nematoda; class Chromadorea; order Rhabditida; family Trichostrongylidae; genus Haemonchus; species Haemonchus contortus. Next base: position 15,758,990 of record LS997565.1, read on the forward strand.
CAATCTTTGGCCCTTATTGTGCCCTAAAGAGGACGTTTTTCGACATTATAGCGGCAGGTATGGTATAAGGTGGGGCCTCAAATTCATACAATGGGCAGATCTCAGAAGTCTTTTTTATCATGAACTGTGCCTTCAGTACAAAACTTTGCTTTGGTATGCTCCCAATGCTCAATAGCATCGTTTTGAACCTAATTAATTTCTAGCGGGTTAGTTGATATAAATAGTTACCATTGGTGAACGTAGTTACCCATTCCAATCGTTCCCACGAAGGTATAGGTCGGCTTTCGGCAACCAATAGCCAAAGACCAACTTCTTTCGAGAGAGCTCCTTATGAGTTACTTCTGTAACACGGGAAGATCACGCCTAAGAGCTCCTACCAGTTCGCTACAATGCGAGTGTCAGCCGCAAGGTTTTGAGCTATGTTGTAGCTCACATCTAACAATTATAGGAGGAGACGAAGCAGTTTCCTTTAGAACCCGATCTCCAAAGAGTTTCGTAGGACAGTTCTCTCGCAAATATTTAGTGATTCTCGGTTAGCGTTACCACTTGGATTCCTTCTCGCCTTCTTGCAAGTTTTTTTTTTGAGGAAAAGTTCTCCGTCAATTCATAGTATTGCAATACAGACATCCACCTTTTTCGATTGTGAGCTTACCTGAGTTTATGAGCTTATCAAGTTCTATCAGAGAAGCCACAGAATTTTTATACGACATGTTGCTGATTATGGTGGCTTGTATCGAGTTGATTGGACCGTCCGTTGCTCCGAAACATTTAGATCAGCATATTACTTCATTTTCTCTATAATTTTTGTTTGGATGAGAGCATGGATCTGAATATGGCTCTATTGCAGAGTTCCATGCCGTTCAATTTCTTTCAATCGAACGGATGGTGGATGTCACGTCTCTGCGGACAGCCAGCTTACCAAACCACATGCAATTCACCTCAACAATAACCCAAATTTCCGGATCGATTACTATGAAAACAATTGCTACAATTGTAAGTGATCAATTTAAACATTTTGGGGGGTTTTCAGGTAATTTTTGAAAAAGCTATTCCGATTGGAAAGGTTCTGCTCGTGGTAGAAAGAAATTCTTCAGATTAACCATCGACGTCTGACCTAGTTGGTTCTGACTACTTTTCGGATTAGAAAAAGCCGCAGCGCGCCGGAATACCTCCGTAGTTCGAGGAGGATTAAAGTCGTACACAATAGCTGACCTCGCTTAGCCCCTTTCGATGCGGCATTAGGGAAAGTCCATGTTTAAAAGGTTGTATGTGACCGGTTATTATGATACGGAAGACCAGCCAGGAACAGGATTTAGTGCATACTATTCAAATCAGACTACTACAAGCAGATAGGCATATGAGAGAATTTCAAAAGTTATTTGTATGAAGATCTTTGTTGGAGAAAAACCGTGTATTACGAACCTACCAAGTAAGAGTTAGGGCAGTACACCACTAGCAAAACTGTGTCGTCGTTATCCACCTCTCACTCAAACATGGTATATCAATAGAAGCAGCTTGGGCTAGTAGGTGCAGATTGAAATTCTGACAACTAGAAATTCCCTGTGGTAGATGGCTGTTGATTTTGGGCAGTGTATAATATCTAGAAAAAAAAAACTGGATTTTCTGGTGATGATACAGTTGTTCATATCGTGAGGAGCATCTGTTTTGTTTGTTGCTAATTTCACAGCAAATTTCCGACCTAATAGTAAGTAGATGATTGTGCGCCTCCAATGCTACATGGACGTGGTAGGTAGCAACTAATATAGTCAAAAAGTTTTTCGATATACAGGTGATCTCCTCCAAAGTAGGTTCTCTTGTATTATCGCCCCAGGAGCGGTGCCCTATGCTGCCTATGTTTCGCTCATTTGTCTTGCCCATACTCAAAAGGCTACACTTCAGTTTGGATGATCGTGTAGTATTCACTTGATCAGAAAACGAGATGCTGACTTTAAATTTTAGCTGAAACTATCCTCCACACCCCACCTGCCACAACTGCCATGCTCGTGCGGCTCAGTGCCTTTGTCAGTCTCGCGACATTCTGGCAGGCTGTGCCTTAATTTTCAGATGTTAATTGAGTAGTGTTGAAACAGTTTCGTCAGACATTTTTCCTTGGCATTTTGTTACCCCACGGAATTGTGGTCGCTTTGTTGCTATATCCTCTACACTTACTACTTACACTGTGTACAACCAGTTGGTTGAACTAAGGTCGCTTTTTCCTATGATGGGCAGCCCTGATGGACACCATCGCTTAGATTTTTGTGAATAACACCCTCGCATAATCGTAAGATCTTTGAAAAGAGACATTATGAAATGACAGGGTGTGAACGAGCCCTGACCGCGACAGTGAGTCGCTCAGTTTGTCGCCGGAGAAACTCTTGACTGCCGCAAACGTGCAGGTATCACACTGCCTGACTGTAACCCTTGATTGCGGACGAAGTCTGCCTGGGAACTTCTTTCTGAGATAGTGAAACAGAAGGTTCTTACGGATTTCGTCCCACATTTGTGTGTGCGAGCTGTCCACGCGTTGTGTAACGACGATGTATTCTTTAGATGTTTCTTTCAGTATCCGACACATTCAAATTCGAACAGGAGTGCCGAGAAGATGGGATCCTTGTGAAGGTACGAAGTGGTTTTAAAATTGTTACGTGGGACATTCTGTGAGATACTATTTTCTCTTGCTCTCTTACCTATTTGTACTGTTGCATGGTGGCAGAAGACTGGTGCAAAGTCGTGAAGTTAGCTCTCATAGACGGCAATCAGAGCTTGCTTTTTCGAAAATCATCAAATTGCTCATGCGCAAAAGGTCGAGAGAATTCGTGTGAAAGGATTCAGACTACTCATGAAGTGAACAAGTCAATCAACGGGAGCGAAAGTAAGAGGGCGATATTTCGTTTCAAATTAGGCTAGATCCATTTAAAGGATGAGAGAGATAGATGAAATGGAAATAGAACAAAGTTTGTGGAAAATGGTGTAGTAAAAAATAAGATGACATCTAATTTGCAATGTACTGAGGCGGGTGATGCTCGCAGTGACCAGGGAAAGGGGTACTAGACAGAATAGAAGTACGTCTAAAAATACAGCCCACCGATTCTAGACACATAATACTGGTATCGTGCAGATGATGCTTAATCACTAAATGCGTTACAATAGACACTGCTCCTCGAAAAATTACATTGCAAATCACTTGACATTTATTTCAGGTGAAAAGTAAGTTCCCCTACACTGGAGCCCTCTATGGACTGTACGACTTCTTCACATGCCGCATCGAGCCTAAGGGATCAAACGAATTCGAATATCTCTTCCCATCTCCACACTCATCAAAAAATTGCAGCGACAGCATACGATTTCAGGCAGGAGTGTTTATAGCTATTTTCATTTTAATTTTTCCTTGTTGGTGCTATGCACATACTATCTAGTCGTAAAAGAACGCCCCTTGCCCAGTTAGTCAATGCCCCATAAATGATATGGGAGAAAATGATGAATTTTAAGTGAAGTAGTATTTCTTGAACTTAAGTCTATGACATAGCCAAGTCGCGGTATTCCCACATGTTAACTCAGACGGTAACAGTGCAATTCACCGATGTTTGGTGTGTGGGCTAAACGAGTGGACGAGTGGGCTGATTAGACCCTCTTAATTGATCTCTCTAAATTTTAGGGAGATCAGATGATATTAGATGTTGTGCTTTCAACAGATGGAATCGAGCCATTGTATTTCATCACGCCAGATGACTTGACGTTCCAAGCGAAGTGCCCTCTGCACCTATCGAAAGCCAGTAGTCAAAGTGTTCAGGCGGTAGGAAAAGAGCCATCGTGAGTTCAATTGTTTGCAATACAGGTTCGGAAGTAAAGTTGTAACATAACTAGTTTTGTTGACGAATAATTTTATTATGCACTTTATTTGTTAAGCTTGCAGCATGCATGCTACCTTGGTTAATGGAAATTCGTTTGGCTTATTTTCAGTTCTCTTTGAGTTACTTTGCACAAGTGAATGAGTTTTAGGGTGGAATCTACAAGTGAATCAGCAACATCTGGTTCTAGTACGACGATAAACAGTGAAACATCGTCGATATCTCAAAAAACTTCAACAACAAAGGCGAAATTGTTCAAGCAAACGTATCCGCTCCCTCTGACAACTACAACAAAACCTCCAACTCAAGCAAACGACACTTCTCTCAAGCAAGTTATTCAGCAAATCATACGAGCCCACATTGTCGAAGAGTCTCGAATTGATAAAATCCCAAAAAGTAATGATAGTAGTTTCTCGTTTGACCCCGGCTTCCCCCTTCGATTTCAGCCTGACCCTCCGATTTTGAGAACAAAATTCCAAGCACCAATTTTCGATTATTTCTCTAGAGTTGCAGCTAAAGACGAAGCGTTGGAGACTGTTTCGTGGACGACGACACCTGCAGGTGAAACTGAATCGAGCATTATTTCCAACCGAGAACGGGAATACACTGTCAAGCCTTCTTCAATTGCTAAGAAATCTGTTATTTCATCGGGCCAAGTGTTAAGTGGCCCAATCGACATAAAGGAAGCAAAGTCAGAAGTTGTACTGGCGGCTGCTGCAAAACGAGAAACGCCCTCCTTCTACTACGCTGCTACATCTCCAACTCCTCTAATCTCTGGTGCATTAAATGTCTCTGACGAAAATGGGTGGAAGGGCGTTGAAGCTGACGAGCAAAACCTGAATTCAACTCTTTTCTTGCTGAACTTGGAGCCGGAAAGCACTATGAATGTTACGAAACCGAACATTGACGTTTTGGCCGAAAATAATGAAACTTATGCTCCTCCGAGTTTTTATAGCAAAGTAGAACAGCTCTTAAGGTTCGCACTGTTGAAGCTTTTGTCAAACTCCACTGACTCGAGCTCGCTTCATCGTCAGCTTTCTAAACCAAGGACCATTCCTGAAACGGAAACTGAGCAACCAAGGCTCAACGCTCAGTCAAAATTTTCAGTTACCGAGGAGTTTGGTGACACCTCAGAAAGTACAACTATTGAAGGGATTTTTAGTAACTATAGTTCCGAACTCTCCACGGCTGCAAATGCCCCACCGACGCGCAAGAGCTCCATATCTGGGCATTTGGGGAGTATTCCGCAAAGTTCAACATCTTTGACGGCTTCCACAAAAAACTCCTTCACTGGAGTTACATCTCCAATGATCACAACTGGGACGTCAGGCATGAATTCCGGAGAACAATTGGGTAACAGGTCTATGAATTCAGTTGGCCCTTTGAACTACACGGGTAGCTCTTCTATTGAACCCGTCACAACTTCAATCTACGGGCCAAATACGGCAACATCTGCGACTCTCAGAAATCATCTTGGAATGAGTACACCCAGTTCGATTGATTCAAGGGCGTTTCCGAAGAGCTCTCCAATATCTCCTGTAAGCGTTGTGGCAACTACCACAACTAAGGAGTCAAGTGCAGATATCGAGCACAGCTTTGATCAAGGTCACCGATCTGGCACAACCATCTTCACGAATAGTTCTCAGTCAGAACTCTTCACATCTTTGGTAGTTCAGCAGACTACCCCAAGTGCATCATCTTTCAGTGAAAGCATATTAGGTAGTACTACTTCACAGGAAGTGAATACAGGAAATCCTCAAACTAATAATACGATCATCTCAACAACTGCAAGTTCTGAAGAGCACTTAAGTGACACATCAAAGAGTTCAACTACTCCAATCAACTTTTCGAGTACCTTTCAAATGGAAGATTTTGTGACAACGACTGTTTTGCCAAGTAGCGCAACCGCAGTTGTCGATAGCAAACTTTTCGGAGGTTTTTCCCAACACTCTGCAGCTCCCGAAATTCTGACAAAGAGCTCCGAGATTGATGGCGAATTGAACACATCTTCCGAAAGAAATGTTGCAGACAACAATAAAGTATTGCAACGACAAGTTGCCTTTACTGATTTGCCTGAAAGCTCTCAAGTTGAATCCCTTCTGCATGTGCCCGATCTGCCCGCCACTACAAGTTCCACAGCTTCCAAGGAACATTTTGAAAGCCCAAGTTTTGCTTCTTCTAGCCCTACCCCTACGAGCATCTCTTCGGAAGGTCATCTTATTGAAGATGCAGTCACTACAGATGTTACATCAACTGGCAATGCAGATGTCGATAACGAACTACAGTTCGATAAAACCTCAGAAAGTCCAACTGACAATACGGGTCCTTTTTCCAAATTAGGATCATTGCCGGTTACGACTGCCCTTCCAGACCGTACGAGTGCGTTAGACATCACGAAACCGTTCGGTAATGCTGTTGAGGATTTGGTCGTCCCGATAAGTTCCACAGTTAGTCCTCCATTCACAACTCTTACTGACTGTGCAAAGAGCGAAAAGGTTTCTAACGCAATAAATGCAAACGCCGCAAAGGGTTGCACGGAAACAAAGGCCTCCACTCCGACTTCGGTGCCAAGTAGTAGAAGGGATACAGAAATGAGAAACGTTGAGACAGTTTTGCCAATTGCGATTGAGGAACATCATAAAAAGCATGATTTGGAGAAGGAGGAGCTACGTCAATTGGTTGAGCTGAAAAGGTTGTTAGAAAAGAATGGCGTCGTTGAAAATGTCACGACTGCCGCTGCTACACTTTCGAGAAAGGCTTTGACGATTGAAAAAAATCAAACCTCACCGTCTCCGAAGTTTTTGTCTCCGCGAGGTCTGAGAGGAGGCTCATCTCGAAAAACAGGGGAGAAAACGGGCACTTCACCTATTATTGTCCAAAGTACAACATTAAAAGCATCCTCAGAACCCGCAGCATCTTCGACACGAAAAAAGGTGTCAGGTAGAAATGAATTCTCTCCACTCTCAAGTTCTAAGGCAGCAGCTCACTCAAAAGCTACTCATGCAAACAACAACGAGTTTGAAGAGCCAATGACGAAGCCTACGAAGAAAGTCGCAATGACAACCACGGTATCTCCATCAATAAGTAAAAAGGACAAAACTTTGCAAAAGTTGAAGCGAGCTAGGCTCCTTTCCAGACCTCTTTCTCATCCATCTGTCAAGCCCCGTAACACGATGGCAGAGGTGGAGGTGAGAACTGTGCTGGAGGTACGTGAGGAAAATTTAGTTGCAAATCCGTCGTTGGTTGGCGTTGGTCGTCCTGATGCCTTAAATGGAACGAGTGTGAAGGCCATCAAACATAAAAGTACAGGGTTCAGCGGTAAGATAGAGAAAGGAAAACCAGTCAAGAATAGGAAGATCGTTCAAAAACACAAGGACCAGCTCAATCCTAGGCTCATACTACGGAGAAATTCGTTAATGATTCCAATGAAGGTATTTAACCGCGTTTCCAAAGCATTCAATCACAAGGCTCTTGAAGGCCCTCAGAGAAGTAGCAAGTCTGATCGGAGTGACCTAACCACTTTGTCTTCAAATGAGTCAAAGAAAGTCAAGCAAGGAAAACAGTTCAGTGGGAAAACTGTAGCTGTTCACAACCAGAAAAATAATTTCACTCTAAAGAGCGGTCCCGAAAGGAATTCCACAACCGACTTTCACAAGGAAATAGCCAAATTATTGTTCAGCATGACGAATAACAATAACCATAGGCTCAGTAAAGTTGAAGTCTCTGATCGGATGGTAGCGTTACTACGAGGTCTCGCGGCATCTCTAGACGACGCGAAAGAGGATCATTTAAAACAACAGGAAAGCCCTAAAACAAAGTTGATCAACAAAATACAGTCAAGGGGCCTTTCTACTGCTACTGGATCGCAGCCTGTAAAGTCAAAAAACGGATCTCTTCCATCTGTCACTTTACATCGTAACATGGCTCGAGGAAGGAACATTGCTCCTCGTCGTAAAGACTCCAGCAAGTTGATCACTCGTTCAGCAGTGCGCTCACCACATCCATCTCCGCAAAAGTCCCACTCGGCTCCACATTTGCCGATGTCAAATGCTGGAAGTCTTCACGCAAAAAAGGCTCTTCTCTTCAAACAAAAGTTATTGGCAAAAAAGAAGCGTCACATCGTCACGTCACAAAGCAAAGCAAAAGCAGCGACTACACTTGTATTACCGAGTGCTGAACCTCTACCTTCGGAACCTTGGAAACTAAGAACGACTCCAAAGTCAGGGAAATCTGTTACCCTTCGAGGAAACTTTCACATATCTGAAAGACCACGCTCTACATCGCTATTTCGCCATCCTGGAAGGTCCGTTCCTCATGCTTGTATGCGTCATATTATTTATAAAGCGTATTCGCAATTTCCAACTTTGGAGTAATAGTGGAATCGATCTCAATGGGAG